>JAZGQO010000015.1:16587500-17837500 GCA_036850965.1 Patella caerulea | reverse complement strand
TAATAGTGTATATAAATGAAAGTAAAAGAGAAAATGGAAATTCCAGTAAATAATTATAATTTTAGTATATTTCAGTTCTAAAAATAGATTTGAAATTTCCTGAAAATTCCCAACACTGAAAATTCCCTGGAAGTTTCCCACCCTTTGCTACCCTAGTCTCTGAATTTAAAGATAAATTTCAAAGAAAGATGAATTTGAAATTGACTCAAAAATAGCCATTTTAACTTAATCTTATTTTCCCATATGTGGTTGTCATCGTCAATGACGCTGGGTCCAGTTCTTATCTCAAATATCTTTTACGAGAATCCATGACGGCAGAAAATCAAAATGCAGTCCAAAATATAGGATTTAATTAATCTTCATAATATGTTTTTGTTGGATATCATGGCATGTTATGTCTTATGTGAGTGTTATGAGGTTGCTGAGTTCAGTTTCTACTCAAACACCTAGCCAAGATAGTGTAAATTTTAAACGAAAATCAAAAAAGAATCCAAAATTATAATTTTTGTTTGTGTAGATGTTGCTTCAGCTTGTAAATTGTAAAATAAAGTTTTCAGGATTACTGTATTCAATATTGGGTTCAAAAATTAATTTCCGATAAAATTGTCACAACACATTTGTGCGTATACTAGATACACTAGGATAAACAGAAAACATAAATTTACAGTCAGTTTTCAAAAGAAATTTCACGCCGGGGAGGAGAAAACCATGTTGGACCCCCATGGAGTAGGAACCCCTTACAAGGCCAGGTTCAGGAAACTTTTTGGATCAAGTCCGTATCTGGTATAATCTACACCAATGGTAAACACCGGTTCATTTCTGTATGTTATTCATTCTTCAATTGCCATAGTAATACTGTTTTTCGCCAGCAATGGACACTATGCAATTGCAATACATATATGAGACAGGCTGATCTTTGCACTGAAGGGGAACGACTGGGTTCTCTCCAACAAGACTCGAATTTTGTTTTTCATCGAAACAACTTTTTAACCCATGAACAATTTATTGTTCATTCGCATAGAAAAATATGCTACTAAAGGTCTTACAAATTTACAATTGGTATTTAATATTAGTCATACATTTACATGGAATACATTTATAGAAAATTCCAAGAAACAATTTATTTTTATACTGAAAGGAAAATGCTACAGGTTTAGGAGCCAAGTCTTCAACTCAGTATCCTCCACAGTCTTTGACATTGCAAATACGACTCATTGGTTAATTTAAATCAACATTGATGTTGTTATATTACCGAGATAAGATGGACTTCCGATATCCAATATTTAAGAAAAAATGTAAAATATAAAACTGAGACAACAAATGTGTTTGAAAAACGGTATGTAAATGGTACTTTCTGTAGCATATCATTCTATCTTCTGCACATATTTAACCTGTGGCATTCTGTCATCAAAAACAACGTAAATTCATGACTACCTAGGGAGGAGGGGGGCTAATCTACGCAATAACATGAATTATTTCAGAGACACTTGCAACCAACCTTTTCAGTCCACGGATCACATAAGCATTTCTGATCTAATATTAGGGCGTAATTCTTTACTACATATATAACAACTTTAACCCCAGTTAAATAGTGCAAAGACATACAAAATGAAGAAAATTGCACTTGAAAAGGAAATGCTAATCATATGTATGGAATTCTTAAATTTAATTATGAAAACAAAACAGAATTCAGTAACCATGAATCAATGCCGTATTAGATATATTTCAAAAGCAGTATCCAAATGGAAAAATCCCCATTATGGATTCTATTTGATTGTCTTTTTAAATTTATAACATCTGGGCTATTCACATTTAATTTTACGAGTCAGAACTGAACCCAGTAGCCTCAAAAAATTTATATAAGACAAAATGATTAATGAAATATCCCCCATTTGTTTTTTTTTAGGGGGGAGGGATGGCTGAATGGTTAGCATGTGCGCGCTGTATCATTGTCATTGAGTCAACCGGTGTACGTGACAATGAGTAGGTGGCACGTCTAACCTCGTGGGTTTCTCCAAGTCCTCCGGTTTCCTCCAACTGCTAAAGTAAATTACTGAAATAAAATCTAACCATGTTAGTCCCGAAATGACCTAGTTTGTGTTGAATTATATCAACTATGTCATTTTGCCTTGACCGACTTCGGCCGAAATTTAGTATAATGCTGCCTAATATAAGTCATGATTGAACCAAACTGCATTGGTTTCAACATGCCCTGCCTATACATAGGTCCACTCTTCAAATCTCAAGAGACCCCTACGCGCAAGTGAATTATCAAAATAAAATTGAACCATGTTAGTCCCAACACGACCTAGTTTGTGTTGAGAGGACGTTAAACCCAATTTCTCTCTCTTGTCTTCAGAGGGATTATCAGAACACCCATTATTGCTCTCTTCTTCAGCCAATAACTGGATTTCTATCTCCATGTCACCCCCATCACATTTGGTAACAGATTAACCACCCTACTAAACGTGCCCTGTAATGTCACAACCAGCCTAATTTCCAAGCCAAAATAATTTGTAAATTTATGGCTACACATTTTTTGAAACTATTTTAATTAGATAATGAATAAAATGATAAATCTGACTTTAATTTATGTATTGAAATTAAAACGTACTTTGCCCTTTTCTAAATGGATGACTTGAGTTATTTTCATAAGCTAGACACCTTTTTTTTTTTTTTTTTAACAACCAGCAGATAATGACATCAGTGTTACATGGTGTGTGTTATCAATGATATATGAATGTTTGAGGAGTGTTAATAACACTGATTTATGAGCTAACTACCCTACTTTATATAAAATCCAACATTGTGACAACTCTATATTACCATAGAAAGAGAAAAAGATAGGTTGCCAGGCAACGAAACATAAGCCCACAGCAGCTAAATCCGCCCGGGCATTCAACAAGAGTTGTCGCATATTCTTTTTTTTTCGGTAATGAAACATTTAAAATACTCTGAAATCTGATTAAGATTAACACTCAAAGTAATTATCAGAAAATCATTAGAATTTGATTGCTTTTTATAAATTACACCACGCTAACAATTACTATTAGTATATGAAACATTTAAAATCATGGATTTAGCTGTTCAGTTATCAAAATTCATTGAAAATCAATAAACTTGTTCGTCTCAAGACCTTAATAAACTCTGTGTATCAATCTGAAGTCAATTAAAAGTTTGGCCTCTAGAGCGCAGCAAAAGTTTTTCAAAGTGATCAAGGGAGATAATCAGATAATTCTGGAAGTAGTTACCAGAATTCGCTGAAAATCAATAGGATTCTTCGTCTCATGACCTTAAACACTGTGTATAAATTCAAAGTCAATCGGATATTAACTTTGGCCTCTAGAGTGTCCACAAGATTTTCTGAGGTGATCAAGGGCCATAACTCTGGCAGTAATTATCCCAAATTGCTGAAAATCAATAGGTTTCTTTGTTTCATGACCATAAACACTGTGTATAAATTTAAAGTCAATCGGATATTACCCTGTGGACGGACGGAAGGGGCGACGACAATATATGACCACATTTCAAACACATTGAAATCTATTAAGGTGGACAATTGCAAACATACTAATCAGTTTTGGTATATAAAATCTTATCAACTAATCAATTTATTCTAAAAATAGAAATGATATGTTTGGTTTAACTTTATTGCCCGAAATGGGCAAATGATGACAGTTATAAATATAGCTCCTGCTGAAAAAATTGAAAATCGCTTTCTCGTAAATGACACCTGTAATCAAGTGCAATGTTATTTATTTGGAGAATAAGACACTGAAGACCCTATTGCTACAGTGTATATTATGTTTACAATAAAGATAGGTTCCCAGGCAACGAAACATACGCCCACAGCAGCTAAATCGTCCAGGCAGTCAACAAGGGCTGTCGCATATTTTTACTTTTTTTGGTAATGAAACATATGTAATACACTAAAATCTGATTAAGAGTAACAACTCATTATGTAATTATCAGAAAATCATTAGAATTTGTTTGCTTTTTATAAAGTTTTGCCCCACGCTAACAATTAGTATCTTTTCAGTTATCAAAATTCATTAAAAATCAAAATACTTGTTTGATTCAGCACCTTAAACTCTGTGTATCAAACTGAAGTCAATCGCATATTGAGTTTGGCCCTTTTTGAAGTGATCAAGTGATTTATACTCTGTCACTAATTATCAGAAATCGCTGAAAATCAATAGACTTCTTCGTCTCATGACCTTAAAAACTGTGTATAAATTTGAAGTCAATCGGATATTAACTTTGGCCTCTTGACCATCCACAAGATTTTTTGAAGTGATCAAGGGACATAACTCTGGTAGTTATCAGAAATCGCTGAAAAACAATAGGCTTCTTCGTCTCATGACCTCAAACACTGTGTATAAATTTAAAGTCAATCGGATAATAACTTTAACCTCTAGAGCGTCCACAAGCAATTGTGGACGCCCGACGACGACAATATACGACCACATTTCAATGCATGGGCGTATAATATTACTGTCACTTGCAACTCATTTATAGAGGCACAGGTTTCAATTTATGACACCAAATTGAAAATTCCAAAATTCCTGTGAAATTTACCCTGTTTGAAAATTCCCAGGAATTTTGAAACCCTAATTTTGATCGTATAAAGTTTCTTATATGGCAGGCCAGTGGTGCCATATATAGCGTAATAAAATTCAAAGCATTGATTTACAGGTGCGACCATGGAATAATGCTAAAGTTAAGTATTATGATTTGATCATGGTAATTCGATACAGGTGAATCTTGATACATCGATTCAACTTTTGTGAAAATTAAAAATGTCAATTGGAATCATCTCATCAAATTACTTTGTCCGATTCTGTCTTTAGAAAAGTAATCCCACTTTAAAGTTGTCTGAAATCTTTGTTCTGCTACACCTTTAAAGATGCTTTCTCCATGTACAAACTGTGATTTGATAAATTTATCCATTAAAAGTTTGCTTCAAAACTCTCAAAACATTTTAATTCTAGGAAGTGTGTCAATCTGTTTAAAGCAGCCTTGTTTGTCATGTGGTTCTCGCGGCCGCAAACCATTCAATCAATGTATAAGCCTACAAAGAACTCCTTGCTGTGCTAAATCACTGTTGCAGACAAGCAGACAGTTACACTTACATTTTTGTCCAGTGAACGGCCCATGGTTGAGTGAACGGCCCATGGGAGTTTTTCAGGGAATCCAGTATATTCTAGTCAGACCGGATGTCTCGACTTCCCATATGTACCAACATAGACAATATAGTCATACTTTCATTAGAAAAAAAACCCTACCCAATAGAAACATTTGTGGGAACACAAAGAAGCTAAATTGCTAATTATTGGGACCTAAAAATTCACATAAATGTATGAATGGGTTGCAACACATATAATAATGGTTTACATTCAATCATCTCCGTTTTTACTCTAATTCCAAATCAGTTATGTTCGGCGAAATACTCCAGAAGTTTAAATCGAATGACCACATCTAGCATCTTGTTATTCCAGTCTACACCAATAAAATTTATTGCGCATGCTCTCCAGATAAGAATGTTTGACATGACTTGTGGAATATACCTAGCCTCGTTCTTTGGGTCCTTTGTCATAAATGGTGCTGAAACGCATTACGTTACAAGATTCATGTACCAATGGTAAGATGTTTATGTTGTCTTAAATATTGGATATCAGAAGACTATCTTTTCTCATAAATATCACAACAAACATTATGTTGATTTAAATTGACAAATAATTTGTGTTTTCAACGTCGAAGACTTTGGATAATATTGAGTTTGAGACTTAGCTACTTTAAAGCGTACACAGATTTTCCCATTTTGGTTCGGAACCCCAATAAACAAGTATGTACGTACAGAATTGTGTACCGGTGATTGCAACAAATTTCTTTAAAAGTAATACTACTCATGTTGGGCCACCCTAGCTACATGTGTACTACCCCTATTCTCATATAAATTATGAAATGAAACAAGGTTTTAGGTCCTACTGTTCTGCTCACTGACAAGGGGGAAACCACGCCAGAAAATTTGGATGACCTTTCTAGGCCAATGCAGGGACCTACCACCCAACCTCTACGTGATCCCTGCATACAAATTATGAAGGACACAATACATAGTTGATGGCTTGGATGCACTTCTAATATGATAACAAATAATTATAAAAACTAGTCTAACAGTAACATCTATCATGATGTATGCCATGGTCATCCGTTACATCTTCTATTCAAAATCACAGCAGCAGTTCTGGCAAAAAGTTGAAATTGAAATAAAAATTGTTTATAATTATCAAAGGCGACATCTAGCACAGACATACAACTACACCAGACAGAAGTGAGTCAACATTTTTAAACTTCATATGATGGACTACAAAATAGTCCTAGAAGAACTACATAATTACATACCAGTATCTATTAAATCCTCAGCTAAACAGATCAATATCTCTTAGTATATTAAATAATATTTTTGATAAACTGAGGCATTAATACCGAGAAGCATGTGTATGGAGACTACACAACACAAACAATACAGGAATACACTTACACACTGTGACTATACAGGATAGAATATCAGGCGATAGCATTCATTAGCTCCATGATGAGTCCATGTCGGCATGTGTATTATTTAATCTGATAAACATACGAGGGACATCATCTTAAAAAGGGAATAATAATTGTCATCCGACATATTAATATAGTTCCGTAATCAAACGTGTTAGTTTGTACATGTAGCCGCATTATTAAGTCATCGACATGGGTCGATTATCTCGCTTCATCATACGATTCTCTTCGCTCACCTACATACATGTTACTGACTACAAGGATCGTCGTAATACTAATAATGATGGCCGTTTCGTAATTCGTTGGAAGAAGTGAAATAAGGATTCACAGCTTATGTTTTCAAATTTATTTCATTTGTTGAGACAACCTTCGTTGTCGTATTCGACTTGAATAAAAATAAATACTCACGACTGCCAATCCTGGTATCCCAATCTCAGTTAGTACTGTTTAAGCTAGATATTGCTGTAGCCTTTGCCGAGTGTCAGTCAGTGTATGGCGTGATCGCCTGATTTTCACTGAAGAGGACACGTGGAGACTCGAAGGGAAGCGTCAATTACTGTCAGTGCGCATCTTATTTCGGCCAAAACTTGCATCATGTTGTCTTCGAAATAAAATCATGGAACAGAAAGGTTTCATTCACGATAACTTAAATCAAATATTCCCTATCATAGTGTAACGACCACATACACAGAGATTCAAATTTATCTGGGTTTCCCTGTGTCCTCTTCAACCCCAGCCTTATTCAAAATTCAGTATTCGATTTGTTTAGAGATACGGATAAACAATCCTTTACAGCCATTTATAAGCATAAGGCATTTATAAGCATAAGCTACGTCATTTTGAACCATTATATGCTTACATTAAAGAAATTCATAATGTAGGCTCAATACCACTCTTGTTGTAACTGAATAATATGCCCCAATCTTTATTCTGGTCAACAAATTGTATTATTTCTAGACTATATTCCAATTAATGGATGATACACCCAGGGGCGTACAGCCGTGAAATATATATTGGGGCGGGGGCGGGGACTGGGGGGGTATGCGCATTAATTTTGTTTAAAGTCTCAGTCTTCTGTTAACATTGTTTGGCATATTTTACAGGGTTAAACTAAAACATCACACCAATAGGCCTACAACGTTTATCATGTTTACAGACAGCGGCACCGGTCTTCCCCGAGAGGCGAAGAAGCGTGGCTTACTTACCCCCACCTAAGAAAATTTGTGAATATTTGACGGCTGCAAACACTTTTTACTGCTATTTCAGCCCATTTCAAAGTGGCCTAATATAGCCTAATTAAGGTGGCTTGGTGACTCGAATTCCAATCACTCGTTTACACCCACGAAGACGGGACCGTTGGGAGAAAATTTTGAAAATTGACCTGCCACATATGCGTTTTCCTGCTATTCCAGCCTGTAGTCTGTGAATACAACAACTTCAATTTGGTCCAATATAGCCTACCTGGCTGCCCAGAATTCCAAACAACCAATCAAACGTCGCGGGCTATGGGAGACTCACCCTCTCGGAGAAAATTTTGAAAATTTAACCACCGCAAATGCGTTTTCTGCTATTCTAGCCTGTGTGATCAAATGGTATCCAATGGTTCTGTAACCGAAATCCCACTCTGAATTCCAACCATCCAATCACACTGTTGCAGTTGCATTCACAAAGTAGAGTGGCCCCAGACAAAATGTTTTAATCAATAGTCAACTCAGTACAAATTCGTGGTATTCAATTAAAAGAAAAGTGAAATAAGTGTTTTATTAGGATTCGATGACAGTTAGGGAAGAAAATCTAGAAATGCCCGAAGCAGGTTTACGGGCTGCGGCCAGTTTTCTTCGGCCCCTCAAGAAAATTTTGGAATATTTGATGGCCGCAAACGCGTTTTACTGCTATTCCAGTCCTAAAATTAGTGTTTTATTAGATTTCAGGCACTTTACTTTGCCAATTTTTTTTTTTTTTTTTTTTTTTTGGGGGGGGGGGGGTCCAAGTATACTCAGACCCCCCCCCCCCAGTCATTTTCAACTTCAAATTCAAACGTTTCGAGATAGCTATTATGGGGGGGGGGGGGGTGAACAAGGGAGACAACTGTGTTATTATTTCCGGTGTGAATGATTTTTAATAGTGAGTTGACAACCTATTGAGCAAAAGATATAGAAATAATTATGTTTTGACTTTCTTAGAAAATATGAAATTCTCGCTTTAAATGGAACATCCCGGATTTTAACCGAGTCCCAGAAACAAAAGTGTGCGTATGAAATTTAAGCGTCAAAATATAGAAGAATGGTGTATTTACCTTGTCTCATAATTTCATTTCGAAATATTGAGTCGTTTTGACGTCAAAACGCTTATCCGGTATGGCGGGGGAAAGCGGCAAAAACCTAATGCTATGTAGAAATGTCTAATTCAAAACACACATGTAACATAATGCCATACCAAATACCTAAAACGCCTAATGCAAAAAACAAAATACAAGAAACCTCTAATACAAAATACCTCATACGTCTATTGCAAAAGACAAAATACAATAAACCTCTAATACAAAATACATATAACCTCTTATGCACAATTGATTTTACAATCTGAAACATCTACCATAAGCATTAGATGACATATCTCTCATGCATTACTTACGTTTCTCCACTGAATTATCTTTATTTAGGTCAATGTCAGGGCCACCGAACACAACTTGGCGACCTATTCGGCTAGCGAGCTATTCGACCGATCCAGGTGGCAACCTGTGGGTTGGCAACCTATTAAGACAACAGTCGCCCAAACTCATCTATTTTTAACAACCAATAAAACAACCACGCCTATCAAATGAAAGTAGAACAATATATTATTTTTATCAATTCCTTTAGCTCAGAATAGAGATGTAATTTCGCATTATCGTACAAAATTCTAGACATCCAACTAAATATATTCCGAAAGGTAATTAAATAGGCTTTCTAAGTATTATCAGTAAAAATTGGCACATTCATATTAAAGGGGTGCACTCTCTTCCTAAACATGATCAATTTTTTAAAAATTTTAAAGGGAAAAACTTTTAATATCCCGTGTCAAAATTCGGACCATCGTAAAAAATTCTCATGATCCAATTAAACATATTCTAAAAGGTTATTGAATAAGCTTTCCAAATATTATTAGTAAAAGTTGGCACAATCATATTAAAGGGGTGCGCTCTCAACCTGAACATAGCCAATTTTTCAATATTTTAAAGTGAAAGAACGGTAATATTTCGAGTCGAAATTCGGACCATCGTACAAAATTCTTAGCAACCAGCTATATATTTTCTGAATGGTAATTCAATAAGCTTTCTAAATATTATTAGTAAAAGTAAGCTCAATCATATTAAAGGGGCGCGCTCTCAACCTGAACATAGCCAATTTTTCAATATTCTATATGTAAAGATAGACCGGAATTTTTTTCGAAGTCCGAATTTGGACCATCGTACAAAATTGTGACCATCCAGCTACATATATTCTGAAAGGTAATTGGATAAGCTTTCCAAATATTAATAGTAAAAGTTGGCAGAATCATATTAAAGGCTTTCTAAATATTAATAGTAAAAGTTGGCACAGTCATATTAAAGGGGCGCGCTATCAACCTGAACATCGCCAATTTTTCAATATTTTAAAGTGAAAGAACGGTAATATTCCGTGTCAAAGTTCAGGTTGAGAGCGCGCCCCTTTAATATGATTGTGCCTACTTTTACTAATAATATTTAGAAAGCTTATTGAATTACCATTCAGAAAATATATAGCTGGATGCTCAGAATTTTGTACGATGGTCGGAATATCGACTCGGAATATTATCGTTCTTTCATTTTAAAATATTGAAAAATTGGCTATGTTCAGGTTGATAGCGCGCCCCTTTAATATGACTGTGCCAACTTTTACTAATAATATTTAGAAAGCTTATTCAATTACCTTTCAGAATATATATAGCTGGTTGCTAAGAATTTTGTACGATGGTCCGAATTTCGACTCGAAATATTACCTTTAAAATATTGAAAAATTGGCTATGTTCAGGTTGAGAGCGCACCCCTTTAATATGATTGTGCCAACTTTTACTAATAATATTTGGAAAGCTTATTCAATTACCTTTCAGAATATATTTAGTTGGATCATCAGAATTTTGTACGATGGTCCGAATTTTGACACGTGATATTAACAGTTTTTCTCTTTAAAATTTTTAAAAAATTGGTCATGTTTAGGAAGAGAGTGCACCCCTTTAATATGATTGTGCCAATTTTTACTGATAATACTTAGAAAGCCTATTTAATTACCTTTCGGAATATATTTAATTGGATGTCTAGAATTTTGTACGATAATGCGAAATTACATCTCTATTCTGAGCTAAAGGAATTGATAAAAATAATATATTATTCTACTTTCATTTGATAGACGTAACGTTGGATTTTATTGGTTGTTAAAAATAGATGAGTTTGGGCGACTGTTGTCTTAATTCTGAATAGGTGCTAACGAACAGGTTGCCAGCTGGATCGGTCGAATAGCTCGCTAGCCGAATAGCTCGCCAAGTTGTGTTCGGTGACCTTGACATTGACCTAAATAAAGATAATTCAGTGAAGAAACGTAAGTAATGCATGAGAGATATGTCATCTAATGCTTATGGTAGATGTTTCAGATTGTAAAATCAATTGTGCATAAGAGGTTATATGTATTTTGTCAATCTGTTTCACAGAGAATTACTATTACTTACGAATTAACTCTGTAACAGATAGTGCCCACAGCACGTGCGTTGACTGCAGTCATTGGCTCAACGGCTCGTGCAATGTTTACTTAACACCTAACTGCTTCGGGCAAAATGACGCATTTTACTCATTTTAATACCCATTTACACTTAATAGGAAATATTTTTTAACTTCAATTACTTCAAACGTCTTTATTTATTTTTCTGTTACCTCAAAAAAATGTTTGAGAATTTAATTTGTCGGAGTAAAAAAGTTAATATGCCGTACTTATTAAGCCTCGTCGATGTCATGCTTATCAGTGATTGTAGCGGCCAAGCGAATATTCACTGCGGGATCAGTTTGGTATTCATACGATTACATCATGTGTACCTACTTCAAGAATACACATGATGGCAAATGGCCACCATTTAAAATACTACGCCCGCCTCTTAGAGACGATAACTTAACTCGCTATAAATTGTAAAAAAATTTACTTCGGCTAGAATTAAAAAACACCTAAGATTAACATTTGCTAAAAATTTCTAAAAAACAACCTAAATTTATGGAAATGGGGCCAAATCAAATCAGGCAAATTACATCAAATAGTCCATGTTAAACGTATAGCAAAAATTTTAAACTAACGCGAGCACGCGCGTTTCTAGACAACGCCATAGCGGGTCATAGCAACCAGTGAGTATAAATTGGAAATCCCCAATGACGTAGATATTATAAATTGGAAAGCCGAGTCTGTCTTAAAATAAGTAGTACCGTCAGTAAACAAGATGGAAGCCATCTGCTATCGTGTTTGATCATGGAGTAGGCAAGCACAGGTGTGTCGTATGTTTGGTATTTTGTATTAGAGGTTTCTTGTATTTTGTCTTTTGCAATAGACGTATGAGGTATTTTGTATTGGAGGTTTCTTGTATTTTGTTTTTTGCATTAGGCGTTTTAGGTATTTGGTATGGCATTATGTTACATGTGTGTTTTGAATTAGACATTTCTACATAGCATTAGGTTTTTGCCGCTTTCCCCCGCCATAAATCCGGATGTCTTTTATATGTTTCGAGTAAATTTAATTGGCCGTTCAGATACTGCTTTTGTAATTTTTGTACAAACAACTACATATAATATCGTTTATTGCATAAAAATACGAACCGTATATTTGTAATTATAATGCTTCATAGACCTAAAATACAATTATTGAGTTCACTCCGCTTTGAACTTGGCTATGTTCATTTCTTACATCTCTTTGTTGGAAATATTGTGTGGCGATACGGAAATGCAACAAAGAATGTAACAAACTCCTTTCTTTCGATGCAACGATTGTCATTTCTAGTCGACTTTGTCTTATGTTTATTTCTCTACATAATCGCTTGAAAATGTCACCAAATACGCATACTCCGCACAGCGTTTCGTTTGATTAGGGGTAATCCCACTACACTCTGCTATTATGAGTGGATATTGTTGTTTTAAATTTTGATTGGTCAGTAGTCCGACTACCAACCAATCACTAGCTGCCCTACAAAAGCTTTAAAACGAGTGCCAATATTGAACCAAATATGTTTACATAACGTTACGTTATGGCTCACGATTTTATTATGCCTAATTATTAACCAGTGCATAATATAGCAGAATACTGCAGTAAAACTAATTGCGTGACAAACGAGGCTATCAAGTCGAATATTGTTTGGAAACGAACATACTTTCACCGTTCTTAATACCTTAAATCACTGTCCAAAGTTTTAGGGAAGACCCAGATTAAACGAAGGACTGGAATGTTGCTGTACTTAAGTGATAGCTTTCATGAACGGAAAGAATAGACACACTCCCGAATAAGTGCAAGAAACAGAGAGGTATTTCTCGGGCCATTGTTTCAGGAATATGCCCAATAAGCTGTTCTCGATACGCTCGATGATACTTTGGTTTGGGTGAACCCCATCATCGCCCCTTTTGAAAAAATCATGTATGCACCCTTGTTAACAGGACCGTGGCCAGAGTTGGTGTGTGTGCGGCGGGGGGGGGGGGGGGTCACAACAAGGATGACTTACAGTCGGAATTCGAAATAACAGTAATCCGTAGTCCTGCTGTCCTTGATAATTTATGTCGAGTGGACGTTAAACCCCACTTCTCCCTCTCTCTATTTTACTAGAACAATACTGGTTTGTCCGATAAACGCCTTTGGCGCAAGCAGTGGGCAAGATGTCAAGGTATCGCGGGCAATCCGGCGGCTTATTGTCTACCAGCTTGACTTATAAAAGGTAGGCTGTTATTAATTTTCTTGGTCGATTAATTAGGCGGTTTCGGGAACATTGGGGGTTGTAAACGTATAACAGAATCTGCAATTAAACGGCGGGGAAAACGTTGGCAGAAAATAATTCAAGAATTTACTTAGACCTGTATGGTAAATGGACAGTAAGTAATGACAAATACATTCTCAAAAGTTCGACTTTCTGTGGTAAGGAATACCATTAGTAACACAATGTATAAGTTACCCTGATGATCACTATACATGTAATTGTGAAACCGATTGGTAATGAACTTGTATGAAGACCAATATTTAGTTTGTTATTTTTAAAGAATATTAAAGACAAAGTTTTAAAGCAAATAATTACATACCCTTTCTGTAAGCCATGGTTGATCAAGGCTTTGAAATAATGAATTATCTGAAGATAAAAAAATGTTGCTTTTTTTATTACTCAATCACGTGGTTAGCGATAATTTGAATTCAGTACATGCTTGATGAAACTATGAAAGCCTATAACTAACATTCATAATTTCTACTTTTCGCCCCTTCAAAACACGAAAGTCGAAAAGTAGAAAAGAAGACGTTATTGATGTCAATAAGAAGGCGACAACACGCAAACCAAGCCATAATGCCACTCAAAAAGCTTTTAGCGACCTCGATATTACTTAATTTAGACTTTTCGCCTCGGAAGTTGTAATAGTCTCTACTTTCCAGATCACACTTGAATACGTACAATCAGGACTCACACCGGCCTTCATTAAATTTTGTTTTCGCCAAAATGGCTAAAACATTTTATTCCAAAAAATTATTCACATTTTTTTCTGCTTACAACTTGCCACACGGCCTACTCAAGGGCGGATCGTGGGCGGGGGGTCCGGGGGGGGGGGGTCTTTTCCTCGGGAAAATTTTGAAAAATGAACCCAAAATATGCGATATCTGATTACTATCTGATGAAATTTTGGATTCTGACGTATCTCCACAAACAGGGTGCAGGGGATTTAATAGTAAGTAAATTTGCGGGCGACAGTGTCGGGTGAATCCCCATTGCAGGATTCCGAATCCCGGCCCACACCCAGCACACCCTGCAGGGAGGTCTATTATACCAGCCCATTACAGACTCCAGTGATGGCGTGGCGGCCCGTTAATGCCACCGGTCACATACAAAATGATCATCGTTGCTTCACCCCCCCCCTTCTAATGTTCAACAGAAAAGGTTTTTTTTTTAGACGAATTGGGCAAAATTATCTTTTTTAATTTTTTGTCCGACCGGCCCTTCGCCCGATGGCCCAATCCGCCCCTTGGCCTACTCTTATATTGAATTCCAGCTGCCAAGGAATCTTTTACGTACACGCCAATGTGTACACAGGGCCTCGGTTTATCGTCTCATCTGAACGACTAGACCTACTGTCCTAGTCATTCACCCCGTCCTGCATCACTGACAAGGAGGAACCATGCAGGGGAATCTGGATTAACTCTCTCGGTCAATGCAGGGATCTTACCCACTTAGCCACCGTGACATCCCGCTACTAAGGACAAACCAATTCTGCGAAATCACTTCGATGGCAGTGGGTGTTAAATAAATTAATTCACATACAAACAAACAAATCCAATTGGTCTAGTTGTCACTGGATTGATTTAACTGCAATATGAATTAATAAAAAGTGAACGCTCACTTATACGTCTACTAAAAATAAAAATAATTTTTATAATATTCCAAATAACTATATTTTGAAAATGTCAGAGTTGGCAGGATAAAGTAGAGTAAATGATAACGATATCTAAGTAAGGTATTCTATACACCTGATAAGGCCGATATAATATTATGTAATTATAAAAATGACACTGAATTAAAAAATCATAGATTTAGGCAAGCGTAAACTTTCACGATCGCAATCTTGACAGGAAATCAATTAGGTCCCCCCACTTATTTATTTATTTAAAGTAATGCATGGACAGTGATGATCTTCATTTGGATTTTTGGTCAATGGTTAATTTTCCATTTTCCATTGCTTATTCCGCGCTACATAAGATGTACTCAAATTGACTATTTAAACATGCATGCTAAATCTGCATATTGCAGACATTTCTTTGCCTGAAATGTTATCTGAATTATTAATTAGACATTAATTAACTTATCCAGACCATAATCAATTCTCGATGTCATCGCTATCCTGTGATATGCATGACTTCCCTTTCATTGATGATTAAGACATGAAGTGGATAATCGTGACTATGTTTTTTTTTTATCATGCCGACTTTAGTGGTAAACGTTTTTTTCCATCCACTGGAGCCAGGTGTTATGACGTCATATGTGGATTGTGGGTTAGGATAGGGGTTAGGCCTGGCCCAGGGTTAGGGTTAGGGCTAGCCCTGTCTACATCTCGAGACTGTGACAAAATCTGCAGGCCACAGTCGATATCCTAACCCTTATTCTTACTCACAATCCACATATGACGTCATAAGACCGGGCTCCAGTGGATGGAAAAAAACGCTTACCGACTTTAGTAGTAATGATCGAGGCTAGGCCGAAAATTCAATCGCTCGGTTCAGAGTGGATCAATTTGACTGAAATTTCCAGCAAATTCTCTCTACATTATCTAGGTTTTAACTATTATAGTAAGATACCAGCTCTTTATCTAATATCAAAATAATGTATCTTTAACGTTTAATTAAGAAACGAAAACGAAAACAAAATATCAACGATAGGTAATCTTCCGGCTTGAATTCATTCTGATTAAGAAGATAGGCCGATAAACCGATTTTTCCCAACTGGTGGCACTTGACAATGTAGGCCTATATCGTCTGTCCACGTTTGCCAAATGTTGCGAAATTTTCAACTCGTATCTTTGCGAAATTGAACTATTGTTAGATTGATATTCTTTTTAGAGATAATCTTTCACAATATTCAAAACTTTAAAGTCACCCAAATGCGTGTGCCCATCATCAGCTATGTCACTGTCCGCCAGATTAAGTAGGGTATTTGATATTTGATAGCGATATCTATAAAGTAAGGTACATAATATAATTATGTTATTATCTATTTTAAAAGATATATTAATAGTGTTTGGGGTGTTTTTCAAGAAACAGATACACTGTTAGAAATTTATGTAAAATTACAAAAGTACACGTGGTTTTTATACCTTAATTCTTTTTATACCTTATTGGTAGTTATCGTATTCGGTAAATTTATTGTTCTAAGTCAGCATGCAATCTTACAGATTTTACGTTTACTCACATTATTTTGTAAACTGTCAAGTTAGAAACATTAGTAAAATTACAGCAATTAAAGTATTTGTTTTTACCATAAAATGTTCGGAATATTTACTAAAATGTTCAAAATATTTACCAAAATGTTCGGAATATTTACCAAAATGATGTATATTTATCAAGTTTCATTCTTCGTTCTAATAAACTTTGATGAAAACAAAGGCACATTAAAACCAGGTAAAAATACATGCTTATAATATGTAGTATTTCAATATTGAACTGAAAATAGCAAAGCGAGAAGGTAATTTTACACATTTACGTTTATTCACATTTTTTTAAAATAAATTTACTTATTGGCAAATTTAATGTCTCTCATTTCTTTTAGTATTCTATAGCAAAGAACCATTCCTGATAACTATCTTCTAATAGTATTCATTCTAATTTATTAACCATAATATGGACAATCACATTTTGTTAAATTTGGTATACTGCATGTTATGTATTTCTAATTTCCTTTATTTATACGATCTATAAGGTGTATTATTTTTCAGCGTAAAATAATCATATTGTAAGTATGTTCATAAAAGTATATAAAAAAAATGCTTTATCATTCTGGCCATAGGTTGTATTATCTCGTAATCAAGCTCACTTGAAGATAGTTGATTAAACCGACTGGCCAGTGTAATGCTTACAATGGACTGTGTCGCAAGCTTTTACATCTGAAGGCCTGAAACCGCCGTAATCACTGACAATCAGTGGTTTCAATCTGTGTTGGGTTACAGATTTGATCGTATGACAACAACAAGTTTTAAATGCCTTTCATTCAGTTGAAATTTTTTTTTCTTACGGGGGAAATTTTTAATAGCCTAAAAGAAGGGGGGGGGGGCATTGTGTTTTTAACATTTGTCTGTAATTCTTCAGTTATTGCTTTCAGGTAAATTTATATTTGGAAGTTAAAAAACAAACTTACTGTAACCGTTCATTTACAGTGTTGTGGTGAATTTACAGTTCAAAGTTAAAAAACAAACTTACTGTATCCGTTCATTTACAATGTTGTGGTGAATTTACACTTCATACATTCAAAGTTTAAAAACAAAATCATAGTTATTTTCCATTTACCGTTTTCAGGTAAAGTTACACACAAAGTCAAATTACAGAAGCTCTGTAATTTTACAGCTGAATGTTTTTTTTTTTACAGTAATTTTACTGGCAAATATAGCTGCCAGTGTTTTTCATGTAATTTTACCAGAATTGTCTAACAGTGTACAGAACTGACAATACGAGTTGCAAACAAAAAAGAAGATGCGCAACAATTATACTTACGCCGAACTTTAATCCTTGTTCATGAGTCACGGTTCCTCAGCGCTGAACCACTAACCAGGAGATCTTTCATCACGTCGTACGCACGTTATAGTCCAGTCGGCAGTGGCGGCGCCAGGGTCGGGGGGGGGGGGGCATTTGCAACAACCATTCCGTTCGTTTGACACCTCCCTCTCCATTCGGATAAGCTGGTGATTTTATTTCTGTTTGAAATGCTACTTGTCTACATTTCCGGCAGTCTATTTCACAAAATATCATGAAGAAAATATTCATTCGCTTTGAGTCGCTCACTCCGCCCGTTTGACACTTTCCTCTCGGATCGAATAAGCTAGTTATTTGGCGATGGACGGTATCGGGCAGTCTACTCGGGCACTCTATCTTTTCTTTGACGTTCGCAAGTCCGTTCATTTGATACTTTCCTCGCTGGGGTAGGAAAGACCAGTGACCAGGCTACAGACGGCATCCGATCAGCTATATTTATCTATTTATCTCTACAATTGGTGTCTGAAAACTGCCAGGCAGCATTTCCAACAGTCTATTTTTCAATACCGACCACAAGGACTCGCTACTTTACGCGCATAAGGGTACTTTGTTGAGGTTCGCAAGTCCGTTAGTTTGACAGGCGACGGACGGTATGTGGTCAGATCTATTTATCTAGACGATCGGTGCCTCACTGAAAACTGTCAGACAGCATTTCCGACAGTGTATTTTTCAAAATACACTTCGTAAGAACTCCCTATCTTTGGCGCTCGTGAGTAGGATTTGTCGAGGTCTGCAAGTCCGTTCTTTTGACGCTTTATTACCTCAACGATCATTACCTGAAATACTGTTTTTCAAAATTTCCGGGGGAGGCCCTCTACCCCTAGTTGAGGCTCGTGCCTTTGCCCCATTAACCGTGGACTTTGCCCCAGCTTTACCCCTCCAAATACCGACGGTGGGCGCCGCCACTGTCACTCGTTGCATAAAGTAGGACATTAAAACCCATTTTATTTTATTTTGTTAATTTTCAGTATGTCCGTCTTCAGTAACCCAGTCGCTGAGTCCATGAAGTTGTTTCTTGCGATACTGAACTTGACGAATATATGCATAATAATACCAACGATTTTGATGAACAAACAATGTATGATTATAACCGAAAGACCCGGGTTTCTTTCGATATTGGCGCATATAGGATCGTCATTTCCTATATATACATATACATTTTTAGCTTGTGGACCCTCTAGAGCTAGTGCTTTTTATTAGATTGTAAATACCGTTCAAATATATCACTGTTACACCATAATTACGGGTGGGTGCAATTTCCGTGAAAATCGGACCGAAACTGACCGATAAAATGACTGCTACCCTTAAAAGCATGTAATACCAAGGTCGTGGACCATCCAGGGGCTCGAATTTTTATCCAATTTGATATATCTCTAAGGTCTGGGTTCTTTTCGATATTGGCACGTATTGGACCATACCTTTCTAGATATATCATATTTTTTTTTAGCTTGTGGACTTTCTAGAAGTAATACCAAGGTCGTGGACCATCGGGGGTTCAAATTTTCATCCAATTTGATAAATCCCAAAGGTCTGGGTTCTTTTCGATATTGGCGCGTATTTGACCACACCTTTCTGGAAATATCACATTTTTTTAGTTTGGGGACCTTCTAGAGGTCACCATTTTTTTTTATCTTAATTAACAAACCCGTTCAAATATATCATCGTTACATAATAATTATGGTTTAGTCCGAATTTCGTGAAAATACGACCGAAGCTTTCAGTTAAATGACCCTTTACGCAAATAATATAAAAGCGTGTATTGCCCAGCTAGGTGTCACAATTTTTATTGGATTTGGAGGAAACCTAAAACGAGTATCACTAGTTCTTAGCAAAATGTGAAATATGAATGGATCTTCCTAAGGCGACAATTTTTGCCCGATTCATGAGATGAAACTTAAACTATGTGTTAAGGATCAAAAGTTCTTGGATGAGTTCCACTTTGGTTCACATCCGACCTTATATTCCAGAGCTTTTGCCACTGCTTTTTTACGAAAAATGTGAAATATGTATGACACCCCCCCCCCCCCGAGAGGCTACAATCGTTGTCCCATCTCGGACACTTAACAAATATTTTAATATGTTATGGATCAAAAGATCTTGAATGAGAGGATGAGTCCTATTGATTTTGCCTTTTCTTCATACATTTATTGCGAAATGGGGGTGTATTTTGCATGACAATTGCTTGTTTCAACTGATCAAACTGATAACGGTGAATTATTTGATGTATAAGGGACACAAGGAAAGAGTGTGAGAAATGTTCAGTGGCGTTACCTAATCTGTAATAGAAATCACGGGAGCGAGATGGGGTTTCAATAAAGATCGACTGTTCAGTTTACTAATCTTGACTTTCGCAACTGAGAATCTCTTGGTGGTGGTGGTGGTGGGGTAATCATCCTATCTGGATTATCGCCTGTATACGTTTTTTAAAAATATATTTCGAAAGTATAGATTATTATATTTTGTGCAATGATGTAGTTGAATAATAGCATTTGTTTCTAAATTGTTAATTTTAACCGTTTAGCGGGGTTTTTTTAGGGGGCAGACGGGTTGAGTCAAAACAAAAATTAAAATTTCCACTAGTTGGCAAAATAACGAGCCCGAAATCTAACAACACACTAATATTTACTTTGCTTTTAATTGAATACTGAATTGACTATACATTTTTCGGGTATCGATTATGCATAGAGTGGGATTTCGGTTGAAAACCGATTCAAACTTTGAAGATGCTTTATTCATGACTAGAACAGCATTGGTTGGTTGTTAATTGTGATTTAGTTATCGTTGATGTTATACAAGTCTTCTTTACAAAACATATTAATAATATTGGCATACTTATTCAATAAGAACGTAACTCAAGTATCTATTTTATTATTAAACATAGGGGCATATACGGTTTAACAATTAATTTTATTTACACAAACCAGTGAGGCATTTCATACAAATACTACGTCTTAAGGCCCCCGCACACGAGCGCATTTTGCGTACGCATTTAGCGCCGCGCTAAATGCGTACGCATTTGACGCAGAAATACGGCGTCCGCACACGAGCCGAAAACGACGCTGCGCGAAAGCTACTGCGGCAAGCGTGTCGATCACGTGACCACCACTCATCCGAAAATGGCAGCGGTCTCGAAATTCTACGCATTTTGTATCATATAGGCAAGGATATTCTTGCCATAAATCGACGATTTTATCCTCTAAAATTGCGTCACTGACGAACTCACTGGGTGCCGCCATTTTGCAGTAGTGATGACGCATGCGCATTGACGACGAATGAAACGCAAATAGCGCTGAGTCGCCCGCACACGAGAGCGCAGTTGGCGCTGCGTCAAAAAATATCAAACATGACAGATATTTGGCGAACGTCAAAATGCGCTCGAAAATACCCCCGCACACGAGCCGAAAATGACGCTGCGCCATTTGCGTACGCAGTTTTCGGCTCGTGTGCGGGGGCCTTTAATGGTACGTCCTCACAATCACGATTTGCGTGTCTGCGGCCGTCAAATTTTCCAAATTATCTTTAAGGGGAGGGTGGGGGGTTCCTACTTTGTAAGCTCTGCTCCTCTGCCTCTCAGGTTAGAGCATAATAGGGGTTTCTTCTGAAAGTCTACGTTCTAGGAGTCTATTTTTTATATGTTAAAACCCAGCCTCGTTGGGGTGCGCCCAATTTAATGGTGTGTGTGTGGGGTGTGTGTGGGTGGGGGGATTTCCTCCACTTCACCGGTTTGTTGTCCATGGTTATCAGAACGAATAATCAAACTCTGACGGCCGCCATTTCAGTCTAGGATGATAACTTTGATGGCTAACTGTTTGTTTCTGGGGTGAAGGAATACACGGAAATCATTCATTATTTTGTGGGGTGATCAGATGATAGTAAAATCCACAATGCCAGACAATATGTCCCTTTAACTCTTCAGCGACGTTTGAGAGCTATTTTTTCACCAAATCAAAATATATCTAGAGACAAACTATATAAAAGCATATGACGTTCACCCGGCAGATTCTGATAGAGAACACCCAAGGCTACTAAAATCAATCATAAAAAAAACTTTCTATACAATTTCCAGGTTGAGCCATAGTTCTGTCGGATTGTAGACCTTATTATAGGCTAGTATTTACAGACGATGATTGTCTGGATGACAAGGGCTACCATCTCTCTGACTACAGCATTCATAGTACAAATATTATGTAATTAAGGTCAAAGATATATAAATTGGCGTATTGCCAGTTGTCTCAAATGTAGTTCATATCAGACAATTCCCGGATACAGGTCGACTACCCATTCGACAAACCTATTTTTGAGATTTATTTCATGAATCAAGCGTGTTATGTATTACTAAATTCAAAGTGCGTAGATCAAAGTTCAATTTTTCACGGTGTTCACGTGACAGTATTTGTCAATAGTACGTGCAGGCGAATCGACATATAATTTAATGAATAAATCTGCCCTATGATTAGGTCCAATCATTTATTTCAAAAGCACTGAACTGCTAAAGACATTAATTAATAATTTTTGGACAACTTTGTTGTCCACTGACGTTGCACATCGATATAGATTGTATTCGAATAGGTTGATGAGATTCCAAGTACAATTTTAAATAAAGATGTTTGATATATTTATACATAGAAAAGATGATGTAGGTTCCTGTCGAATTACCAATGCGACAGGACCACAGAGCTTTAGGGGCCCCTTACTTGAGATTACCTAATTTTTATAAATATACATTGAGCTACATGTATATTATTTTTTTTTATCATTTTAAACGTCAGTTCGATTTCAAAATCAGAGAGGCACTTTAATCAAATGGATAAAACATTTTTTTGTGACCAGTATGTTGACACATTAGTGGTTAATTCATCACAATTTCAAGATATTAGCGCCTGTACATAGTGTATATACATCAGTATTTGGTGTGTGTATTTGGTGTGTCCGCCGAGAGTGTCAATAACAACAGGGCAGCGTCTATACATGCTGGAAAACGTTGTTTCGATGACGTGCGAAATGTGGTATGACGTGGGGTATGGGTGCATGATCTATGTAGCGCACTGCTGTGAAGCCGCCTCCTCTCACTGGACCAAGATCTTGAAACACCACAGGACCCACTGAATGGTTCAGGCAGATTCCACCCCAAAACATTATGCTTCGACCTCCCCATGACACATTCGTCAGAATAATGCTGGCCACGTCGACGCAATATTCGTTACCTGCCATCTGCAGTTGATACGCAATACCGACTGTCATCTGTGAACAGAACGGTTCTTCATTGCCTGTGTCGCCAGTTCTTGTCTTGTTGGGCAAATTGAAGACGTTCACGTCGACGGCCACGGTAAGGTCTACGGCAATTGATATTCTCTCTGGTGAGACGTCGGCGCACTGTATTTGTACTGACGGGTCTTCCGTTTGTTCCCACTGTCTCACATGCTGTCTCAGGTACCTGTGTGAAGGGATTCTGCTCGTGTTATCGCACAACATGGCGGCCTTTTCGCCTTGGGCTACCAGTTCGGGAGCGATCATCCGTGGTGTTGGTGGCCCGAAAGCGTTACTGAAGCATGTAGATGGTCCGAACATTGACCAGTATGGCCAGCGTCGAGTCTTCCGAGCGCCAGGTTCCTCTCATATTCCCGAAACAATGGCCCGAGAAGTCCTTCTCTGACCATTGCTGGATTAGCATCTGATTCTTGAACTTTTGCGGGAGTGTGTCTATTCTTCCCGTTCAATCAAAGCTATCTCTCAAGTACAGCAACGTGACAGTCCTTCGTTTAATCGGGGTCTTCCCTAAAACTTTGGACAGTGATTTAAGGTATTAAAAACGGTGAAAGTATGTTCGTTTCCAAACAGTATTATTTACATTTCATTCGAATTGATAGCCTCGTTTGTCACGGAATTAGTTTTACTGTAGTGTTCTGCTATGAACGGGTTAATTGGACATAATAAAATCGTGAGCCATGACGTAACGTTATGTATTTGGTCCAATATTGGCACTTGTTTTAAAAGTAAAGGTCTTGTAGAGCAGCTAGTCATTGGTTGGTAGTCAGACTACTGACCAATCAAAATTTAAAACAACAATATACACTCATTACAGCAGTGAGTCGTGGGATTATCTCTAATCAAACGAAACACTGTGCGGAGTGTGGGTTCCTCTGAACTGTCGTGAGTCGTGGCATGCTACTGACGTTGTAGTGTGAATGATTCTACCAGGTATGGGGGTGCATTTTACAGAGCTAGTCCCGATAAACAGCACCCACAGTTCAGAATTCAGGTTGCGTTTTTGAGAACATTTGATGGGTTCAATTCTATGTTTGGGGAGGAGCCTTGGTGCTCAGGTAAAGTTGAAGATGTGGTCACAAATATACAATAAAAACATGTGGCAATTTTTATGCAATGCGTCTATTTAGAGTAGCATACCAACCTGACGTTTCTTTTGCTGCTTAAAATTAGTATATTTTGTTACATCATCTGAAACGCATTAATCACTATGACCCAGAAATTGGACTTTGATTATTCAGTTAGTACGTTTAATCTACATCGACATCGACATGTGCTCGATAATATTTTTGATGTAATTCAAAATTTGCGTAATACCTGCTGTAAAGTTTGTCTATATTAGGTCCTGTATCCACAGACTGTTTCCTTGTGGCGTGTTCCCTTTTAGGCGCCACAAAGATAATGAACCATTGTTTTTTAATGTGCCTGTTCCCATAGGTTATACCCAGGGAACATGTGGCCTCGCGCAAAACAACACGTGGTCTTGTAGCCGGGAACACAGGCAATGAACTTTCAGCTGCACAAGAGGGCACACGCAATTACGTGTATGGGGATACATCTATCGGACTGTTTCAAGATCTGGAGACTTGTGTGAAATTCACCCAGTTCATTAAGACTGCCTAAAAATAGCCGGAACCAGCACCGTGGGCTTTGTCTAAAGACATGTTGTCTTCTGGGTAGGTATCAGCGAGGAAAATAAATGCAACAGCTGCATCCTACTCATCCTTCCGATTTTCAGTAGTTGAGTTCATCATCGAGCTATCAATAAAATAAATGTAAGGTATGGTGTTGTCTAATCATTCAGGTGGGATGAAAAACTCTGCTTGTGGAGAAGAGTAAGACGTTAAACCCCATTTCGTTACATTTTATCGCATGTCCTGCAAATGCGGGTGCATGTTAAACATTTCATTTCTACCTGTAAGATTAGAAAAAAACCTGCCCTATAGATAGATTAGCGAGCAGATTCTCGAGTCATTGATGACTCATTATAGTTTTACTTTGAACACTAGATTATTTTGTTCATAGAATATACAGATAAACATACATTTGTAAACATCTGGGAATTATAAAATTTTAACAAATATACCACAGTTTCTTACCGTAATATCATATGAAAAATGCTCTATACTATACAGATTTCATAATTTGGAGATCCGCCTTTGGAGATTTTGTTACACGCACAACTTTAATTAAAGGGTCAATCCCGATAGAATTTTGGAGAATAAAACTGCTTAATTTTGTGTTAAAATCCATTAAAATCCTCTACCCCAGGACCGAGCAACTAACTCAAAAGATGTGATATGTTTTCAAACAACGTAAACCCGTCAGTCTTCATCTGGAAATGGAGACCGATGTCCCAAGCTGTATTATACGGTGTCTGGCCAAACCGGGTTTTTATTTTATAAAAATAATGTGTAGGTGAAATTTACCTTTCGTTAACAAGTGCAGCACATCGGTCGATCACTGAATAGACCTCCAAAGGAGCGAAAATCATTTATCAGGTCACCCAACAAAAAGAAAAATGACCCCTGTCCAGATAAGCAGTTTGGATTTATTCCCACGAAGGCGCAGTAATCGACCGTAACGGATTAAAGGAGGTCGTTTTCGACGACTTCGTGGGAATCCAGCTCCTAGGGATTAAAATGGATTAAAAAAGTTAACATCGTTATGATAAGAATTTACACTTTCATGTAACTAATTAACCAACATTTTAGCATCATTTTTGGTGTGAGAAATAAAAACATAACTATACTAAAACAAAAATTAATTTAATTTCGCCAAATATGACACCCTGTCGAAATAATTGACTAAAGTCAAATCCTCTCCCTCGTGTCTTCCTTTTGATTCCTGGGGCTAGCTTTGAATTTGGGCATATTTATAGCACTTCCCTGGCGGTTCCTGTCCCCTGAACGATTCTAATCTCATTAATATTTTGTTCTTCTTGTAAAAATGTGATCATTTTCAAAACATTCGGATGAGCTTTAACAACTAGCTTCTTGATCCTTGAATGTTATCCTTCCAGAGGGATGTTGGTTCTGTGCTCCTCTGCGCCGTAATGAGTTTCAAATTCACCCAATATTTTGAGACAAGGTAATTACACCAATCCTCTATAATTTGGCGCTTAAAATTCATACATAGGCCTACTCTTACTTTCATTTTTGAGACTCTGTTCAAATCAGGATAATTAACTATTTTTTCCATTTTTATACGCCCACATTGAAATGTGGTCGTATATTGTCGTCGCCCCCGTCCGTCCGTCGGTCCGTCGGTCCGTCCGTCCGTCCGTCCGTCCGTCGGTCCGGCGTCCACAATTGCTTGTGGACGCTCTAGAGGCTAAAGTTAATATCCGATTGACTTTAAATTTATACACAGTGTTTAAGGTCATGAGACGAAGAAGCCTATTGTTTTTCAGAGATTTCCGATAATAACTACCAGAGTTATGGCCCTTGACGACTTCAAAAAATCTTGTGGACGCTCTAGAGGCCAAAGTTAATATCCGATTGGCTTTAAATGTATACACAGTGTTTAAGGTCATAAGACGAAGAAGCCTATTGATTTTCAGCGATTTCCGATAATTAGTGCCAGAGTTATGGCCCTTGATCACTTCAAAAAATCTTGTGGACGCTCTAAAAGCCAAAGTTAATATCCGATTGACTTTAAATTTATACACAGTGTTTAAGGTCAGAAGGCGAAGAAGCCTATTGATTTTCAGCGATTTCCAATAATTAGTGCCAGAGTTATGGCCCTTGATCACTTCAAAAAATCTTGTGAACGCCCTAATAGCCAAAGTTAATATCCGATTGACTTTAAATTTATACACAGTGTTTAAGGTCATAAGACGAAGACGCTTATTGATTTTCAGCCATTTCCGATAATTAGTGCCAGAGTTATGGCCCTTGATCACTTCAAAAAATCTTGTGGACGCTCTAAAAGCCAAAGTTTTTATCCGATTGACTTTAAATTTATACACAGTGTTTAAGGTCATAAGACGAAGAAGCCTATTGATTTTCAGCGATTTCCGATAATTAGTGCCAGAGTTATCTCCCTTGATCACTTCAAAAAATCTTGTGGACGCTCTAAAAGCCAAAGTTAATATCCGATTGACTTTAAATTTATACACAGTGTTTAAGGTCATAAGACGAAGAAGCCTATTGATTTGCATCAATTTCCGATAATTAGTGCCAGAGTTATGGCCCTTGATCACATCAAAAAATCCTGTGGACGCTCTAGAGGCCAAAGTTAATATCCGATTGACTTTAAATTTACACACACTGTTTAAGGTCCTGAGAGGAAGAAGCCTATTGATTTTCATCAATTTCAAATAATTACTTCCAGAGTTGTCTCCCTTGATCACTTCAAAAAACCTTGTGGCGCTGTAGATGCCAAACTTATCATCCGATTGACTTCAGATTGATACACAGAGTTTAAGGTGTTGAAACGAACAAGTATTTTAATTTTTCAATGAATTTTGATAACTGAACAGCTAAATCCATGATATTAAATGTTTTCTATACTAATTGTTAGCGTGGGGCAAAACTTTATAAAAAGCAAACAAATTCTAATGATTTTCTGATAATTACATAATGAGTTGTTACTCAGATTTTAGTGTATTACAAATGTTTCATTACCAAAAAAAAGTAAAAATATGCGACAACCCTTGTTGACTGCCCGGACGATTTAGCTGCTGTGGGCGTATGTTTCGTTGCCTGGCAACCTATCTTTATTTCCCTGGTCATTTCCGACTGGTGAACCAACCACAGAATTCAAATTAATAACAATGAGCAAAACTAAGCTTATCTGTATTGAACATCATGAGACTGAATTCAATATTAACAATTCCGACGTGTAGGAAATTAAAAAAAAGATATTGTATTTGCGCTATGTATGCTTGGCGTTTGCCCGGTTGGAGTAAAACAGTAGAGCGTTGATCCCCATTTCATTTATCTCCCTAGAACTATTTTACTAGCTAGGAGTAGCAGGTTCAAACTCGCAAAATAATGTTTCCTGGGTCTCGCTTCGGATCATTAGAAATAAACTTCCTTCATCTTTGTTTTATATGGCGGTATATTAGATTCAAAATTCTAACATGCTTTCGTCTAATTTTTAACTTCCATTCTTGTAATTGGTAACTTCCATTCTTGTAATTGGTAACTTCTATTCATGTAATGTCTAACTTCTGTTCATGTAACTTAAATTAAGACAATGTATATCCAACTTCTCTATTTGTTCAGTGTAAAATTTAATTCTATTTCATCTTATTTCATCTTTTTTTACACTTCTGCCTTGCAACCATCATTATGAAGTCGTTTGATGTCGCCACTGTGTGCTCATTTGGTGATTGCGCACCTGGTCGGGACAATTCTATTGATATAAACGATGCGCTCTTCGTCTGGTTGATGGTTGAACGGGAAGCTGAAATTTACAGAGAGAGAAATGGGGTTTAACGACTACACGACACAAACTAGGTCATTTCAGGTCTGACAAATGGTTCAAATTTATTTCAATAATTCGCAAGCACGTTGGGTCTAGCAGTAGAAGGAAAACGGAGGATCCGGAGAAACCCCACGAGGCTGGACAGGCGACCCTATTCCTTCTCACATACAACCGGGGAATCGATGCTGAAATTGAAAACAACATCGAACGTGATATGGTTGGCAAATACTTAGTTACTTCAAGTAACGTAAATTTGTTTTCGCTCCGCTCCTCACGATATCTATCTCTGACAAATCCGTTATTATAATAACTAGCAAATACTTATACATGTAGTTCAAATATAAGCTAAACAACATTTTTTCATTTTTTTGAAATTTGAAGACAAGTAAAAGATTTGGAGAATTTTATTTGATAACTTTATGGTAAGGTTTTTCCAACAATATTTTATTTCAAGTTTCATAAAGGAATACAGAAATTCAAAGATAGCGGTGTTTTGTACGATCCGAACGACTAGGCACTTCTCCTGCCTGCAAGAGCGACAGCCTCCGCAAATCACAGGGATTATTAATGTCAGAAATATCATAAGCTTAGTTTTGCCAGTGTGTATAGTAGCTGACGATGTTACACCCCTAGTCATATATTTCTATGATATAACCGATAAGCGTGCTTTTTAGCTTATATTTGGAATACTATTTGCAAACCATATCACGTTCGATATTGTTTTCAATTTCAACACTCCGCTTAACCATTCAACATGACGAAGAGCGAGTCGTTTGTGTCAACATAATGATCCCGATCAGGTGCTCAATCGCCAAAATTGAGCACGCGGTGGCGACACCAAACCATGTAATAATGATGGTTGCTAGGTCACAGAATTCTAAAATTGTTCGACGTTCACAAAATTTAATTAACATGTAAAGCGACAATGAAGTAGACATTTTTTGTCTTAATGATAGAAATAAGATGAAACAGACTTAAAATTTACACTGAACAAATAAAGAAGTTGGATTATACATTGTCTTAATTTAGAAGTTACGTGAATAGAAGTTTGAAATTACATGAATAGAAGTTTGAAATTACATGAATGGAAGTTAAAAATTAGACGATAGCATGTTAGAATTTTGAATCTAATATATACCGCCATAGTTTTATACTGACTGGTTAACTACGTCTATTGGCGTATGAATACATGCATGCGGGTCCGTAGCCAGCTCATAAATAAAATTTTTGGGGGCCACGGAATGTTTTTGGTTTTTTTTGCTGTGTGAGGGGAGGGGCTACGGAATGTTTTGGAGGTGTTGAGGATGTGGCCGACTAAGAACACTCTTAGAAATAACTATTTTTGGCAATTTATTTTTTTTTTGGGGGGGGGGTAAATTTAATTATATAAATGTAGTTCAAAATAAAGCACGTGAGATGCATTAGAGAGTTCATACCATCAACATCGTGTTTGTTTCCTTTTTTTCACCCATCGTAACTCGAAGCCACATGAGTCTGCCATTTATGGGCCCAGCCTGAGAATCCATTTCGGGATTTCTCATTCATCGCTCGCAACATAAATATTTCTCATTCATCGTTCGCAACATAAATCTACAGAGGCGTATTCAAGGGGAGGGGGGTGTCCTTTTTTTACCTCTGAAAGTGCCTTTCAACTGACTTTTTTGCTCGATTTTGGGGCTCTTTTTTTTTTCAACGATTTCCGAAGGTTTAGACGAAAATATCAGTTAAACAGCTCCTGGAATGTCTACAGATGCAAGGAAATGACGTATAATTTTCTTGGGGCCCCCAACTCCCCTTTCAGCGGCGTGCTCCGTCTCCGCGGTCAGTGCCTTTAACATAGATGCTGATTGTGTGTCTGATATATATACGACCATGCGTGTGCATGCCTCGGTGGAAGCTTGTAGGACCCAGGATTCATGGCAAATACTGACAAAGGGTCTGCGCTTTACTTCGTCGTTCAAGGTGGTGCCTCTATAGTGGGAGCAGGAATTGTTTCCAAGCAGGAATCGACGTCGAAAACTTTTCATCGATCGGCATTCAGTGTGAATATATTTTCAAAGAAAGGTTAATAGGTGGTTATTGTGGTTATAATTTTGATCCCGGGGTAATAACAAAAATCCCTCAAAGGAACGACGTAGTTAACAAGCGAAATTCATTACAGATGAGTTTAAGCTACACGGAGAATTTGTGCACCCGGGCAATGCAATATTTGTAGATTATGAAAATAAACACCTGGGGCCGGTTACTCAAAGCTCTGTTAACTTTTAACGATCCGTTAACATGCTGTTAACGGATCGTTAACTTTAACGGAGAGAAAGATTGTTGCTGGAAGCCCCGTTAACGGTAGCGTGTCGTTAACTTGTTGGGGTCCGTTATCTGGGCTGTAGCATAAAGTCGATACATGGATGATTACCAGTGTAATTTTCTATAGAACATTCTAGAGGGTTGGGCAATAGGGGGCTATTCCATTTTCTGTAGGATGTAATTCTATATCTTTCTGCAGAATTTTGGGGGTCTGTAGAAAATAATGACCCCAGATATGTAGTACAAATCCAATAATTTTTCATACAGATTAATGCTAAAATTTCTAAAGGAAAAAATGAAGTATTCTATAGTTGTTTTTTTTTCTGTAGTAAATATCTTTTTGTCTTTAATCAAGTTTTTTTTAACAGAATGCACAGTTAGTTGTCCCACTGTCTTCAGTTTCTTGTTAATACTAACTTCTATGAAGTTGTTATATATACATGTAAATTTAAAATTGAGCCAATGAACAAACAGTCTTCTCGTGGATTAACTTTAATGAATCCGTTATTTAACTGTTAATGAAAGTGACTTTCCAGCAACAGAAATTTAACGATTCGTTGTTAGAGTTTAACGGATCATTATTACAATTTATAACTTAGTTTTGAGCAACCGGCCCCTGGTGACAAAGACTATGAACGTTAACTGTGGATAATCAAGGCTACTCAAAATGGCTGGTATCACGAATTCTGTTCTGAGAACATCTCGAATTCTTACAGCAAAATCCAGCTTAGAAGGAAGAGGCAGTTTATTGGTGTTTGGCAGAAAATTTTCATCAGGTATGGAATTTGTTATAGAATCTTTGGACTTGCATTAAGTCAAACGATAAAGTCAGATTCCCAAAGCCAAAGCTGGCGTGAAGCTATCTAAGGGAGATAATTATATCATGACATGGCAGCAGACCACCAATATTTCTAACCGCTTAGCCGGCTCCAATTTTCCCCAAAATTTTTGTTTGATTGAATCCTTTTCACAACAGCTAGACAAACAAATGACCATCTCTTTGCACCAGAATTTGTATAAGGTTGCCTTCCAAATTTTGAGATACACTAACGTGTTACCAGATAAAATTTCTTCCCATTTACTTCAATGTTGCAATCGCTAATACTAATACTACTAATAGTAATAATATGCAAAATTGACAATATTTTTCTTCAAAACAATGATTGATTATTGTTATTCATAATATTTCTGCCACACCCAATTACAATTAAGCATATAATCCTACCTGGAACGGGTATAAATTATCTTATTTAAAATCGAGGCGTTAAGCCATTATTATTATTACTACTAAGACCGCCATCTTTTTAGACCAGAGACGTCTAGGCGCTGTCATCATGAAGGCGGGGGCTAAATATAAGGCTTTATAACAGCTAATCAAAAACGCAATTGCATGTGGAAAAACGGAAACAAACTAAATGACATGCACATGGATTTCAATGGCGGTGAATGTCAGTAATTTAAATGCAAATATTTGGAGTTAGGGGTTGGTTATGCCACCACATTGGCCTCTGTAAGTTTAATTAGTGATAATAGTATTAACTTATCTTACTTTAAAGATGTTATATGCATTGAATTTGCAACTTGGATCTAAAGGCCTCAAATCGTAGCTAAAAACAAACACATCAGTACATCTCAACGTTTTAAGCTGCGTTCTCGTAGCTATTAAGAACCAACCTGATAACTCTGTTATCCTATCTCCTCTCAATCATGAATATCTACCAAACCATGGCAGAAAATGTTCATTCGAAACCCCTTCATCCATTTAGGACAAAAAAATCAACAAAATGGGCATGCAATATGGGAGTTAAGATACCGTACAGAAAGAGAATTGCTAGATAAACTAAAAGTGCAATTAGTGGGTACCCAGATGAAATTTAATGTTGGTCTTCCTTCACACGGAATTACACCGCACCATTTTAATAATCAGTGAGAAGGACAGTTGTCTAGTCGTTCGGATTGGATGAATGGCATATGCCCATCTTCATTAGCCCAGTTTAGGAGCAGAACAGTAGGATGTTAAACCCTATTTCATTTCATTTCTGTAAAAGATGACTGCTTAGTTTCAACGTATGAAGTTACATCATACAGCGTCAAACACTGGCTCAGTAAGCCTCACCGATGTCATCCCTATCAGAGATTGTAGCAACTCCGTGAATATTCACTGCTGTCATCTCATGTCGGTAATTCCAGGAGATCGAAATTCCAATTTTTTTCAATCCCAGGAGAACTTTTAACAGCTCAGCATGATTTTCAAGACATCAAATCCAAATGAATGTGATACCATACGGTATTACCTCTAATCGGACCAAATGTTGTAGAAAAATGTATCCTTTTTTATACGCCCACATTGAAATGTGGTCGTATATTGTCGTCGCCCCCGTCCGTCCGTCCGTCCGTCGGTCCGTCGGTCCGTCCGTCCGTCCGTCGGTCCGGCGTCCACAATTGCTTGTGGACGCTCTACAGGCCAAAGTTAATATCCGATTGACTTTAAATTTATACACAGTGTTTAAGGTCATAAGACGAAGAAGCCTATTGATTTTCAGCGATTGCCGATAATTAGTGCCAGAGTTATGGCCCTTGATCACTTCAAAAAATCTTGTGGACGCTCTAGAGGCCAAAGTTAATATCCGATTGACTTTAAATTTATACACAGTGTTTAAGGTCATAAGACGAAGACGCCTATTGATTTTCAGCGATTTCCGAAAATTAGTGCCAGAGTTATGGCCCTTGATCACCTCAAAAAATCTTGTGGACGCTCTAAAGGTCAAAGTTAATATCCGATTGACTTTAAATTTATACACAGTGTTTAAGTTCATATGACGAAGAAGCCTATTCATTTTCAGCGATTTTCCGATAATTAGTGCCAGAGTTACGGCCCTTGATCACTTCAAAAAATCTTGTGGACGCTCTAGAGCCCAAAGTTAATATCCGATTGACTTCAAATTTTTACACAGTGTTTAAGGTCATAAGACGAAGAAGCCTATTGATTTTCAGCGATTTCCGATAATTAGTGCCAGAGTTATGGCCCTTGATCACTTCAAAAAATCTTGTGGACGCTCTAGAGGCCAAAGTTAATATCCGATTGACTTTAAATTTATACACAGTGTTTAAGGTCATAAGACAAAGACGCCTATTAATATTCAGCGATTTCCGATAGTTAGTGCCAGAGTTATGGCCCTTGATCACCGCAAAAAATCTTGTGGACGCTCTGGAGGCCAAAGTTAATATCCGATTGACTTTAGATTTATACACAGTGTTTAAGGTCATGAGACGAAGAAGCCTATTGATTTTCAGCGACTTCAAATAATTACTGCCAGAGTTATCTCCCTTGATAACTTCAAAAATTCTTGTGACGCTATAGAGGCCAAAGTTACTATCCGATTGACTTCAGATTGATACATAGAGTTTAAGGTGTTGAAACGAACAAGTATTTTGATTTTCAATGAATTTAGATAACTGAACAGCTAAATCCATGATATTAAATGTTTCATGTATATACTAATTGTTAGCGTGGGGTAAAACTTTATAAAAAGCAATCAAATTCTAATGATTTTCTGATAATTACATAATGAGTTGTTACTCTTAATCAGTTTTTAGTGTATTACAAATGTTTCTTTTCCGAAATTAGTAAAAATATGCGACAACCCTTGTTGACTGCCCGGACGATTTAGCTGCTGTGGGCGTATGTTTCGTTGCCTGGCAACCTATCTTTTACATAGCAGTTCACATGTAAGAAAAGTCTACACTGTGCTCTATTTTAAAAAAGGCAGCCTAAGCGAATTTCATTTCTTCAATATTTTTGGGCTGGCAAATTTAATATTGTCCACATAAATCATTGCATACTTGTTTATGGTATTTTAGGTGAACATGAACATATAAAAGCAGAGAAACGTGGACAGCAAAATAATGTTGGTTTCATTCAGTTAAATCGACCAAAGGCTTTAAATGCTCTCTGTGATGGCTTAATGAGAGAAGTTAGCCAAGTTCTTGATGAATTTGAGAAAGATAAAGAAATTGGTTGTATTGTTTTAACTGGCAGTGATAGAGCATTTGCAGGTATAATAATTTTTTCAGGTGTTATTGAAGTAACTACTATACAATTAGCAATGTGGGATATGGAAACTTGGTGCTGATATCACATAAAAATTGTATATATTGTAAACAAACATTGGTTCAGGGATTGATTGATACATCAGTAAATTTGTTATCACTGCTATAAATTCTATCAATGTCTGTTTTGTACACAAATAAGTACTAATGCCTACCTTTATTACTCCTTGAATTATTTTTATATTATCAAAAACGCACATGTCAAAAAAGATAACACTGAATGAGCATACTACTCCATATTGTTACAACAAATATAACTTCTGACTTTGTCTACATTATTAGTGTGCACATAAAATATCGCTTCGGAGTTGGAATTTGATATAGGAGTAGGCGAGTAGGCCATGTTTCGCTGCCCAGGCAAATCTTCCCTTATAACACACTGTATGGCGTATACCCATCTTCATTAGCCCAGTTGGAGCAGAAGAGTAGGATGTTAAACCCCATTTCGTTCTTTCATTCATGCATTACTGACTTTGGTCACACATAAATAAGAATTTGCATTTTTAGTGCATATTGTGTCATATACATGTTTATAACTTGCTCGCAGCAACCTGGTGTGAACGTATGTGACATGGAGATAGGGGCGCCTTCTCAACCTTGTGGGTTTCCTCTGGGCACTCCGGTTTCCTCCCACTGCTAAAGACCCCTACGTGCAAGCGAATTATTGAAATAAAATTAAACCATATGTTAGTCCCGAAATGACCTAGTTTGTGTTGAGTGGACGTTAAACCCCATTTCTCTCTCTCTCTCTGTTGACGGAAGCAATCCATAATGCGTGTGTAGCTAGTTAGGCGGAGATTGTTATGATTGTAGTCAGACAATCTAACATAAAAAACTGATTGAACTATGAATATTCATATCCATAAGTTTTCCTAATTACGGAAGCTTCAATATTGTCATGTTTGAGATAGATATTTAAGTTTGGTATGAAAGCTTTCTGTCTACTCTACTTAAGGAGAATCTAACTCATAGTATAGGGTGATCATTAATTATAACAACCCTTCAATGTACTCTTTAACCAAATGTGTGATTTGGACCTCTTGTTCAAAAGTTATTGCCCTTACCTTTTTATACGTCCACATTCATAATGTGAACGTATTATGCCGTCGCCCCTGTCTGTGTGATGGTGTGTATGTATGTGTGTGTGTGTGTGTGTCTGTGGTTCGCCTACAGGGCGCAATTCTTCATGGATTTTCTTCAAACTTGGTATACTTATTCCTTATACCCCAAGGAAGATCCCTATTGTTTTTGGGGCATGCCCGACCCCCAGGGGCCGAGCCACGCCCATTTCTAGTATTTGTTTGTTTGTCGTCTACAGGCCACATTTCTTAACTTATAATCTTGAAACTTTGCATACACATTCTTTGTACCCTAAGGAACATCCCTATCGTTTGGGGTGTATGTCCCACCCCCAGGGGCAGAGCCACGCCCATTTTCTTTTTGTGTGTCTTTGTGTCGCCTACAGGGTGCAATTCTCACTGGATTTTCTTCAAACTTGGTATACGTATTTCTTATACCCTAAGGAAGATCTCTATTGTTTTTGGTGCATGCCCGACCCCCAGGGACAGAGCCACGCCCATTTCTAGTATGTATTTGTTTGTCATCTACAGGCCACATTTCTTAACTTATAATTTTGAAACTTAGCATACACATTCTTTGTACCCTAAGGAACATCCCTATCATTTGGAGTGCATGCCCAACCCCCCTGGGGCAGAGCCACACCCGTTTTCTTATCGTGTGTCTTTGTGTCGCCTACAGGCCACAATTCTTATTGGATTTTCTTTAAAACTTTGTATACTTACTCTTTATACTCTAAGGATGATCCCTATCGTTTGGGGTGCATGCCCAACCCCCAGGGGCAGAGCCACGCCCATTTTCTTTTTGTGTGTCTCTGTGTCGCCTAGAAGCCGCAATTCTAACTGTTTTTTCTTGAAACTTTGTATACTTACCCTAAGGATGATCCGTATTGTTTTTTGGTGCATGCCCGACCCCCAATGGCAGAGCCACACCCATTCCTTGTATTTATTTGTTTGTCGTCTACAAGCCACATTTCTTAACGTATCATCTTGAAACTTTGAATGATTATTCTTTGTACCCTAAGGAACATTTCTATCATTTGGGGTGCATGCCCAACCCCCAGGGGCAGAGTCACGCCCATTTTCTTTTTGTGTGTCGCCTACAGGCCATAATTCTTAATCGGTCATCTTGAAACTTAAAATACTTATTCCTTATACCCAAAGGATGACCCCTTTTGTTTTGGGTGCATGCCCGACCCCCATGGGACAGCAACACCCATTTCGTGTATTTGTTTGTCTGTCGTCTACAGGCTGCATAAAGATGACCCCTATTGTTTTTGGTGATTTCCTAACCCCCAGGGGCAGAGTCATGCCCATTTTAACTTCGTGTCTATGTGTGTTGTCTACAGGCCACGATTCTTAATGGATCGTCTTTAAACTTGGGATATGTATTCCATATAGCCTAAGGACGTCAACTGCATGTCCCGACTCACACAGGCAAGACACGACCAATTTTTGTGTTTGTCGTTTACAGGCCGCAATTCTGAATGAATCAGCTTGGTACTTGGTTTATGTATTCCTTATAGCCTGAGGGCGTCCACTATTGATTTTGATGAATGTCCCGACCCCCAGGGGCAGAGCCACGCCCACTTTTTGCCTTTAGTGTTAGGAAGGCACAATTCTGAATGGATTATCTTGGTATAGTTATTCCTTATACTCTAAGGACGGCAACTATTAATGTTGGTGCACGACCCTCAACGCTAAACAAACCAAACGCCTAGCCTTCTTGACAAAGTACTATATCAATCAAAGCAGGAATGTGGACGTATATTGTAGCGTTAGCGTTATGTTTTCATTTACCATAATAATTAGTTATTCACAGTGTTTCTGCCATTGACATTGTGGATGATTTTTCTACAGATGAAAAGTTTGTGTCTACAGTTTTCCATCAAATTAAAAGAAATATTATATGGCTTTATATCCGTAACATTTTGAATTATTCAAAATAGGAACAGGTTTCATTAATTGTTTGTTCATACAATTAACATATTTTATCACCCAATATCTTATTTGACAGTAGATATCGCTTGTATGATAAATTACATAATCTACTGCGATATCTCCTTAGGAGATATCGCTTTACATGAAATTGATTGGTCAATCAAAAAGGAACTACTTTCTTTTATTTTAAAGAAACCACTTATTTTAAATAAAAAGTGACTTTTTTTTTTGTTAAAAAGAAACTGTTTTTATTTAATTGACTTTGAAGGAAATACTGGGTCAATATATAGGACTTTGCAATAGATAAACTGCAGTCAAAAAACTGATGTATCACTACGCAGTAATGAAATTAGGTCCAGTAAAGGTGAAATTTATACCAAAGAATTATATTTATTTCTGCATGTAAGAAAGGATTGGGTGATAAATAAAATCTCCAACTTGTGTTTTTTGATATCAAAAAATATCAACACTCGTTGATAAAGTAAAAAAAACTCGGCAGAGCCTCGTTTTTTTTACATTATCAACTTGTGTTGATATTTTTTGATATCAAAAAACACTCGTAGGAGATTCTCTATATGTCAAAAATGAACTTGTGAACACTCAATTTTTTCAATTCACTCTCCTTACTGTTTCATAAGAAAGAAAATTGTTATTTAACTGCCTTTCAGCTGGGGCAGACATCAAAGAAATGCAGAATCAGACATTTTCTAAAGTATATGGTGGGAATTTTTTAAATCATTGGAATCGTGTAGCTGAATGTAAGAAACCAGTAATAGCAGCTGTAAATGGTTTTGCTGTATGTATTTGTATGTACTTATATAGCCTACATAATTTAATTACAGTGGGTGCAGATATAGCAGAAATGAAACAAAAAAGCTTTCTGGATGTTTTTACCTCCAATTTTCCTTGTGTTTTGGACAGAATAATAGAATGTAGAAAACCTATTATAGCTGCCGTTAATGGACATGCAGTAGGTTCACTTCTAATTTAGATATATTGCCAAAATATACTATGTCTGTTCTACTATACACAATAGTTTGTTTAGCCTACGTAATCGAACAGTGAGGTACAAGACGAATTGCCCCGATTCGACCTCTAGCTGGCCGGTCAACTCTGGCTTGCGGCTGTGGTTTCGATACACGGCGTGAGCGTATGTGGCATGGAGATAGGGGCGCTTTCTCAACCTCATGGGTTTCCTCCGGGCACTCTGGTTTCCTCCCACTGCTAAAGACCCCTACACGCAAGCAAAGTATTGAAATAAAATTAAACCATATGTTAGTCTGGAAATGACCTATAAAGTATTGAAATAAAATTAAACCTTATGTTAGTCCGGAAATGACCTATTTTGTGTCAAGTGGAGTTAAACCCCATCTCTCTCTCTCTCTCTCTCTCTCTCTCTCTCTCTCTCTCTCACAAGAGAAAAGAAATATGTTAATTAAGTCTGAGATTGAAACAATTTAATGTAGAGAATGTCAAAGAAAAAGTAATGAAGACATCTGGTGTGAGAGTTTTACAATTAGCATTTTATTCTCATTTTTATCTCATAAATGTTAAAATCATTGGAATCAAGTCCTACTGTAAACTTAATGCAATATATATTGAATGCCATGGAAAACGTATCACTTAGTTTCTCGTATAACAAAATGGTCCTGTAAACATACCTAATTTATTTTGCTTCTTATTGTGAACAATATTCAAATGGGAACACATCAATAACAACACATTTGTACACTTATGGATGTTTAATCTGTATTCTGTAATAAACCTTACAAAGTCAGAGGGGTCAAAACCAAAAGTATGACACAGATGTCAGTAGCGTGTGTGTCCTCAACGGGCTCTTATGCACGCTGTGCAGCGACGTCTCATGGAATTAACCATCTGTGTCGTACTTTTGGGTTTGACCCCTCTGACTTTGTACCGTTGATTACAGATTAAACATCCATATTGATGTGTTCTGTTCCCTTTTGAATATTTTTCACAATAAGAAGCAAAATAAATAAGATATGTTTACCGGATCAAACTAAGTGATGCGTTTTCTATGACGCTCAGTATATGATAGTGCAGGGTGTTGGCTAGCTGATTTTTACACCTGAACAAGTTGCCCTCGACTAAACTGCAAATTTACACTAACATAGAACAGATTACAAGCCCATGCATGGATTATTACTATTTATCACTTTATAGGATCGTTTCATTTATCATCAGTTCATCAGGATTTTCCAGTGTGGTTTTACCTTGTTAGTAGTGTAGAACCGAGGGCCTGACAAGGACACCTGTCTAGACGATCGGATGGGACGAAAAACCAGGACCCGTGTATACATTGACATGCATGTAAAAGATCTTGTGGCATACAGTATGGCGTATGCCCGTTTTCATCAGCCCAGTAGGACGTTAAGACTCCATTTCATTTATCATCATGATTCATTATAAATTTGATATGACTGTCTTTCTGTTCGATCAAGTGTAGTTATCTGTTGACTATTTTAAAAATCTAGAATGATTTGAATGATTATTTTATTTGTTTATTTTTGACTAAATTATAGCTTGGTGGTGGCTGTGAATTAGCTATGATGTGTGATATTATTTATGCAGGAGAAAAGGCTCAGTTTGGTCAACCAGAGATCTCATTGGGCACAATACCTGGTAAGTATATATAAATATACTATCCTGCCTCCTACACAACACCTGTCCATACTTATAACCAATGGGAGCCTTATGTTGACTTTGGATTTCAAAAACTAAACTTTTGTTTTATCACTGTTTCAGTTAATTTGATATTCATATACAAAAATTAAAGAAACAGTGTGTTTGTGTGTGGGTTGTGGTGGATAATGTTAAAACATACCAGTGAACGCTTTTGACAAGAATACTAACACTTTTTGAATTCTCACAAAACAAGAAGTGGTATCAAATGTTTCTGTAATAGTTTTTTTTAACAGTGTGTTAACTGTTAAGTGTATATTGTTTCCATCACAACAATTTTAATGCCTTTTTATACGCCCACATTGTAATGTGGTCGTATATTGTCGTTGCGTCCGTCCGTCCGACGTCCTCTAGAGGCTAAAGTTAATATCCGATTGACTTTAAATTTATACACAGTGTTTAAGGTCATGAGACGAAGAAGCCTATTGTTTTTCTGCGAGGGGGTTGGGATGGCCTAGTGGTCTAGAGCGCCGCGCTTCGACCTCTAGCTGGCCAGTCACCTCTGGCTTGCGGCTGTGGTTTCGAGCCCTGGTGTGAGCGGATGTGGCATGGAGATAGGGGCACCTTCCCAACCTCGTAGGTTTCCTCCGGGCACTACGGTTTCCTCCCACTGCTAAAGACACCTACGCGACATCGAATTATTGAAATAAAAATTAAACTATATGTTAGTCCCGAAATGACCTAGTTGTGTTGAGTGGCCTTTAACCCCATTTCTCTCTCTCTCTCTCATTTTTTCATGAAATTCGATAATTATTGCCAAAGTTATGGCCCTTGATCACTACAAAAAATCTTTCGGACGCTCTAGAGGCCAAAGTTAATATCTGATTGACTTTAAATTTATACACAGTGTTTAAGGTCATGAGACGAAGAAGGCTATTGATTTTCAGTGATTTCCGATAATTACTGCCAGAGTTATGGCCCTTGATCATTTCCAAAAATCTTGTGGACGCTATAGAGGCCAAAGTTAATATCTGATTGACTTTAGATTTATACACAGTGTTTAAGGTCATGGGACGAAGAAACCTATTGATTTTCAGCTATTTATGATAATTACTACCAGAGTTATGGCCCTTGATCACTTCAAAAAATCTTTTGAACGTTCTGGAGGCCAAAGTTAACATCCAATTGACTTTAAATTTATATACAATGTTTAAGGTCATGAGACGAAAAAGCTTATTGATTTTCAGCGATTTCCGATAATTACTGCCAGAACTATGGCCCTTGATCACTTCGAAAAATCTTTTGTACCGTAATGCTCTAGAGGCCAAACTTATCACCCAATTGACTTCAGATTGATACAGATTTAAAAATTTTGGGATGAACAAGTATATTGATTTTCAATAAATTTTGTTAACTTATCAGCTAAACCTGATTTCAAATGTTTCGTATACTAAGCGTTAGCATGGGGCAGAACTTTATAAAAACCAAACAAAATCTAAAAATTTTCTGATAATTACTTTATGAATTGTTAATCTTAAGGGCGTTGAGCAGTCTAAGATTCGCACTAACTTTTCAACGCCAATCTTATTAAGTCTTTGCAAACTTGTTCCACTTATAAAATAACTCAGAAAACTCTCGAAAGTCGCGTCGTTTTATGTGTAACAATGGATATACGAGGCGGAGGAATAAAACTATTTATAGCAAACGAGACTGATTCCCCGACCTAGATCAGGTGTTGAATAAATTATGATGTCGTGCACGCCAGTCACGTGACCAACACAGACGTGGCTTCAACGGGAGTGGAAGATGTCACGTGACCAGAAGGAATTCCCTGTATGACGCGATTATCCAGGTCTATTTATCTATCACGAAAGGAACATGACGGATTTTTTTTTTTTATGGTCAAAGATTACTATTTTTTGAATGCATAACATGATTTAGAGTGCGGTGGAGTAGTGCAGTGAAGTAATTATTTACTTTTACATCCGAATTGTTGTATTTTAATACTTGTTGTCGACGTATTCAAAGAATTAACCCAAAATCGCAAAATCTCGTTTGAAGGTAAATAATGAACAACAATTTTAAAATACTTTGAGTTGGTATTTTTTAACGTTTTTGGTGTCGAAATGTAGCTTATAACCTCCACTTTCGATCTACTGGTGGGATTATCAATAAATCTTTTGAGCTTGTACTAATAGAATTTCCAAGAAAACGCATCGTTTTTTTGCATTTCCATGGATACAAGACAAACCACAACCTATAGCCAAAAAATGACCAGTGTATTTTTGGGACTTGCTATTAGCATTGTTCATGCGAAATTTGATGAAAATATCTGCAGGCATAACTGAGAAAATTCTACTTTTGTTGTCATCAATACCCCTTTTTATCATGCTTTTGGGCCAAGTTTGGAACATAGTTGGTAAATAAAATTGGTATTTATTTGGTGATTAATATGTAGTTTATCACCCCAAATAACAAAAAATGTCATATCTTATCAACAAAAATTACAGTGCTAGCTTTAAAATTTGCATTTTAGACTACTCAACGCCCTTAATCAGATTTCAGAGTATTATAAATGTTTCATTACCGAAAAAAGTAAGAATATGCGACATCTCTCGTTTACTGCCCGGACGATTTAGCAGCTGTTTCGTTTCCTGGCAACCTATCTTTAAATGAGGACAAACATTGTTTAGACATCAAAAACTATTTTTATTACGGACACTTATTTAGGAGGAATATTACTGACGTGAATTTGAAGCAAGTACCATACGTTTTCCATGCAATTTTTTATAAATATTACTGACACAAATTTCAATACCTTTCGGGAATTAAATATGAAAAATAGCGAGCAAGATTTCACTTTATTTATTATATTCTGCAGAACATAAAATATATTTATTGTTGAATTCTATTAAAGGGAATGGAAGCTTATTTGCTGACGCTGATACTCAGTCATGTATTAAGTTATTGCCTTTGATCACTTTGAAAACAATCTTGTGAATACTTTACTATTACCATCTGATTGGCTTGAAGTTTACATCTTCTTAGATGCCTGTCAAATCTGTCACAGATCATCATGCCCGAATCTAACTATATTTCAAAGTTTACATTAATGGCTTTCAACCACAGATTGTGCAACATGTGGTAAGGTCTTGCTTTAAAGCATGTATGAGGTTAATCATGGAAATCTTTTGGGTGATCTGGATCTGTATATGATTGATAATAATTGTCTACTCAGTTATGCCCCTTGTTTACCTATAAAAAAATCATAATGCAACAACATGTATGAGCTAAAGGGATCAATTGAATTTGTTGCTGCAGGAATATTTTTCATTGCCTGACAACCTATCATTAATTAAGTATACAGAATATATTTACAGGTGCTGGTGGAACACAGAGATTGATACGAGCTATAGGTAAATCTAAAGCTATGGAACTTATTTTAACTGCAGATAGAATAAATGCACAAGATGCACAAAGTTCAGGTACCAGTATTATTGTTTTTATTGTGAAACATGAGCATTTTCTGCTTAGGTTAAGCAGAGATAATCAATTTTATTGGTTGATGCTTTGGGACATGATAACTTAGGATTATAACTTGGTGGATCTTATAGTGTAGAGTTTCACTTACATGTACTTCAAAACCTTGACTGAGTTCGATCGTGAACATTTTCTGCTTAGACAAAGTATAGATAATCAGTTTGATTGCTTGGTACTTTTCATGAAGGTAAAATGTGCAAATAATTAATATGTCATGTAATTTTTTAAACAAAAATTTGGGAATTGGCACCAATATCAGTATGACATCACAATCAAAAGTAACACATCATTGTTATGTGCAATAAAAGTGAATACAATTTTGTTACATCTTGTTACATCTTATTCCTCTCAAGTCTTTGCTTACATTACAAGTTTAATCCTCCCTAGAATAATATTGAATATTTTGCATGGAAATGATAAAAGCTGAATTCCTCTCACGTTTTGACGGTAAGGTTCTTCATTCTATGGTATTTTACACACTTGTAGTACTATTATCTCAAACCCACCAGACCATCTCATCTCTGTTATTAACAAAGTGCCATGTCATTCCACTGATTAACCCGTAACCGGTCATAGTCGCATATTTGCCCCATAACGAGGACCTTTTTTATTAGCTGCATTTGAGTATTTGGTTTCCTATTTAATTTGCATTTTGATTTGAGGTTAAACAAATAGTGCAAATTATAGATCAACTTATCTTCTTCAACTTTGTTATTGGTGTCAAGAGTCTATCACTTATAATTATCCGGCAGTAGACATTTGAATAGACATATAAATATTTCACCTTACTTAGCATGAAGAGTTCAGGTTATGATGTCAAAATGACGCTGACCGGTTAAAAGTTAAGCTGCCATGCGGGTACAAAGGCTATGCATCCAATGTACCCTTTAGGTCAATAAAGAAGAAAGACACATTTTACTTTAATACACAAAATTCGAAAATCTCTGGAGGCAGGTTGTCTATCCATTTCTCTCAAAACTAACCTACTTTCTCAATTTATTTAATCCACTAAGATGTAAGATGTGTATCTAGTGAAATCCAATATTTTGTGTTCTACTCACAATTTATAATATATGTGATCTAATTGGACTGACCTAATGTATATGTGTAATGCACTAAATTTATTTGAATATTAATATCTAAATCTTGGCACATAAATAAGAGTTTGATAACAATACAGAACTTTTCCTGCCTCCAAAGTTTATGTTTTTATATTCAACTGATGTAATCCCAAAGTATCAATCTATATGGAGGAAATGTATATATAATGAATTGTTTTATTTATTAGGTTTAGTAAGTAAAGTATTTCCCGTAGATCAGCTGGTAACAGAAACAATTAAACAAGCTGAAAAAATAGCTTCTTTCTCTAAATTAACAGTTGCCATGTGTAAAGAAGCTGTTAATGCAGGTATGATATTTAATATAGCAATCATCACTAACAAATTGATAATTATGGTAATATTTGTCATTTTTGCACTTCCTACTGGTCTGTCATACATTGTGCTATAAGAGAAATTTTGCTTGAAAAGCCGTGCTACGCATAATTTTACATTGAATTCCAACTGTCAAGGAATGGTTAACTTTAACAGCAATGTGAACATGGGACTTCTGTTTTTCATGTCAACAGAACGTATACGTTGTCCTTTGCCAGGTCCTAAAGGTGGGCTTATGTCGACCTTGCAACTGAAAGCAACTGGCATTTCAGCAACTGGGAGCAACTGAAAGCTACTAAATGCAACAGAAAAGAGTCGACTTGAGCACCTCTTGCAACTAGTTGCAGTCAGTTTCACATGTTTAACTTTCTGCAACTCGTTGCAACTAGTGGCAACTAGTTGCAGTTGACAAGAGCGTTCTTGCAACTGGTGGCAACTCGTTTTCATGGAAATAACAACACGTGAGAAAAGACATGTGTCATGTGACTTTCTAAATAAGCATATGGAAGCGAACGAAGACTTACACTTTTCAAATGTTGATGATGTCGACAATAATATACTAATATAATTGTAGTCAGACCGACCACGCCTTCATGTTGCTTCTTTTAAGTTATTTTGTTGATCACGTAATGAATAAATTAACAGTCACGTGTTAAGTGTGATGGTTATCAGTCCTGAGTCGACATAAGTGCTTCGAATTCAGTTGTCCTCAGTTGCTGATATGATCAATATAAGCACTCTTGCAACTGACTGTAACTAGTTGCTTTGGGTTGCAAAGTCGACATAAGCCCCGCTTTAGTACTGTACCACTGACAAGACTAAACCACACCGAAAAATACTGGGGTCAATGATCTTGATCAATATTCATAATCCACAGCCTGAGTTATCCCCCATTTGTGAAACAGATTTTTTTTTACCAATTTGGGTTATAAGAATGAACCCTAGAATTTAGATTTCGTCCAGGATCCTAGATCCTTTTCAAATTCGCTCACCATCCAAGTTTCGGATAAGCTGCAATTGAGAGCAGGGCTGGGGCCATTACTTGAGAGAAAACTTCTGTGGTGTAGACGTATGATGAACACAAACAAATTTGGTTATTGTTGCTAATGCAACAATTATGTTCTGCACTACATATACATGGATTCCAAGCATGTCGGGGGGGGGGGGGGGTGGGGGTGGGGGTGGAATGGCTTAGTGGTCTAGAGTGCCGCTCTTCGACCTCTAGCTGGCTGGTCACCTCTGGCTTGCGGCTGTGGTTTCGAGCCCTGGTGTGAGCATATGTGGCATGCAGATAGGGACACCTTCTCAACCTCGTGGGTTTCCTCCGGGCACTCCGGTTTCCTCCCACTGCTAAAGACCCCTACGCGCAAGCGAATTATTGAAATAAAATGAAACTATGTTAGTCCCAAAATGACCTAGTTTGTGTCGTGTGGAGTTAAACCCCATTTCTCTCTCTCTCTCTCTCCAAGCATGTCAATATAGAGATATAGATAAGTTGACTATTACACAGTCCTGCACATTCTCCAGTACAGAGAGTAATTATCACACACATCAAAAGTTAATTTTGTAGTCATTCTTTGTGTCTGATATCAGTGAAAAGGCAGTATTTCTATCATAAACAACTGGATAGGAGTTTTCTTAAGAAGAAAAATTGCTTTGTTTTTCAAAAAAAAATAATTTATAGATATTTATTATTCAATTGTTTTTGTTCATTTATTTCTATGTTTAGCAAATGAAATGTCTTTAAGAGAAGGTCTCCATTTTGAGAAAAGAGTATTTCATGCAACTTTTGCTACAGTAAGTAAATATTTTCACTTCAACATTGAAAAAAAATTGGTGACATAAAACTGTGGACAGAGGCGGATCGAAGGGGGGAGGTGCGCACCCCCCTTATTTTCGACAGTGCCCTTTCTCAGACCCAAATTTGACCGTTCCCAAACCGTTGCAGGGATCCCAAATGACTCAAACCATTGACTCAAACACACCAGTCTGGTCTAATTAATGCTTCCACTCCACTTGTTGTTTAGCTGACAGTGCCCTGATCCTATAGAAGAAAATATCAGCCAGGAAATGAAGAATAATTTTCTTTGCCCCCCCCCCCCCTCAGCGACGTGCGAAGTCTCTGCAGTCAGTGCCCTCATTTTGCCCCCCTCCCCCCTTTCAAAATTCCTAGATCTGCCTCTGGTTTATTTCATAACATTTCATAATCATTGAAATCAATTATGTTCAAAAATGAATAATATATTTGAAAGGTTCACATTGTCTTAAATGTTAGAAAATGCCAAAACTGTTTGTATTAAATAAAATATTCAAATGACTTTCAAATAATGACAATATTCTGGTCACACCTATTTGAGCTTTGTTCAAGAAAATACTTATCCCTTCACTTAGTACAAATTTCACTCAGTGTGTCTCCCTATATGTTTCAACATATACCACAGCCATTTGGTGAATTATATCAATAAATCTTTTGCATTTGTTTTATGTATGCCAAAATTCTTCTGAAACTGCCTTATTAAATCATGCTTAATCTACATATTGGATACTGTACATGCTTACTTCGCCACTGCGACTGATACTTATAATGGGAAATTTAATTAAGCACTTTTCACAATCTTGAGAAATGGTTTTATTAAATAAAACTGTAACATAATTTATAATTTCCATCTGGTTTGCAGTGCAGCTCATTTTTTTCACATGCTTATGTGAAAACCGGATTGTATACTGCAACAAAAGACAAATTCTGTATTTCAGTGCAATTTTAATGTCGTAACAAAACTGGTTTATAATTGATAATTGTTTATTTTATAGGATGATAGAAAAGAAGGAATGTCAGCATTTGTAGAAAAACGACCAGCTAAATTTACTGATAGTTAGAATAACATAATAATGTACTTATGTAAACATTGTTATCTACTAGGCACTAAACTCAACACTGAACCCGATAATAAAATGATTAATTGCTGTGCAAGATTATTAATAAATATGTGAGATTATATGTGATAATTATGTTTCTATTCTGTGCAACAGTTAATGTGCTTTCCAAATACGGACAGCAACATTGTATGTTGAAAATTTAAAATGAATTTTTGTGATAAATAAAAAGCTTCCATTACCTTCTTTATTTCCTGATGAAACTATGTTCAGACGGGTTTGTATAGTTGTCATGTCTTCTCTCTCTGCAAGCAAAAATCATTTAAAATCACTTAATAGTAAGTGCAGGGGGACTGTACCACACACAATTATACAAAACAAATCTACGAACAAGACACAATGCGAACATGACACAATACACAGAAATCAGAAACAAATGTACCGTACATATCCAAATGGATCCAGACTCCGGAGACTAGCTGTAAACGTCCACTGTGGGGTACAGTCCCGTGCCTGCAGTAATACAAGACTTGACTCAATAATGAAAACTCAGAAGGAGGAACAATAAGTAAGATATTGTACATGTTGCCATAGATATAACTAAGGGATTTTCAGGTTATTGAGGAGAGGCAGTGATGCTGTTTATTTACAGATCAAAACAACCAAAGAAATCCAATATAGTATGAGAGAGAGGGAAATGGGGTTTAACTTCCACTCGACACAAACTGGCTCATTTCAGGACTAACACATGGTTCATTTTTATTTCAATAAGGGCTCTTTAGCCATCCACAAGTGCCCCCCCCCCCTCACACACACAATATATATACTACTCAAAAGATGTTAAGGGTCAAACTTTTTTTACCCAGGCAAATGTCTATGCACATATCAGATATATATATATATATATATAAATATATATATATAATTATTGGCGGAAATCGTGTCATAAATTGGTTCACGATTTCCTGACGACAAAAGCTGGTACAGGGCATGTCATTTTCAAACAAAACGATTTTGACAGTCTCCTTAGAAACCATAAACTGAAGCTCAAATCAAGGTTCCACAAAACTGTGTGCATCGCCCAAACGCAGTAGGGTACGACTTTTTTTAGTTGATAATGTCCTTCCACGTGCACTATGCATTTTCCGTGGTTTTGGCATTAAAAAAAACTTCCATGACCGTGCTGGCCTGCTCTCAGTGGAAATTTCAACATGGCCAGACGTCAGCTGACTGAACTTGACAGAGGAAGAGCCATTGCGTGGCTTCAACAGGGTTTTACACAGAGGAATGTGGCACAGAGAATCGGTTGTCGCCAGAGTGTGATTGGGAGACTATGGCAGTGTTTCCAGGCAACCAATTCAATTCAGAATCGCCCACGGTCTGGTAGGCCAAGATCAATATCGCAACGTCAAGACCGGTAGGACATTCAAATGGTCTTACGCCAGCGCGTTGTTACAACTAGATGTCTGAGAGATGAACTGCGAAATGCAAGTGGTGTTCAGGTATCGGACCAGGCCATAAGAAATCGTCCCCGAGCCCACAACATTCGATCTCGACGACAAACGGTTTGACCACATCTTCTTCAATGTCATAGGGCAGCACGTCGTGACTGGTGCACACGCCATAGAGACTGGAGACGGCGACAATGGGGGCGGGTACTCTTCAATGATGCATTACAGTCCAATGATGGCAGACTTCGCGTCTAAAGGCGGCAAGGAAAAAGATTTGCTGATGTTAACATTTTTTTTTTGCATTTATTGCAGGCGTGACCAATCTCCACCACAAAATGGAAAATGTTGAAACAAGTTGAAGAGGACAGAGAGAGAGAGAGAGATAGAGAGAAATGACGTTTAAGGTCCGCTCGACAAAATCTAAGTCATTTCGGGGCTAACGATAAGACAGCTGCAGAAAGCAACAAGGGGAGAATGTTATTGACATGGATAAATTGTATACCTGGTAATGACCAGTGAATTCTTGTCGAAACGTCGTGTGTATAATAATATAGTGATTCAAAGTGATTGTTATCCATAGAACTGTTTTGTGTATATGGATGAATAAATTTTATAATTGAAGATTTTGCTTTTGTTGTTAATGTATTATATAGTTTGTGCTGCATGCAGGATATCCTTAATTTCTACTATCTAGAGAAAGTCTTGGCTATTTCTGAAGTCTTGGCTATTTCTGATGGAGAGACTTTAAGAAGGGGCGGTAAGGAGAAAGGTCATTTTGAGACTAACATTATGGTTCAACCCTATTTCTATAATTCCCTTGTGTGTAGGGTTCTTCTAGCAGTGGGAGGGAAGAACCTGGAGAAAACTGACGAGGTTGGACAGGTGACCCTACTCCTTGTCACGTACAAGCGGTATAATTTCAAGCGTATACGTTAATCCACAACACCATCCAACAGAGGTATGACAGGGAATAACTGAATGGTTTCCGGGTTGCCATCTTTGGCCCTCACCTGGCATCGCATGATTTTCATGTGTGGGACATATTTGGGCATGCCATATCTTTGCCAGCTGAGCTGTTAGCCAGATCTGGCCCATACAAGGCGGGCGTGTGTATTAGCGAAGGTTTGACCCAGATATGCCAGACTTGGCCCAGCTGTCATGGCATGCCATATCCGTGTCCCTATCGTTTTGCCAGATATGGGCCATGTCTGGGTCAAATGTGTTGTGTTGTCCGGGATTGTTGTGAAAGATGAATCATTAAAATATCAGTCAGAAAATGTTTCAATTTATTCCAGTCTTTGACATTTATATTTTGATTTCTTTATTAAATAATCAATCTGAGTACAGGGAGAGAGAGAGAGAGAGAGAGTGCCGACATATAAAAGTGAAATATATCCTACTGAACTTATATTAAATAAAGAAAAGTAACATACCAAGATACTACACTATATAATGTTTTCTATTCACGGGCATTACGATTTTTGAAAATATGCAATCCCGAATAAAATTTCTTTATTTTAAGTGCACTGCCAAAGGCGGTACACAATTACGATTTTTTTAAAGTTTTCCATTTCTTATAAATATATTACTGACTACATATTGGATAATGATTCAATTTAATATTTATTTAAATTTCTTCTGTAGTTGTCTAATCCTGTCTGGATTATCTCCCTTATTTTTATACCTATAAATACACTAATAGCCTACGATTTCTTCACCCCTGTTTTGCATTTCTGGCGTGGGGTGTTATATAATATATATTATGGTTTGAACACTTACATAACTTAATAATTCCGGTTGGACGCATAAACTAATAGTTTTTAACGTTATTTTATCTGGATTATCGCCCTTTTTTATCGTTAAGCTACGATGTCATATTATGTACGGCTTTGCTGTAAAGGGCTAATTTACGTCACGCCATTCAGTCAGCAGAAGGCTATCTTCCGAGACGGTCTACATTCCTTGTATTCAGTTTTGCTTGTTTCTGTGACGGTTGGAATATATGTGCCCTAAATGTCAGTGCCGGACTGGAGGGCCGAAGGCCCATCTAGTCACGTCATTGACCAAGGCCCACACAAGAACGTGTCAATGGCGCCTCACGAACTTCCGACGATGGAGGCGGACAGCAAACCCATTTTCCAAGCATTTCAGACCAAAGCAGAAGAAGGCAAATTTTTTATTTCCTGATACAAGAAAACAGACTGAGTGTGTCCTGTCCTCTCCTTCCTTCTTTCTTTCCTTTCTCTTTTAAGGCTTCTAAAGGCCCACTTTTTTTAGTGAGTGAGATTGGCCCAGTCCGGTAAATGTTAATTGGTTGAGTGCCTTTTATCAAACCTAGACCCCCCCCCCCGGCAAAAAATCCTGGATCCGCGCCTGAATATACTTCGTTTCTCTTCGTTATTGATTCAATGCATTTAGTTTTTTGAACTACTTCTCTGATACATTACCGGCGTGGTTACTTGTATTGCGGAAATAATACAATATGCTTGCAATGCATTCGTATTATTATGACTTCATGTTTGGGTCGTATTCCCAATTGTTTTCAAATATGAGTGAAGTCTGTGTCACCACAGGCCCAGTGCAGTGGACGCTTACGGCTAGCCACCGGATCCATTCACACTTTTTGAATTGTTTTGTTTCTGGTCTCTGAGGATGTCTTGTCCATTATTATATTGGTTTTTGTGTCAGTGTAAAATTGTGTGTGGTGCAGTCCCCCTGGTTCTGCTTGATTCGTGACATCCAGGTTTCTGACGTCAGAAAATTGTTGACATCATTATCACCGGTAATTGCCAATGACGTCACTAATATCGTTGCTACTTTTGTTTGAGTTTGGCTATTCCGGTTTGTAATTGTTTAACGAAATGGGAACACCTGAATTGGATCTACACATAGAGGATGCCCAGATATTAGAAACGGACGATTTTAAACCCGAAGGTAAGCAATAGTATGAAAGCCCATACGGCTCATTCCAAATTCCACATGCGAAATTCCAAAGCTGATCCGACCAATCGGATCAGGTTTTTGCTTTGACTAATCAGATTCAGAGTAGCCTAATCAGTAGGTATGTGACTAAAAAAATGAAAATTTTGCAAATTTAATCAAACTGGCATCATTGGAAAGGGCTTTAAATATGCATTACTATGGTCTTTAAATTTTGGTTCTACTCCAAATAGAAAAAAAGTTACATCATTTTGAAAAAAAGAAAATCGGGTCAATATCGACCCTTTGTTTTAATTTGAATAGGCCCTACAAAGACTAAAGACAAAGACTTGAGCGTGATCACTTTTCGGGTGAAAATAACAAGTACGCACTTTAAAACATCACAGTTCCCTCAAAAGTCAACAGATATCAATGACTTTTGCATCGTTGGAGAGCTATTTGAAATCACAATACAATTACATTAATTAATTGATTAATTATTTTGATCAATTATTAATTAATTATCAATTAATGAATCAATTCGCCAATTCGTGGAGATAAATTGACGACTGCCCAAATCACAAAAATGCTCATAACTTTCTTAATATTTGGGCTTTTTTATTGAAATTTTCACTAAAAGATAGCTGTTCAAAAATATTAATACATGCACAGTTAATCTCTTAATTACATATAAATATCACCAGTCATACCATTAAGATGAATTCCTACACGCAGATGAGTCCGTGGTCTAGTCTTAACCAAATCATAAAGATAGGCTGGCACTGTCAGGCAGGATACGCCCACATTTTTGAGAGATGGATAGAGAACAAGCAATACCGAAAGTGATTTTTCCTACATGTACATCATTAAGTCCTGTATTTCATACTGTATTGGGAGCAGCCATTTTGTTGGTCAGTTCCAGTCTGATATTCATGAAATTCGAAGCCGACAATGATTATGGTGTGACGGTACACAACCTAGAAATGTTACTTTTCGTCAAAATCGGATAAGAATTGTGACCTGTAGAGAGTGCACAACCATGATATACCATATTTTTACACTATTCGCGTACAAACGGTGACCATTTCGTGTGGCAATTTTGGTACGATTTTCACGAAATTCGAACTCAACCTTCCTTACGTATGTACAGTGCAACAATAATATTATAATCAGAGTTTTTTTTTATAAATCAGATAATAATTGTTCGAGAGATAGACAGAGAACAAGCAATACCGAAAGTGATTTTTCCTACAATCAAAGGCCATAATTTATTAAGTTATAATTTGATATGTGCAAATATCGAAAAGAATAAAGATCTTTAGGTTATAAACAATCAATTCAGGTTTCATCAAAATCGAATTAAAAATTGTGACCTCTACAGGGTCCACAACTTTGATATATATACCATATTTTCACACTGTTCACGTACAAACGGCGGCCATTTTTTCTGGCAATTATGGTCCGATTTTCTCGAAATTCAAACTCAATCTTCAGTAAGGTGTAACGGTGATAGAGTCAAACGTTTTTTTAAATCGGATAATAATTGTGACCTCCAGAGGGACCATAGGTGATTTTTCGGACAATCAGAGGTCATAATTCAGGAAGTTACCATCCGATATGGGCAAATAACGAAAGGAACCAAGATCTTTGGGTTATAACCATGCATTTCAAGTTTCATCAAAATCAAATTAACATTGTGACCTCTACAGGGTCCACAACCATGATAACAGTATTCGCGTACAAACGGCGGCCATTTTGTATGGCAATTTTGGTCTGATTTTCCCAAAATTCGAACTCAACCTTCCTTACGGTGTAACGGTAATATTATCAACCGTTTTATTAAATCGGATAATAATTGTGACCACCAGAGGGACCACAAGCTAAAATAAGGCGATTTTGCGTATAATCAGGGGCCATAATTCAGGAAGTTACAATCCGATATGCGCAAATATCGAAAGGAACCAAGATCTTTGGGTTATAACCATGAATTTCAAGTTTCCTCAAAATCGATTTAAAAATGTGACTTTTACAAGGTCCACAAACCATGACATACAATTTTTTAACATACAATTTTTTGCGTACAAACGGCGGCCATTTTGTATGGCAATTTTCGTCCGATTTTCCCGAAATTCGAACTTGACCTTCCTTAGGGTGTAACGGTGATATAATCAAACGGTTTTTTAAATCGGATAATAATTGTGACCTCCAGAGGGACCACAAGCTAAAAAGGGTGATTTTTCGGACAATCAGGGGCCATAATTCAGGAAATTACATTCCGATAGGTGCAAATATCGAAAGGAACCAAGATCTTTGGGTTATAAACATACATGTCAAGTTTCATCAAAATCGGTTCAAAATTGTGACCTCTATAGGGTCCACAAGCTAAAAACGTGATTTTTCGTACAATCAGGGGCCATAATCCATGAAGTTTTCATCCGATACATGCCAATATCGAAAGGAACCGAGATCTTTTGGGGGATAAACCTATATTTCAAGTTTCGTCAAAATCGGATAAGAATTGTGACCTGTAGAGAGTCCACAAACAAATTGTGGACGGACGGACGGACGGACAGGGGCGACGACAATATACGTCCACATAAAAATGTGGGCGTATAAAAATGCTTATAACTTCCTTAATAATTGGTCTTTTTCATTGAAATTTTCACTAAATGGTAGCTGTTCAAAAACACTAATACTTGCACTCAGATGAGTCCGTTGTCTAGTCTTAACCAAATCATTAAAATGCTCATAACTTCCTTAATACTTGGTCTTTTTCATTGAAATTTCCACTAAAAGATAGTGTTCAAAAACACTAATACATGCACAGTTACAGATAAATATCACCAGTAGTACCATACAATAATAAGATGAAATTTGGCACTCAGGTGAGTCCGTTGTCTAGTCTTAACACAAAATCAAGTCACTTAAGATGAGATCAGACGCAAGGGAATATTTCGAAATGTCGTACGACTCTCCATCATCGAAAGTCTCCCCCTCAGCCCAGTAACACACACGATAAACGATGCCATTCTTCCGGAGTTTCTCTATTCTACCATAATACAGTTCTTTAACACCCGTGTCCGTGTCAAACCAGTAGTGACAAAGGTCTTTGCCAACGACTTTACCCTCCAATATATCCCCCAAATCATCCAGAATCCCTTTATCGATGCCAGGAAATGCTTCAGCCAGAGAAATTGGATCTGTTTCAGTGGTTTTTAATTTCTTTTCCATTTTTCTTAGTTCAGTCATGTTTTTTTTCTCTTGTTGTAAGACATTTCTTCTTTTTATTTCCACCATCACATCCTTCTGCTTAGTTTTCTTTCTTTCTCTCTGTTTTCTCGAATACGTCACCGCAAACTGAACGACCTTCTCTCTTTTATCACCACCCATGTTGTCTAGAAAATCAATTACACGGTTTTTCTGCGCTCTGATTTTGGATGAGAGGAAACACAGAGTCGCATTCTGAGCTTTCTGTTTTGCTGCCGAAAACATCCCCATAACCTCCTCTGCATCTTTATTGTGTTACCTGGCTGACTCTGTTAGCTTCTCCAATTCGTCTGTGATGTCGAGGTTAAAATACTTCTCATGTTGTCTTTCTAGCACTATCACGATTGCCCCTAAACAAACTTTCACCATTTCAGCAAACAAGGTTGTGTCGGATGGTACCTCTTGTTGTAAAGCACACAGTATCGGGTCTCTTTCTAGAATATTATCAAAGAAATCACTCTCACGAGAAAGAATGGTTGTGGGGTTCTTTTCCTGGAGTTTAACACGCTTTAAGACCTCTTCTACAATCTTAATCCCTCTGATGTGATGTATTTCTGTGTCTGCCGAAGTGTAAAACATCTTCATCCAGGGTCCAGAAAACAACTTCCCAATCAACCCCAGAATCTGCAGCTCCAACTTTGTAACAGAATTTTCAAAATCTAGCATCAAACTGGATCTCAAGCCACCAAGAGAAGTACGGGAATTCAAGAACCTGAGAAAATCGGCATGATGAACAAAGTACTTCCCTGCAAGATGGAAAAGTACATGAAGGCGATTTCCCCTGTATCGGGGGATAAATCCCTTCCCTAGACCCCTTTCCTCCAGAAATATTTTGAAACCAATTGGGTCGCCTTTCCCATCCTTAAACCGAACTTTGTTCAATTGCAAAATGACATTTGCAGCAATACAATCTTGTCCAAACAGCTTTCCCTTCTCGTGGCCCTTTTTTCTTGTTGGAGTGATTTCAACGCAGCTCTAACTGTTGATGCAACAGTGTCAAGAGGGTGCAGATGGCAGTTGAGTTCGTTTAGTGAAGTGTTCCATGCTGCATTAATAAGACGAATAGTAGCATGATTAGAAGCACACCTGTCAGTCATACTGTTGGAAATATTTGCTGTCAAAGATTTTGAAACTGTTTGATAGTCCTTTTGGTGAAAGTCGGCGTAAACAACTGCCAGTTCGTTGATGGAAGAAATTATGTGCTGGGAATAATCCTCAGCCGTTCCACCTGGTAGGTGGTCAACAGCAATGACAATGCAACTTTCTATATTTTTTTTAAAAGTCATATGGACGCTGTTGATGTGAACACCTTGCTGGTTCGTTGCATCAAATCCCAAGGTTGAATCTGGATTGGCCCAGATGGTTTCGGCTGCCTGAAGCTGAGATATCAACCCCATTTCTCGCACCATCATTTCCACCGTATTGCGGTGGGGAACTCTGTCGAGTTGGGCACCAGTCCTCTGTACAAATTTATCTAAAAGTTTAGGCACATTAGCAGTTGGTACTTGATTTGTAATGGCGTCATATACAAAGAGACGTGTTTGTAAAGAGTACATCTTTCCTTGTTTCTCAAAAATGTCTGAGGTGGAGGAATCTTCGCGGTCTTCAATCTGCTCTTCAAGCACAGCTACGTCGTTTTGCAGAAAACTGATCTCTTCATCTTGCGCTTTTACCTTATTCTTAAGTACTGAGATTTCTTTGGCAGATTCATCAACAATAAAACTAGTTTTTTCACTGAGCTCTATCTTTAATCTTTTACACTGTTTTTTCTTCTGTTTCACGACATCTCTCAATTTTTTCAGTTTTGCTCCCAAACCAGAAGAATCTGATTCATCAAGTTCTTTAACACGGTTAAGTTTTCTTTTTAATTTCTGATTAATGACCCTGATAGCATTCTTCTTACTCAACTTTCTTCTGAATTCTTCAATTTGAGCAGAGTGCGCTTCCTGCATCTCTTTTTGACGTTGAATAGCCTTGTACAGACGCCCACGAAGTTTCATACAGTTTGAACAGTTCTTGTGAGACGAGGAACTGGAACTTGAATTCGGAGTCTTAGGTGTGGCTGGTGGTTCTTGTTGTAAACGTTTTCTACATATTACTTCTGTTGAAAATTCTTCCCAACAACAATCCTTGAATTTCTGCATCTCACTCTCATTTGTTAGCCTCTTATATTTCTTTGTTGTCCGCTGCACTAAAGAAGTGATTTTCCCCTGGAATGGCAGAACGCTCTTCTTCACTGAATGTCTCCTTTACTGCACGTTCAGCGTTTGACACGCTCGAGTCATGTAGCAAAAAAATATACAAGGCATGTCCATTTTGAAGTTCATTCCCAGCAGGGATAACACAAAATGTCTCATTCAGATAAGTCCTTGCTATTCCAGGTTCAGCGTCTGGGTTCAGCTTTCTTTTCTTCTTTGATGGAGGCATTATGATATTCTAGGGTTTATTTATTACTGAAAAATAACACAAAAAAATATTTAATATATATATATTTTTTTTTTTTTTTTTAAAGCAACGTTGATTGTTTACATAGGGTTTTGCTGACTCAAAATGCATTTAAAGTAAGAAATAGAAGCCCCAACATAAGACCATGTGCGTTTGTTTTGTAAACAAAGTCAGGAGAGGAGCCATTCTATTTCAATTCGTGACCCGCATTATCATAATTATGAGACATTTAATCCTCGATAACTATGTATTTTTATCACAATCCAGACATACAACATATTTATTGACTATTATTTTGCATTATTTGTGTGCTTTGATGCATATAAGTATAGCCATGTTCATGTGATTTTGAATTGAAATGTGTGACGACACAGTGAAAATCGAAGAAAATCGCCGCTATAATCAGATACGATAGAGGATAGGCTACTGGCGCACATACTCCACGCAGTGTTTCGTTTGAATAGAGGTAATCCCACTACTCAGACTCACTGCAGTAGCCTAATGAGTGGATATTGTTGGAAACGACTACGGTACCATCCAATGACTGGCTGCTCTACAAGTACGGTACAAAAGCTTAACATTTAAAACGAGTGCCAATATTGGACCAAATATGTTTACATAACATTACGTCATGGCTCACGATTTTATTATATAATAATAATTAAAATAAAAATATGCCATATTAAGCCGTGCACAGCAGAATACTGCAGTAAAACTAATTGCGTAACAAACGAGGCTAGTAAACAATACTGTTTGGAAACGCCAAACGAACATACTTTCACCGTTTTTAATACCTTAAATCACTGTCCAAAGTTTTAGAGAAGACCCCGATTAAACGAAGGACTGGCATGTTTCAAGAATCAGATGCTTATCCAGGAATGGCCAGAGAGGGATCTCTGGCCTTCATGAGGCATTTTCAGTTTATTTACTTAAATTTAATGGGGTAAAATTCGGGACAAATTCTCTCGGACCCCGGTATGAAGGTGATTTCTGTATGAATTTGATCCACTGAATCTAATGAACTTGGGTATTCCTCCTAAATTCCGCTAGGGGGCCAAATTCACAATGGCGGATCCCCCCCTTTTTTTTTAGGTAAACTCATAATGTTCCCCAATACGGTGTGTAATATATTGAAATAATATAGGTTTTCATTGCCAATTTCTTCAGATATAAACATAAATACATGTTCAACCAAAAGGTATTCCAGTCCGATGTTATTCTTCCCCTAATAATATTCTTATATTATAAGGACTCAAAGTATACACGTTCAAACATCGACCATCGTGGGGTTGAAAGCAAATGTTTCTAATTACTAACTGGGGCTCACATTATATTTGTCTTGTGCAACTTCGGGAATTTGTCTAACTCACCCTCTCTTATAGGCCCTACTATTGAAATACTCGCAATCGGTAGAACATTCTGATTTTCCCATTTCGTCCGTGTTATGCAACGGGGATGACATTTGTCTTGCAAGTTATTTTGCCTTTCAAAAGCGTCGGTAAAGTTGGGGGTTGTATCACACACTGACAAACATTTTTCATCCCTTGTTCCACTCTTTTTTCTAGTAGATAATGTGACATGGACGGGTGTCATAGTGAATCATAATTTATGCTTGACAATTCGCTCTCCGTATAATGAGTTTCCCCACAATGACAATGTTAATATGAGTCTCCATTTTGAATTTGGTCCTCTCGTGGAATTGGACATTCAGAGGGTCAAATTCTGACAGAATAAATAACCTTTATATCAAGGTCCGAGAGAATCAGTCCCGAATTTTACACTATTAAAATAAAGTAAATTACCAGAAAATGCCTCATGACGGCCCATTTTGAATTTTTTTATTTCGGGGTCCTCAAGGATGCCAAAAGTGCTATCATCCAGATTCTGAAACTACATACACCAAAAACCTATTTCAATATATTACACGCCGTTTTAGGGAACTTTATAAGTTTCCTGCCAAAATAAACCACCATTATGAATATGGCCCCATGCGGAATTAGGCCTACCCATCACGGCATCACCTTTACAAAAAGGCAGTGGCTATTGTTACGACGAGTCGTAACACAATGCTTTTCAAGGCACTCACTGGCTAAATAGACGGAATTCCTAAATGGCTGCCAATCTCCCCATCACCAGCTTCAGGAAGCCAATCTCCCCAACACCAGCTTTAGGGATCAAGCCCCAATGTAAATTTGTACACCCGGAACTCTCAATCTATATCTAACCCTAACCCTAACCCAAATATAGCTGATGGATGGCCCGGAAAGCATCGTTTTAACAATAGGCCGATGACTTCTAACAATTGGCCGATGACTACTCGTCGTAACAATAGCCACTATCTATATGTTACAAGAAATATCTATCTATGCTCATTGGATTCAGTGTGTCAAATTCTTATATAACTTATCTTCAAACCCAGGTCCGAGAGAATCGGTCACATATTTTACCCCACTAAATAACCAGAAAATGCCTCATGGCGGCCATCTTGAATATCTAAATTTCCCCTCGGGTGCCAGATTCTTAATCTACACATACTGAAGACATATAATCCATCAAAAGCATTAGGTGGACTAGCTTATATTTATTTCCAGGTTAAGGCTTAAATGGGGTTTGGCAACTGGACTATATTGGCATTGAAAGTTTTCCCACTCCCTGTCTCTCGATCCGGCCCTCTCCACCCTTCTCTCTCGCCTTGTCTGAAAGGAAATGAAAAGCAAACACAAATATTTTTTATTACTCGTAGGGCTCACTTCAGGGTTCAATTTAAGCGGTATCGCATCGCAAAAAGCGACCCAAATCGCGGTAAAATTATTTTATTTATTAGCCAAAATTGCTTTCGAACTTGTGAAGTGCGATTCATTACATTTTGGATAAATGTGGAATATAATTAGGCCTACGAAAAGGTAAGAGGGGCGTTCCTGTCCACATGTACCTGAGACCCAGGAATATAAAAATACAAAGCGACATTCTGCTAGAATGGCACCAGTAGGTATGTATTTAAGACATAGAATAGGGCATTTTGCTTTAGAAACCAGCGAGAGTGGCATTGTTCCTTTACATTATACACTTTATTTTACACTTATCGAAACCCGTATAAAAAAAATTATCTTTCCCAGTCGTACCGCTTGCTCCTGCCCTCGCCTCCGCAAATTGAACATTTGTCTACATTTATCTTCTTTGCACCCTCTATTTTCCCCATGGCGTCCTTTCTTTCCTCTGTATTTCTTTCTTCATTCCCCTTTCAATACCTAGTCTTTTGTTTTCCTTTTCTTCCATTTCTTTCTTTTAATGACACTAATAATTTCTGTACTAGTTAACACACGACGAGATGTTATCAGCCGGTTTGGTTTTGCCTGATTCTAAAATTCCACTGTCGGGGGAATAAATATAGATTGTATTTCGTTATAAATGTTTAGTACCCCCTTCGCTCATCAGTCAGTGAGTCCAAAATAAAAGCTGGATATTCAATGTCTTTATGTGCGTCTGACGGGATTTCAGTGGCATCCATTACTTCCATGTCCATATCTAGCAGAAGGGGAGGGGCCGTGCTTGGCAAATAATCCTTCACCGACACGGACTCTGCATTAAGGGGGAAATTCCACACGACTTGAACCCATTCTAAAAATTATTAATTATAGACATTGCTTCAGTAAATGCCATTTTGAAGATGGTCGGCCGTGACTTTTTGGTGATTGTTTCTGATGGATTATCGATAAATAATTGAGAACAGATTTTATTCTAGTTGGATTTTAACAATTTGAAGACAATTCTATCTGAAGGTTGTAAATAATTGGTAGTATGCGGTGGGGAAGTTAATAATGTGATGTTTTCCTGTTGTGCGATTTCAATTAATGATAAGGTCTCGTTTTAACTGTGGCTGCCCACAATACTAAGGTAAGAAAGACCTTCACACACCATTCCTGAGCAAGTACATCTTCTACCCAAGCACGACTCTGGTATGTCCAAAACGTTTCATCCGGGGCATGATTATTTTCCATGATTGTAGGGCCTTGGAAGTTTTACCCCGTACTATCAGAATTGGGGGTATTTAATGGCCACGTGACGTTAGCTAGGCAAGTTACCGATTCTCTGGAATTGCTGGTCCTTGCAGATACTGACTTGGAACCTTTCCTGGCGTAAATTTTTATTGAGGTATGCTCCATCATAAAACCAGTTTCGTCCAGATTCCATTTTTTTTTTACATTTAAGGATTCTAGCGTTCCATTAAGAGTTTGAAAATAATGAGATACGTCGTCACGATTGATAATGCGGACCCGGTTTTGGGCCAGTTTTTCTGGTTTCCGAAGTGAAATTTCGGAGTGACGTTTTTGGAGGGAATTAAACCAATCAACCCCAAGAATTCCACCTTTAAATGTAGTGCTAAGTTTCAGTTGGTTCACAATGCAGTCTTTGTGACGGGGTGGTGACGGCTCACCCCAAACCCATTGGCCAATGCTTTTAGCGCGGTATCCACGTCTGGTTTTCTATCTTTTTTGGACTAACACGGTAGGTCTTCCAATAAGACTCCCAGGAAGGATCTTCCCTTTTACATGATCCCTCAGCGTCGACTTGGCGATACCATATAATTTGTTAAACGCCTCAGAATAAGAAAGGCGACCAGTTTTTATGGAAAAAAGTTGCTTCCTAAATTAACTGTGGTTTGTGAGTTTAGTACAGACCCTTCTTGGTATAATTCCAAGGCAAGGTTAAATCTGAAATAAAATCAATAATAAAAAGAAAATGTAAATAAATTGTAAATAAACCATCGGATATGCTTTTTAAACCTACTTTATATAAGTTACATAAGTGTAGGAGTAAAAGAATAAACTAAGGGGTAATTTTGTCCTTAGGTTGGGTAATTTTGTCCTGTATTTATTTTGATTATTATTTTTTTTTTGTTTTGTTTTATATACAACTTCTTCCATTTTCTTTTTTTTTCTGACAGAATTATGCAAAACTAACTTTACTATATGTATCGAAAATATAAGTGGGTTTAGCTGTCGGCAAAGTTAAATGGAGCTATATATACAATCTACAGAAACAAAATACGAACCCAGCTCCCCTCTTTGCTCAAAAAAATGCAAACTTTTTGCAGAACGTGGCCAATAAAATATTTACAATTATACCTCTTCGTCAAAACACAAATAACTGTATAGGTAGGGGTATCAATAAAATGCATTTTCAGTTGATCCAGCTAGATGCATCGAGTTTTCGGAGGCCAAATTGACCGAAAAAGCCAAATCTGGAAAAAAAAATTCTCTATTAGTTTTTGGGTTGGAGCCACTCGGCAAACCTCGGAAGATTTCGGGAATCTTAACTCGGCTGTATGATGAATTCCGCCATATTGGAACTACTTGAAAGGTCCCGGATGAAACATGGCTGCGCCCATTCCAAACACAAGTTGGCGACCTATTTGGCTAGCGACCTATTCGACCGACCCAGCTGTAAGATAATGACGAAATTACACTTCTATTCTGAGCTGAAGGAATGGATAAAAAATAATATATTTTACTTTCATTTGATAGACATAACGTTGGATTTTATTGGTTGATAAATAAAGACTGTTGTCTTTACTCTAAATAGGTTTCCAACGAACAGGTTGCAGCTCGATCGGTCGAATAGGTCGCTCGCCGAATAGGTTCCCAATTTGTGTAATAGCGTCAAGTTTTCCTGTTAAAGTAAACCGGTAGCCGCATCGCAAATGTATGGGCGTAGGTACATATCACTTATTGTCATACATCCGAGACTAGATGTAGTTTACGTAGTTTACGGAATCTGTCGAGATTAGCCGAGTGGGTTGGAGCCTGGCGATTTTCCAAAATGGCGGCCAATAATCGGTTTTCTTGTTTTTCACTCATTTTGATGGTTGTACACACCTTGTTTAGTGTCGTGTTTGGGGTGTTCAGGGTTGCCGAGTCCAATGGTAGCATCAGCAATAGTGCCACGTTCACGGTTTTACCAAAAATCCAAAATGGCGGCCAAAATGACGTCATGATGACCGATTTTCCAAGTAAAAAGTGGATTAATGGAGATTCAGGTTGTGTATTATGGAAGATTGGTGGCGACTGAGCCAGAACAGGAGGTCCAATTACCTGACTATATCACCAGGGTCGATTAGGTCAAACTGGGCGACTCACCGACGTCACAAGCCCAATCCAGGACGTCATGAGAATTAGTTTTCGGTGATATAGACTGCAATGAACATATTCTAGGGTTTCTGAGCCAAAAAGTAAATAGTAACGTATCAGTTTGGAGGCAGACATATTATTTTGTAAATTGCTATGAGGAAAACACTTGCACCAGATAATTTCTTGATTTTCTCATCATTGTGTAATATCAAAATGACCAATAATAAAACATAACACGTGAATAGAATAGGTAATCAGTTATCATAACATTGAAAATAATCGGAAATCATATCAAACAATAAAGATCACAGTTCTGATTTCTGTCCACCTAAGCCTCCTCTCTGTCACCGAGTTGCTAGCAGCAATAAAAGTAGCAGTGAGTCCAGAGAACAAGGTTGAGGATAACCTTGACAATATTCTAAGAGCAGCTTTGACTGAACGTATGTGAGATAGAGTACCGGTGAGCTGAATAGAAGTACTTGGACTGAGAGGAGGCTTCGAATCCTAAGGATTACATGCACAGAAATCAGAACTGTGATCTTTATTGTTTCTGTTTGATATTATTTCCGATTATTTTCAATGTTATGATAACTGGTTACCTATTTTATTCACGTGTTATGTTTTATTATTGGTCATTTTGATATTACACAATGATGAGAAAATCAAGAAATTATCTGGGCACAGTTTATTTGGTGCAAGTTTCATTCTAGAAATGTTTTTCCTCATAGCGGTAAACAGAATAATATGTCTGGCACCAAACTGATACTTTACTGTTTACTTATTGGCTCAGAAAACCCTAGAATATACCTTCATTGCACAGTCTATATCACCGAAAACTAATTCTCGTGACGTCATAGATTAGGCTTATGACGTCATTAAGCCGCCCAGTTTGACCAAATCGACCCTGGTGACATAGTCAGGTAATTAGACCGCCTGATCTGGCTCACTCGCCACCAATTTCCCATCATTACACAACCTGAATCTCCGTTAATCCACTTTTTACTTGGAAAATCGGTCATTATGACGTCATTTTGGCCGCCATTTTGGATTTTTGGTAAAACCGTGAACGTGACTCTATGGTGCTATCATTGAACTATGGTGTTACCCTGAACACCTCCAAAACGACACCAAACAAGGTATGTAAAACCACCAAACTGAGTGAAAAACGAGAAAACCGATTATTGGCAGCCATATTGGACGCCATTTTGGAAAATTGCCTGGCTCCAACCCAAAAACTCATTGTGGATAATTTTTTTTTTCCAGATTTGGCTTTTTCTGGCAATTTGGCCTCAGAAAATCCCCTGCACAAACAATATTGCAGATTTTGACACCCCTAGTATAGGCAACCATGACTGCACTGCCGCAGGACATTACATAAAGCATCTGATTGTTTTCCCCGGGAAGTGATTTGCGTACAATCCTCAGGAGTGATTTGGGGAGGCATCATTTGGAAGGGTGATAACGGGTGAATGGACAGCAAACTGTTTTCGATTTGGTTTAGGGATGTGTTTATACCAGAAGTGCTAGAGAGAATTGTCCGTCGACCCATTATTCTCTTTGGTGATGGACTTCTACACATCGGGCTTTGGATTAAGTTGTGACCTTTGCAGGGCGAATGAAACAATTCTCTACTGCTTATTAGAACACGCCTCGTATGTTATGCAGCCACGTGATTTGCATCTCTTTGGCACCATAATACGAGGAAACCGTCCGTGAACCAATTCCAATCAGATCATATTGGCCAAGCCCAAACAAAGCAGCTTTTCTCACAAACTTTCAAAGGGACCTGGACTGTCACAATAAAGTAGACGCAGTTCATATAATTATTTACAGGCTTACCTGATCAGACATTTTGCAATCTTTAATGATTTGGTATACTGTTGGGAAAAAATAGAGTAATCAGTGAAGAGAACAAGGCAGGATTATTCGATGATGAGAATTTTCTGCCTAGACTAAGGAACGATAAGCAATTTGATTGGTCAAGACTTTATAACAACTCTGCATATAATTCAGGTAGAATATTAAAACTTGGTGAATGTCTTGACCGAGTTTAAAATGATTAACATATTGAGCTAAAGCTAAGTAATTTCATTGGTCGATGCTTTTGGACTAGATAACTTTGACTATATCTGAAAGAGAGTCATGAAACGTAGTGTATAGTTGATAATAAGGTTGATTGCTTGATACAAAAAAATTAATAAATAAATGTGCTGTTATTTAGTAATAGTATGTGTCATCTATTTATTTTTGGCATTTCGGTGGGGCACACCAGCCTCTGTTGACTTGTTCTTTTTCGCTTGTGTTTGGTGACCATGATATGTACTGGTAATCGTTGGGCCTGTAATTTCAGTCAATATTTGTCGTTTCTTGCCCCTTTTTCATAATACGTGTCCTCAAATGAAATCTCCGGGGCTAGTTCTATGCCGAAGTTGACACTGGCACCAATAGCTGCAGAGAGAACGCACTCAACGCAGACATTTTGTAGATCAAATGTCATCTACTGTCATTTAGTTACATATAGGCCTAATTCTTGGGGAAACCAATATCTATTAAGTGCTTTGGACCTATGTTGGTCTTAATTCGGTCCGTTTGTTACAATAGGCCTACGGGTATATCGACTGTGTTTCCTTTCATTTTCAAATGCTGTTGATTGAACCCCCTTTACACAAACATGGTCTCTTGTAGTATCAAATTCTTGAAAAATTATGGTTTTTATTTCAAATAATGTGGAATGGTTTTGTATCATAACTAATTTCCCCCCTTGATATTCCCAATTCACTCTTTTATCTGGATATCAATCACCTCTTTTCTGTTTCCGAGCATGTTCCCTCCAAACAGAGAGAGAGAAACATGGGTTGAAACTCCAGTTGCATCCTGAAAATCGGGTTCTGCAAGTCGATCATTAACTTGACCATTATTCCGAAGACTGATAGGCTAACGGAATGGCAAGGGAGTTGCAGACATTTGGTTTCCAATCGTTTCTTTCTCTTTTACGTCCTCTTATTTAAATAGACCTGAGCAGGGTCAGTTTCGTTGGCACCGTGTATTGAGGGTCTCAACCTGTACTCTGGGGTCTCAGCAGTTGGCGTTGACAGTGTTATTTTCCAAAGTTGAAGATTCTGGGGTGTCAGTAGGAGACTGTTTTGTGGAACAGGTTCGGTAACTCGTGTGGCGGTCCTGGTACTTACCACTATTAGGAAATTGGAAGGGCCTATGCGAAGTTACTGGTATCTTGGCTTCATGACTCATTTTCTTTATCACCTTGAACCTTTTTTTTTGCTGTACGTGACGGCAAAATCAGCTTAGCCAGGGCGGGCCCCCAACGCGTAACACACAACTAAACGGTCTGTAATACAAGAGGAATTGCTAAGAAATCGCATAAGTCACGGGTTTCAACCAATTACAGGGGAGTTGGGATGGCCTAGTGAGTTCCGCGCTTCGACCTCTAGCTGGCCGGTCACCTCTGGCTTGCGGCTGTGATATCGATCCCTGGTAAGAGCGTATGTGACATGGAGATTATTAAGGTCGCCTTCTCAACCTCGTGGGTTTCCTCCGGGCACTCCGGTTTCCTCCCACTGCTAAAGACCCCTACCCGCAATGAAATGAAAAAAAATGACCAAGTTTGTGTCCAGTGGACGTTTAACCCCATTTCTCTCTCTCAACCAATTACAGGCAAGTTGACGGATTTCGGACTCACCCTCTTTCCGCCCATTGAGCCGCTAAATTTCTAGTCCGACCTAAGAGTGGAACTTCACAGAGAAGGCCGTGGGATAGCCGAATCTCCATAATCGCACAACTTGATCGATTACCGTGAATTTGGAATTTGATTTTTTCTCTTTTTGACATGAACCGAAGGACCCCCTAAACCGCCGGGGTCCACCATAGCTTGGCTATGTATAGGTATAACTATTTTAGTATTATCGACTGTTCATTGGGATATGGCTTCAGGTTAGAACCTGTCCGAGAACCATCAACACTTGCATCACCGTGCAATATATTCCGAGTTTCGTCGCTCTAACTTCATTATAACCAAAGATATCGTGCCCCAAAGCATCAACCAATCAGATTGTTCATCGCTGCTTACTGTAAGCCGAAAATGTTCATCACCCAACTCCATAATGAACGCCTTCACCAAGTTTCATCACCCTCACTTAACTAGAACTAAAGTTATCGTGTCCCAAAGCATCAACCAATCAAATTGCAGATCTCTGCTTAACAAGGAATTAGCCTAATAAACACCTACACCAAGTTTGAACATTCTAACTCAATTAATAATAATAATATTTATTGTTTAAAGACCGTTACACAAGTGTCTCAACAGTCTGTACATAAGTTACAAGAACGAGCATTTTAAAAAATAACTAAATAAAAACATAAAACATAAAAGCATGAACATAATAACATTATAAAATAGTTTTCAGGAGCAAAAGTGTTGCCGAAAAATATAAGTTTTTAGGTTTGATTTGACCAGAGACAGTTTTGTGATAGATCTCAAATCTAGTGGAAGACTGTTCCGCAGTTTAGGCGCTGCCACACTTAGAGCACGGTCACCATACTGTTTGGACGTTTTTTTCCCATGGTCTTTAAAAGAGAAGGGCAACAACTTTACCTCAGCGCTACTCCTGGTACAATATGCCGGTTGCCAAACGTTTATAATATCGGTGAGATAGTAAGGTGCTGACTCACTATGGCGTATAATTTTGAAAATAATGCAGATAATTTTAAAAATAATTCGCTGCTCGACTGGACGCCAGTGTAGCTCTTTTAAAATAGGCGTCATATCTGCATGACGATCTAGCTTCCATCTGGTGACCAACCTAGCTGCAGAATTTTGAATATGCTGTATTTTTTTGATTTTGTAGTTTGGAAGACCATAGAACAAACTATTACAATAATCAAGTTTCGATGTCACAAAGGCATGCACTAGTTTCTCAGTGCTGACTTGATCTAATTAGGAAGAGGGTTATTGTGTCCCAAAAAGTGTGACGGACAGACAGACGGGCGAACCCATTTTGATAGTCCAACAATGCTTCCCTGATCAAAGCACTATGTCAGCTACATTCACCTGGGCCCCGTTTCACGAAATTTCAAGTAAAGATAAAATCCAAATTTTAGTAGATACGTCAATTTTGATTGGCTAAGAACTAAAATCAATCTAATAGTGTCCAATCGAGTTACTAAAATTGGATTTTATCTTAGTTTAAAATTTCGTGACAGGCCCCAGACCTATAACTATAACTAGGGGTAAGGGTGTGACGACTAAGCAAAACTTGAACGGGTTAATCGGCGGCTAAAAAACCGAACCGATTCGGTTTAGTCGGTAATGAAAACTAACTGAAAAATATTAGTCTTCCATAGTCTACAATACACGCTAATAATAATATACTGGCCTTTATATATGGAGCTTAAAACTGTAATGGCGACATACAGTTCTATGTTTTATGTGTCCGGTACATCGATATATTGCAATACGACCTTTCGCGATACACTGTATGGATCAATCTCCTCTGCTAACGGCTCAATTGACTACGCCACCAAGATTCTTGGTGTTGATGGACAATACTTAATGATACGATTTAAAATGAATAAATGCTTATATATTTCAAAATATCACCATATTTAAATCGAAATTTGGTCACAGTTGCAAAGTAACAACATATTTACAAATATTACACAGAACTCTTTCGCGTAAGATCACAGGGTTAATCAGTCGAAAATAAGAACTGCGCATGTCGCTGTGCTAATTTTAGAATGAATACACGTGGGCCTGTTTATTTGTTCAACGCGGTCGATAGGCCCAACAATTAATTTAGACATGTTTGTAGTTAATTCAAATCAAATATTTCTCGATATATGTTTAAAATATGTTCGACGAAAAATCTTCAGGGCAATTCCACAGTGAAGTGGACAATAACAGCAAATTTTTAATTGGATTAAAAATGATTGTTGCTATTGTTTTCACACACGTCAATATTCATATTTTACATATTTGTGTATAAATTTTGAACATTTCAATTTTTCTTTTAGATTTTGGGAATAAAATAACCAATTACCCAATTAATGTCGTTTTTTCATTGTGTAGATTTTAAATGCCGTTTCTTTTATTTATTGCCCTTAAATAAGTTAATCAAATCAATAATATTTATAAAACAATATATCTACTACATGAAGAACTAATAATAGCAATTTTTTAATAATAGGTCTATTTTCATTAAAAATATTAATGTTAAATAAACCGATAGATATTTCAATGTCCCGTACAACACTCTTTAACAACAATTTCTTTTTTTTTTCATTAAGATAAAAACATAACTTTAAATTAATTGAAAGTTTCTAACTTTATAATAATGCTAATAATTCCAATCAATTTGAAATAAAAAATTCTACATATTATACTAAAAATTTGGGTTTTAATTTTTGTCCCATACAACATATCTCATGTTGTACGGGACATGTCCTGTACCAATCTGTTTCACAGAAAATTACTTACGAATTAACTCTGTAACAGATAGTGTCCACAGCACGTGCGTTGACTGCAGTCATTGGCTCAACGGCTCGTGCAATGTTTACTTAACACCTAACTGCTTCGGGCAAAATGACGCATTTTACTCATTTTAATACCCATTTACACTTGATAGGAAATATTTTTTAACTTCAATTACTTCAAACGTCTTTATTTATTTTTCTGTTACCTCAAAAAAAATGTTTGAGAATTTAATTTGTCTGAGTAAAAAAGTTAATATGCCGTACTTACTAAGCCTCGTCGATGTCATGCTTATCAGTGATTGTAGCGGCCAAGCGAATATTCACTGCGGGATCAGTTTGGTCCTGTACAACACAATATTCTTCCAAGGCTTATCAAGGGAGATCACTCTGATACTATCTAGATGGAGCTACTAAATGAGGTCTTTTGAAGGTCATTTGTGCTGTAGAAAAGGTCTTCTTGAATTAATTACAACAATACACAGTAAGTACAATTTAATAATAAAAAAATAATAGTTGTGTACATGTACCCGTATATTCAGTTTATAGAATTATTTGCAATAACATATAACAGTCTTTTATAGCCTTGTTATGCAAGTTTTCATGAATAAATTTGCTGCAGGGATGAAGTCTATGGGTATGGACAATGATTGGTAAACTCAGGGCCTCCTAATTAAGAATTAAGAAATTAATGCTCCCAAATATTTGTTGGGCGGGGGGGGGGGGGGCGCTTGTTTTGTGTAATGGAAACAGCAGTAACAATGTAACACTAGCACGACTCCAGAGGGCATGTGGTTTCATTCTGATCTTCACATGAATAATTCATGGCGAAATCAACCTGTAAAGTAAAATGCATAGTTTGGGATTATTTTGATCTTCTTGAAACTGTTTTGACTGGTGAATTGATTGAAGTTGAATTTCATAATTGATATGCAGCCAGCTTAAAATTTAAATTTATAGAATTAAGGTAATCTTTATTTATAATTTTATATAGTATAAAAATTTATCTATTTTTAGGAACAACCAAATCTGAAAACCAGCATGGATGTAGACCAAGATGATCATGCATGCCAATGTACAGATACTATTAAAATTAAAAAATCAAATGCTGAGAGATGTATGAAGTATAGAAAGAAAATAATTCAAAAAGACCCATTGTTTAAAGACAAAGAAAGAAAAAGAATAGCACAATAAAGGGGAAACTAAAAAAAGTAATTTAACTCCCGAAGAAAAAACTGTTTTAAGAGAGAAAGAAAGAATATAGAAACAAACATACACCCACTAAGGCTCCTATACAGACTCAACAACAAAACTATGCCACCCCTTGCCCTTACGATAGGCCACAATCTTTAGGAAAAGCCATTCAACGGATCTTTAGAAGACTACCGTTTTCTCCACGCAAAATAAAAGCTGTCATAAGTGGTATTGCTGACAAAATAGGCTTAAATCTTGAAAATAAAATGATAACTAACATATCTAATACTAATAATAATGGTCTATCCCATGAAACAGTCCAATTAATACAGGACTTTTATTATCGAACAGATATTGTTTACACCATGCCTGGAATGAAAGATGAGATTAAAATTTGGATGAACGGATCCAAAGAAAAGAAACGGAAAATATTATCTTACTCTATTTTTACGCGAAGCCTATTCGATTTATTGCCAGGTCAACCCAGATTATATCATTAGCTTTTCGAAATTTTGTTCCCTTAGCCCTAAGAATGTTCTTCTTCTCCATGAAACCCCAGCAGATCAATGTAGATGTAGAATACATGAAAATTTTATTACGAAATTGAATGGGTTAAAAATTTATTATGATTCACAAGAATTCTGGGAATCACATCTTTGTGATTCAGCTTCGAATTCGACTTGCTGGCAGTCAAAGTGCCCATCGTGTAACAATGGAATTTTACTGAAGACAAATCTTGAGCTTCATCAAAAGGTTACCTGGAAAGAATGGATCGTTGATAAAGAAACCAAAAAACTTATGTGTCTGTCAAATGAAGACGCGGTTAGGAATTTATTACTGGCCAATGAAACCGTCATTCATATTAATATTAGAATATCTATTGGTGATTGGTGTGTTGTAACTTATGATTATGATGGAGATAACTATCCTGGAGAAGTGACAGATAGGAGGGGAGAGGACGTTGAGGTATCTGTTAAGCATAGGGCAGGACAGGACAGTATTTCAAGTGGCCTTTAACTGTAGATAAGATTTTTTACAAACCCACATCCATTCTAAAGAAGATAACTGGTCCACCAGTCCTTGTCAATGTCACTTCAGGATCTGGAATCCTTTCTGAATTTCCAGACTATCATTAAACTTAAATATATATTACGTAAGATTTAGATAAAGAGCAGCCTGTTCTTGCTTTATTGTTTAAAACTATATAATACATTATCAATATATTGAAAATTGAATTCAAATTACTTTATTCTGAGCAAAGTTGTCACTGTTTGTAGTTTTGACAAGATGTGTGCATCAATTGTTAATTGTATATTATCGTAACCACGATACTTATTGGTATACATGCATTTGAGTATCTTAGTCTCGCTTTTCCGTTTTTAAATCAAATCATTAATCTAGTTAACATCTTGACTATCCAATGGCATCAAGAGAGATTATGGTCTTGTCATGATAATATCTAATCAATACTTTATTTGATATAACATTTAAGACCTAAAGACATGCAAAATGGGCAAATGTAGCTCTTTAATAATATATCTTTAACATTCCAATTTCAAATCTAAGTAACTGGTACATACTTCTCATAATTAACTGTTGTTATCAGGTGTCATACATGTACTTTTACACTATTTAATTATTTAGTTTAATTGATAATATTTATTAAACTTATCATTATCTGTTGTTAAATTTGCATATTATTTATATTATAACCAATAATTTATAAACTATTATTGTAAAATGATAAATTGATAATCCTTGTTGATTTTCTTTTAAATATGGTTAAATGTTATTGAAATAAATTGTTACTAATGTTTTAAATGCGTTTTTGTGTCCTGAATTCATAAATGTCCGTACAACATATCATTGTTGTCCGTACAACACATTAATTAGTATGCCCTTTTTTGTTGTTGTCACATAAATTAAGGTTCAAGATAAAACTAAGAGGTGTCCCTTACTACTTTAACATGTATTCTAACCGCTGGTTTTTATGTCACAAATGTTTATATCTCACAGACTTTTGACTTCAAGTAATATGTCCGAACAGCAATGTCTTTTTTTTTTGTCCCGTACAACACACAGCATTTTCTTTAATCTTAAGTCATCTAACATTTTATAGTTATTAACCCCAAGCTAGATGTAAGTTCCGGAATCTGTCGAGGTTTGCCAAGTGGAATGTGTATGGATATCTTTTTCCGGTATCGATATATTTCTACTTTCGGTTTATATTTGCCGTAAATCTTATTTAGAATGTTTTTAACGCAACGTTCGTACTTGAAATTCTTATTTTTTCCCGATTTTAGACCATAGACAATCGTTATAGCATTGCATTGTCCTTCCTTACATAAATAAATAAAATCTCGGTCAAATTTACGACAACCACTATATATAAGTTACCAATTATGGCTATGATGAAAACCGACAAAAACGAATTAAAATTTAGTAAATGTTTTCATAAAGTAAACAATAAAATGTCAGGGAAGAAATTAATGCGGTATATAGTGATGAAAGACATTGTAAGATAGCAATATTTTTTCTTCATCGGTTGTTATTACATTTACAAGGCGTCTCTCCAGTATGTGGGGGCTCTTGATTTGCAGGTGTTTCCTCTACATTTATTATGGTATTTAATGTTTCATTTTTTTGTTGTTTAGCATGGAGTAGGCCTATTTTGACTTCATCCCAGACTATTTGTTGCTTTTCGTAAGGTAGAAATTTTAGCGATTTTTATTTTGGGTCTAAGGCGGTGGCTATCATCCATGGATGTTTTAACCCTTCTGCTGTTGGGAGGCCTGTATTTGCTATTGGTACTCGCTTTGACAAGCCATGTATTATTACATTTTTGAGTTCTTTTACGACCTGGGGGTCGCCATCTTGAGGGCTCAAATCCTTGGAAACAAGACAATAGTAACAATACGCAGATCGATGACGGGGTATCCTCCACGGTCAGGATCTCTGTTGTGTCGGCTAGTTGTTGTAATACCGGAACAATGTCTTCAACTATTTTCCATGAACTGTCGCGCATATCTAATATTTGTCGGTCAGTTGTCTTTGTTATTTTGTCGTCAAATAGTACTGTATATAATGTAATGGAATGCGTAGTTCTAATAAGCGTTATACACTGAAAAAAACTTGTGTTGGATCGCAACACAAGTACTTGTGTTAAAACTAATCTACACAAGTTTGTGTTGTTTTGCATTGCATTTACACAAACTTGTGTAGATTTGTAAAAATCTTGTGTGTTTTCATATCAGTAACACAAGTATTGTGTAGGCCTACCGTCAACCAAAGATTTTTTCTTTTTTTGGGGGGGGGGGGGTTGTTTTTTTTTGTTTTTTTTTTGTTTACAAAGTCAGAATTCGGGAGTTCACAAGTTTAAGAAAAGTAATAAAATAAAAGGTTTAATTCAAATCCCGAAAATTACATGGGGTTCTTCACTGGAAGAGTGTGCGCACTAATTAATCAGACAATTGCCGGGCAGACTTGAATGTTAATTGGTGTTAAGTTGTCTATAAAGATGAAATGTCTGGTTGTCTTTTTTTATTGGTCCAATAAACTGATATATCAAAGGAATATATAGTGTACATGTGATTTTCAGCACCCTTGTGTTTGTCAAAATTGATTCAATGTGCATTGGAAAACAATGAGAAAAACTCTTAGTAATGTAATTGGTTGATGTAATCGAAATTGGACAGTATATTGATTTACTAAACAGTAACCAATCAAATTTAATTAATCTTCCAGATTTGTCTCATAATTGATTTATTGATACAATGGTTCTCCAAGTTATCTATACTCTATTTGATATTTTATCAGCGACATTCAGTTAGACATTTAACTGTAGGACGCCATGTTTCGTAGTAGTGTCAACCGAGAGTGATATTTTTAAAAATATAATTGTCACACAGTATACAAGACCGCAGGTTTGTAAAATTTAAAAAAAATAATAAAACCGTGTATTTAATTTAGCATCGATTTATTGTTTATATGTATATTACTAATAATTAAAAACAAACAAGTCAGACCAAGACTTGTTCTACATGTAGAACCTCGTAATCTTCAACGTACGTTATTCGTAGAATATTTTTCTGGATGTTAGAGACTAACTCAGAACAATTAAACCGGAAGTGTGTATTTGATAATGGCGGACAAGAATTTTTTTTTGATTGTTTCGAAAGCGTCCCGGACCCGGTAATTCAGAAGTATAACGAATTTGTCTTAATTTTTCTGAAAACGTGCTTTATTAATATTATTCGGCGCCACATCGTTGTTCAAATACCTGTACTTGCAAAAAACAACACCAACTGGGACCAGCAGGTAAGAATTTCTCTTCATTTTATAACTCGCGAGGCAGCCATCTTTGTTTCGGGCAAAATGAGAAATACGTGTAGGGCCTATATCAGGCATGGACTATAGCTAGATACTAACTTTTGTACTAGTTTAATTGGAATTTAATCTTAATTTAAACATATTTTATTGTTCTAAGTAACAAGTGGATAAGGCACAAGTTTTACAACTTAGAACGCCATCTCCAAAATGTAATCTTATCTGTGTAAAAGAAAAAACAACCAAACAAACCTTTTATTTTTATATTAATCAAAGCAACGTACTGATTCAGAAACTAACACCTGCCGTCTGAAGTTTCTCTATAATTTCTTCTTTTTATTTCAGTCATTGATGTTAGCATATAGGCCTACTCCACAAAGAAAAACTGGTAAGTATTTCATTTTCTTTTAATATATTTTTTCTAAAAATATCACTATCAGTAGTAATATCCAGTCAAGAGAGAGGGGAAATCGGGTTTTAATTTCACTTAACAGAACTGTGCGATAAACATGTCCTTGTATTAAATTGGTGGAATCAAGTAGGCCCATGCATGATATATATCCTAGAATCAAGTAGGACTGGTCTTACATTTCCGCTATTTTCCTGAGCACTGACCATTGTGTATGTTGTGTTTATATTAATTCGACATAAACTTTGGAGTTGTTGTTAGTGTTTGTTGCATAACAGAATGGTCTATTTCAAATATGATATTTGCATAAGTATAAACGTAAATCGGCAGTGCTGGACACACTAGCAGAAGGATTCTGCTGAATCAATCAGCGCTAAATTCATGTAGTGTGTACACTGACATTCGCCCAAATCAAACAGGTTTGATATATTTGGCTGAACTATATTTGATTGGTGTGCTCGCTTTGTTTTTAGAATTCATTAGCCAATAAGCACACATTCATATCAAGAAGTCACATGAATTTTTTGAAGACAAATGTTAAATCATGTGACCTGTAATGTAACTGTCAACTGAGTGGTGAATCTGAGGAGGGAGAGAGAGAGAGAGAAATGGGGTTTAACGTCCACTCAACACAAACTAGGTCTTTTTGGGACTAACATATGGTTTAATTTTATTTCAATAATTCGCTTGCACGTAGGGGCCTTTAGCAGTGGGAGGAAACCAGAGTGGCCGGAGGAAACCCAAAAGGTTGAGAAGGCGCCCCTATCTCCATGCCACATGTGCTCACACCAGGGCTCGAAACCACAGCCCCAAGCCAGAGGTGAGCGGCCAGCTAGAGTTCGAAGCGCGGCACTCTAGACAACTAGGCCTGGAGTATCCACTCATTTGGCTGCAATTTTGTGCCAATTGAATTGGGCAAATAATTTGAGCACATCATTCTGGTGTGTCCACAGCTTTACTAGAAAAGTCTGTATTTTCTAAAAACCAACAATGGGGCATACCCAGAACAAAAATATAAGGCCATACCATGCTATTGGGTTACATGCACGCCAATGGGACTGCAGGTTTTTGGTTCCATGGAACAATACAAATGCACTTTCTCAGGAAAAACTGAGAGCAAACCCGCCACCTCCAGAATAGCAACCCGCACCTTACTCACTCAGCCACATGGCTATTGTCTAATTACTGTGACAGTCCAGTCAAATGACAAACAAGGGTTATTAAAATAGATTTTCACGGCTTATGTAAAATCTTCAGGATTCAAATGGTTTTGGATACCGTAGATATTTTAGTTTCATTTTCATATCACACAGTTTGTATGTAAGATATCTTAAACAGTTAATTACATGTCACATATTCATATTTTTCAGTTTCCATATTAGATGCCATAGCAAATAAAACATCATATAATAAAATAAGAAAAAAAAACAAATATGGGAGAAGAAAGAGCTGAAAGAATGGGGTTTTTGGAGGGTGAGTGTTCAATTCTAATAGAAAAGATTGTTGATATGGTAATTTGAAATCTCACCATTAAATGTGTTTGGCACAATGTAGCCCGGTTGGAGCGGAGGTGACATTAGCCTCCATTTCAGTTTATTATTTTGAAATATAAAATTCAATTTAGTATAGTAAAAGTATACACACACATGTATGTGCACATATGACTGTCTCATTTGTGGAGAGTCGAGGTGGGTAAGACGCTGCAGGTTTGCTCCCAATGTTGACATAGAAAATTCAGGATGGAGGGCCTGACAAGGACATTCGTCTAGTTGTTCAGATTGAACAACAAAACATGGTCCTGTGTTCACATTGGCATGCATGTAAAAGATCCTCTGGCAATTGTAATTTGATACAAGAGTATGCCTTATGGTCGCAGTACCGTGCAAAATTTCTGTCCAAAATCTCAAGGCCTTTTTTGTGACTTCTAAGGGGGTGGGGGTGAATTGCCGGTTGGATGACCGGATGGTTAGGACATGCGCGCTGTATCATAAAGCTGCGGTTCCTCCGGTTGCTCTCACTCCTAATGACCCCTCAGCGCAAGCGAATTATTGAAATAAAATTAAACTGTATGTTGGTCCCAAAATGACCTAGTTTGTGTCAAGTGGATGTTAAACCAAATTTCTATCTTTCTCTGACTCTAACCCATTTCATTTGAGCATTATATTCTGCCTGGGCCTGTAACTTGACAAGACAAAAGGAGTGTTACACAAAGGTGAAACAAAATAGAAACTAAGTCTCAATGTGGCAAAATAAATTGTTTATTTAAACATTATGAACCATTTAATTTTTTAGGCTGAAGCACCATTGGAGGAGAATTTAATGAATGATAAAAAGAAGAGAAACCAAGCATCAATTTATTTTATAATTCTGGAAAAGAATGCATTTGACCCAATTTTAAATATTTATTTTTTGTTTTTAATGTTAAGTATTCTTCGAAAACACAAATAGGTTTTAATCCTCTTATTAATTTCTGTATAATATAGAAAGTAAAGTGACATATAAATCACGTAAAATTTGGTCGGAAATCATAAAAGTATTTAATAGGCATTATCTAGAAACCAAATGTAGATCAGATATACCCAGAATTACAAAAAACCTTGACCTAAATTATGTACCCAGTTTGTGTCAAGTGGACGCTTAACTTCATTTCTATCTCTTCTTTAAAATACACGGCAATGTGTACATTAGATCGAGGTTTTTTGTCCTATCCAAACAACTATATATTGTCCCTTCCCACGTCCTGCACTACTGACATGGAGGAACTATGCTTGGAACTTCAGTTGAAATTTCTCGACCAACGCCTTATACTCACCGTGGCTTCCCATTGCTTATGATATGTAATTGTATATAAATATTTTGTACATATTATTCAATATTTGCCATTGTCTCTCATATTTTTATATTTTAATCCTGCAGTCTTGATGCTTTGCTCCTTATATATACAAAATATTCATTTTGTTCGGTTTTTTTTTCCTAATGAGGAAAGAGTTCTACACCATTTTATTACTACTGTAAAATAGGTCATTTTTCTTTTGTTAATTTTCTGTGTATGCTAGTTATTTCTAGATTACTCAATAATCACATGTAATTCGACTTATAACACTTTTCACTGTTTGAAAGTAATTCAAATAAGTGGATAATTTATCTTATTAGTGCTTGGTATATATCTTATTAATTTAAATATATTTGAATTATATATTTTGGGGGTATGGGGTAGGGATACTGTCTTTATATGCTAGTTCTTGTTGATGCTTTGCTCCGTATATGTACAAAATATTCATTTTGTTTGGGTTTTTTTCCTAATGAGGAAAGAGTTCTACATCATTTTATTACTACTGTAAAATAGGTCATTTTTCTTTTGTTAATTTTCTGTGTATGCTAGTTATTTCTAGATTACTCAATAATCACATGTAATTCGACTTATAACACTTTTCACTGTTTGAAAGTAATTCAAATTAGTGGATAATTTATCTTATTAGTGCTTGGTATATATCTTATTAAATTTAAATATATTTGAATTATATATTTTGGGGGTATGGGGTAGGGATACTTTCTTTATATGCTTAGTATTTGTTTTTGAGTAAAGACAAATTTAAATAGCTATTTTATAGTTTGTGATTTGAGGGTGGAGGGGTGTTATTTAACACAATTTTATTAATATTATTTTTCTGTTAACATTCCAAATATCATTTTATGAATAAATAATAATTTAACAAAAAAAAATTATTGTTACCTCATTTATCAAACTTTGCAGGTTAAACAGAGCAAAAGGGGGGATGCTGCATGGGAAAAGTTGCTATATTGAATATAAAGTGAGGGAAATACAACACAAGTTTTTGTTGATGGTTATACACAAGTTTGTATATGAAACCACACAAGTTTCAGAAATTTCAACACAAGTTTCAGATATTTCAACACAAGTTTCAGAAATTTCAACACAAGTTTCAAAATTTTCAACACAAGTTTCAGAAATTTCAACACAAGTTTCAGAACTTTCAACACAAGTCTTGTGTAGATTTTCACACAAGTTTGTGTTGTTTGACAAATTTTAACACAAGTCTTGTGTTGTTTCAGCATTTAACACAAGTTTGTGTTGTTTCAACACAAGTTTGTGTTGTTAAATAGTAACACCCAACTTGTGTTGAAAACAACACAAGTTTGTGTTGTTTCAACACAAGTTTTTTTTCAGTGTAGTAAGACGAATTGCATCTTGTTTGGACATCTTGAATTAGTTTTTTGGCACCGACGCCCCGTCCCCTGTGCATTTAACAAAGCTTCAGTGCCAATTACTGAGTGGCTAAAATGACTAACTAATCTTCTGGCTGCTCCAACTGTCCTGTCGATGGAGGTGATTTTAAGTCCATCAGATACGGCGAGTTGTAGGGTGTGGGCAAAGCACCCTGTGTGTACAATTTTTACCTGGTTGGTTTTGTCTATTTCCCGTGCAACAACGCGCATATTAGACGCGTTGTCTGTCACAAGGGCTATTACATTGTTCATAATTTAAATTCGTCTTTTATGGCCGTAATGTAGTTGGCTCATGTTTTCACCTGCGTGTCTATTTTCCATTGATTTTGTTGCCAAAAGTTTGTTTTGTAATTTCCAGTTAGTATCAATGTAGTGTCCAGTTAAGCTAATATATGTTGTATTTGCGATACTAGTCCATATATCCCATGTGAGAGAAATTGGTTTGTTATTGACGTCATTTGTTACTTGAACTTAAAAATCCTCGTAGAGGAGATGCACGTATTTTGTTATTGTCTTGTGACACGGCAAAGTGTAATCAGGATTCAGGGCTGACACAAATTCCTTAAAACCTTCCCCATTAATAATGTTCACTGGACATAAATCTAGGGCACACATTAGTGCTAAACGTTTGTTTATTGCATCCGTTTTAATTTGTAGAAGTTTTTGTCGAGCAAAGCTTGTTAATGCCGTTGACGTTGACTTGTTGAAGGCGTCGTCGTTAATAAATCGTCTAGCCGGACAGATTTATGCAGATTTTTAACATGATTCCGCATGTTAGACAAACTTCCATAATATTTTAGTTGCGTGTTACAAAGTGTGCATTTGAAATGTGATTTACATGCACTTAGCTCAAAATACTTCCTAATTGTACTAGTTCGTTTGTCGTTGTTAGACGCCATGTTGACAATTTACCGTTATATTTTATGCTTTGAAAAATGACACTGATTGGTTAAAACGACTTAAAACATTATACTTTTGACCAATGTAATTGCGAGAACGTATTGTCTCATTTGTGAACTCTAGCATGATATTATTTCAAGGCCTAATTATATATTATTTTTTTTTATGGCGGGAATATCTACGACCAATTACGGAATATACTGTCTCATTTTATGCGATGGACAGACGAGCGTATTTTTCCGCCCGATCGTCTCGAAAGCGTACGAGTAATTATGTAGATCACGTGACTTGTCCAAAATGGCAGCCATTTTGAGATCATGTGATATCAACGATGTCGATGATAGGTTTATAAAAATGAATCGCCCGACGATATACGCTTGACACGGACATATGAGCGAATTTAATCGCCGGCGAAAAATATTTGGCCGAAAATATCTAACAGGCTAGATACGAGCGATTGATCCGGCGAATGGTTTGCCGATCAGAACGAGCGTATTTTTCGAGCGATTTATAAAATCGCCGCGATCGGGCGAAAAAATACGCTGGTCTTGTCCTCCACCGGTATTTCCATTTCATCATTTTGGAATCATTAAATTACTCGAAATGAAAACCTGTCTTCCGAATCCATTTATCCCTCATTATACAATTTCTCTTTAGCTGAATTTAATAATGATATCTATTTCTTTCTTATACAGACGTTTTATAAAAGTAAAAATCGTTTCATTTATGCTTTTTTTTTTACTGCCGGACTCGTGGCTCATGTTTATCCACTTTAACCACTTAATATCAAAATGTATCGTAGTCTAGTGCATCGAGCCTTTATTCCCGTAGAAATTACGAAGCTTGTCTGGATACATCGCGACTACAACAATCAGTCCGGGGAGGGGGGTCATAATGGCGTTGTCTGCTAAAAAAAAAAAAAAAAAAATGAAAAGCGCCCACAGGGTTATAAGCCTTTCTAGTAGGGGAGCTAGCTGACCGTTATTTCTAAAATCGCGGACAAAACTGGCACTATGCCTAACGAGGGCACTACGATGGCTGATGATCAGAATGGAAATTGTGAAGTTGCACATCCCCTGGATTCCGAAATCATGGAAAAAGTCGATTTAATTAAAATTTTTGCGGACAATGTTAATCTTCGCTACATATGTTCACGTTGCTAAAGCAACCTTGAAAAGTTCTCTTCAGAACAAAAAATCCCCTGGCTTCTGGTTTCAGAACGGCCCCTATTGACCCGGGTACCAAGGGTTATTTCAAATATGGCGGACAACTTTGATTTTCTGTTTCAGCTGATAGGTTGTGGTACAAAGTAAATAAAACACAACTTCAGAACAAAGAATCCGCTGGGTTCCTACCCCAGAACTGGTTCCAAGATGAACACATACGATATCCCGGTAGAAAACCGATTTGTTTCAAGTATGGCGGGCAAAATTCTTCTTTCGTGACTATTATGGTGCCACAATACACCTGCAAATAAAAAGTGCCCTTCAGAAGAGAATATCACATGGTTTCTGTACTTCAGAACGCCCTCTACTGATCCCGATACACATGTTTATTTCAAATATGGCGGACAACTTTGATTCCAGTCTCAAATGACGGGGTATGGTCCAAATGTAAAGTATTGCGCACACAGTTCTTCTTTTGTGAGAATGGTGCCACAAATTAACCTATAAATAAAACGTGTCTGTCAGACGAGAATATCATCTGGTTTCTGTACTTCAGAACGTCCCCTACTGTCACGGTCGTGTTTCAAACTATTGATATCTCCCTGTAATATATTAAGGCTCGCCCAAAATGTCTACCTTCGATGCACGTGCATACAGGCAGTATATAAACCTTGCAATCCGCCTTGTTTGGAAGATGGATTATGATAGTTAGACCGGATGACTCGATTGGTTGATGCTTTGGGAGACGGTAACTATACAGTCTTAATTAAAGTAACTAAGTCTCTAACTCATTATCATCCAAAATCTTCAACATTAGGTGGATGCCTTGATGATACACAGACACAGTGTCTGCTTACGCTAATCAGAGATAAACAATCTGATTGTTTGATGCTCAGTGGCACGATAATTTTGGGTTTTAATAAAGTGATAGTGATGAAACATCGAGCACAGGTTCATGAAATGAAATGGGGTTTAACGTCCTACTCTTTTGCACCTAACCTGGGCTAATGGAAGACGGGCATACGCCATACAGTGTGCAATGAGGGAAATTTTGCCCGGCCTACTCTTATATCGAATTCCAACTGCCAATGGATCTTTTACGTGCACTCCAACGGGACCTCGGTTTTTCGTCCCATCCGAACGACTATTCAGCTTCACTTGTCAGGCCCTCCTTCTGCATCACTGACAAGGGGGAATCACCCGGAAATTCGAGATGAACTTTCTCGGCCAATGCAAGGATCGAACACCTGACCTCCAGGCTAGCGAACCAGCGCCTTATCCACTTAGCCACCGTGACCCCGTATAGATTCATTATATTATTACCCTGACTAAGTTAATTGGAGTAGAATGATTTAAAATAAACTGGATGTAGATGTTCATAAATCTCTTGAATGACTTTGATTAACATTGCGATCTATAGCTTTGGTACAAGATAACTTTGATTCTATCTGATAGAGAGTGATGAAACTTGGTGTATAGTTGATAATCAGTTTGATTGCTTGTTACTTTTGAAAAATATAATTGTGCTATAAGTATTTTGGGACCCTGACGGGGGACATGAGCCACGCTGTTGGATTGTTAAGAGCACTTTCTTTTTCTACCTTCAAATTCTCTAATTTGTCAACATAGCGTACCATTTTGTACTACAATCAATATTCTAAAAAAATAAATCACTACCTATACGTTATTTGGTTGATTCTTGTTAACTGCTATGAGTAGAGATGAAAAATAGCGAAAACCCCGTGGGATACCTTTGGCTTAACAAAGTGTCGTGGCTCTTAAGTGCGCAAAAATGAATTTTTGGGCTTTTTCCGTGGTTATTTTCTCCAAAAGCCTTTGGTATCCCATAATTTTCTTTGTTGATATTGCAAGACTGCCTACATAATGTCTCTAAAATACACACAAAAAGAGAAATCGGGACACTTTGTTCAGTTCATGAAAGGGTGATAAATTAGTGGCCGGAGACGAGTAACCTGTTGCTGATGGATTTATGACTGTTCCACCATGTGCTTGACACGGAGCACAAATGTCCCAGTTGGTCAGTTGGTCGGTTGAACAGATGTAGCTGTAGCACATGCCCAAGGAGCAAGTTTAAATCTTTTGGAAATGGTACTAGATGACCATCACATGTTTCTGAAAAATAGAATGATATTGATACCTTGTTAAATGTATTTTCACCGAATATATCGGATTTGTGAACAAAGTTCAGACGTTTATTTTATAACACTATCGTGTGCATATATAACATAGTGATTGAAATCAAATGTGGACTTTGTGTTTGATGAGTAATTGCCAGTTTCCACTAAAATGGAACATAATGCATTCTTGATATCCGTTTAGCAAAGGAGAAGATGTAAATAATTCACCCGTTTGATTAGAATTATGACTAATTTTTAGAAAACACTATGAAGGAGAACATTATGAGTCTTCTATGCGTTTTACTAGACTCATTGACATTAAAAACATAGGTATAGACATCAAGATCATTGAAATCGGGGCACTTACAGAAACTTTATGGGCGGGAACGTGTTTTATGGTGGCCATTTTGAATTTCTCAATTTTTGGCGGGGAAAGGCTGGAGTGACGTCGTGGTTCCCGCCATTTTTTAAATCAGTTAGATCATTGAAATCGGAGCACTTGTAGAAATTTTATGGCGGCCATTTTGAATTTCTCAATTTTTGTCGGGAACGACTGGCGGCCGTCATGGCTCCCGCCATTTTTGAAATCAGCACACCCAAAACCCTCCATGGTGGCTAAGTGGATAAGGCACTGGTTCGCTAGCCTGGAGGTCGGGTGTTCGATCCCTGCATTGGCCGAGAAAGTTCATCTTAATTTTCCGGCGCGATTTCTCCTTGTCGGTGGTGCAGATATCACGATATTATTGTACCCCATTAACCAGTGCATAGCAGAATATTGCAGAAAAACTAAATGCGTAACAACGGTGAAATAAGGAATTGTCGGGGGACCACCTCTGATTCTTCTGTATACTCTGGGCATATTGTTATTAGATTGAAAGAAAAACAACATTTTTAGTCTGAATTGGGTTAGTAGTGTCTGAACATTAAATAGCACCAAAGTAAATTCAATCCGTTTATGTCATTAAATTTGTATTTTAACAAAATTAATGAACGTTTTAATCATCTTTAATATTTGCTAAAATCTTCCTTAAAATATGCCCAATTACTGACAAGGCTCTAATTATTCTATTAAAACATCTGGTTCACTTCTTCAAAATTGTTTATTAGTTTCATCCAAATGTTTTGTTTCTAGACAGTAGTCTCCTTGTCAGTTAAATGGAACTGAGGCGCAAAAGGTACGCAGTATGGTTAAGAATAGGTCAGCCAAAACAATGTTTTCCATTTGCGACGTTCTTCATAAAATCAACAGTTCTACGATAATAAAAGAAAAATAATAGTTTAAAATGGGTGATAAAAGTTTTAAATGAGTGATATAATCTATGACAAACAATAAATTTGCCTGATTTTAAAATAAAGGCACAAAGAAACAGTTGGTTTTAAGTTTTGAATAACTTTTTAAGAAAGTTATCAATTAAAAGCTAGAAACAGTTTTTGAATAACTTTAAGAAAGTTATCAATAATACGCCAGAAACGTCTTGACCCCGTGACAACTGTCTGTATACCGTACATCATCGTAAACAATCACCGCTTAATCATCTTTTAGCCATATGCATGCCTGACACTTCAATTTGCAAGGTGGTTTTAGCCACATGCATGCCTGATACTTCAATTTGCAAGGTGGCTTAACTCGATTTCATAATGTTCCACTTCTCCGGAGTCATTATCATATGAATTTCCTCAGATGACATCCTTCCAGATTTGTTACCCCTTTCATAAAATATTGATAAAGTATCCCCTATTTGGTAGCATATATTGATTTCGGTTGTTGCTTCGAGGTCCTGCCCAGATAACTAATGCTCATTTAAATCATATATGGGGTTTTGAACAATCAACGGCAGTCTGCTTGTTGGTTAAAATAGGGGCTATTTAGACGTTTTAACCCCAAATTTAGAGTTTTGAGAAAACGCCAAAAATAAAACCATTCAAAAAAAGATAAAGCTTTATTGCTTTAGCATAATTATATGACTAAAATAATAGTTGGAATGGTTACTAATTGATCATTTTTGATAACTTCTAAAAACAAACACCTGTATACTAATACTATAATTTCTTTGAGTGCGCACAGATTCCTCGCCTGGAAATTGAATTTTGGCAGAATGATGTGCACTATTTAACTATGGTTCTAGATATCTCCCATAATTGTATGCACACGTCGTCTATAGCTCGACTAAACAAGCCATACTATTTCCGAGTGTTTTATAACAAAGAGAACCTGGTTGAAATAAAATAAAATCACCAAAAACAGCGGTTGCCAGGCAGGATACGCCCACATTTTGCAAGAAGTGGTCATATTTCAGAAAGTTATGGTCTGAAATACACAGATGTCAAAAGACTAGGATTTTTGGAATATAAACATATGTTTTAAAGTTTCATCAAATTTGGATAAAAAGTTTATTTGAATCACATATTTGCATACAAAGAGCGGCCATTTTGTCGGGCAGTTTTATTTCTATTTTCCCGAAATTCCAACTCAACCTTCATTATGGTGGGATATATCTAAACGGTTTTCAAAATCAGAAAAATTGTAACCTCACGGGAATTGACATGCTAAGTATGCGATTTTTTTTTAAAAAAGACTGGGGCCATAATACAGGAAGTTACGCTCCAGTATGCGCGAATATCGACAGAAACTTCTATTTAATTCGGATAAACATTGTGACCTCTAGAGTTTCCATGCACTAAAAACGCGATTTTTCATGCAATCACGGCCATAATCCATGAAGTTGCGGTCCGATACCAGCCAATTTGGGCTATAAACTTGTGACTTCTATAGTTTGCACGAGCTAAAAATGCGATTTTTCGTACAAGTTACGGCCCGATACATGCCACATCCACAAGCTAAAAACGCGATTTTTGGTACAATCACGGCCATAATCCATTAAGTTACGGTCCGATACATGCCAATTTCGAAGCGAATCGAGATCTTAGGGAGATAAACGTATATTTCAAATTTCGTTGATATCGGATAACAATTGTGATCAGTAGAGTGTCCATAAACAGACTGTGGACGGACAAACGGGCGACGGCATAATACGTCCACATGAAAATGGGGGCGTATTTAAAAAAGAAGCTAAATGGGATCTGTGTTTTATTTAGAGTGGAAGCCAATATTAATTTTAATATTTGATGATTTTGTGTTACAGATTTTCTGCTTATTGAAGATGGTTCGGAATTAAGAAAGCAGTTAAAGTTATTAAGAAAAGATTTAGATGAACAGGTATTTTATCCCAAAACCTCCAAAGTTAAACGAAGGGGCTATCTATATGTGGTGGATCAGTGAATATAGCATTGGTTCGCTAAGCATGAGATCTCGGAGTCGATACGATTTCCCATGTAAAGCGAGCATTAACAAAAGTGGAACGCTTAAAAGCACAATTCCATTGGTTAAAAAAAAAAAAAAAAAAATGCCTATTCAGATTGGTTCCAAGGGCAGATTTCTTCGTAACATCGTACAGTGACATAACAGAAATTGTATTGCATAGTACTATAATTACCAATCTTTTGTTCGGGCCAGAAGATTTGGTAGTTAGAATTCCAAGAAGAGTAGGCATATGCCCGCCTTTGTTAGTTTGGTGGTGTACTGGTGACTGCAAGAATGTTAAACCCCATCGTATTCACTTGCTGCGAAACATTTTGTTGTCTCTGAATTGTAAACCAATCCTTCATTAGCCGGGTGGCGCGCAGAAATATAGGACAATAAACCCCATAATTTCATTCGCATATAAGTTATGAATGAGATTTTAATTAATTTAAAAGTGTTAAATTAATTGGTCTATTTCTTTTAACAATTACAGGCTACAATATTCTGTCGTGAGATTGATAGTTTGTGGAAATTAATAAAAGATTTTATGCGACTTTCTGCGCCTATTTTACTTTGTTTGGTGTTTTGGATTCTAACCAGATTTACAGTCACTGTTAAGCATCAGGTATTGTTAAAGTTTCATAGCTAATGTCTCTCAACATCATTTAGGTGATTTAATTGATACTGTTCCAACTTTCGGCATGAAATTAGGGATAATGGTCAAAAGCCAGTCCTACTGGCAATCTTCGTTAACCATTTTTAATCCGATTGAATCCAAACCGACATAAGTGATAAGATTTTCATGTTACATTTTGATAGCATTATTGTATACCTAAAGAAACATACATGTTGAATTATACACACTGGTACGAGTAGCATAATATTGTGTTTTTTAAAATCTCGTCCAAGTAGGTTACAGATTGTTAATTTATATGAGACTCATCTCCAATAGATAGCTTGATTTCCCTTTAACTCCGTACATCTTATCAAGGTCTTTACGCCATACCATGCATATGTCGGCACTAATTTTGATTAGGTATTCTCCCACCTTGTGAGTCTATCAGATTCCTCCGTCATCGCGAGTACCAGGTCTCGCGCTTTTCAGTTAAAATGTCTACCTGTGATAATCCACCCGGCAAACCTCGAGAGATTCCGGAACCTACATCTATTCTCGGCTGTATGGCAGTAAGTGATATGTACCTACGCCTATACAATTGCGATGCGGCACCAGTTTACTTATTAGGAAAACTTGCCGCTTTAAGACAGAGTCATAAGTTCTCAAAATTGCGTCGTTCGAAAGGTGTGTAGAATTTTCAGTGCAAACTTGTTCTTGTTTAAAGAAAATCGGATAAACTTGAAAGAAAAACAGCTTCAAACTTTGTAAGATAAAACATCCTTCAAAGGTGTCGTCATGGGCAACGCTGTTGGTAATCCAGGAACTTGAAAGTAGTTCTAATGGCGGACTTCGTCATACAGCCGAGGCTAGATGCAGGACACTGGAATCCGCTGAGGGTTCCCGAGTGTGTGATAATCGATTTGCAAAGTTTAAAGTTCTTTCCATGTCAGGCGTACGGGGGTTCGGGTTAGCCTAGTGGGAAAATTTGACAACCTCAAACGCGTTTTCTTGCTATTCCAGTCCCTGAGACGGTAGATGGTCTGATATAGCCTAACTTAGATTGCCAAGTCGAATTCCAATCAATCGTTTATATTCCGTGTCCATGGAATGAGGCACACCACAAATCATGCCGTTTTTGAAGCCCCATTGAAGAAGTTGTGGGTGCCCAGCATTATGTACTATTTGCGGCCCAACATTTTAAGGCGCCCCACCATTCATGTCATTATGGGTGCCTCTCTGGGATAAGGCACCCCTCAGATCAAGCCGTTTTGGGCGCCCAATACATTCGTGGGCGCCCAACTAATCTCAGTAGCATTATATCATGGGCGCACCTCCTGGATGGGGCATCGCACAAATCACTTCGTTTGAATTTTAAAGATTATCAAGCCGTTTTGGACGCCCAATTCATTCATGGGCGCCTAACCAATCTCACAAGCATTATATTATGGGTTCTCATCTCGGTATTATGCGCGTCCCTCTGGGATGAGACACCCCACAAAACATGCCGTTTGAATTTAGAAAATCATCACTCCGTTTTGGACGCCCAACTCATTCGTGGGCGCCTAACCAATCTCACTAGCATTACATTATAGGCGGCCGTGATCTTGGCATTGATCTAGTCGTGGGCGCCCAACCAATCTGATTCGGTATTATGCATTATGAGCGGCCCAACATTATAAGGCGCCCCACCAATCATGTCATTATGGGCGCCTCTCCGTATAAGGCACCCCACAGATCAAGCCGTTTGGGCACCCCTTCTGCTGTGGTGTTAATCGTCTGGGTCATTATGAGGCGCCCATAAAACCAAGTGACATTGGTTGGACGCCAATATCGTCACGGGCGCCCAGCCAATGTCACTCGACTATATGTGGCGCCCATACTATTATGGAGACTTTGACCGTTGGTCTCGTACTGCGTCATTTGGCGCCCATTGAGGGAGTCGATTTTTCCCCACGGGATAAAGGGGCGCCGAAATTTTCCAGGGGGGCAGCTCCCTGCCCCTCTTACCCCCGCAAGCTACGGGACTGGTTTTTGTATTGTTAAATAGTAGTTTAGGTCCCACTGATTTTACTACATACAATCAAATTTAATAGGCTACATAATAAACAAAAATATCACCACAAGTAGATAATGTAAAATCGTACAAGTCTTTTTTACTATATTTTTCATATCAAAGAAGACGAGTGGGATATTTTATTTATCACTCAATTCTTTCTTACATGCACAATTAAATAAATATATAATTCTTTACTGAACTTACATTACTGCGTAGTGATACATCATATTTTGACAACAATTCGGCCATTAAAAAGTCCTTTATGGCCCAGAGTTTCCATGAAGGTCAATTAAATAAAAATGGTTCCCTTTTTAATATAAAATGAATCGTTTTTTGAAAATGTAAAAAAGTAGTTCCTTTTTAATTGACCAATCAAATTCATGTATTCACACATATATCTATGTTATTGGCTAATAAATTGTAATTGCTTATTTAGCTGTAGATTGTGAGTGAAATATTTGAATTAAAAGTGTTTTGAATACCTTTTTTAAATTAGTATTTAAAGTATTAGATTATTTTTAATTTCAGCCAATGGTATTGTCATCATTACTTGGTTGTGTTGTCGCCACCATGTGTGTATATTCCACACCCTTCATATTGTCCTTCAACCGATACAGAAAGATACGTCACGAAAGAATAAAGAAAATATCTTCCCGGTTCATAAAGGAGGGCAGTGTGCGTAAAGTAGACTCCGATACCCGCACCACAGACAGTGACGTGACGCGTATAACTGACAGTTCTTTCAGCGATAACGTTGGTAATGCACCTACTTCGTCCAGCTCATCTAGTAACAGTCAAGAGTCGGCAGATGACTTCGAAGATCAGTCAAACTTTATGGAAGTTGTCGGAGCTGCTCAGATGAAAGAACCAGTAGAGAATTCTGAGAAATTTTGTCAAGATTGTGGCGATAATTCTACGAAGACGTGTGATTGTTGTCCTTCAAAATAAATGTTAAAAACATAAACTGTTTGATTAAACATAGCTCTTGTGAACTTCGTTCTTACAATGCAATAATTTTTCTTTTCTTTTTTTTTTTTTTTTTTGGTAGATAAATAAAGTGTTTGGCGATATACAACAGTAGCTATATACAGCAGTAGCCCGGCTAGTTCAGTTCTGAACGTAGATCTCGTTACACTGGCCAGTACTACGTTCAGGTTTCGTCCAATTGAATCCATGTCGAAACTGGAATCTGTCCCAGTCAATTTTACTGGGCAACTTTTCACTGCTAAACGGTCGCGTGTCAGTTCCTGTGAACGCCTGAACAATGTAAATGAACATCTTAGAAAATAAGATCTTGCTTACCTCGCTAGGACCAGTATGACCGACACAAGACGTTGTCGAAAAATATGTCCCCGTCTGCTAGACGACTTAGTCGATGCCATTGATAGGGTAATGCACAAATTTACGAACTCGGGCATATAAGGTGAAACAAAATTAAGGTAGGCCTTGGGGGAAAAATTGGGATTTTTGAAAACATTTGATTGTAAATAATTGGAATTAAAAAAAAAGCAACAAATGGCTGAAGATTCTCGGCTTTTCAAAGATTTTAATTTTTCCCCCAGGCCTACCTAAATTTAATTTCATCTTATATGGCTATATTTTAGGTAGTTGTGTTGCCAAGTAGGCGCGCATTTTATCACAAAGGCTACCATCTTTTTCTTAACACGCGTGTATTTTATGTGTACTTTTTGTCAGGATGGGGTTAGATGTGGTGGTAGAGTGTGTGTGTGTGTGGGGGGGGGGGTATTTTGTTAGTTAAACATACATTTTACAAGAGCTAAATCTGCCTATCGCAGGTCTTTCTTTAGGCCTAAACTGTTATCTAAATTATTTAGACATCAATCAAATTTTCCAGAGCATAATCGACTTTCGATGTCAACTCTAGCTAGTGATATTTATTGGATTAGGATCCGCTTTGCTGCTCAACTTTCATTCGTGGTTTAATCATGAAATTAGATATTCGAGATTATGTTTTTATCGCATCGCCTTTAGTAATGATGGTCGAGACTAGGCTTAAAATTCAATCGCTAATTCTTGAATCAGAGTGGATCTATTTGACTGAAATTTTCAGCAAATTTTCTTTACAGTATCTAGTTTTTAACTATTATAGTGAGAACTGCCAGCCTTTTATCTAATTTTCCATAATTTTGAACGTAGTAAAATATGGACAGGTGTATAGATCTTGGTAGATCTGAGGGTGAGTGAAGCTATACGTGAATAAGTGGACAATAGCATGGGCGTAAAAGATGGGTTTTAGCCTTCAGAGAGACCATCTTCCAATAACTAATCCCACTCAACACTGCTGTAATGAAAGCAAATATCTGTTCCAAATTACGACTGGTGAATAGTCCGATTAACAGCCAATACCTAAGTAATTGCATACCAATACAATTCGGGTTTACCGTTATGAAAAAGTCCTATAGAAAAGGTATAGGTTCCTATAGAAGATTCTAGGATTCTGTAAAATAACACAGCAAAACGAATTCATTCTGTAGTTTTCTTTCACTTTGACTAGATTCAAAAAATGATAATCAATATTATTACATTGCCATCCAGTTTAAGACATTGACCCCCCCCCACCAAACACCTGATCACCAGCCAGGATCTAAATTACGCAAAAGACTGCTCTAGAAAATCTCGGTCTCATAAATACCCTCTTGGGAGGAGATTCCCCGCCATACTAAAATAAATTGTATTAAATAAATTTTCTGTAGTGTTGAAAGGGGTATTATAAAAGTGTTTTGAATTTAATGTATTCGTAAATGTACAGTGGTCTCGGTATGTTCTGATTAAAATCCAGCGTGTCGAAAACATAACGCCAAAGGAATTTTTGTTTTCAAAAATGGATTTATTTCGTATCTCGGTATTGTACGCCTTTACAATCTATAAAAAAAACAACAAAAACCCCACAAATATAATATAGATTAGTTTATCATTAATAAAGATTTATCTATTTAACTAGTTGACCTAATATACAGTGTTATGTTAGATATTTCTAGAGATAAAGCTGTTATTATATAGATGTAAAATGGAGAATATATTATTTCTAAGTTTAATGTTAGGCTTCGTTCTGGTAAGATCAACAAACAGTATTACTAGACCAACTAATATTGTTCTAGAGAATAATGGTTACAAGAATATCCTGGTTGCTATTCATCCTAATGTTGCTGAAGATCCCAATCTTATAAACAATATAAAGGTACGTTTCGTGACATTTAAATACACTTTATCAGTTCTCTAATAGCAAAGTGATATTGAGGCTTTGTTGAGCTATGACTGTTTTAATTAAATGTAGTCTATTTGTGTTAAGTCGATCGAGAGCGAGAGAGAGAGAGAGAGAGAGAGAGAGAGAGCAATGGGGTTTAACGTCCATTCGAAACAAACTAAGTCATTTCGGGACTTACATAATTTGGTTAAATTTTATTTCAATAATTCGCTTGAGCGTAGGGGTCTTTAGCAGTTGGAGGACCCGGAGAAAACACACGAGGTTGAACAGGCGACCCTACTCCTTGCCACGTACAACTGGGGATTCGAAACCACGTCAGTTGAGTCAATGACGGGCTTTATGATACAGCTCCTGTTAAGCTTCAATATCGGCTTCACTAAGAATTTTTTAAAATATCACTTCAATGTCATTTCACTTTTTTTTTTTAAATAACAAAGCTCAGGAAAACAATGTTCTTCGAAAATACTGAAGTTCTAAAAGCTAGGAATACATAATATGCCCAAACTGTTTTCTCGGCCGGGGCGAGTTACGGCCTTTTATAAACCTGATAACTTGTGGACAGCAGGGTATAAAATAATTAATTGATCAGTAATGCATATGCGAAAAATTAGCCAAATAAAGACTATGTGAATGTAAGTATCTAATATATTTTATGGTTTAACAACCGCTTTGGAATCTGGATGGCATTTTATTTCCGCAATTGGTTGATGACATATGTTTGGAAACAAGCTAAATGCGACATACAACTAATATCTATTAAACACATTTTTTACCCTTTAAATAAATAACCAGCACAACACAGAGCTGAAGGGATTAAAATGAAACTTCGTACTACTGCCTGATTATATAATATAGTATATAAAAAAGTATTGCACCCGCCATCTTTGTTTTGACTTGTTGCTATCACCTCACAAAACTCGCTAGTTCTAACACTTCCTGTCGTTTTTATTGTCGACGAGACTTTATTTGATCGTTATTCGCCTTCCTATGTAATTAAATTGATCATTTCACAGTGTTATTAATTACAAATCAAATAGTCAGAAAATTCCAATTGAAGTCGTTATTATGCGTAAAATAAAGTAAATATGCCCATTCTAGATAATTATTTTATTGCTCACATGTTTCATACAATTTTAAAAGTAATGTAGTTACTTTGAAAAATGTATGAAACATGTGAGCAATAAAATAATTATCTAGAATTGACACATCTACATTTTTTTATGCATTTTACGACTTCAAATGGAATCTTCTAATGAAGCGAAACAGAGACCAGCTGTAAACGTAAAGGTCTGAACGTTGTTGACAGAATGCACATGTTTATCTTAAATGGTTCAATGATCAGATTATATTGTATTTACGTTATAATACTCAATTTCATTCCATATGTGCTTCGCTAGTGTTCCGGTATTGAAAAGGAACTGCACATGGGGCCTGTTTCAGAAAATTTTAACTAACATATATAACATTCAAATTTTAGTAATTTGATTGGGTCATATTATTAGATTGATTTTAGTGCTTAGCGAATCAAAGATTATATCTTTAGTTAAGAGGGTCCTGGGTCCGTATTCAAAAAATAATTTAAGTCTAAGATTGTCACTTAACTACTAGCTTTCACTTAAATTTGATACTTAAAAGTGCCTTTGAATACGACTTACAGTGCCTTTGCCTTTGAATATTCAAAGGCACTGTTAAGTATCAAATTTTCCCATAAAGTTAACTTTTAAGTGTTAGTCTTTAAGTGGTATTCAAAGGCTAGTTTAAGTGAGGAATATCCACTTAACTTTAACGTCCACTCAACACAAACTAGGTCATTTCGGGACTAACATATGGTTTGATTTTATTTCAATAATTCGCTTGCGCGTAGGAGTCTTTAGCAGTGGGAGGAAACCGGAGTGCCCGGAGGAAACCCACGAGGTTGAGAAGGCGCCCCTATTTCCATGTCACATACGCTCACACCAGGGCTCGAAACCACAGCCGCAAACCAGAGGTGACCGGCCAGCTAGAGGTCGAAGCGCGGCACTAGGAGTCTTTAGCAGTGGGAAGAAACCGGAGTGCCCGGAGGAAACCCACGAGGTTGAGAAGGCGCCCCTATTTCCATGCCACATACGCTCACACCAGGGCTCGAAACCACAGCCGCAAACCAGAGGTGACCGGCCAGCTAGAGGTCGAAGCGCGGCACTCTAAACCACGAGGCCATCCCAACCCCCCGCCATGACATTTAATTAAACAATATGCTTAGGGAAATTTTGCCCGGACAGCGCCTACTCTTATATCGAATTCCAACTGTCAATGGATTTCATCGGATTCACCTGACACTGTCACCCGCAAATTTACTAATTATTAAGTCACCTGCACCTTGTTTGTAGGGATACGCTAGAATTCAAAATTCAAAAAACAGCTTTTATGAATTTCACTTTCGTCACTCTGTACCAATGTGTCTCGTGGCTTCCATCACAGAAGGCATCAACTAGCGCTCCCGGAAACAAAAATGGGACATTTTTCAATGAAAATATTCCTACTTATTCAATATTTCTAATTGGTTAATGAAATGGTCATAATTTTCTCAACTAGTCCCATTTTTTTTATCCAGTTAAATTCTCTTGACTCTTGACGATACAAACCATAATACGTTAAACAGATATGCCACCAAATCGCATATTTGTGGTTCATAGCATCCACCGTTCCTTTCACACCGCGTTTAGAGATCGGCAGATATTGTTTTATTTTATGATCACAAATTTATTACAGAATATTGTGTTTACTAAAACTTCCCCGTTTAATAACAATCTTTATAGTGGGGACGTTTTTTCTTGTTTATAGCAAATGTTTATAGATGCCTCTGCTTATATGTACATTGCCACGTATTACCGAGCATATTTCCAACAAGTCACCATATTGATACCAGCTACTTGGAAAGATGATTCTTCTTACCAAAAAGCTACAACACAGCTGTATGATAATGCTGATATTGAATTCGCCTCACCAAACCCACTTCACAGCGCCGCACCCCGACCTTTCTCTCGAAGTTATAGTGGTTGTGGTTCCCCTGGCATTCGTATACATCTAGCCCCTGATTTCCTCACCGACAGAAATATTCTAAAGACATTAGGACCAATAGGTATGTAATATTGCAATACCCAGTAATGTGAGTCCATTCTCTCGATTGTCATAGCCGCCTGGTTTGTAGTTACCGAGAATATAGCTAATTTGGTCATGTTCTGTACATTTTTGTGGCATCACATTTTCGATATGGGGGTAGGGGTGGGTCATATTTAACCTTTTTTGATTGCATGATATTAGCCAGTACCCAAACATCGGGTCAAGTTGCGCTGTTAATCGTATGAGGCGCCTCGCCATTGGTGGGGTGGGGTGGGGTGCGCCTCATATTATATAACGGTACAATTGCCGAATTTAGATTTAATCGCATATTATAGGTATTTTCAGCGTTTTTTTTATGTTACATTTGCATTACGGTGGCTGGGAAAGGACATCCTATGATTTTAATTTTCCCAAATTATCTTGATCGATCGACTCTTTGGTATCTTGATCGATCCTTTGGTATCTTGATCGATCGACTTAGTATCTCGATCGTCGACTTTTTCTATAACCGTCTCCGGTACCACCCTTCCTCTCATACCATCGACTCAAGAGTTGCAGGAAACGCACTTCCTATGTCTTCACTCAATTGTTATGTATTGCAACTCGCTCGTGTGACGCTTCGTTCGGCCCAGGGCTTTTTGAGCTCGATGGTCCTAGGAGTAGCTGGTTTCAGACCTATCGTCGGCCGAGATATCGGATCGCTCTATTCTACCTCGTCCATGAGACTGCGTCCGAGTATCCGTCTAGAGACCAGTTGTCGACCAAGAGAAATTTAAAAGAGATGTGTAAAAAAGACGCACTGCGCTACCAGGCCCGTGGGGTTCATGGTGGCGGCTGATTTGCCGTCACCTAGCCACGCTATCGATCTTTACCCTCGACTGACGGAAGACACGGCTTGGATAGAATTCCTTCGGATGTTTCGCCCGTCCTTCACTCCAAGACATAGTGACGTGGTTACCGATGCCGACCAGAATGAAAACTAATCGATAAATTTGGAAGTAGTGAAAGCCCCTGGGGGCCGACATAATCAAGCGAATACAGCTAACCTATGCCTACAGTGCTATATTTTTCTCTGAAAGCTGCAGCCAGAATCTGGTTCTTAGTGGATTTCTTACGTATAAGACTGCCCAACGAATTAAGACGAATGCTGGGCGTATAACTAGTGTCCTTAGGACCGAATGACAGTGCACGCATAGCGCCCACCCAACGACGACTTAGTGTACATACCAAACGTAGACTAAGCGTACTGCAGGATCATATAGCGTGTCTCCGCTGACCGATATGCTCTCGAAATCCCCGTCATCACATTTCGCAAAGACACCCAAGAGGGTCAACATCTTCAGACCATTTCTGCTAGAGTTGACGTTCCACTATGCCTTAACAAAATGCGGATGGCATAATGGGGAAGATGCGGCTGGTCAAGAAGCATTCAACATAGCCAAACCTGCATCACAAAACAAGACAGTATAGACCGGCCGTTGCTCATCACTTCACCGTGGATCATCACCTCCACGCAACCCTGTCCGGACAGAACGATGACGGACTCCAGATTCACCCCGATCTCCTACGCATTAATTGGCCCCATGGCACCGATACCCCAAAGGTCGAGCACGTTATCTCTATTCACAACATTTTAAAGGAGGGTAACGATGGCGGATTATTTGTTGGGTGGGTTTCCTAAGACGCGCGAGTCCCATTGAAAGGCTGGCTGCCCATTTTTGTCAAGCGCTCTGTTTTCTTTCATTTGTCGACTCCCTTAAAGGGAGCGAAGCGCGAGACGAGTGAGTCACGTAACGTACATAACGTTTGAGTGAAGGTTGAAGGCTCGCAAATGCGTTTCTTGCAGCTCCCGACTACCCTTCTCGTCACCACTGTTGAGCCACTATCGCTTTTCTTGGCGGTTAGTCGAAGGGAGTGTAGCGCGAGTGAAGGTGAGGAAGTGCGTTTTTCGGCAGCTCCGGATATGCCCGCTGGATTGAGGGGCGGGTAAACATTGTTATAGCTTCGTTATAGAAAAAGTAGATCGATCGAGATAATAAGTCAAACGATTGATATTTTAAGTCGACCGATCGATATACTAAGTCCATAATTTGAGAAAAATAAAATCATTGGATGTCCTGTCCCAGCCATCGTATATTTAGGCTTTATTTTATTTACAATTAAAATTTTGTATTCAAACAGATCGAGTTCTGGTGCATGAATGGGGACGTTTCAGGTGGGGTGTTTTCGAAGAATACACAGAACATGGTGAACAGCAGTTCTATTTTTCGCCTACGACAGGAAAATATGAAGCCGTGCGTTGTAGTATGGCCATGTCAGGTCGGATATACAGATTTGTGAATGGTTCTATAAATTATTGCAGAGAACTTGACCCCATAACTGGCCGATATCCTGACGATTGTCTTTTTTCACCATATGATAGAGGACCCCGAGCAGAAGATGTCGAAGCTTCAATCATGCATAAAACAATGGTCAAAGGGGTAAGTATATTAAATGACTTGTTACTATAGCAATAATGGCAATTTTCTCTTTATATAATTTTGTCTGTATGTTCCTTGGTGATTTGCGTAGATGATTAGCCCTCGTCTTAAATCTGTTCACAATTTTGGAAAATAAAATATTTAATTTGGAAAAACAATTGAAATATCTCATCATAGTTGGGTACTTGGCCAGGTGCAGATTTAAAATTCCCATATGACGCATGATCTCCTCACGGTAAAACTCTGCACTTAAACCAAGAAAGGGCCCTTGAATTGACCGAATGATGTACATCAAACGATGATACACTGGATACTATCCAGATACCGTAGCCATATTGATTAAAAAGGGGCTATTCTCCTTCTCATTTTTTGTTTTTAAATAAAAGGTTGTGTTGGAGATAACCAGTGCTATATTAAACCCCTCACTGCACAGTATTAATTCGTTTTAATTTCCTTTCGCTGAATCTGTAATACTTTACCAGGATCAATTTTATACATAAATTAACCAGAGCCATGCACATTACGTCAGTAGGATGAACAGGTGGTCTTAATCCACCATTACCATAAAAATGGAGTGAAATAAATATATAGTATTAAATAGATTATGTCAACATGTGACATCTGCCACTTTAAAGAGGCACGTAATGGTCTAAATTTCTATATTATATAATGTGTCGTTACAAGAATAACATACTGGAAGGGCCTCCGTCTCTAGGGAGTCCTGCTAGGTGTAATCTAGCTACAAATATCCATATACAAAAATCGCAAGGACTGGGGAAAATAGGTTTATGTCTTAAAATTAAGTATAAACAACGGCGCTAGAGGAGTCTATATTTTATTGAAAATGAAATGGGGTTTAACGTCCTCCTCTTCTGCACCTAGCCTGGGCTAATGGAAGAAGGGCATATGGTGTTGTCTATTCTTCTCTTTATTTTTTGTGTTGTCAAAGAGCTCAGACTTTAAAATGCTGTCGTATTAAGTTGAAAAAATATTCTACCTAAGTGCATTACTGAACAGGTATCGTTCAATTAAATACTAAAATCAGTTTTACGTTGAGTGTTGTCGCTTTTAAATTATATAAAGATAATCACCATAGTTCGTCAAGGAGCAAGTATATCTTGTTCGTAAAAAATCATTATTTATAAATAAAAAATTGTAGTACTGTTCCGAAATATCAATTAACAGGCATTCTAATTTGCGAGTATGTTTACGGCTTGTGTAGTGCTGCAGTGGTTTAGTTGATGTTTTAAACATTGAGTTTGAATATGGATTTCGAAGAAAGGGATTATGAAGCCTATGCCTTAATGATAGAACAATATAAAACGTTTACTTACAGTCACGTATTTTCACATACATTCTTTTTCACAACAGATAAAATATTTTTGTGACGACAACCCTTTAACACCTAAAAAGATGCACAACTTCGAGGCACCTAATAAACAGAATCGTTTATGTGGACAAAGAAGTACATGGAGTGTTATAATGGATAGTCCCGACTTTAAAAGTAACAATAATCCACCAAGGGCAGGAATCGACACAACTACAACATTTACTGTTGTCAAGGCAGCAAAAACTAGAAGACTAGCGATCGTTCTTGATACATCCGGGAGTATGATGGTAAGTGAGTCGACATACAAATATGTAATTGTTATTTTCACTCAGAACCTAATCAACTACATGTAGTTTTATTTTTTTCTGGAATTTTGCGAAAGTCTTCGCTTACTCTCAGTCGACCTTCCTCTATGGGACGATTCGCTGCATATGGATATCTGTGCTTCAGGATTTTGGGACCCCGAGTGCTACTGATTGTGTTGTTCTTCTGGTTCTTGTTCCTGTGTTCGACTCTCTACGAAAATGCCGAAAGCTCCGCTAATTCATGTCCGATCGATATGAAACTTGTGAATCAATTGCCGGAATACTATTATTCATATAGGTGTCACAATTGCAAGATGGATGCAATGACGCCATGATTGGTCCCTGGTGCATATAGTAGGCTCCTACATTTTGTTTCTAAAGAGCATGAAAAGTGGAACTTTCTTGTAAATTTCTTTCACTCCCATCAAAATCTATTTCCGCACGAAGATGCCGCTGTCCGGATTAACTTTCCCTCATCACAGCACACTCCATCTCCATCAACCCGCTCGTGAACAATAAGTGCATATTTAGGATGTCGTTTGGCATGTGAATATCAATGTTGCGTCGATGTTGCTTATTCGGAATTAGTTCAACTAAAGTACAGTATTTAAGTATTTTAATGGACTCCTAGGTATAAACATACAGGATGGTTGAGACTAACCAAGTAGCCTGACAACATAGGGATGGGGAAGTGGGCCCCTTCATCGGCACATACTAAGCAAGTTCATATTGCCAGGGCCAGTACACATTTTCTCTTATTCCACCTTGAAATTTTTCAAAAATATTAATATGGACGATTAAGCGTGTGTTACACAATGCTCGTGCACCTACATTAATGTGATTAGTTAGATGTGTAGTACACACATAGTGTATTGCTAGATGTGTAGATACACAATCATTTATAGTTCTTCCACTGTCCTATATCTCTGTACCGCAGAGGTGTATTCTAGGGGTTCTATACCTGTGTACAAGTCTATTTGAGGGACGAGGCAAGCAAGTGGTCAACGCATGTTTTGTTTTTAAATCATGATATTATGTCATTGATGCAAGTGGTGTAGCTTTGCTTCCAGTCTTGTACATGACCAACTACCGATATACCGGTACCTCTGGAAATCAAACACATAAATAGCCGTATGTAATACCCCCGTCAGACCGGAGTTGCGTCCTTACTGCGCTTCTACTGCGACAAAAAATGGTCTCAGAGCGAGTTAAGATCGCCATAAGCGTGGTAACAGCGCGGTGGAAACACTAGATATCGTGCTGTGGTCTCCATGGTCGCCAATGATCGCCGAGCCACGACGTTTGTTTTGAACATGCGCATATGATCTGGAAAGCTGCGAGAACGTGATGTGGTCGCAAAAGTCCTTATTGCGCTGCTAGGGCGACAAAAAATGTTTCCAGAGCGTGCCAAGATCACCCTGAGCGCTGTGGAAACGCGAGATATCGTTCTGTGGTCTCCATGGTCGCCAATGATCGCTGAGTCACGGCGTTTGTTTTGAGTATGTTCAAAGCAAACGCCAAGGTCCTGTCATATGACATTGAAAACCGAGAGAACGTGGTGGGTCGCGAGGATCGCGCGGTAAGCGTGGTAACATCTCTATGAACGTAGCACACGCGCAGTACACACGTGGAAAAGACGCTGCGAAAATTGTAACATTTGCAACGGTGCCTTCATGGCGTCTTCACCACAACCCTCACGCGTTGACCGCTACTCCACCCAGCGCTCTGAGTCCTTATGGCGTTGTCATAGCGATGTTACGATGATTCCACCACTGTTGCGCGACTGCATCACGACCTCATGGGGTTACCTCTTAAGCATATGGCGATTTTATGAGGTTCCCACAACGTGTATGGAGTTCTTAATACGACCATGGCGCGGTTACCAAGCTTGCATTATTCCCTTTGGCGACCATGCATTTCATGCAAGACTTGCTTTGAAAACGGACGATTCAAAGGTCATCTTGAAATTTCGAAAAAAAATCAAACCAGCTTGCATAGTCGCCGTGATCACGTGATGGAAACGCACGTGTAGTCCAGATAAGACGTGTGGTTGAGCGACGCGGGTTCGCGATGACCGTTTATAGATCTCAATCGAAACGCCATAAGCGCGGAGAGATCGTGACGAACCCGCCGCGAGATTTCTACATAAACGCACAGGTCGCAGTAAGAACGCGACTTTTTTAAGTTTGTAATTTTGGGACATTTATCCGCGTTGTGTTCACGCTTGCCAACGACCTTGTGTATTTCCAGGCCGCCGTTCGGTCGCAGAGCGCAGTAGGGTCACCACTCCGGTCTGACGGGGGCTTAACTAACGTGCGAAAATAATTAAATGGTAGCACTTATCTGCAGGTAAGGTGGGTCTGTCGTTCAGATTGGGAGCCGGGCCATTTTGGAATTGTGACGCTCCTGTTTAAGTGAGCAAGACGCTGGCTCGCAAGCCTGGTGTTCGCGTGTTCGCTCCCGATATTGGCCGAGAGAGATCCTCGGGATTTTCCGGCGTGATTTTCCTTTGACAGTGGTGCAGGACGGCGGGCTTGGCAATGACAGGTATCTAGACATTCGGAGGGGACGAAACACCGAGGTACCGTGTACAAATTGGCGTACACGTAAAAGAACCCGTGGCAGTAGGAATTCGATTTAAGAGTAGGTCGTAGAACCGCTGCCCGGGCTCAATTTCCCACATAGCACACTGCAATGTATGGCTTATGTCCCGTCTTCATTAACTGCCGCAGCAGAGCAATAGGACGTTAAATCTCATTTCATTCCCCCAAAATATGTTATATAGGATGATGATGCAGTTGATCGACTAAGACAAGTTACAGCTGATTATATCCATACTGGTATTGATACTAACAGTCAAGTTGGACTAGTGGCTTTTAATGATAAAGCTAAAATAAGTCATCCAATGACAACTATCAAAACACATAGTGATAAAGTTAAATTAAAGGACAGTTTGCCTACAGCTACACGAGGTGCTACCAGCATTGGCTCGGGTATTCACAAAGCAATCCAGGTAAATTTTTATTGGGCTTAAATTGTAATATTTCAAGAGACATTTAGATTGCAGGTTTCTAGTCATCTGAATATTGATAAAATTTCTTAAATAATTATATTGAAATAATGCCGTTTCCAACGGCTTGGAATTTAGCGATTATGTTTTTCGGAACGGTGCTGTTTATGCGTGAACCAAAACCCATGACATTGCAAACTAGTTCTCTTGGTTTAAAGCACTTGGCAAACCCCGGCAGACCCCGGTACCTTGCACTATTAGAAGGATTGGCCGACTCCTGTACCGCACATCTAGCTTCGACTGTGTGACTATAAGTACATAACAAACAACATACAGTTTCTTGAGATAAAATATTCTTCACGGGCTTCTTCATGGGCACCAACATTTTAAATCCAGGAACTCGAAAGTAGTTCAAATGGCGGAATTCGTCCTGCAGTCGAGGTAAGGTACAGGAGTCAGTAGGGTAAAAGATGTTATTCGCGATTTCCCAAGAGTTTGGTTGACTACAATTTCGGACCCTAAAAGAAGTTAAAAGCGAATCGAAATTTATTAATAATGAAGCCGACTGGACTATAGACTATAATTAAAGACCTTTATATATTAGCACCTTCAACCACACTGTAAAAGAAATATAAGAAACGAGTAAAAGGTGTAAAGAAACTAATGTCTCTTTTCAATCACAAAATAGCTGTTATCCAGTAATGGCGGAAACTCCAGCGGTTCAGAAATTTTGGTGTTAACAGATGGCGTAGAGACGACGAATCCAAGAATTGATGGTGTATTATCAAATTTAAGAGAATCTGGCGCAATTATGACAGTTCTAGCTTTAAACCAACTATCTGACGAGAATTTAACACATGCCGCACATTCTACAGGTAAATCAAAATCAAATATATTTTTATATAATATATAGGCTACATGTAAATATGGAGCATAGGTTTTTAATAAATATACATGATTTTAGAGCAGAATGATAGGTGTGGTATATACAGTTTGCCAATTCCAGTTTCTCAAATTGCCACACCGATGTTCCATCTGCGGTAGAAACATCAAAAATTGAGGTAACTTACTGCCGGGAAAAGGGACTTGAATTACCGTTTGAGTCAATGAAATTTATTTATTGTGATCTGTGGCCGGTTAGCCTGTTGAATTGTTCTTCTGTAGGTGATTTCTGGGTATATTTGTTTCTGTGTAAATTATGTGAGGTGCCCCCCCCCCCCCTACACTTACTATATCAGGTCTCCGTGTTCGATGGAAGGAAAACCCAAGTCCTACCCGCGTGTCATAACGGCCAATTAAACAAATCAATCGGCGCCGAATAGTATTCGACCGAATGGGTGGACATACAGGGCGAATGCTTCGCCCGATTCGGAAGTCAATTGCACCACCTTTCACGTCACAAGTTTAAACATGGCGGCGACGAAGTCTTCAAACAATCACGTGACTGACGATTGGCTAATTGGATGATGATTGGTGATTGGCTAATGAATTCTACATTTGTGCGAATGCTTCGGGGAAGCGGCAACACTTTTGGCGAATATAATTCGGTCGAATATAGCAAACATGTTTGACAGTGGACACACTAGGCGCATTTTTGCCCCAATTGAAACGCCCAAATAATTCGGCTAGAAAATCCAACGCATTAGAATTAAATGAATAGGCAAGTTACACAGTTTTCAAATAAATATAAACATAATCAAATTTTTATTGTTTTAAATTTCCTAAAAATGCTTTAGTATTTTCCTTTATTGCACAGGTGGCTATGTATATTTTGACAATAACCAGGATCAATCGACGACTCTCATTGACGCATTATTCAAACTGAGACAATATCCAACATGGACAAAAGAAAATAGGGCTTTACAGGTAAATTCTTTTTAACATAAGAATCTACACTATACCATTTTATGGAGAAAAATAGGAAAACAAACTAAATTTGTACATTCCTTTTATTTTGAGTACTGGGCTGAAATGAAATGAAAGGCGATGTAATATGCATGCAGTGTACTATGGGGGATATATATATATATTTTGCCCAGACAGCGGCGCTACGGCCTACTCGTATTTCAATTTCCAACTGTTTCACGTGGGCGTATATCGACGTCGCCCCTGTCCGTCCGTCCTTCCGTCCACAATTGTTTGTGAACAGTCTACAGGTCACAATTTTTATCCGATTTCAATGAAACTTGAAATACAGGTGTATCACCCCCAAGATCTCGGTTCCTTTCGATATTGGCATGTATTGGACTGTAACTTTATGGATTATGCCCCCTGATTGTACGTAAAATCATCTTTTTAGCTTGTGTTTGATTTTGTTGAAATTTGAAACAGAGTTTACGGTCTGATAATTGTATAAATTTTGATTATTGTACAGCTAAATCCAAAATATTAAATGTTTCGTATACTAAACGTTATATATAGCATGGGGCAGAACTTTATAAAAAAAAAAACCAACAAATTCTTAACGATTTTTGATAATATGCGACAACTCTTGTTGACTGTCCGGACGATTTAGCTACTGGTGGGCGTTTGTTTCGTTGCCTGGCAACCTATTTTTCTTCTCTTCCTGTACCACTGACAACGAGGAACACAGGCCCGTAACTAGCCCAAAATTGTTAGGGGGGCAAAGGCTTCCGGGGGCGCCGATGGTGCTTCTGGGGCCGCCGATGTACCTATATCGCAGAAGGCTTTATAGAGTACTCCCCATAGGCGTACGGGGGGGTTCGGGTTAGCCTTACAGACGTCTAGTGACGAAAATTTGAGATCTCAAACGCGTTTTCTTGCTATTCCAGTCCCCGAGACAGTAGGTGGTCTGATATAGCCTCACTTGGATTGCCGAGTCGAATTCAAATCAATCGTTTATATTTCACGTCCCTGGAATCAGGCACCCCACAAATCATGCCGTTTTTGAAGCCCCATTGAACAAGTTGCGGGCGCCCAACAAATCTGATTCAGCATTATGTACTATTTGCGGCCCAACATTTTAAGGGGTCCCACCATTCATGTCATTCTGGGCGCCTCTGCGGGATAAGGCACCCCACAGATCAAGCCGTTTCGGGCCCCCAATTTATTCGTGGGCGCCAAACTAATCTCACTGGCATTATATCATGGACGCCCCTCCTGGATGGGACACCCTACCAATCATATCGTTTGAATTTTGGAGATTATCAAGCCGTTTTGGACCCCCAATTCATTCATGGGCCCCTAACCAATCTCACAAACATTATATTATGTGTTCCCGTGATTTCGGCATTATGGCGTCCCTCTGGGATGAGGCACCCGACAAAACATGCCGTTTGAATTCAGAAAATTATCACACCGTTTTGGGTGGTCAATTCATAACCAATCTAACTAGCATTATATTATAGGCGGCCGTGATCTCGGCATTATGGGCGCCCATGATCTCGGTATTAATAATGCCGTTTTGGGTGCCTCATTGATCTAGTCGTGGACGCCCAACCAATCTAATTCGGTATTATGCACTATGTGCGGCCCAGCATTATAAGGCGCCCCACTAATCATATCATTATGGGCGCCTCTCCGGGATAAGGCATCCGACAAATAAAGCCGTTTTACCAAGGGGTAAAGGGCGCCGAAGGGGCGCCAAAATTTTCCAGGGGGGGGGGCAGCTGTTACGGGCCTGGGAATATTCTCGGCCTAAAGCGGGAGCAAACTGAAGACCTACTGAGAGTGAGTGACCAGTGTCGGCCGACAAAGTTCCTCGGGATTTTTCAGCGTGGATTTCTCTTGTCAGTGGTGTGTGACGGCGGGCCTGATAAGGACAACTCTGACGGCGGTCCCCTTGCATTGGCGTGCAGGAAAAGGATCCCTTGTCAGTTGGAATTCGATACAAGAGTAGTACTGTATGACGTAAGCCCGTCTTCGTAAGCCCAGTCGGTGCAGAACAGTAGGACATCAAACCCCATTTCATTTCATTTCATTTCACTTAATGATCGATAAATGTATGTTATTGCTGAGGGTTGTGAGAAATAAAACCCAAAGGAGACTTTGAAAAAAAAAATAAAGCAAAGATTAAAGTTAGGGTATTAAAATTCTAAAAATGTTAGACGGTATGGTAAGGTATGAAACTAACATTGTAGTTTAATGAGCTGGACATAATTAAAATGTTTATATTTACAGATTATGAGTCGAGCCGGCAACATTTTACCTGGCGACAAAATGACAGGGCATGTGTCAATTGATGACGATGTTGGAAGACATACTGTGTTTACTGTCATGTATTCTAAGATAGAACCAACTATAATTATAACATCACCATCAGGTCGAATTTATAATAAAAGATATCCAGAATATAAAGCTGATGATAAATATAATACAGCAAGAATAGAGATACCGGAAATAGCCGAGGTAAGTGTATTATAATTCTACGTGTACATAGAAAATGGATCAAATATCCCATGAATATCTAAATTAGATGTATTTAATATATAAAGTGTACGGATTAAACCTAAACTAAATCGATCAAATATCTAAACTAAATCGATAAATTTTAAACCAAGTGGATTAAATATACTCACAGAAAGAAGTTTGGCAACACCCATATTTTATCATGGTGCTAGTATTTAATCTGGACCCGAGTTCACAAAGCATTATTGTTTGCCGTATTGTAACTAAAATATAGCCCTTTATAAAACTTTTGTTGTTTTAATGTATCAAATTACCTCAATAAGAAACTATGTGCAAAGTTTTGTGTTTCTAGATCAAAGACATTTCTCATAAATCGTGATTGAAGTTTGAGTAAATTCTTAACTTACGTCTGGGACTGCTTTGTGAACTCGGGGCCTGATATGTTAGCTTGTTTATGTTAATGGAGATATTCAAACTTCCTGGACTGTCTCAGGGAGACATTGAGCCAGCAAAGAAAGACAGTCTCTGCCCTTGGATGCCGTTGCTACTCTACCTTAGTCAACCAGAAGCCTAGATCTGAATCCAACTAAGCATATCGGGTGCAGAATCTTGCCTTTTTGGATCAAGCATCACAGCAGAAACTTAAATCTATACTCAATCTCAAAATAGCATTTTTAAACTGCAAAATTTGAAATGATTATTAACTCTGGAAACAAAAGACTAACTAAATACAGGGCAATAACACCATTATCATAGATAATTTTGTTTATAATTAAATATTTTTTCAAAATCTCTTTTAAGAGTGGATTGTGGGTGTATAATATTATAAATAATAAACACCAGGGAACAATGCAGAAGATATCGATAATGGTGACCAGTGAACCTGTTGATGACAGTCGTGAACCAGTTAAAATTAATGGCATTCTATCGTCGGCTTCTGTCATGGGGCCTGGTGCGTTAATGATTCATGCAGAAGTAACAAAGGGATCTCTTCCAGTAACAGGAATGACTGTTACAGCCACCGTAGATCGACCATTCGCCGACCCGGTTTCAATACAACTACTAGATAACGGTGCAGGTAGATCAATTACATTTTCTTTATCTACTGCAGTATCCACACAGACCATTCCGCTGTGTGGGTTAATCCAAATTACAAGGTTTCTGTAATTGTTATATTAATTTAGGCATATACTTAACATGTTGACCCGGGTTTGTCGCAATACAGGACCCGGGCACTAGGCTATACTGTACCGGTTTCGAATCGGTGAGATGATACAAAATAGCTTTGGTAAATATACCCAACTGCTAGCGTAGCCCGGAAAATAGGCCTTCATGTATTTATGCCATTAAATAGTATACATAGAGTAATAATATAATAATATATCTTTATTTTAGGGGCCGATATAAATAAAAATGATGGTGTTTATTCTCGATATTTTTCGCAATACAGTAATACTGGTATATATAGCGTTAAAATAGAAGTTAGTGCTACTGTTGGTCAAGGTATGGTCAGAAAAACACTTCCTCATCAAAAACAGACGGAATCATTAATAACAGATACGGATTCTAGTCTCACAGGTAATGACTTTAAGAAAACAATGTATGTACGAATTTAAGGACATTCGTGTGGTTTGATTGCCGAAGGCGAGACATGTAATATATTGATATTGTCCGAGGGCTATTAGGGTAATCGACTGAGACGGAAGGGTTCAAGTAAGATGAACACCACAGTTCGTGCAAAGTTGTACGCTGAGAATGTGCAACGTTTGAAGTGTTCAATACGGGAGCGCCTTTATGTATCTAACTTGACCCTGAGGTCAAATTGCTTTGTTATGAGTGTTTGCAGTTTTCACGTGAAAGCATGGATTGTCAAGTACCATTGCTACGACAATAAACAAAGTCTCCATTATCGATTTATCATTAAATTATTAACTGGCGAGTCCGTTGTAATCCATGCAGCCTAGATAGGTGATTATAGTCTTGTCATGTTAAAGATGAATTGTGTAAGAGCTGGCAGTTCTTACTATAATAGTTCAAAAGTAGATAATGAAAACTGAATATTGAACATTTCACATTCTGTGCGAAGTTAAGAGTGTTTAAAGTTTTGACAAAATGTATGTATATTTGGACAAACGCGGACTACAAGCACGCCAAATCAGCATGTCGGAAATTCGGCTGAAATACAATCAACACCGTTTGATCATATCTGAACGACCTCAAAAGCACCCCCCAGGCAACTTAACCATCAATATTGTTATAATCTATTTGGTGGTGTAGGGGCAAAAGTAGAATATATTTAAATCATTTCCATCAAGATATCCCTGACCTGCGATATTCGAAACACCTAACTTTATTTTGATAAATAGTGATAAGCATCAAACAATCTACAACAAATGGTTGGGGAGCAGACGACCAAAACACCCAAATTTTGCCCCGACCCATTTCATAACAAAACACCACTCGTGTAATATGTTAACCAGTTCGACAGTTCGTTTTTTGATCCATTGATATTCTAATTCTGCAATTTAATCTATAAATGTAATTTGTTGTCCATTCAACATCTTGTCCAGTGCAGTTTAACATTGTGAGTGGTGCAAGACGTAGTGTCTCGCAGTGTCTAGTCGTTCAAATGGGACAGAAATTTGGCCCCGCGAATGTGTTGGAATTCAAAAAGAAGACCATAGCGCCACTGACCGGGCAAAATGTCCCCGATAGCACATTGCATGCCAGTCTTCATTAGCCCGGCTGGTGTCGAAAAGATAGAGGTTATACTCATTATTAATTTATTTATGTGTGTATATAGTTAGAACTAGACGTCAGACATCTGAAGAACCGTTGATGGTGTATATCAGTCGTTCTACTACAGCTGGTTCCTTTCTTTATAAAAACATGGCGCCTAGTGCTGCTTTGCCTTACCCATCAGAAAATATCATTAGTGATGTTTTGCCGCCAGCAAGAATAACAGACCTAACAGTACTTAAAACATCACATAAAGATCAGACGGTAATGTTATCATGGACAGCGCCCGGAGACGATTTTGACGTTGATGCAGGTAAGAAAATATTTTTAAAAAATGAGAAGTACAATGTAATACACATTCTAAGGATCGACTCTTGCTATTTAATTATGATCCGTGGAATGTTCAATACCAATTCCACGTGCCTACAGATGTCATTAACTATCAAACCTTCTAAGGGAACGCGTCTTTCTAAACATTATTTTAAAAAGGGAAATTCCAGCCCTTGTCAAAATAAAGAAATTGTCATCAAGTGTAAATAAACAAAGCCACTTACATGCTATATAAACACATCGTAACAACTAGATATTCGCGGGGGTTTATTATTCCAGTTGACTAGATATCGCAAACAAAAATAAGTTATATTTATAGCACGACTTTCATGCGTTAACAGGTTTAACCACAGAGGACGTAACCCGGGGTTAAACCTATTGTTAACGAATGAAGCGTGCTATAGATAACTTGTAACATATTGACACCTGCTCAATATGCTCGTTGTTATTGCACAGAAAACCCACCCCATTTGTCTATATGATATCTACTAAAACTAGGGTAAACAAGTAAAAGTTGCATACTACAATACCATTGAAAATACAATACCACTGAAAATGTCTAATTTTTGCACTCCAGCTAAATGAATTAAGGAGGATTTCCCGTCCACGTTATATTCCTTGTTATATTGTCCTAAGTTACTAATATTTGTTGTACTTTTACATAGAAACATTTCAGGTTAAAAATGTTTTTCTTTTAAATAGCTTCCAGCTATGATATAATGATGTCACATGATGTTGAAGATATGGTAAATCATCAAAATACCTGGAAATATATTTCACAGAATGATATCTTACATGGAAATCTGGAAACACCAAAAGTAGCCGGAATGTCCGAAATCTTTATTTTGAAAGTTCCCTTTATTCCTGGAGAGAAAGTTGCCTTGGTGTTTTCTGTTAGAGGGGTTGACAAGCAGGGAAACATGGCGGATAAATCTAACTTTGTTACTACAGCGTTTGGTTACCTACCAGATTATGTCAGCAAAGAATACCAACCAATCATAGAGAGTGTTACAGAGAGTCCTGATTTACCGTCACCTAAAGAAATAAACGCCTTTGTTGGCATCGTGGGAAGTCTTGCTGCTGCCCTGTTCTTAACAATCATTATATCTCTACTTCTACATAAATTTGGTTCCTCAAAATCTTCAGACATTACAAAACGTGACAAATCTTGCGTTGTATGAGGAATTTATCCGTGTTAACAGTCAAATAAACTCAGTGATTTACTCCACGATTTCGTTTGAAACAAAGTTTAAAAAAAAACACAAAAATCCAAGCTGTCAGACTGTGACACTTCAATGAATATCGGAAGAAAAAATTTCAAGATATCATTTTATTATAAATTCGTTTTGATGATTACCTGAAAGGGTCCAATTTTCTTTGGAAATAAACTGCATTTGTACATTATTTAATTGTTTTGTGTTGCTCAATGTTACAGAAATTTGCACTGTGAGCATGAGTTTGTGTTGTGACTTCGATAGATAAGAATAAGTTCGGATGGGACGATCCCTTGACAGTTGGAATTCCTTGTAAGAGCAGACACCCTAAGCCTAGAAAAAGACTTGCAATAATAGGCAGATTTAGCTCTTGCATCATGTTGTATAAGTAATCATGATGAGATACTTGAAGGTCATGGTTTGTTTTGTCACTTGGTAGTTCGTTCGTTTGCTCCTGGAGTTTAACGTCCACTTTCACCAAGAGTGATATCATAGACAAGTAAAGTGTGGTTGTTGTTGTTTGTTACAGATTTAACGTCCAATACATTATACATGATATTATATGGACAGGTTGATTTAATTAAATTATTTACACTTCATGGGTTGAAAGTTGGTAAAAGCATACAATTGGTTAACGCACAAAAGTCTTTGTATATTAAAAAGTCAATTTAAATCACACATCATTTATCTGTTCTGTTGACTACTTTTCTGCCTACTGATTAAAAAAAAGTCAATATAAAACACACTTATAAACCCCTTGTCGTGAGAAGAGAGGGTGGGTCATAATAAAAAAGATATTTGGCGCCATCAGTGCGGATAGTAAAAAACCCCGCGGAGAAAAAGAATCCGCTTGCGTTATGTGGAAAAGCGAACTTTCGTTTCTGGAGTTTAACGTCCACTTCCACCGGGATAATATTAATTGAAAGTTAAAGGCATTCCATTAGGGCTTTCCTTGCGCATGACTCTCCCCAGATAAACGTTACCTGAAAAGAGAAAGAAGAGCCAGCAGTAACACAGAACAAAACAATTAAAACAAATTAAATTATTTATATAGAAGACAAAATACGTGGTATTTAATATTAAGACATAAATTAAATTGATTGCTAGGCACTGTCATTGTTAGTAATGGTTGTGTAGGTCCCTATACTTCTATATTGTCATTATTTTTATATTGTCATTATATTAAATCGTGCAACAGGCTGATCCGCCATACTGTGTTACAACAATAGTCTCTTCATTTGTAATTTTTCTGATAGTATTAAAGCATCCAGATGGCTTAGGGGCCAACCTGGTTTACACAACCAGTTATCTTTCTTTGGCTAGTGCTCTTTTATCGCATATAAATTAACAGTTAATTCCCAATTCTGCTATGAGTTTTAAGATAGCTTCATAAATTTTATATGACATATTTCGAGGAGGAAGTATATTTTGAAGATTGTATTGAAGTTTAGCGTCTTCCATTAAACTTCGTACAGGAGGTCTTTTTTCTTTCAATTTATTGCACGCAATGATAATGATGACATGATTAACGGTCAAACTGTGGCCGCATTCGCACTACGCTGGGTTAAATTTATGGTCGGTAATTAAATATTTAGTTCTCAGTCTTGTGATTAAGCTACAGATTTTGCGAGATGGGTGATTGACATCAACTTTTACAACCAGATCGTTATTTAATTTGAATCTAAACGTATTTGCTCTGGCCAACTCAGTTTTCCATTCAGATTTAATGCTGTTAAATTCATGAACGCTATATTTTAAATATTTTAAGTCTTCGGTCTCGCAGCCAGTCTGTCTACTCTGCAGACTCATTTCCCACTATGCCAACAAGGGGTGGCATCCATGTAAATTCAACGGTTTTATTTTTCTTTCGAAGGGAACAGACACTAGCTCGAATATTCTAAACAATTTCTGGTTTAGATGTTGTTTTATCATGCATTATCGAATTTATACTGACACAATGACTGCTCTTTGAATGGTGGATGACATAAGCAATCTGGTAGATATTTAATTCAGGAATAACTACACCTAATGCAGTTTTGGTTGTGTTTGGATCGCATGATCCGTCCGTGTATATTTTCCATTTTCGTTCAAGAATTCTTTAGATAACATTTGAGCGTGCTGTGGATTTTCTTTCTTATTAACAACATTACTTAGGCTTATGTCATAGTGTGGGTTTAATACAGTCCATGGGACGTGATTCGAAAATGCCTTGTTAATAATCTGATAGGTGATCTAGTCTGGGGTCTTTTAATAGATGCTATGTGACCGAACAGTTGAGTCTCTGATTTAGCATTTCTTTTGAATTTTTTCCTTGATGTTTTTGTACACTTAAAGTGCCAATCCCGATAACTTTTGGGGGAATAAAACTGCTTAATTTTGTGTTAAAATCCTTTAAAATCCATAATCCGATATTTGTGATACGCTTGTAAATAACTTAAACCGGGCAGTCTTCATCTGGAAATGGAGACCGTTGTATTATACAGTATCTGGATAAATCCAGACTTTTTTCTATAAAAATAATATGTAGGTGAAATTTACCTTTTGTTATCTAGTACAGGGCATGTGTCATTCACTGTATAGACCTCTCAAGAAACATTAATCGATTATCAGGTCACCCAATGAAAAAATTGACCCGAAATATTAAAAGGGTTACGTGTTCGGATAAGCAGTGTTGACGTTCACGTCCAAACGACTCAATATTTTGAGCTGAAATTTTGAGACTAGGTAAATACACCAAGCAACTATATTTTGGTCCATAAAATTCATCAATACTCGGACTTTAATTTTTGACACTCTGTTCTTATCGGGATTGTCCCTTTAAATGTTGGACAGCTGTCCCCAAGATATTGCACCTTAGCCCAGTATCTCAATATCAGTTGGTTGCGCCCCAATTCGAAGGACATTTCACCTACTTCTTGCAACAGACTTTCCCTTTTTGTGCCAAAAGAAGCCTTTGTGGCTATCTTTATTGCCTGATATTGTAAACTGTCTAGCTTTATTTGCACTCGCAAACGCGACACAGACATAGTCACATAATGATCTTATCGTTGACCTATTTATCATTAGGAGGGTGGTTTTATTTGCTCCCCAGGACCTGTCCGTCAGACATTTGATTACATTCAGGACACACTGTCCTCTTTTAACAATATTTTCAATTTGTGGTATAAGTCATTTTGCGATCAAAGGTCACCCCTAGAAGCTTTGCCTCAATTCGGGTGTTGTTCAATACCAGTTTCATAGACGACACTTCCCTATGATCCCCACAAAAGAGCATACCTACTGTTTTACTTTCAGATATTCGAAATCCCCAATCATTGGACCATTTCGATAGTTTGTCTAAAGCTTCTAGCATTCTCGTTCTGACCGTGCCGTAGGTATTCCCTGAATGCCAGATTTAATTGAGCTGTCGTCTGCATAGACAGCTACGTCTATGATTTTCATAATGTAGTTATTAGACTGAAGGTCATTAATCATGATATTAAAAAGAGTCGGGCTTATAACGGAACCCTGTGGTGTGCCATTTTCGAGTTCATATTTATTGTTTATTAAGAGACCTACATTAATTTGAATTTGCCTATCGTTTAGAAAATCCTCAATCCAGTGAAACATTCGTCCTGTTACCCCTGTTAGCTCATGTACTTTTTTTTTAAATAGGCCATCCACCCAACCAAACTAAGTCAAATGCCTTGGTCAGGTCGACGAATACTGCACATAGATAATTGTTCTTTTTAGATAGTGATGTAACCTTACAATGTGATCAATAGTGGAGCGCTGCTGTCTATATCCACCTTGATTTGGGCCGATTAATCCATTACTTTGACGATAATATCTTAGTCCATTATTTACCATAGTCTCAACTGTCCGTGACAGTTGGGCCTAAGCTCATTTAAAAAATTGTGCCTAAGAGAAAGAAAAAAGAAAATAGGTTGCCAGGCAACGAAACATACACCCACAACAGGTAAGTCGTCCGTGCAGTCAACAAGGGTTGTCACATTTTTTCTTTTGTCAGTAAGAATAAAATCTTATTACAAATAATAGCCCATTAAATAATTATCAGAAATGGTTGGAATCGTTTCGATTGTTTGTCTCGTGGCCTTCGTCCACAAGATATTTCAAAGTGATCAAGGGCCTTAACTCTGGAAAAAATAATCAGATATCTTTGAAAATGGACGGTCTTCTTCGTCTCATGTGTATAAATTTAAAATCAATAGGATATTAACTTTAGCCTCGAGCATCCACAAGATTTTTTCTAAGTGATCAAGGGTTATTATAACTCTGGCAGTAGTTATCGGATATCGCTGAAAATAGGATTCTTGATCACATGACCTTAAACACTGTGTATAAATTAAAAGTCAATAAGATATTCACTTTAGACACTAATGCGTTTACAAGATTTTTTTAAACGTGATCAAGGGTCATAACCCTGGCAGTAATTATCGGATATCGCTGAAAATCAATAGGATTCTTCATCTCACTACCTTAACCACTGTGTATAAATTTAAAGTCAATCGGATATTAACTATAGCCTGTAGAGCGTTCACGAGATTTTTCAAAGTAATCAAGGGTTAGAATTCTGGCAGTAATTATCAGATATCGCTGAAAATCAATACGCTTCTTCGTCTCATGACCTTTAACACTATGTATAAAGTCAATCGGATCTTAACTTTAGCCTCACAAGAAATTGTGGACGACGGACGGACCGACGGACCGACCGACAGATGGACGGAAAGGGCGACGACAATATACCACCACATTTCCATGTGGGCGTCTAAATAATATATTACTTCTTTAGAGAACAATAAAATTATCAGTTATCATCACAGAAGTAAACAAATATCATCATAAGTCCGGGAGGTTCATGAGCGTATGATGACATTCGTTTACTTCTGTGAGTTCGAAGATTTTCGCTATATTCTGTGATGTGCGTCAACAGAACCGGCAAATACGTGTTCTGTATGTATATCCAGGCGCGGATCCAGAGGGGGGAGGGGGGTACTTGTGTGGCGCGTACTTGTGTGGACCTTGGTCAATGAGCTGACAGATGGGCCTTTGGCCCACCAATCCGACACTGAACAAGCCAACAGTGAGGCTGATGTCCCCCACCGAAATCCCAAAACAAATAGATGACACATATTAATTAATCGCACATTTATTTTTTTCAAACGTATCGAGAAATCAAACTGTACACGAAGTGTCATCCAAAAGTGTTTATAAAGAAAAATGCTAAAAGTTAGGGGGACCCTAAAAGCAGACAAAGGGGCCCCCACGCTTGACAAAAGGCCCCCACTGGCCAAGGGAAAGGCCCTCGTGTGTGGCGCGTACTTGTGTGGACCTTGGTCAATGAGCTGACAGATGGGCCTTTGGCCCACCAATCCGACACTGAACAAGCCAACAGTGAGGCTGATGTCCCCCGCCGAAATCCCAAAATAAATAGATGACACATATTAATTAATCGCACATTTATTTTTTTCAAACGTATCGAGCAATCAAACTGTACACGAAGTGTCATCCAAAAGTGTTTATAAAGAAAAATGCTAAAAGTTAGGGGGACCCTAAAAGCAGACAAAAGGGCCCCCACGCTTGACAAAAGGCCCCCACTGGCCAAGGGAAAGTCCCTCGTGTCCGAGTCAATCGTTTCTATACACAGTTACTGTCGAATCCATTACTGACTGAGAATGCAGTATTAGCATAAAGATCATTAAAGTTCCAATTTCATATTTTCTAAGAAAGTCAAAACATAATTATTTCTATGTCTTTTGCTCAAAAGGTTGTCAACTCACTATTATACAATCACGGGCAAAATTTTTGGGGCATTACAAAGGGTGACACATGCTGATTGAGGAAATAGTTACTCAATTACCTCCCTTGTTTTCCCATTCCTCTGCATGGACGGACATCTTCAAACGTTTGAATTTGAAGTTGAAAATGATATTTTTGCCAATTTCTCAACTGGCAATAGTGAATTATAGGTTTTATAGGATTATTCTTTAACAAGGTAGGACTGTTTATAGGTTCAATCTATTTTTGGGCTTTATTTTAATACATTTTAAAAATATAACTTAAAAAAATGCTATTGGAGCTTTTATCAAAATGAACCTAAGATATCTTGTCCCAAAGTATCAACCAATCAAATTGCTTATCTCTGCCTACCCTAAGAAGAAAATGCTCATCTTCGAACTCCATCAAGGTATTGACCTAATAAGCATACACACCAATTTTGAACATTTTAACTCAATTCGAAAGAGAGTTATTGTGTTCCAAAGTCTCGGCAAATCAAATTGCTTATCGCCCTGCTTACCCTGAGCAGAAAATGCACATTATCGATCTTAGATAAGGTATTACTGTAATGAAACTCAGGGGCGGATCCAGGATTTTTAGAAAGAGGGGGCGTGCTGCACCACCTTGGGAGTGCGAAGCCCGGAACCGTGATTTTTGAGTGTAAAAAATGACCACAAGGACTAATTTCGTACTGATACTGTAAATTACGATTTCCAACCTAAACTATTTTCGTTCTCCTTTCTTGCGAGAATATATGGAGCTAAAAATTGTTCGCCACCTCAAAAAATAGCGGGGGCGTGCGCCGGGTGCGCCCCCCACTGGATCCGCGCCTGAAACTATACACCAAGTTTCATCACTCTCACTTAATTAGAACTAAAGTTATCGTGTCCCAAAGCATCAACCAATCAAATTGTTTATCTCTGCTTACCCTAAGCGGAAAATGCTCATCAAGGCATTGACCTAATAAACACATACACCAAGTTTGAACATTCTAGCTCAATTAGGAAGAGAGTTATTGTGTCCCAAAAAGTGTGACGGACAGACAGACAGACAGACGGACGAACCCATTTTAATAGTCCCCCAACTTTCTTCGAAAGGCAGGGGACAATAAATGGAATTATCGTTGCTGTTTTCCAGGTTGTAAGAACTTTTCCTTCTGACCACGATTTATTGAATAATTCTAGTAGTAAATTGCGTAATGACCCTGTGAGTTTTCTTAACATACTATATTTTATTTGATCCTCGTCAGTCGCTGAGTAAAATTTGCCGCCTAGACCTTTGTCCATTTCCTCTAGGGTAAAGGGTAAGTTGATGGCTTAATTCTCGTCTGTTTAGTTACGCGATGGTTTGTGCCAATGAAATTCAGACTTTCGTTTTAAAAAAATTTCACTGTGATTTTTATCGCTACTGCCATCAGCGAACGTTTTCGCTAACATTTCTGCCTCCTCGCTATTTATCATGGCTGATCGGGATTCATAATTGAGAGTAGGGATATTTCTAGAGAAACATTTGCCGCTTATTGCATGTATTTTTTTCACCCAGAAATTTGAAATTTTAGTTTTACCATTCGTGCTATCACAGAATGTCATCCAGTGCTTTACTTTTGCCCCGGAAATGACCTCTCTGGCGTTTGCATCACACTGCTTATACAAAGATTTATTCTCTGTGAACCATACATGAAATAGTTTTTTAAGTGATTTTTTCATTGCATTTACGGCTGATTGGCATTCCGGGGTTCACCACGGTTTTGGGGCGCCTTTGGTTTTCCCGCCTGTTCTTCTGGGGATCGATTTTTCTGCTCTATATTTTAAAATTTCATTAAAATCAGATAAGAATTGCGACCTTTAGAGCTAGTGTTCACAAGGAAAATATGACACTCGGCTAATCTCGACAGATTCCGTAAACTACGTAAACTACATCTAGTCTCGGATGTATGACAGTAAGTGATATGTACCTACGCCCATACATTTGCGATGCGGCTACCGGTTTACTTTAACCGGAAAACTTGACGCTATTACACAAATTGGGAACCTATTCGGCTAGCGACCTATTCGACCGATCGAGCTGCAACCTGTTCGTTGGAAACCTATTTAGAGTAAAGACAACAGTCTCTATTTATCAACCAATAAAATCCAACGTTATGTCTATCAAATGAAAGTAGAATAATATATTATTTTTTATCCATTCCTTCAGCTCAGAATAGAAGTGTAATTTCGTCATTATCTTACAGCTGGATCGGTCGAATAGGTCGCTAGCCAAATAGGTCGCCAACTTGTGTTTGGAATGGGCGCAGCCATGTTTCATCCGGGACCTTTAAAGTAGTTCCAATATGGCGGAATTCATCATACAGCCGAGTTTAGATTCCCGAAATCTTCCGAGGTTTGCCGAGTGGAAAATATGAATGAGCACACGGACGGACGTCTGCGCGACGACATAATAGAGAGTTTTGGCAAGCGTAAATTCCTAGTACGTATCGCGTATCCGTATGGATTTTGCGTGTGACGTCATCAATGTGTGTGTATTTCTCATACGTGTTACGGCACACGGATACGGCAGCCCGTATCGAACAGCTTTCATACGGAGTAGGTCCGTATAACATTGTCGTTTTTTTTAGACGCTGAAATGTTGTATCATGGCGTTTTTATGAATCTATGTGTATTCTAGAACACGACGGTGTATATTTGATGTGATTTTAACCATAAGAAAGACAGGAATTTAATCATTATTTTTGCTGGGGTTTTCTCTGAATTTTCATACTTTTCCCGTCTGTCTATATGCTGGTAGAACTACGTGATAAATTTAAGTAGAAATGGGACCTTCCAAATCTGTAAATGATGTGATTCTAATCTATAGTAAAGGGGTATACATGATAAATTAGTGAAACCAAAAATTGCTGTCGAGTCGATGTCAACGAGTTTTTAAATAAGATGCGACATTATTATTTTTTTAAAAAAAGCTCAGCGACTGTCGAGCGACTTCATTCACCCTGAGAAATTGTAGGCTAGACACTTGACTAGTACTGATGACGCATACGATACGCGACGCGAGAATCTGCCAAAACTCTGAAACTACTCTGACGCAACGTATCATGCATACGATACGGATACGTGATACGGATAGGAGAAATGCACTTGCCAAAAGTCTCTATTGTGTCTACATGACGTGCCGACACAAAAGAAAATAAATTGTAGGATATCAAGCATCGTCCTATATATATACTTAAGCCTTAAAATATGAGACCTTGGCTAAGGGTGAGCTTCTTTCTGCCATAGTCACTTTTGCTTATGGGAATGAAAAACAGGGACTGAAACAATGGATACAGATCAAGATTTACAAATTGCAAACTTTGCGTTCACTTCTTCCATCCACTATATAACGACACAGCAACACAGTGTGCCGAAAATTGTAAAACGTCAAATAAACCATGCGTGAAATAACATTATTATTTATTTCGAATGTTGCACTTTATTGCCATCTAAACTCAATCAAACTGTATGTACAGAGCTCAGTTTTGTGGTGAAAATTCAAACCCAAGTGTATCTAATCGTGGTTCTAATGGGGATTTATGATATACAGCATGACTAGCTCATAAAAATGGAACTGTCAGGGGGCAATGCAATTCCATATGGCACCAAATGCACCTACGCCAGGCAACCTTCCCGTCCATAGAGTAGAGATCTACCCATATTTACAAAAATATATAAAGAAACCCACAATAACATCAATATTATCAGAACGCATATCCTATATTTTTCTTGTGAAATCACTGGTAGATTGTAAAATATTGTTTGCCTATATGGGACCGGTTTCTCAAAGACCTTTTTTTCCTACAGATTTATGCTAAAAGGAAAAAATAAAGTATTCTATAGTGTTTTCTGTGGTAAATTATCTTTCTGTCTTTAATCATGTTTTGAAAAAAGACTGCACAGTTAGTTGTCCCACTGTCTTCGGTTTCTTATTAATACATATTGTTATACATATGAACAAACTGTCTACTCTTGGATTAACTCCATTTAATCCATTTGGTAGCGGATGATGAAATTGACTTTCCAGCAACAGAAATTTAACAGGCTGTTAACAAACGACACATTATCAAGATAACGATCTGTTAGAGTTTAACGGGTTGTTTAAATAACTTAACTTAGTTTTGAGCAAAACGGCCCCTGGACTATTGTTAGTAAATCTATTGAAAAACACTTGTTGTCAAACGTTTTGTAAATGAGGTCTAACGGCCTACTTTCTACACCAACTAGACTAATGAAGAGGCCAGGATGTGTGCTATGTCGAGAGAATTGTAAAGACAGCGGTGCTACAGCCTACACTTCTATCTAATTCAAACTGCCTACGGTTTCTTTTATGTGCATATAATGTGTTCACAAGACCTTGTTTTTGTACCATACCTAACGACAAGACATGGTGCTTGTCTCCGTTCTGCATCACCAGCAAGGGGAAAACCAGGCCAGTAAATCCAGAGGGATCACCTGGCAATTGAGTCAGCGCCTTGATGAGCCATGGCTTCCTCAAACTTGCTGTATTATTTTCCTCTAAATTTAATTTTGTTTAATATATAAATGTACTACTACATGTATTTGACAATTTGTGATAATGTATTAATACTATTAATGTAAATATAACAGACAAAATAAATATAATTATTATAGATCATATATCAAATGTTAAGAGACAATAAACCAACAATATAACAAAGTAGGAAAAAGAAACAACCCAAAAGAACAAAAAACAAAAATAACATATAATGTATAAATACTTAAAAAAAAAATTGGAATGACTTCTCAAGGATTAGGTCTTAATGTTCTATCACAAATTTAATGTACAAAAAATGTACTAAATACATGCTCATCCAGTCACAACAGTTTTAAATCATAATATTATATAACAACAAACATTTTGTATTCAGGAACTCAGTTAAGGCTAATGAATGTTTTCTGTTCCAAGCCCTGAACCAACTTCCGAAATACAAGGGTTAATATGTAATTATATTACAAATCATAAAGGCCCCTTATTTTATATGTTTTATACAAGTTACAAGACACAAGAGATTCAGCAGCACAAAAACATACGCTCACCAGCAGCTAAACCACCGGGGCAGTTTATAGAAAAGTTGAATGTTTTAATACAAATTTCTCTGGAACTACAAAATCCTTTGTAAGTGTGAAATGTAGACTCTAAATTTCATTATGGTTTATCATCTTAAAAGTTTAAACATTACAACACGTTTGAAAAACTAGAATATCCAAGCCCGTAACCTGTACAGAGAAAGTAAATGGTTTCAATAACATGATTCATACTAATTTTCAACAGGGTTTATGTATACCATGACTATCATGTCAACAAGTTTGGACAAAGAAATTTCTAAACCACTATGAAATGTACAAAAATTATCTGGTTTCAATGAACCCTGGCCACAAATGCTTGAACATTAGTTCTGTGATTATCAGTTGTGTTTGGGTCCATTTTATGATCAGTGAAATATGTTTCATTTGCTTTTTTAACAGAGACAATCATGGTCTGCTAAGGAGGTCATTTCTTGCCTAACATTATTTAATAACACTGTAGGCACCTTTAGAAGTGTGGGAAAAACGGAGTAACTGGAGAAAATTCCATGAGGTCACCCTACTCTGTTATGTTCAAACCTACAAGCATGGGATAAATCACATGATATACAGTGTACCGGACATGCTGAAGGATAGGGACGACAATAATCTAAGACACTAAGGTTTGTTGTGCATGGAAGTGGTATAACTAGTTTTACAGCTAAATAAATACTGTGTACAGGTAGAGGTATATGTGAATTAATTAAGCATACATTACAGTTATAACCTTCAGATGTACCAGAAGCATCCATATTATTCCATATACATATACACATATAATTACAGTTAGATGTTAGTTCAGGTCCTGAGTTCACAAAGCATTCTCCTGCTTAAGTTAAGAATTTACTCAACTTTCAATCACTGTTTACGGGGAAGGTCTTTCATCCAGATACACACAAATTTGCACATACAAGTAGTTTCCTATTGATGTATTTGATACATTAAAACAACAAAAGTTTTATAAACGGTTATATTTTAGTTAAAATAATGCAAACAATTTTGAGTAATATCTTAACTGAAGTCTGGGAATGCTTTGTGAACATCTTCATATAAAATACTAATACACATCAATTTTCTTTTAGTGCCATCTCTAACCAATCGTCTTCTATGGAATCAGTATCAGAATCTTCGGCATGCAAAAGTTTTACATAGCGAATTCTCTCCTTTTTAGGAGTGCATCTACTAACAATAGAAAACAGAAAAAACCACACCCCAGCTATAACACTAGCACATTGAAACATTATGGCATGACCGAAAAGGTCATAAGCCAGACCAGAAATCAAACAACCAGCAGAGAACCCGACACCAAAATACACAGAGGACAACACAGATCTTATACTTCTGTCTATCATAGCACCCACATTAAAGTCATCATAACTAAGAATAGCAAACCACATGGCAGTATGAGTGAAAGCATGCAGTAATTCAGCAGGCATCACTGCCCATGGCGTTGGAATAAAAGAATAAATGAGGACACGAGAACTAAGTAAAATCAAGGCTAATGATACAACACCAGCATTTCCCATTTTCTTTACCATCTTCTGACTTAAGAGCAGCATAGGTATCTCTGCCAAAGCTCCAATACTGACACACATACCCATATTTAACTCTGATCCTCCCAAATCTTGAATAAGCCAGAATAGATAGTTATGATAGGAGGCATAAATCATTCCCATTATAAGCAGTGTAAGTGTGTACATTAAGCCTTGGCAGTCACAGCATATAATTTTTAATCCCTTCATCACCTTACTGTTAGAGTCATGTTTCTGAGGTGGAGGGACCGGATAAAAGTAAGATACTACAAAGGTAATACCCAAAAAGCCACCAAAAGCATAGAAATGCAATAAAAAATGGTTGATGTCAAGTGGCAGCAGGCAATCTGTGAACTGCACAGACAGAGTTATTAACACAGGAAAAATTACAAAAGCAAAGTTTCCCCCTAGTCTTTGCTTGCCATATTTTTCAAGGTCATCAATGCGATCCAAAAAATCAAACCATGCATCATCAGCAACTTTTTCTATGGAACAGCTGAGAAATTCCCCTATTATTACTACTAATAACACAATTAAAAAGAGTTCAAGTTTTTCTTCCTGCATGTTGTTCCACAACTGTTTGCCTTTATCAACAGTACCATTCCACGTTATATTTACACTTCGTTTATGAATACTAGATTTATTAAATATATTCTGTCTACTTGGCTTATGCTGATAATTGGTGGAATTTTTTAACATGTTCCATAATTTGGTGACTTCATCTACACTCACATCTAACGTTGGATCTTCATTATGAATCATATCATATAATTCTTGTCCTGTTATATCTAAACTATTCAATTTTTCTGTGGTTAAGTTCATACTTGAAATTAAATCTTTGACAATTAGTTGTAGTTGATCACTACTAGTAGAATACTGGTTGGTTTTAGTTGTGCTGAATGTAGTGGTAGGGGACGTAGATGTTTCTACATTTGATGATACAGGTTTAGTTGATAGCACAGTTGGAAGAGTTGGTTGTTGTGTTGAAGATGTCAATAAGGGTTCTGTAACAGTGGTAATCGGTGAAGGTATTATGGTAGGTGTTGTTTGAGGTTTTAATTCATTAGAATTATTAAATAGAGGTTCAAAAAAAGATGGAATGATCAACCTGTTATTTTCATTTCCTGTATTATTACAGTTTTTATAGTGTGTTGTTTGTTGATATAAAACAGTTAATGAAAGGTACGACGCTGCAAACATAAATACTGAACACATCAAAACAAAACGCCTCTTATTATACGATATAGCACATCTTGCCCACAGTGGTGCCCAAAAAAACCCAGTTATTGTCTTTAGAGCAATCACTACTCCAGTTTCTGTGGCTGACATCCCCAACAAACGTAGAAATATGGTTAAAAAAGGCAATAAACAAGCTTTGCTTGCGGCGAAAAAGAAATGGAACATGTTACATATCAAAACAGCCTTTGAAATGTTGACGGTAGGGTCCATTTGACCGGTACGCTTCCTCGAAAATAGAACATCTGTGTCAGTTTTCATGATGATTAAGTTAAACTATCGCCTCCACATTGGACATCTGAAATTCAGAAAATCAATATTACCACAACGTTTTATAGCATTTTTGAAATATAGAATGTTTATGATACTAAAGTGACTAAAAATATAAAGAAGAGCATTGTTAACACAGCAATACATGTATACCTCCACATTCCTGCTTTGATTATTGATATGGTACATTTTAAAATGAAGAGAATGAAATATGAAATGGCTGTAATATGACAAGATGCAAATATGGCTGGGCTTGGTTTTGTTTTGTCAAATTTACAGACAAAATATTAACAAAAAAGTGGGTGTGACACAGCCCAGGAGGTTTGGGCATTGAGCAAAATAAATAGCTGCTGGCATAGCGGTATAAAATAAGGAATAAATATACAAAGTTCCAAGATTTGCAGTCTGGAGACAATACATACAAAAATAGGGTGTGGCTCTGTCCGTGGGGGGTGGATATGGAACACTATAAATACGTACATGTACCACCCTGTTATTGAAATGACAATATCAATAGTTAATGTCTTGTGAGTATAAGGAACAAGTATACTAAGTTCTAAGATAATCCATTCAGAATTGTGGTCTTCACCAAAATCAATAGTTGACGCCCTTAAGCTATAAGGATAAAGTCAAGTACATGTACCAATTTGATCCATTAAGAATTGCGACCTACTCCAGCTACAGTAGTGGCTTATCCTACACGATAAACACAAAAATTGGACGTGGCTCTGCCCCTAGATGTCAAGACATGCAGTTGTCGTCCTTTGGCTATACAGGCTTGGAAATAACAGTTTTAGAAGTACATGTATCTGACAAAATGTCTGATAGCAATGAAATACACGTACCTGACATTTTCAACTTAGTGCGAAACATGTATTAATAATAGACAAATCAGTGCCTGATAAAATGACACGCAACAGGGTTTTTGTGCTTGACAAAGTCTGAATCTGTGTCTGACATTGTCAGCGAGTCACAGAGACACAAGAGAAAAAATAAGTGTGGCTCTGTAGGCCAACCACTCAGGGTTGGGCAATCACAAAAAAACAATAGATCATGCTTAGGGTATAAGGAATAGGAGCATGTATCATGTATGCAAAGTTCTAAAGGATCTGTTAAGAATTGCAGTCTGTAGGCGACACTAAAGACACACAAACATTGTGCTTGACTCCCTCCGAGGGCATTGTGCATGCACCAAAAATAATAGAGGTCAGCCTTAGAGTATAAGGAATAAGTATAAGGATTGCAGGCTGTAAGTGACATGCACCCAAAACGTTAGGGATGCTCCTTGGGGTAAAAAGGATAAGTATGCAAAGTTTCAAGATGATACATCAAGAAATGCAGCCTGTAGCTAACAAACAAATACAATAAATGAGTGCGGCTCTGCCCTTGAGGGTCGGGCATGCCCCCAAAACAATTAGGGATCATCAAGGAATAAATATGTATAAAAGTTTCAAGATGATCACTTAAGAATTGTGGCCTGCAGGCAACACACAGACAGAAGCGACGGCAATATACGTCCTTATTTAATATAATATGAATGTGGATGTATATAATGAGATAAAACTAAATTGACTCTCATCTGATTCCACGAAAGAAAATATCATTGCAAATATCATAAGTCTTACGTGCAGAGATCAAGGTTCGTTCAATGTTTGATTTGAGTGTGTTTTTGTCACAGCCTCTGAGTAGTCAACGCTCACATAAAGAGTGATAATGTACGGTACCAGTACCTATAAGTTTAGGAATTTCTGACTAAGGCTGTGTTGAATTGAAACTATGTTTCTTGTCACTACCTTCGTGACAATCCAATGAGGGTGTGAGGCAAACACAACACAAAGTGTATTTTTCAACACAAAGTATACAAACCAACACAAACCATCATTTTGATTTTATTCTACCCCCAAAAGCTCAAAGTTAATTCATATTCCCAGGTATTAACCTATATGGTAAACTGAATGAATGAAATAATGAAGTAAAATACAAAAGTTGTCTGAAATACTTTTTAAAACTTGAATGCCATCCAAATAAAAGTTGGTTTGACCAATATCCCCTACTAAATTAACTTTTTGATTCAACAAACAATTGGCAAACAATATTCAACACCAAATGTTTTACTTGGTGCAATACATCAGCAACTATTTTGCAGATTTAAAAAAAAAATCAAAAAAAATCTCCTATTGCACAAAGTCAGTTTAGAAAGCGGTTCCAAGTTTCAATAAAATCTGACGATAACTTTCAGAGATATAATTTTGACTAAAATTGTTAACTGTAGAAAAAAAAATGATTTGGGATCTGTTGGGCAGATATGTTCCATTAATTTATTTTACTTTAATAAAATGAGTTTTCATATATATAATATGTATTTCTTATAAATTATACAATATTTCAATATTGGCTTATTTTATTTCTTGTTGTGTGTATATTTACATGTGTAACTTTGACACATATACATGTAACTTTGACATACAATGATATAAATGTTATTCAAAACAACAGAACTTAGTAATGGTATTATTATTCTTTATTGAATTATGGTTGTCTGTCAAACTTATAGAGTGATCTACAAAAAATTTAAAGTCATTTTATTCGAAAGTCTTCAAAAATATCTACAAACAATGACTTATTTATCAAGAATATTAGCGATAAACCGACGAGAAGGAATATCTAAGACATCAGCTCAGTGCGCATGCCTAATAACCTGACCTGCTTGTCTCTGATTGGACACTTCAACGATTGACCTTAGCGACCGACCAATCAAATAACTTATTCTTAAAATAACTTCATTATGTATGCAAAAACATGCCCGCACCGAGCGAAAGCCGAGAATTTCGCTTGTGGAATGCTTGTTTTTAGATTTATATTGAAAGTTTTACTAGTTGAAATACATCTAGTAGAGCAAAGTGGCCATGGGCACATAAAATTTATGTAAATTGCAGCTATTTTTGATAAACGAGACATTACTGGGTAACTTATTTCTAAAATAATTGTTAAAAATGTCGGAAACATTCAAATAAAACTTCAAAATTTTTTGTGTTGAAAAGCTATGCGGCCGAAAATAGACCCCCCGATCCTAAGCGCGCGGGCGACAAGAAACATAGTTCCAATTCAACACAGCCTAATCTAGCAACATTTAGATGTTGTAAGACCTGTGTTCGCTACTTCATGAACATGGAACCATGGTTGTACATGTATAAAGATGTTAAAACACAATATTATAATATAGGTGTCAGTCATTATTACATGTGTCATGATATTGATAGAACTGGTTAAACACATTCCAAGTATAATTTTCACACAAAGATCATTGTTACTCACTGACTGTACATGACATGCGTGCACCGTGACGGACATTTGGAAAAATTGCAGTGACGCCAAAAATGTCAAACACATAGGGAGATTACACCCCATTTCTCTCTCTTTCTAATTTCTATTGAAAATGAAATGCATAGGCCTAGCCATAAGTATGTCCAAGTTAGTAAGGTTGATAAGCCTAATGTCTCTTTAATTAAATTAATGTTTTAAATATGGTTTTTAAAACCGCCGAAGAGTAAAACTCCAACGCAAAATATAACATAAAAAACAAAACCAATATATGCATTAATGAAGTTGGTACAAAACTTACAAACAAAAACAATTACTTTTCCTAGAACTCGAACTGATTTAGAAACTTCGGCAAAGTTTTCGACAACCTGTTACCTGTTTTGACAATAATTAACAGTTGTCGTAAATGTGCAGAAACACTGTTATCTGTTCATGCTAACAACAGGCGAAGTATTCGTTAGCGTGGATAGCACTAGCATCAAATACGAGATAAATATAAATGTTTTATAGAAATCTGAACCTTTTATTTCCATAATGTGGTTGCTTAGCTTTGGATTTACGACAACGGGAACGATTTACATCTACTTGCCAGCGTGTAAATATACGGAAGGCCTAAATAACTGAAAATGACTCAAGCGTCATCTGCTAGCGAAATCAAAACAATGAACTCATCAATCACTGAATCTCTTGAACAAGAAAATAAAGCACCTAGTCCGACAGCGAATGCTACGGTGCCTGCCCATTCATTAGAACAGAACTTCAACCAGGTAATATAGATATATTAGTTTTCAAAATATAAGTTTACACAGGCCAAGTTTATGGGACTGAGACCGGTAGAGTAGATCGAGGGTCCGATATCGATGGTAGATTCTCGTTGTTGACGATCGCTGCAATTTTGTGTATTCTTATTTGGTGTTCATGTATGTAGCACCAGTACATTTAGATACATTGTATATTGCTTTTAAGGTAAACCATACAAAATCTAGTGAGTCTTTTGGATTAAAATTTCACAGTCACTACTAGTAGTAGTACTACTGTCTATACTTATACTACTGTAATTTTAGTGTACTGTAACTGTTAGTTACTATACTTGTAACCTGTGTAAGTTATGTGCAGTACAGTTTTGGGTTAGTTTATAATATGTAAATTAAGGAAACTATTGGCCAGTAAACTTTTTGTAGTCATTTGACTAAAAAAATTGCGCAAAGAAACTCTGTAGCCACTACTGTGCCTGGAGTAAGACGGAAGACATCAGTATTATAGTGGATCCATTTCTATGTAACTGTAAGCACATTTTCTTATATTATATTACTGTATATCAAACTTTGCACTGGATTAAGTTAACACGCCACAGACATTTAATACATTTACAAAAACACATCCTAATGTCCAATGTCTAGTTCTTAATTTTACTATTGTTTGGTGAAACTGCCGTGAAATTCATTGTTCTTACAAGGAAATACAAAAGGAAGCTATTTAGATGAAATACCTCAAAATTCTATTTCTTATCTGAAAATTGTGTGAATAGAATCATACTGTGATTACTAAAAACTCATTATTGTTCAAATATCCAGCAACAATTGATTAATTTCTAAATCCCAAAACAGAGTATGTTACAAATCTTATATTTAACTTAAATTTAAGCGATTGCTACATGTACATGTAGCTTAATTATGGTTGGTGAACTGGCATTGTTTGGCCAGTGTAAAACTCCCTCTATATTATTACTAATGGTATTTAAAGTTACATTACAGTGTGCTGCATTCATTCTAAGCACTCAAGCAACATGTTTGCTTAATTAATGGTCAGACTGAAATGAAATTAAATTGCGTTTAAAGTCCTACTTTTTCCAAATGACTGGGCTCAAATTTAATGAAGACTAGTATAGGTCACACAGTGTGCTATGAGGAAGGAAATTTGTGCCTGCTTTTATTTCAAGTTCCATCTGTCAAAGGTTTTATTTCTAAGACATGCACCTCAATGTATACACTGGTACTCAGTTTTGCGCCCCAGATTTGCCTGGCGAGCAGCACTGTGACCTGCTATTATTTCAAGTTACGACTGTCAACGGTCCTAAGACATGCTCTCCAACTGCAGGACCTTAGTTTTGCGTCCCATTGTAATGACTAGAAGGAGTACTTTCTCCAGTTATATGGTAAGAGATTTCCCTTGAAGTGGAAGGTTTAAACAGACAGTATTTCAATTTAAATTATTTTGTGTTACTATATTTATTTCATTATATTTTCTCTACAGTATTTTATGAATCCAATGTTAGCTGAAATGGAAAAAAATGTTCGAACAAATACAGAAATTCTAGACAGAATAAATCAGTAAGTATATTTACATGTTCATGAACAATAGTTAACTCAAAAGTCAACTATGTTAACACATTAATTTAGATCACAGCACTTCACTTTTAATAGGATGTTGTATTTTTGTTGTGTCAACTCTCTTGTTAGAAAGTATAAGGATCCTAAAGATTAGAACAAACTTAAATAGGGATTTAGCCAGGATTGGTTGAGTGGTGGAAAACAATTTAGAGAGCATTTGTTTATCGTGATTATGAATATGAACATAATACATGTATATAGACTTTAAGCCTAATATGAATTAACATCAGTTAATGTTATTTCTTAAAGTGATTTACCATTTTACATGTAGATGTGCCTGTGAGCATATATGTGTTACAGTTTGTCTGTCCTGTGTAAACAATTTACATATTTAACAGAACACAATTTTTATGGGCACAATGTTTCGACAATAAGTGGATTTCAGAATAAAACCAGTGGTTGTTTCCCATAAAAATTGTGTTGTCAGTGTTAATGTGTTTTCCAATTGTTAAATGCAACGTAAAGATTATCTATATAATCCCTTTGAACAGATTGTGAAAGTAATACAGTAATAAGTTCTTAATGATATGTTTTTTTAAAATTCTGTTCATTCTGTTAATTGGGGCATAAAAAAACTCTTATTTTTAACAGTGGTCAAAGAGTTATTTTGAGGTTTTAGAACGATGAACTAGATACTTTGTAACATGCACAGATCTGTGTGGTATTTTTTAATATATGATCATATTCAATGAAATGGCATGGACTATTCAGAATTTTTCAATCATAAACCTCATGATTATTCTCCATGATAATGTTTCATTTTTACACATTTCTCCCTACATATATATCTCTAGTATGATACACTTTGATGATGTTGCATGCCAGAAATGTTTAAAACGTGTCATATTCGGATGATTATTTTAGAAGGAATATGAAAATTTAATTAACTTTTATTTAGTAAACTAAAATCATATGACAAATAATACAGACTTGTATGATAAGGTTTTATTATGAATATGATCAATAGATAGATTGATGTCCTACATAGCACTAGATACATGTACATGCATTTGACAAGATATGGTACAGTATCTGACCATAGAATTAAAAATTACTAAAATACAAAATGATGGGAAAGTGAGATTAACAAATTATATGAACACTCAGTGCCAATGATGCCATATGTATACATATTATAAAAATGTTTGTTAACAACTGCGTGACTGTTTTTGTTCTCTTTGTAATATACATGAAGTATAATATGTATGTACCTTATTAACTAATTATTGATTTTCAACAATTTAAATTCATGGCTAGAGTTATACACTTTGTAATTAAATCCTTATAATAAATAATTTACGGAGCTGGCAACATATTTTTAAATTTTGTTTGAAGCATGCATCAATATTCTGATTCATGCCCCTGCATTTTAGATGTTGTGAAAACTCTTAATTCTTGAGATTGGCATATTGATTGTCTGTGATTTACATGACCGGTTACTGTTTTGTCTTGCTTTTAAAAGCTATTTTTCGGTGCTTAACCTTCATTACTTGTACTATGTCTTCAATACTTTTACTCACTTCAGACAAATGGAGAATGAGCGGAAAGACAGACTTCGTAAAACTATGTCAGCGCATATTCCAGAAGCCTTGAAAGGCAGGTGAGTATATTGGAATTATGCAGTATTGGTGATAATAGATCTTTATTTTTATATAGCTTCAATAAATGTAATCGTACATATATATTGTTGTCCGCCATGGTCTTTTTTTCATAAGGGAACTATAATACTTGATGAATTTTTCTGACACTTGCTTAGATCAATTTTGTAGTCTGATATGAGGATGAACCATAATGATAATCAGTGCATTGCCATGCTTATTTATGGAGTTATTGCTGTTAACTTGGAAACATTGTAAATATGTTTGAAACACGATACAAACTGATCGAATCATGTTATCATAAGGATGTACACTATCAAGAATCTAAGACTATCAGTGATTATTAATTGTGGTATTACCCTTATGACCATTGTGACAATGAATATGTGCCCCCCATCAGCTTTCTTGGGTATTAATGTTATCGCAGTATAGTGGGATATGTCAAATGCACAATAATAACTCCATTATGAAGGTTTCAGTCACCTAGTGCATAAACTAGATGAACTACACAATAGGGTTTGTCCCTATAACACACTGAACATCACAGAAAGTATATAAAAAAAAGCTCTCAAAATTCTGACAAGGGCAGTAATGCTTAAAAAACAAAATAAGAACTGAATATTTTGGTTAGAATTCTTGTGAAAAATGTTCACCTCATTTGACTACTGATCAACTATTTGATTTAAGTCCCTCCCCCAAATTGTTTTTCTCACAAAAACTATGTCTCCTGGGGAAGAGTTTTTTTGAGGGAGAATGATGATAACATAGTATTTGGCTCTTGTGTTTACAGTGGACAGAAAATGGAAATTATAATGCAGACATTAGAGGAATTAATTACATATGATGATATCGGGGATGAAGGAACTAATGAGAAAAAAGAGAGGTAAGATTGAAACATATGGCATATCAGAAAGCAGTTGGAATTCAGCACCACTGAATTAGCACTTTCATTACATTATCTACTGCAAATAAACTTTTGTTTCTATGTTAGACATTCTGTGGGAAAACATGTCTGTCTGAGCAAATTCTTTGTTGTTGTGTGAAATTGAGAAGGCCACTTCAAAATACTGAAAGCTGACTTGAGATAAAAATCGCGAACATATACATGAATGAAATGGGGTTTAACATCCTACTGTTCTGCTCCAACTGAGCTAGTGAAGACCAGCCTGGTTTTAAAGATTTTATGGATACAGATGGGGCACATGTATTGATTTAGGAATACTTCAGCTTGCTTCAATTATCATATTTTATAAGTTGATTGCTGTATATAATATTTTGTACTTTAACAGATGTGCAAAGATTCAACACTTAGACAAACATGGTCAGGCCTCAGTACTAGCTCACAGTATTGTAGCTTACATTTCCACACTAGACGAAGAACATTTAAAAAAGTTTACTTCCAAGATCACATCTGACTGTGAACTTTGGCTCTCCAGATTGTTCAGGTATGGTTGAATAATATATAACATTATGTGGCCCTTACAGAATACATGAATAATGCATCACTATGTACCAAAATCAAATATATCCGGTCATTAGAATATATCAATATGGAACTGCCCTAAATATAGATAGTTTATTTGAAATCAGATTCTTTTCTCTATATCTCTCTTAAAACCTTTTACACATGTATTATGAGAAGTGTTTAAGCTACCAACCCCCCATCCCCTCCACTTTATTCATTATAGTTGTTTTGAATTTTAGATTTACTGATTCATCAGTGATATATCATGAAGAAGATAAAGAAGGTTTAGTAAAGGTATGTCGTCTGGCCATGTATCAGAAGTTTCCTAAATATGTGACAGAAGGTTATGATGCTCTGTATTCTCGTCCACCTGTTATATATATAAGTGCTGCAGCTAAATCTGGTTTAGGACATCATCTATGTTTACAGGTTAGTAAATATGCATTTTACCACAGATGTTATCCATCTTTAACCCATTGAAAATAGACTTGACAACCTGGATACCATTTGTATCTTAAGAAAGGAATTAGGGTTTAACGTCCTACTCTTCTTCACCTGACCTGGGCTAATGGAAGATGGGCATACACCATACGGTGTGGTATGAGGGAAATTTTGCCCGGGCACCGGCACTACGGCTTACTCTTATATCGAATTCCAACTGCGAAGGGATCTTTTACATGCATGCCAGTGTGTACATGGGACCTCGGTTTTTCGTCCCATCCAAACGACAAGACAACTGTCCTTGTCAGGCCCTACTTCTGCATCACTGACAAGCGGAAACCACACTGGAAAATCAAGATGAACTTTTTCCGCCAATGAAGGGATCGGACACCCAACCTCCAGGCTAGCGAGCCAGCGCCTTACCCACTTAGCCACCGTGATTCCTTGTATCTTAAGATGACCCTCAAATTATTGGTAGACATCTTAAAATATCAGAATGGTTCAGTCGTGTAATGCTTTCATTCAATCACAGAAAATAAAACAATGGGGTCTTAAAGCATGAAATCTACATTTTAAACATAATAGTAAACTAAAAGTACATATTCTTTGAATAAAAAGGAAAAATGTGACTAGAATAAATTTTATTTTTTCCAGAGGTTAAATAGTTATTTGTTATACTATCTTTTCTTGTTAATAATTGTTTTTCAGCTTGGTTTACCGTTTTCTTGTATATGTACAGTACCATGTAATACTATGTTTGGTGGTGTCAGTAAAATGGTAAGTGTTTTTATATGCTCACATTTATATGTGGTCGTAGTTAGTACATGTATTGTTGTCACCCATTGTCCATCATCCACAATACTTATTATGTGAGGCTAACATCCGAAACTAGTTCATAATTGACATCTGCTCATCAGTCTGTAGTACTCTGTTGTTAATTGTAAGCATTTTACTTTATCGTCTTTGTTTATATATAGAATATCCATACTCTAGAAGCGGAGCAGGGTAGTTTAGAGGGTAGAAATTTGAGCTATTTTAGAATATCTTCCAAGGCACCATTTAATGCAGTTTTGATTTAATTATAACTTTAACTAATTAGTAAATTACAGATATGTTAATCTAGTAAGGCTACATGTTCTTAAGGGGCAATAAAGAATGCACTTTTATATAGATACAAACCTCTATTTTAAAAAAAGCTTTCTTATTGATTGAAAGATATTATTGCTCAATGTTTTTCATCAAACATTTTTCACAAAAAGTCATTCATAACTTTCAGGATGTTTCAATGTTAGAAAAACTTATTCAAGATGATATTTCAGCAGCAAAAAAGCCAACCTTAGTAATAGGCTATGCAGGTCAGTTATTTAAATTATTTAGCAGAAAATATCTGAATTTTCGATATTTTTAGCATATATTTCTTGCCGTTCTGTTTGGATAAAGAAAAACCAAGGTTCTGTGTACATTTTGCCATGCACATGATATAACCCTTCGAAATAAGAGTATGCTGTTACTAGTGTTGTTGTAGGAGCAAAATTCCCAGTATAGCACACTCAACACTGTATGGTGTATTGTTCCTTTTTTGGTCTCCTGGAAGTTATTAAGTTATTAACTAGCTTAATAGCTAATGAGGAGCCACCAATACCTCGAAATAAAGTATGCAAAAAAGTCAGATGTTGAGTCCATTTTATTTCCCGCTGTGATATTCTAATACAGCCAAGTTTTAATTATATACTTTAATTGGAAATGTATAATGTAGATTTCATGTATATGTTGATAATTCTTAGGTACACCTCAAGTAGGACAAGTCGATAACCTACAACGTTTACAAGAAATATGTAAAACAAATTCTATCTGGCTTCATGTAGAAGGGTAAGTGTACTTTTATCTGTTCTTATGTATAATAATCTTACATGTATTTATATCCTGCTTTTTTATTGCAACATATCTTACCAAACATGTTTTAGTTGGGAAAAAAATCCGGTTTTTGTATCATTGTTGTTCTGTAGCTACTTGGAGACAGTACAACTGGGTGTATACTAAATGTGTACATTTAATATGAATGTATATAGAACTATTCCAATATACCCAAAAAAATAGAAATGTAACAATACAAATATTAAAGACTCTTTTATGCATCACCCACCCAAATTTTTTCAAAACTACTGGTTTTAATATTAAAAATAAACCACAAATTGTGTTTTCCAATTATACACTGCAAAGGTAAACAAGTGAAAGAGAAAAGGGTTTTAATGTACACTTGACATAAAAAATAGGTCAGTTTGGGACTAGCATATTCAATTTCATTTCAATAATTTGCTTGCATGTAGGGGTCTTTAGCCACGAGGCTGGACAGGCGACCCTACTCCTTATCACATACCAGTAGTACTTTAAACTCCATTTAATTTCTTGTCACGTACAACCAGGGAATCGAAACCACGCCAGTTGACTCAGTGACAGACCTTATGATACTACGCCTTGCAAAAGTAAAGCAATTGTTCTTTGCATTTGTTAAAAGTATTAAAATCACATTTGTTAAGAATACATAAATTTTCAATGATATATTTTCAATCTGCCAATATTTCTGTATTTTTTCAGAAACAACCTAGCAACATTAATGATGTTTTCAGTGCCCTCATCTGTTCAATCTGCAAAATCAGGAGACAGTATGACAGTAGATTTAAGCCGTTGGTTAGGTATTCCAGCTTTACCATTTGCTGTATCCTTTTAGTATAGTAAATACGAATATTTTGTATTGAGATGTTTTAATTATTATGAAATATTGAATAGGTATTGTGTAAAATTAATTTTCAATTGTATCATATTAGAAAACCACATGATATTTACATGTGATGGATGTTCCGTTGACTAAAGAATGAAGCATCTAAGATATAGGATTTTTGTTTTTGTTTAAAACATAATTACACACGAATATCTCATTATATTTTTATAATCCTTAATGTTAAATGATAGACACTTTATAAAACACCTGATCCGACATTAGCCATAGCAGCTGGATTAAATGCCTTTAATCCCAGATTAAAATTAAGTTGTCTTTCTATCTGGATATGCCTACAAAGTTTAGGTCATGATGGTATTATTAGTAAGATTAAAGCTTCAACTCATCTAGTAAGTATTGTTTTATCTCTTTCTGAAAGAGACTGTACCTGCTATATTGTTTAATTATGAAAGCAGGGCTTCTGTTACCTTGTATAAAATGCCCACATTGTATGATTGAATATTGTTATCATACAAACATTGTAGTTTCATTATACTACGATCATAGTGAAACTAAAACTTCTTGATAAAGGAAAAACGGGATATATTTTTTATTTGCCTACATTTTTATGCTGATGTATATTGTCATCGCCTCTGTCAATCCATTAATTCCTCCCACATATTTCAGTTCCTTTCGAAATTGGCATGTATCGGACCATAACTTCAGGGAGTATGGTCCCTGATTGTAAGATTAGTCTGTGGACACTCTAGAGGTCACAATTTTATCTGAATTTTGATGAAAATTAAAATTTGTGTTTATAGCCGAATGTATTTACTAAAAATCATGTTTTCAGCTTGTGTGTCTCTGGAGGTCACAATTTTTATCCAATTTGAAATACTTTTTAAATATATCACTGTTAAGCCATAATGATGGTTGGGTTTGAATTTCTTGAAAATCGGATTGAAACTGCTTGACAAAATGGACGCAATTAATGCAAAAATATGTAATACTAGGTTGTGGATCCTCTTGAGGTCACAATTTTTTTCGGATTTGAAATAATTGTTTATATCCCAAAGAACTTGTTTCCTGTCGGTAACTTCCTGGATTATGTCCTTTAATGGTACAAAATATCATGGTTAGCTTGTGGATTCTCTGAAATAAAATTAAAACCATATGGGAGTCCCGAAATGACCTAGTTTGTTATCGAGTGGATGTTAAACTCCATTTCTCTCTCTCTCTCAGGGTGCCTGTTGATACTTTATGAATTATGGCCCCCCCGATGTGCGATAAATCGCTTCTTTGTTTAGCTTGTTTTCTATCCATCTCTTGCAGAATGTGGGCATATGTTGCATAGCAACCGCTTGTGAAGTTTCAAAATTCTAACATAAACATTTTTTATGAGAATTGAGTGACTTTTTTATTTATTAAGACCCTGAAGAACAAAAAATTGAATTGCTTTATCCTAAGCATATCAAAGTCGTTGGCCCCGCAGGAATTATGATAAATAAACTTTATTGATTTATGTATTGAAAATAACTTTTTTTATGTACCACACCAAAAGGGAGAAATAAATACAACTTTTTTTATATTTTTAGGCTAAAAAATTATTTGAACATATAGATAAATTATCGGCAATTAAACAAATTGTAAGTATATTCAACGAATCAATCTTCACTGATAGTTGATCACAAAATGACAATATTGTAAAGCAATAAATTTAATGCTCAAAAGAAATTGTAACTACATAATATATTTTGTTCTTTTATAGAAGAGACATGCTTGTTTTTTTGATGCGACAAAAGCTCACATTTAAATTTGCCAAAGCATATGGTAGCATTAATTTCTTGTATTACAGTATCTACGAAAGACTGAAGTTAATTATAAAAACCAAGCTATTGCTCTGAAAGGGATAGCTGTGCTGTTTTTCCAATTTATTTAACAGTAACTGTTTATAGTATCAAATGAATCATTAATAAAAAAGAACAGTAACAATTGAACTTTGCATTAACAAAAGGACCTCAGAACCAAGAGAATGAATTTGAATTGTTTTATTATAGAGTCGTGAACAGAAAGATAAACAGAAAGATGTAACATCATTAGGAGATATTTTCTCTAGAGCTATAAATGCGTTGGTAAGTTGGTTTGGAAAGAATATTAAAAATAAATGTCATTTCTATGCTATAAAAATGTCATATTCCTGAAGCAATGGACCGAGAAATCCCTCTCTGACCATTGCTGGATTGGCTTCTGATACTTAAACTTTTGCAGGTGTGTGTGTATTCTTCCCGTTAAATCAAAGCTATCACTTGAGTACAGCAACATGGCAGTCCTACATTTAATCTGGGTTTTCTCTAAAACTTTGTACAATGATATAAGATATTAAAAACCGTGAAAGTATGTTCGTTTCCAAACAGTATTGTTTACATTTTATTCGATTTGATAGCCTTGTTTGTCACACAATTAGTTTCACTGCAATATTCTGCTCTGCACAGGTGAATTAGGCATAATAAAATCGTGAGTCATGACGTAACCTTATGTAAACATATTAGGTCCAATTTGCCGCTTTGTTTCTAGGGTAAAGCCTCTGTAACGCTGTTTGCTACTGGTTGTTAATGGGACTATTGACCAATCATAATTTAGAATAAGAATGTTCGCTCTTTACAGCAGTGAGTAGTGAGATTAGCTCTAATCAAATGAAACACTGCCTGGAGTATGTAAAAATGTACACTTTCTAATATTTTGGGGGGCTTTGATTCACTGTACCCATTTCTTTTTGACAGTAAGAATTTTAAGTTCTTGACTGAATTGGATGAATCTCAAAGTTATTTAATATTTCAGATTTTTGATAAATATTTACACAGAAAGGGGTCTCCAGCCAAAATCTATATCTAAATATGCTAGGTTACATAAAAAATCTTTCTATACTGAGATATCTTTCAACTGACAGACAAGTCAAATATGTGACAATGTATTTTTCAGTCTTCTTGAGTATTTGTTACAATGTTAGAATTTGTTAAACACCTTTTTTATTTCCACTTTTATATTATTTACTACAGCTAGTGTTTGAAATTGTTACACCTACTGTAGTGTTTAGATATGCAGAAGATGCAAGTGGTCCAGGTAATGTTTTTTTTCAATAATTCAGTGTATAATTCAGATGGGACAAATAACAAAGGTCCCATGTACCTGTTTGTGTGCACTTTAAAGAATTCTCAAAAAGTTGAAATTGAATGAAGAGTAGGTGGAAACACTACTCTCTAAAGTCTCTTGGCAAAATTTCCCTTAAGCCAAGCATAGACGATAAAACACATATGTCAACGAAAAAAATCATCAAACAGACGACGAACATGGTCCTTGGAGACGAATGAATGTTCAAAGTAGAACAATAATTCTTGTGCAGCATAAAATCCTAGCAGATGACGAACGTGGTACCACGGACAAACAAATGTTTTAGCTCAAACAGTACACTACCACCCAATGATGTTATTATTAACGTATGTCCTTGCTACCACTGCATAAAATCACATGATTTCAAAATGGCATACATATCACATTACCTTTGAATATGAATGTCATGAGATATGTATGTGATTGCCGATTGGTCCTGCATGAAAAGAAAATGTTTTATGTCCTTCATATATATTAAGAGTTTACTTTGTATTCAACAATTCAATTTCATGATGCCTGGTAAATTAAATATTTAACCTCAAATGTAAATACATTATTACATTTAAGAGTGATAAATAAAATCTGTTACCTTCTGTATGTTTAAACTCAGCTACTGCCTGGTTGCTGCTGTATAAAATCTAGTTGTTGTTAATGTTTAATACAAAATAGTTCGATACAGATGTTGTTCTTTAAGTTTGCTCCTTGTCACAGAGTTCAGGTGCTTACATTTTGTGCTGAAATAGGAAAAGAATAAAATGAAGTATAAACTGAAAGTAATTTATGTCTTCATTTGGACACGTTTATTTACTATATTATTACAAATAAAGGAAGAAAGCACAAAAAAACTAATCAATTACAGTTGATTGTACATACTCACAGGCATACATCAATGCTACAAAGGCTCATGTTCTTAAACGACATGCAAACATTATAATATAATTTTCAGACAGGTCTTTTATTTATATAACATGACATGACTCTTACTTCATAATGTACAATGGACATTTAGTTGAGTATTTGGATGTTGAGAACTTGAGTAATGACTTTAAAAATGGCCTTATTCAACTTACTCTGTTATTTATTATCGTTGCTGTTGTTATATATTTATTGTTGTTGGTAGTATATTAACTATTTATTGATGTATTTTCAGGATCAATTGTAGCATCATATTCAAGTAGTGGTAATAAAGAATACCAGCAAACAGATGATAATTCTACTTATTATAATGCCTTGAATACATGGGTAAGCAATATAATGATTGATAGTTGACAGACAAGAGGGGGCTTTTAAATGTATATTTCATCACACCTGTTTGTTTACTCCTCAATTTTAAGGGCCAATAGTAGGTGGAAATGCTGTTTTAGGCAAAATTTTCCTCATAGCACACAGCATTTTAGCCTGGTTTGTGCAGAAAGTTTTAATACAAAGCCCATTTTATTTCATTTCATCTCTAAATGTCATATGGTTGCGCCACACTGTTATCAATTTTAGAGCATTGTGATACTTCACCTGTTGAATATTAAGAAAAGGAAAGTAAAATTGTTCAATTACAGCACATTTAGTATGGACTATCTTTACATAATCACATATTTAGTTTGTCATTAGGCTTAATTAGCCCTGGATACTGTGAACTGCATTAATTTTATATGAATTATGAATTTATTCTCCATTATTCATACATGGTGTAAATGCTCAACAGGTCAGAATGTTTAAGATTTTTAATTAAACCTGACACTGGTGAGCTTATTTTAGTTGCTATGTTCTATATAATTCTGTTGATAACATGAATATTGATATAAAGTATTGTTTTAGCTTGTAGACACATTACAATGTAGTGTACCACAGGTTCCAGTTACTGCTGTAGATATTAATAAAGAAGGTGTTTGTATCCGATATTCACCTTTAGAAACAGCTCAGTGTAAGTACTATATATATTTTTATACACACATATATTTTGATGTTTATTATATTGTGGAGTATGTCATTAGTCCCTAATCTAATTGTAGGCTAGTACTAATCTAATTCCCCAAATTTGATTAGATTTGAACATTGGTCATAATTTCCATAATAAAATTGAAAATGATCTATACATATTTGTTCTTTAATTAGATAGATATTTTCCTTTTTGGTTGATGTCAGTTTTGTCCGTATCCGCGCTGATACAGTCATCATATCTTTAAATTCGACCATTTTTGGACTGATATTGCTTTTAGAAATTCATTGTTCACAATATTGTAGTTTCCAGGGTATTATAATCCCTTAAATGAATATTCAGAGACTTTTGATATATGTATTTTGGTATTATAGATTCAGGTACAACAGAGGAAGATATACAGACATTTGCTGAGTGTTTAACTGAAAATCTGGTAGGTTTAACTTATTGTAATCCAGATCGTACAGTTTTAGATTTACATTAGAAAGATAAGGAAGTTCTGAAGACTTCCATCTATTTATTTTACCGTATAGTTTGGTGTGGTGGGGGAGCAATCAAATATTGGAAGTGTCCTAAATGTATATTTTGAATAATTGTGGGTGCAGATGGTGCAACATTGCAAAATTTTGTTGCAGGCTTTTTATAGGCAAAAATGGATTTCTGTATTGTTAGTTTGTTGGTGGTTGCCCCATGGGCTTCCATGGCCCAATGGCTTCCACCAGAATACACCACATAACTTACTTCAACTGACTAATTTGAGGCAGACATTAAAGGTTGTTTTATTTGATATCCCCCAATTCTCTTTAATAGAAGAGGAATAATTTCACTGTTTTTATTAATAATAGGAATACGGCTGACTTCTTTACAGAGTTATTCATATAATAGTCCAGGGTTCAATTTAGTCTAAAACCAATGAGTAGCAAATTTTTGTGACAGATTCACATTTTGGCTAATTAATTCAAAATTTGAATAGCATTTGCTCAGATTTGAGAAGCAGTAAAACGTAGCCTAATCACAAAAATAATTTGCAATTCTGATATTTCGAGGTATAAGTGGATACATTTTCCGCCGAAGTCTGGCCTTCATTGTATACCCTGCTTCGGCTTATTTGCGGATGAAGGTAAAAAAAAACCCTGACATCCCCCCCCCCCCAAAAAAAAATCAGTTACCGTCTCTCCACGATGCCGGACGCACTAATCGTCTAAAACAAAACTACATGTACTTCAAGTTACACCATTCCAGTCGAAATATTTGTAGACATGGCTTTGCTTGTTTATTTCTTTATTTAAAAACATCCCCCTCTCCGCTTTCAAAATATTATCAACCTTAGAACATGCCATCGTTTCACACGTCTCACGAGATGTCTACTTTTAGATTCCAGTTAAGTTAACCAATCATACTATACAGCGTTATTTTATTCTATTTTTAGTAACATATTTTATAAACTCGTGTGATTAAAAACGGAGTCTGCATTGTCTTCTAGTTATCGAATATATTGAAATAAAAACTGGTTCAAATTAATCACGACCACAACTTGGAATATTAGTGAGTCCTGCATTTAATAATTGATTTGTTCATAGGCCTAACTATACTCCACATTCATCCAAAATGTAATGAATCGCACTTTACAAGTTTGAAAGCAATTTTTGGCTAATGAATGAAATAATTCTATCGCTTTTACCATGATTTGGGTCGCTTTTTGCGATGCGATACCGCTTAAATTGAACCCTGTAATAGTCATGTAATACTAGGTAGGATCAGCAGGACTTGCTACAATAACTCAAATATAAACAGCAATTATACCTACAGGGAACGAGAGTTGTCTTTTCATTATTTAGTATCAAGCCTGGAAATAATGTCAGGCACAGATCCAGGCTTTGTCAGGCACAAAATCTCTAGTGCCTGTCATTTTGTCTGGCACTGATATGTCTTTTTTGCTGATATTATTAAGTTGAAAATATCAGGCACTATTTCATTAGTGCCTGACATTTTGCCAGGTACATCTAAAATTGTTATTTCCAGGCCTGCTCAGCATCAAAAAAACATCTTTTTAGGCAAAACTCATCGAGAGATAATTAATCTTAGAATTAGAATTTTGGATTTGTGTTTTAGAAACAAGTCACTGATAATAATATTTAGCACATACATGTCCTATGTAAAATTACAATTATTAGACAATATATTTTTTGTAGGCTGTTTTAGATGCCACTGTAGCTCAACGACATAGATTCCGGTCAATTGTTGAAAATACTAATAATCTTGTACCTGTTAATCTTCCTAGCTGGGCTGGATTAGGTGCTATTAGGTAATTATCATATATTTCATATACCAATTTAAACTGAATATCTATATAGGATGCATATTATAATGCTATTCCTGCTTAATTTGTCATTCGTGGTAATTGCTGCAGCTGAATAAAAGCCCTGGTACAGAGTTATTGCCCTTACTACAAAATGCCTCACATATGAACGCGATGGATGAATTATTGCAAAACTTGCATCGTATAATTGTGTTATCATAGGATTAAATCAGTGCATATAGGCAATTGTTTACAGAGTTGTTGCTCTTGTGAAAATCTTGCAGTGGAAACTAAAACTAGTTTTGTTTTTTTATTGTATATACCGGTAATATTGTGGTATTGATACTTGTTTTTCCTATACACAGATATATACCTGATCATTGGTTAAATCAAACACCAACAGAACAAGGTAAAATAGATATTAGCAATATCAATGGGGAACTAGTTCATAAACTAAAGTCAATGGATACAGCTTTCTCTACTGGTAAGTTACACAAATTTATCATAATATAGACAACAAACTTGGTGTTAATAGTGGTAGTATTTATTCTTTCATCTAAAGCCTACTGTATGGTGACATGCCTTGATGTTGGTTGGAGTGTGCTTTTCATCACTCGCCTCAATTGTGTAAATTAATTCTTCTCAATAAAAATAAATTGGAGAAATATACCAGTACTGTCAATCTCAACATGCATCGATCTGCATAACATAAATTTAGGTCTCTCTTCTCTTGCTGTTTATTGTTTACTAGTCTTCCTTTAGTAGTCTTACGTTGTGGCATATGAAATAGACAGCAGTAGTTTCTGGTCTATATTGGGACAGTTCATTTGATCGTTTGATAAAAATAGCCAATCATAACTATCCTTCTTTATCGACTGTTGTCTTGCCAAGTGCAACTTCCTTTATTGTGAAAAATTGTATGTTGTTCTCAAATAATCTGAATGGAGTTTCCCTTTCCTTTCTATTTTATACCAAAGTCTGGTATGGTTGATTTTAACATGTGATAATAAATATTCATTCTTAATGATAAATAATACTGTTATCTTTTCATTGACTTCACAATAAACCAGATATTTTTAACCTCTTATCAAAAAAGTGAGAGAAAAAAATGCGCTTGTAAATGCCAGGATAGCTTTTTTTGACCTTCTCCATATGAAAATTTCTCAAGTGCCTTCTTTTTAAGTTTAATGCTGAAGATTATATAATCGTCCCTGTGGTAGTTTTGGAGAAACAGTCAAATTAGAAATATTTGAATAAAACTTTTTAAATATTTATGTGGAAATAATATTTTATATGTTATTGGATGTAATGAATGTAATTTTCAATGAATGTAATGTGTACTGTATATATTTAGATGTACATTTTATATTGATGTGATGTATATATTTCAGGTCATTGTTCAGATAATGAGATTTGTGTAAGGTTTGGTTTAATTACTGCTAATACAGATGTAGAGGAGCTTGTAGCTCTAGTTCATACTACAGGTAAACAGATTGAAGAGTCCTCTAAAGTAAGTACATTCATGTAATTGGACCAAAATGCCTACATATTTGCAAATAGTGTAAAAGTATGTAATGCAAGCTTTATGGACCTTTTAGAAGTCACAATTTTTATCAGATTTTGATGAAACTTGAAATATATCTTTATAACCCAAATATTTCAGTCCCTTTCAATATTTGCACATTTCAAACCATGACTTCCTACGAAAATTAGCTTTTATTTTTAGCATGTGCACGATTCATCTCTTGCCAAATGTGGCCGTATCTTGCATGGCATCCGCTGTTTTTATTTAATAGGTGAAAAATATACACACTCAGTTGTATAACAATACTTAGGTGTTTAAAGTGCTACTTTATTCTTTCACTATCAGCAGCTGCTTACATCATCTGGATTTTCTTTCTTGATGCTCAATGATCTTGAATATGTTTCTGATTCACTATCGATGATTATGTGATTTTTGAAAGCAGTCTAATCTCATGAATGAATTACACTATTGTGTAGTTAAAACCTCAAGATGAAAGAATATATGGATTAGGCACCAAGTTTGAAATAAATTTTATCCAAATAACTAATATTTGGATTTTTGTGAAAGTTTCCTTTCGATTGTTAACAGAATGCTTTAATGATAGGTTACAGCTTAATAGTTAAACTTAAAACCCTTCTTCAATATGTTAACTCAAAAATTGTTGCAATGATCACATTTATTTATTGAGCAGTATTTGGAGTCAATGTCTGAGATTATCAAGAAGAATATTGATGTAGCAAATCAAGAATTACAAAAGGAATCAGTAGACAAGTTGATGCAAGAGGTAAGTTCATCAAATAATTTTCTAGCCTGTTACAGTAGTCAGTGTCATTATCGGCTTATTTCATACCCCAGTCCATCATATATGTTAGCCTTTTTTTCTTAACCACTTGATGGATTTCAAAATGTGTCAAATTTTATATTATCTGCATTAAAGGCTCTTGATTTTCCATTTAATTTTGACAATTTATGGTTTTCTTAAAATAGAATAAAGTTGATAAAATATAGAATTATAATGCACTGCTCTGAGAAAATTGTCTTAATGAATAATATGATTATTGATACAGGGTGTGATGAGACAAGTACCACTTGTTGGATCTCTGATCAACTGGTTCTCTCCACCAAAAGATCCAACTAAAGGTCGCACCTTTAATCTGAATTCAGGTAAGATTATTATCTTTGAACATGTGACATGTTCATGGGACTTGGAATGATTTACTTTGTCAATAATGCATGACAAGGCCCCTAAGTGTTGTCACAAGGTGATTTAACAAATTAGTAACTTAGTTTATCAAATATATTAGTGTTAATCACAGAGGTAAAATTTGTGAAATCTTTTGAACACGATACATAACAGAGTTCTCAAGAGAATATAAGGAATGATCCTACTGGATTTGAAATTTGTTTTAACCACAAGCACAATGATTAGCATTTGTAGGATTTCATTGGGTGAATGTCTTGACCGAGTCTGATGATATGCTTTTTGAAAACACTATTTGATTGGTCAAGATTGTTAGAGTTCTGCCTGTAATTTAGGTAGAATGTTAAAACTGGATGTAGGTGTTCATTAGGTTAATTCCTTGGCTGAGTTTAATGATGAATATTTTCTGCTATGGTTAAGTAGAGACAAGCCATCAGATTGGTCAAGACCTTAGAACTCTGCTTCTTATCGAGGTAGAATGTTCAAACTGGATGTTGGTGTTGATTATGTAAATGCATTGACTGAGTTCGATGGTGAAGCTAAGCAGAGATTAACAATTTCATTATTCAATAACTCTGCTTCTAATTGAAGTAGAATGTTGAAACTTTGTGTAGTTGTTTATTAGAGGTATGATATATACCCCTGAGACCATTCCCTTCATTGTCCATATATTTTTCAACAATAATTCATTCAGTTTAAAATCAAACTATTTGGAAATTTCCATAATTCGTATCAAAATTTCTGCAGTTTTGTTTGTATATATTGTTGATCATTGATTTACTAACTTCATGTGTATCACTATGACAACATCAGCTAATAATAGGCAGTCCTGCCTAGCACTGTTTGATGGGACAAAGTACTGCAGTTGAAAAATTGTGTATTGTTAGGTTTGCATTTGAACTTGTCAAAAAATTCAGGGTCATATTGGAAAGCTGTTTTATATTTTCAATAAGGAGGAAATATCAAAATTAATAGGTTTTTTTCTGCTGACTAAATGGGTGGGTACCATAAAGTAAGTTAATTTGGGCGTCCAATTTCATAGCATTGAACTGGACAAATAGAAAGAAAGGAAGAGATGGGGTTTAAGGTCCACTCGACACTAACTAGGTCATTTCGGGACTAAAAAGAAAACACTATGACAATTACATACATAATATATTATTTATGTACAGTTAAAAAAAACAGTTAGCTGCATATTCTCAAGTATTATTCATAGGATTTTTATACACCCACATTTTTATATGTACTTATATTGTCGTCGGCTCGTCGCCCCTGTTTGTCCGTCCGTCCACAATTTCTGGATAATCCACAGGTCATAATTTTTATCCAATTTCAACAAAATTTGAAATATACATTCTCCCTAAGATCTCGGGTTTTTTTTTTTTTTTAAATATTTTATTCAGGATGTCTGAATGGGATTGGGGAACAGGCTTAGCCTATGTGAAACCCCTCTCCCTAGATAATATACATACATGAATAATATACAAGGAACAAAATGGGTGTATATACAGTTAAAATGACTAACACATACATATAAAAATATAAATACATAATGAGATGGGTAGTAATGATTAATATACAATATAGGTTTCATTGTTACGTGGATTTAAAGGAATATTTGTTAATTTAACTGCTGATGAGAATGATTAAAATCTATTTGACATACCAATAAACTTTTGGACTTGATTGAAAATTTTGTTGTTTACATCGATACAGTGGGTTGCGGACCCGAACAGGAGACTGTTAATGTTTTTGAGGTCGTATTGTAGTTTGTCTATGGTTTCTTTTCGTGCATTTGAATATTTGATATTGGCATGTATCGGAACGTAACTTCATGGATTGTACAAAAAATCATGTTTTTAGCTTGTGGACATTCTAGAGGTCACAATTTTGATCCCTTTTTGATGAGACTTGATACACATGCTTATAACCCAAAGATCTTGGTTCTGCGCATATCGAATTGTAACGTCATGAATTATGGCCCAACTTCCTGAATTATGGCCCCTGATTGTACAAAAAATTGCGTTTTTGGCTTCTGGTCTCTCCAGAGGTCACAGTTATTATCTGATTTAAAGAACCCTTTAATTGTATCACTGTTTTACCTAAATGAAGTTTGAGTATGAGTTTCTTGAAAATCGGACCAAAACTGCCGGACAAAATGGCCGCCAATTGTATGCAAATAATGTAAAAATATGGTATATCAAGGTAATGGTATATTAATTTTAATCCGATTTTGATGAAACTTGAAATCCATGCTGTTAACTCAAAGATCTTGGTTCCTTTCAATATTTGCGCATATCGAATTGTAACTTGATTGTAGGAAAAATCACTTCTTTTTAACTTAATCTCTATTCATCTCTCGAAAATGTGGACGTATCCTGCCTGGCTGTCGCTGGTTGAAATTATTTAATATGATTATGAATCTATGAATATTATTTAATATGATTATTGATATTATTTAATACAAATACCAGTTATAATATAACTCTATTTAAATTATATTGTGCCTTATCCATGAAAGCACTGTCCATTCAAAAATGATACAACTGTCGCAAAGTAAGTACTTTCTCCAACAAAAAGTCTAGATATAAACACAATTATATCTTGAGTGTTCTTTAGATAATTCAACTCTGTTTAGAAAAATCCATTGACAAATCTGAGAGAAGTCATCGTAAAATTGTGTTATTAGAAGACCACAGTCATAAATACATACAAGTGTATCTAGTTCTTTAGTATATAGGGTGAATAAAACTGGTCAAAAAACACATCCTTAGGGAACTCCACAGGTTAAATCAACAGCAAAATTCAGTAATAGAGAGTCAATAGATATCTTTTAGATTTGAAATTAGATTACTGTAGTTGATAGTATCAAACGCTGCACACAGTTTAAGCACTACTAAAAGAGCAGCATTGACAATGTACATGGAGTCTGTCTTACACATGAATCAAAACATTGGAGACTGTCAGTGATTCACAAATCTTGTTATGGATGTAGCTTTATTCTCATTTGATTTCCTTGACAACATAAGATCGGGTCTTTGATTATTTCGGACGATAAAACTCATTCAGATTTCCGTTCAGATTTAGCCAATCACAAACCCATTATCTCAATTTCTGGAGCATTCTGGCTATACCCCCAACCTAATACTAAAGACATAGCATTTAAGTTCAAATTTGTAGCCACTCCTAAATTCCTTATTACAAGCAGAGAGAATATTTAAAAGGCATAGTGAACAATATGTTGTACTAAGACACGAAGGAAATAAACAAAATTGTCAAAATGTTGCTAAATTCCAAAATTAGATTCTGCATAAGTAACTCCTATGACATTTATGGCAGAGCTCTTCAGTGCAACTTCTGAACACATTCACATCACATCGCATCACATCAATTGATTGCTAATTACTGGACCCCAGGTGGTGTAAATCCCCAAAGTTCTTCTTTTAACAATCTTGTTTAACTGTCCATTTTCAGTACTGGCACCATTTCGTTGCTCTATTAAACTGCCTATTGGAACGAAAATTCTATGACTCAGATCTCCATTTTAAATTCTATGACTGTGTACTAAATATTACTGCTTACCTTCGATATTAATCCATTTTTGTGACAAAAATGCATGAATTATTTGTTTTACCAAACAAAGCACACATATTTCTATCCAGTTTGTTGAAACACAATGACTAACATGACAGCCCTTCTCTTTGATCTGCTGTGTGGTCCAAGAGATGATAAATCAAAATTCCATGCGCATGGCGATTACCAAATTTTTACATTGTAACTATATTTCATTTTACAAAGCCTTGTTTATCACACAATTAGTTACACTGCAAGTGCAATATAGTGTTATGTACTAGATAAATGAGGTAATACATTTCACATGGTCGGATGTAATGAAGCTCTGTGGTTAATCCTGATTGATTTTGTTACGTCACTATGTACTGGTTGTTAACCAGTCATAATTTGGGATAGCAATTTGGGCTGAGTATATGGCAGTGTTTGAGTGAGTTCTGTCTAATCAAACAAAACACTTTGGTTATGTGACAACAATATGACAATTCTTACTGTGATATTTTGAATTCGTTGAAAGAAATTTAGTTGAATGTAAGGAAGACCAATGATCGTATAAGACCTGCAGCCAAATCCTGTGTGAGAACATGGTTGATGGAACTGATTTTCAGCTAAAGGTGTGATTGTCAAACCACTATACATGCACATTGAGATGCCAAAATTCTTAACTGCCGTTATCGCCAGTTTTAGGTTTATGAGGTTTGATAATTCGGAATTAACCCCTTTGCCAAAAACGTTCTGGACCTCATAAAGGCTTCACTTTTAAAGCTGATTTATTTCAAATTTGGTTCGCAGCATCCAGATCATGAGAGTACATTGTATCTTTCATGGTAACTGCTTGTGATAGTAAGTAACACATGACTCAGTGAATTATATATTTCACTTCAATAGATATAAGTTGAAGAAATATCTCATACCCATTGTTTATGTTCGCTTCAGGGTCTCTACTAATAGCAAATTCAAAGCAGTCGCCAATCTGTATCAAAGAAAAATACAAAGCAAATATGTGTGTAGGAGACAAATAATTGATAATTCAATATAATTAAATGTACACCGTAAGGGTTTGATGGAATGATCAAAGTGATCTACTAAAAAAAAATATAAGTAGGGCCATGGTTATATTGAATGAATATCTAACTAGAGAGATTATTGAATGTGAAATTGTTTGGAATGTCACCAATTTTCAAGACTGGTCCAAGTAATAGCTTGGCAGTCTTATTAATGGTTGGCAAAGTATGCTAATTCTACCTAATGGGTTTTCCTCATTACTGTCTGAAAATATTATTTTTTAATAAAACGCATTTCCTCTCCTTGTATTATTAATAGAAAGACACCCTCTTCTCTTAATAGGTATCTTTAATTAAATTGTCATTTTTGACAATAAATAGATGAAGATCTTCACTTTGTAACGTTATTAATAGACTATATTATCTTTTATAGACATGTAAATTGTAGGCATATTTTTGTCAATATCCTGTGTATTTTGTAATGATGAAACTAATATACCAAGTAAAGTATAATTTTCCATTGAATGAATTTACCGGTGCCATTATAGCATCATCATGTGTCTGTATATTGTCAATTAGGTTAAACTGACCAAACTCTACGTGGTTCCTACATGTAGTTCTTAACGTCTGCTTTCAGAGAGTGAAATCGATATTAAAATTGCTCGGCTTGTATCTACTTATTAACATGAACTTTATCAAATTCAGAGTTAAACATAAATTTTATTGCATTTCAAACCATTTTAATCGTGATACAAACTTATTGGCATCAATTTGATATTGGTGTCACTCATGTACATTTAATCAGCCTATTTTCAATTGCAATCCCAGTATTTTTTATGGAATTTACATGTAGTGTATGGAGTTTTGTAAAACATTTGTTATAAAAAATCACTTACCTAAGATCAAGCAAAAGTGCTCTTAATATTGTTTTATTTTTTTTGTCTCGGGGGGGGGGGGGGGGGGAATTACTTGGGTCAGGTCCTTGAAATGCAGTTAAGTTTACTTAAAAATTGTAATGCAAAGATATCAAATTATTCTCAACCCCACCCCTTAAGTTCCAGAGTCTTATGTTCTTTTATTCAATTGTGTATATCATGCATGACATTGGCTTCCATTTCATATATATCACACATTGTTTTATAACAAGAAATAAGAAAGTACTTAGATTAAACAAAGCTGCTAAAATAAATGAACAAATGGTAATTTATGCATAAATGAAATAAATTGAGTGAACTGATAGTTAATTACACAAATGTACACAGGAGGGTGCTAACATCAATGAGATTATAAACAGATTAATATATACAAACAGATCAAACAGTTCTGACTAAACTTGTGTATAACACCTTTTAATTATACACAGACAGTTTAATCACCTGAGTAAAGGTTACCATTGATAAAATGAACAGTGACTTAAGTATTTATGGCTTCAAAAAATACAGACATTAAATATTTTACAAAGTTTGCCCTGGCTGAACCCTTTGTTAATACACCTTCTGTTCTACTAATCTCTACATATTTGAAAAGAAAAAAAGTTCAGCAACATATAAATATACTGACAAATGAAGGTTCACATGTAGTTTTAAGTTGCAGACATTCAGACCACGATATTTTGTCGCTTAAGTAATTAATCTGTCACACATTATTTGTCCACCAAAAAATAATTCACACATATACAAATATTCTTAATTTGATTAAATAATATATAATCATTAGAGTCTGCTTCACATATTAGGGGTTGGGTGGTGGAATGGTTGCATCATAAGGTCTGTTAAGTGGCATAGTGACAAGGAGTAAAGTAGCCTGTCCAACCTTATGGGCTTCCTTTGGGTCCTCTGGTTTCCTCCCACTGCTAAAGACCTGTACGGGCAAGTGAATTACATGTATTCAAATAAAATGGAATCATAATATGTTCGCGTTACATTCTGGTTTGCTCCCTTTCTAAAGATAGCCATGTGCATTTAAGTATTTTTGAATAAAATTATAGCATGTATTAAGTCACCAGTTAGTGAAACCTGAACATTGTGTATTTTACAGGAACTATTGAAAGCACAGAAACAATATATAGATATCATATGCAAATACAACCAGGTTCATCAGAATCTAACACATCTACTACAGAACATAGTAAATCTGCAGGTGAAGTTAAAGCTGGTATTATAAACCAAACTACCACAAGCAACAAGTTACAAGAACAAACAGTATCAAGTGCTGAAGATAATACTGGGATAGAAGATAAAACTGTGGAAGCTAAAGAACCTGTGTAAGTTACTCGACTAATACTTTGTATATTCCTGTCACAGTCACACCATTATGTTAACAATAGAATTATCATTTAAAAGTTTGAATGTAAAATGAGAGTTTTCTTGAAAGATTGCAGTGTTTCATGAATACGATGCACTGGATCAGGTTATTATACCATAACTAGGGTGCCCCACCCTCAATGAATATCTCCAAATATCTCGACAATTACACCACAATACTAATATATTTAGAAAGCCTTAAATCTGTTTCACACATATATATTCACTAAATAAACGACCATGCTGTACTTCATAAGCTATGATCATTTAAAAATACATAAATAATACTGAAAAATGGTTTGCAGTGGCGTCCATAACATCCAGACACTTTTGAGTAAAAGATAGGTTACGTACCCTTGTTTTGAAATTAGTCTCGCTTAACTAGTCTACCGATCATTCTTCATCTAATTGACGGGTCAGGATAATCAAGACTACTTTTTTTTACCAAACATGGAACAAGAAATTGAATTTAGAAGCACAAACATCAGGCAACTCAACAATATTTTTAAGAACCTTGTAAAAGTAAAATGAAACTACTGCTAGTATCATATTCTTGCTGTACGGATGTTGAGTCAGAGATATTATTTGTACTTAACCAAAATATGCAGCTTCTAATGGTATATGTACAGCTAATTATAAGGCAATTTAAAAAATAAAACGAGCGTAATTTCTAAAGATGCCGTAATAACCAAAAATTAAATATTATTGCTATTCAGAATCGTCAACAATAGATTTTTTACGGCTGTAGTAGTGTTTGGTGTTTTGAACATTTCTGCATGCTGTTGCTATTTATAGCCTCAACGAGTGTGCAAGACTGTTAGAAATCAGTAGTAAGTCATTCAGCTAAAACGTGCAGGATCAACGTGTGAAGAACAACTTTTCAGTTGGCACGTGGGGCACCCTACCATAACCATACTTATATACATGTACTAAAGTGTACAGTTCTCATCCAAGATAGTTCCTAGTCACTACTGATATTTAGTTTTATTTAAAAATTAGTGCCAGAGTTATTGCCCCTGACATTCTATCTTCTCGACAACACTCTACTAATTATCTGAATTTTTCCAAACTTGCTGCACGCTTAATCAATAACTCATAGACTGAAATTATAATATATTTCTGCGGTTATATTCCCTCAGCTACAAAATCTTGGAATCACTTGCTGGGCCACTTTGATTTGATTAAAAGTACCGTTGGAGCTGCACTTGGTTCCTGCTCGGTCTTTAAAACCCTGCAGGCTCAAGTTTTAGGGAATTTGTCAAACTTCTTGAATTCTTTGAAACACAATTGCCATAATTAAAGATTGATCCATTTGGGTCATTTGTCTAAATTATTGCCCTTGATTCACATAATTGTCCCCCGCCTTTCGAAGAAAGCAGGGGACTATTAAAATGGGTTCGTCCGTCTGTCTGTCGGTCCGTCTGTCCGTCTGTCTGTCCGTCTGTCTGTCCGTCACACTTTTTGGGACACAATAACTCTCTTCCTAATTGAGCTAGAATGTTCAAACTTGGTGTATGTGTTTATTAGGTCAATGCCTTGATGGAGTTCGAAGATGAGCATTTTCCGCTTAGGGTAAGCAGGGATAAGCAATTTGATTGGTTGATGCTTTGGGACACGATAACTCTCTTCCTAATTGGGCTAGAATGTTCAAACTTGGTGTATGTGCTTATTAGGTCAATGCCTTGATGGAGTTCGAAGATGAGCATTTTCCGCTTAGGGTAAGCAGAGATAAGCAATTTGATTGGTTGATGCTTTACGCAATTTGATTGTTCGAGACTTTGGAACACAATAAATCCCCTTCTAATTGAGTTAAAATGTTCAAACTTGGTGTATATGCTTACTAGGTCAATGCCTTAATGGAGTTCGAAGAAGAGCATTTTCCGCTTAGGGTAAGCAGAGATAAGCAATTTGATTGGTTGATGCTTTGGGACATGATAACTTTAGTTCTAATTAAGTGAGAGTGATGAAACTTGGTGTATAGTTTCATTACAGTAATACCTTGACTAAATTCAATAATGAGCATTTTCTGCTCAGGGTAAGCAGAGCGATACGCAATTTGATTGGTCGAGACTTTGAAACACAATTACTCTCCTTCTAATTGAGTTAAAATGTTCAAAATTGGTGTATATGCTTATTAGGCCAATGCCTTGTTATTATCATAATCAAACAAAAATCCAATTTATTTTGTAGGATATCTGAAACACAGGCTGAGGTACCAGTTCAACAATAAATACCCAACATAAAAGATATTCTATAATTATTATTTATTGGATGAAATTTGGAACATTCCTGTAATATATTACACTACATTAATCATTATAATAATATGTTTCATAAACAGCACCTACAAGCCACTGTTCATTGATCAATATTATTGAGGAAATTCACACTAGAAATATTTGTTCATTGTCATTTGTCTAAAACATAATAGTTTTTCATTCATTTTCGGGGAAACCAAAATAGGGTTTACAACCGCTAAAGCATTTCTAAAACAGATCGGTCAAAATTTACTCAAAGATATGTACATGTAGGAGTATTGGGGTTGGGGTTTATTTTAATATAGACAAGATAATAACTTCAATTGTGAGGTGTCATTGAATGACAAAGTTCATGCACCACTCAATATTCCTCTTATAATTTAATTTTTTGCAAGTGTCAGACAACTGTAGACTATAGATGACCTAGCTTGTTACTCCATATCATTAGGTCCTCAATTTCACCTGGCACCTAGAGATTCAAATTATGGAATCAATAATATATTTAGTTATTCATTCATTTAGTTATATATGTACCAAGTATACATAATATACTGAGCGCCAATTTGTACACTTATGGATGTTTAATCTGTAATCAACAGTACAAAGTCAGGAGGTCAAAACTAAATGTACGACACAGATGTCAGTAGAGTGTGTCTCCTCCACTGGCTCTTGCACACTCTGTGCAGGGACGTAACATGGAATTAACCATTTGTGTTGAACTTTTTGATTTGACCCCTCTGAACCGTTGATTACAGATTAAACATCCATAAGTGTACATATGTGTTTTTATTGGTGTGTTCCCATTTGAATATTGTTCACAATAAGAAGCAAAATAAATAAGATATGTTTACAGGATCATTTTGTGATTGGTTTTCTATGGCGCTCAGTATATTAACCTTTCAATACTAATTAGATGTTACTTCATTTTTAGTTATATTATAGTTTTATCTCTTGAGAAGAAATCCTTCATTAAACTAGTGATACACTGTATATTTCTTAGGATATTAAGTTTTCTAATTGTGTAACAGTGCAATTCAGCCTTATCCTGATGATTTGGCGTGAAAAAGTGCAAGGGAGATATTTTCACAATTGGTAGAATATATTTTGTTATAGTTTTGTATTTAATATATAGCTATGCAAACATTAAAGCTATTTGTATTTCACGGCTTATACTTATACTGTCAATTTATCATCAATGGTTATTTTTTTTCTCTGCAAATGAAATATACAGTCACATGAAACCTTTCAACATATATTATTATTAGTAGTAGTAATAAGTACAACAGAGATCATTTACCATGTTTGCCAATGGGACATTTATAAAAAGGAACAAATGAATTAGGCATAATATGGCACAATTGTTATCACATGAGGATAAAGCAAGGAGTGGTGAAGATTAGGCATTTACACCAGACATCAGCTGTTAGGTCAATTTTATGAAAACTAAATAATTAATATTAATTACACACATTTTATTATAGTTTTTATACACCCCCAATTTGTCGACATACATGAAGTGGACATACATGAAGTGTTTGTGATACTCTACATTACTTGTTACCAGCATATGGAATACACATTCAATTTTGAGACTGTTTTATTATTAGTTTTATGCACCATTATATCATTGGGAAGGACATTGGTGCCAGGGTCTGTCCTGTTGGACTTTTCGACATTTTATTAGACCGGGGACCTAGGCCTATTTCACAAAATTTTAACTGAGATAAAATCCAAATTTTAGCAATTTGATTGGATAATATTAGATTGATTTTGTTGCTTAGCCAATCAAAATTGAAGTGTCTATTAACATTTGGATTTTATCTTAAGATTTTGTGAAACAGGGCCCTGGCGCATATTAAATCAGAGTAGCAATTCGATTTATGCCGTGCCTTGTAAAAGACGTCCATTTTAAACACTCAATTTTTGTCAAAAACTCGGTAGCCTTGTTCGACTATAAAAATGAGAAAAAACGTAAGAATCTATCCCATAAGTGTAATTTTGAATTAAAAGCTACATTTGCTCCCTTTTTGATTTTAAGCATTTTCACAAAAGTAATGATATAGTTATTTCCGGAATGGCTGATATACCTTACAATTGCTAAAATTATTGAAAGACCTATGTACTGCTGATATAATTGAAGAGATATTGTTTCAATGATAAAGGTTGATCTTGATACCCAAACCTTCTGCTTGTTGATTAAAGTGCTGGTGTGGCGTATGGTACCTGGCATGGCAAGCTATTTTCTTTCTTAATCTTCTTGCAATTAGAAAGGCGTCTAGATTGTGACTGTATATAGATAAGTTTATATTTATTCCGCGGCTGTTTCTGTTGGTTATTGTGTGTGCTAAGCACTGGGATATATTTATTCTTAGAAATGTGATAAGAAATTTTAGTATGTTTATATTATTATTGAGTTTTTTTATTGTTGATTATTTATTTTTTGTAAACACCAGAGGGGGGAATATTATATTAAATAAGCCTTGTTGTTTTATAAAGTTGTGGGTATGAAACTAATGGCTAACAAACTTGTGGAAAAATTAATAATAAAAAAGAAGAGGTTTTGTTTTGTGTTGTGTCTATTCGAATGTATTTTGCTTTTTATACACCTATATGGATATGATTGTATATTACTGACCATCTGCAGCCCACACACCCTTGACTGTTTACATTTCTCCAGGTTGTGCAAGGGTATGTAATATACGTCTTACATTAATTGCGAAAATATGTTACGTTGACTCAGTGATAAAGCTATTGACATCAGTGAGGCGAAGCACCTGCATATTCAATTCCTGATAACTTGTAGGCATATTCTAGCCAAAATACTTATCATTTGATCATCTTGAACATTTATATATTACTGAGATTAGCATGTCTTATGAACAAGACAGAAAACCACAATTCTGTAACTCGAAGTAAAACCCAATATTTAAGGCCTTGTCTTTTGTGGATACGTGTATTTTCAATTTTTATACGCCCACATTTTCATGTGGACGTATTATGTCGTCGCCCCTGTCCGTCCGTCCACAATTTGTTTGTGGACTCTCTACAGGTCACAATTCTTATCCGATTTTGACGAAACTTGAAATATAGGTTTATCCCCAAAAGATCTCGGCTGCTTTCGATATTGGCATGTATCGGATCAAAACTTCATGGATTATGGCCCCTGATTGTACGAAAAATCACGTTTTTAGCTTGTGGACCCTATAGAGGTCACAATTTTGAACCGATTTTGATGAAACTTGACATGCATGTTTGTAACCCAAAGATCTTGGTTCCTTTCGATATTTGCGGCTATCGGAATGTAATTTCCTGAATTATGGCCCCTGATTGTCCGAAAAATCACCCTTTTTAGCTTGTGGTCCCTCTGGAGGTCACAATTATTATTCGATTTAAAAAACCGTTTGATTATATCACCGTTACACCCTAAGGAAGGTTGAGTTCGAATTTCGGGAAAATCGGACGAAAATTGCCATACAAAATGGCCGCCGTTTGTACGCGAATACTGTTAAAAAATGGTATATCAAGGTTGTGGACCCTGTGGAGGTCACAATTTTGATTCGATTTTGATGAAATTTGAAATTCATGGTTATAACCCAAAGATCTTGCTTCCTTTCGATATTTGCGCATATCGGATCGTAACTTCCTGAATTATGGCCCCTGATTATACGGAAAATCGCCTTTTTTTTAGCTTGGAGGTCACAATTATTATCCGATTTAAAAAAACGTTTGATTATATTACCGTTGCACCGTAACGAAGGTTGAGTTCGAATTTCGGAAAAATCAGACCAAAATTGCCATACAAAATGGCCGCCGTTTGTATGCGAATACTGTTAAAAAATGGTATATCAAGGTTGTGGACCCTGTAAAGGTCACAATTTTAATTCGATTTTGATGAAACTTGAAATTCATCGTTATAACCCAAAGATCTTGGTTCTTTTCAATATTTGCGCATATCGGATCGGAACTTCCTGAATTATGGCCCCTGGTTATACGCAAAATCCCCCTTTCTTTAGCTTGTGGTCCCTCTGGAGGTCACAATTATTATCCAATTTAAAAAAAACGTTTGATTATATCACCGTTACACTGTAAGGAAGGTTGAGTTTGAATTTCGGGAAAATCGGACCAAAATTGACAGACAAAATGGACGCCGTTTGTACGCGAATACTGTTAAAAAAATGATATATCATGGTTGTGGACCCTGTATAGGTCACAATTTTAATTCAATTTTGATGAGGAAGGTTGAGTTCTTATTTCGTGAAAATCGTACCAAAATTGCTGGACGAAATGGTCGCCGTTTGTACGCGAATAGTGTAAAAATATGGTATATCATGGTTGTGGACTCGCTACAGGTCACAATTCTTATCCGATTTTGATGAAAAGTCACATTTCTAGGTTGTGTACCGTCACACCATAATCATTGTCGGTTTCGACTTTCATTAATATCAGACTGGAACTGACCAACTAAATGGCTGGTCACGATACAGTATGAAATACAGGACTTAAAGATGTAGGAAAAATCACTTTCGGTATTGCTTGTTCTCTGTCCATCTCTCGAAAATGTGGGCGTATCCTGCCTGGCAGTGCCAGCCTATCTTTTAAATTTTTCCTTGACGACTGACATCGCAAATATTATCCTGTCCAAGCTGCAACATTTAGTGTGTAACTACGAATACGACATTATTGTAACCCAGACGTCATACGATGCTGTAACTGGACGTGAAACCCAATATTTAAGGCCTTGTGTTATGTGGATTTTTTAAATTTTTCCTTGACGCCCGACATCGCAAACATTATCCTGTTTCGAAGAAAAGCGTCCAATTTAGTGTGTAACCACGAATACGACCTTATTGGAACCCAGACGTCATACGAGCAAATCACGCCAAAGTCTTAAAAGAGCGCTTTTTGAGAGCTTTGTCTGACCATGGCCTACAGAGCTACTCGGAGATGTACAAATTCTGATGCTAAGTTTGACCAATCCTTATGCATCCGTTGAATTATCGTATTCGTGGTTAAGCAATATTTGCAGCAGTTCAAAGCAAAGGAGCCGAAAAATATCTTCACCGAATTGTTCGATGGGAGATCAGTCCGCCTGCATAGGACTCATAAACACCAATCGAAATCATCCATAAATATCCCAACTTCGGATTTGTCAGAGATATCATTTCATCTACGGCAGGCTGAAAAGACGAATCTATTGAGAATCCAGACCTTTTTACGTTTCGGTCGTTATTATTACGTTAATCGTAAATATTTTAGATACAATTTTTGTAAGTTATTGTTATCGGAACCACAATCGGTAGTTTATAGATGTAATTTAGTTTGAGTTGATGCCATCCATATTAAAGCCCCAATACCACTCTTGATGTAACTGAATAATATGTCAACAAATTGTATTATTTCAATATTCCAATTAATTGATGATATAAATTTCATTTTAACACACCTAATTTAAAAAATTGGAAAAATTCAACTTATTGATTTGAGAAGTCTAACGTAAACCTTTTCAAATGTGACCTGGATTTTAAAATATTTTCGAACCCTCTGGAAAAGTAAAATAGGATGTAATGGATAATTTACCCAACAGGTAAGACACTAAACATCTAGTACTTAGAATAAGGTTATTATTTATTTTCTGGAGCTACCAAGCAGCAAGAGTGTTATTGTCCCTTTAAATTATAATGTAATATGCTGTGTCGGACTTAAGTTCAATTATGGACATTTTCTCGTTAGGATAAGCAGAGATACGCAGTTTGATTGGTCGATGCTTATTAACACGATAACGATGCTTCTAATTATAGTGATGAAACTTCGTGCATACATGTAGTTTCATTACAATCTGTTTCACAGAGAATTACTTACGAATTATCTCTATAACAGATGACTGTCCACAACACGTGCGTTGACTGCACACGGCGTTAGTCATTGGCTCAACGGCTCGTGCAATGTTTACTTAACTCCTAACTGCTTCGGGCAAAATGATGCATTTTACTCATTTTAATACCCATTTACACTAAATAGGAAATATTTTTTAACTACAAATATTTCAAACGTCTTTATTTATTTTTCTTTTACCTCAAAAAATGTTTGAGAATTTAATTTGTCGGAGTAAAAAAGTTAATATGCCGTACTCATTAAGCCTCGTCGATGTCATTATCAGTGATTGTAGCGGCCAAGCGAATATTCACTGCGGGATCAGTTTGGTTTCATTACTTCAAGTGGAATCCGCAATTTTATTTGGTGTCGTACTATAGGTTGACACCATTGTAAGGGCGCCTGCAAACAGACTTTCGGTTTTCTTGTCATTTAATTTGAGCATGTTTAGATTTATCATGATTTGATTTCCGGATTTCGTATATGAGTCAAAGTTTCCGTAAATGCCGTAGGATTGAAAGCAAAGTGATTTATCACCTGTATATCATCGGCGTACAAGTGCTGCTTTTTTACTCGTCGTTAAGAAGATTACCAAGCTTGGTTTAAAATGTGAGAATGATTTATCTGAGGATAAAACCCTGCGATTCCCCACAATTAAGTTACGTTTCCACAGAGCGAGACGAGTGTATCATACCAGTTGGGTGTATCTCAGAAAGCTAGGAAATGTCAGTGGTGTTCAAGACACACCAAAGTCTAAATCCAGACGCTTAAGCAATAATGAATGATCAAGAAGTGAAACGTCTCCAGAATCCACAGTCTATTTAATGTCATTTAAAACACAGCTTGGCACTGACAGTTTAGCACCATTTCAGTGCCAAGCTTCGGTCTGTAGGCAGATTGGTGTACATACAGTAAATTATTGACGTCCAAATGTTGCAGAATCTGAAGTTTAACAGTCTTTCCAAGAACTGGATACACAAAGGACAAATTTAAAATAAGGCGATAGTTTTTGAGGTTGCTGGAGAAAGAAGGTTTCTTAATAAGAGGCTGTGCTTGCTACAGCCCGTTTAAAGTATCGAAGTACTCTTCCCGACAGTGCCGACAGTAGGCTTTTATTGATAATCTCCGTAATCACATGGACTGAAACAGTTATGGATTTAATAAATACTACAGCAGGTAACGGATCCAATTCACTACATGTTGGTTTAGATTAAATCATTATTGTTTCAACAACCACTGTTATGGAAAGTGGCTGGAAGATCGTTAACCTTCCCCCGTTCCATCCCAGTGATTGAAATTAAGACGATGAAGATGCAGGTTGGGTTCGAATAGACGCCAGGTTACTCTGAATAGACGTAATCATAAAACTTGCCAAATGTTTTTATTGTATATTTGTGACTACATCTTCAAGTTACCTGAGCAATAAGGCTCTTTCCCAGACACACAATTGAACCCAGGTAATGTTCTCACAAACGCAACCTTACTTCTGAGTTGGTGACGTGTTCTCCGTGATTTTCATGTAAGTCGTGCTGCACGTCCTGTCCCGAATCATTCACACTACAACGTCAGCAGCATGCCACGACCGACGACAGCTTATAAGAACCAGGCGCTTAGAAGACTCGACGTTGACCATACTACCCAAGCCGTTGCCAATTACTTCCAGGTGAATGTTCGGACCATCTACAGGCTTCAGCAAACGCCTTCGGGCCACCAACACCACAGATGATTACTCCCGAACTGTTAGACCAAGGGTTACCATAAGGCGACAAGACAGCCATGTTGGGCGACAGCACGTGCAGAATCCCTTCACACATGCATCTGGGACAGTGGGAACACACGGAAGGCCCATCAGTACCGATACAGTTCGCCAACGTCTCATCAGACATAACATCTGTTGTCTTAGACCTTACCGTGGACCGGTCCTCAACCTCGCCATCGACGTGAACGTCTACAGTAGAACTGATGACACGGGCAACGGAGAAATTTTCTGTTCAGTATTGCGTATCAACTGCAGATGCCAGGACCAGAATATGACGTCGACGTAGCCAGCGTTATTCTGACCAGTGTGTCATGGAACGAGAATCATGGGGAGGTCCAAGCATAATGGTTTGGGGTGGGATCGGCCTGAATAAGAAAGTGGGTTCTGTGGTGTTCCAAAATCTTGGTCCAGGGAAAGGAGGTGGCATCACAGCAGTGCGCTAAATCGCCCAAGCTTTCGGACCCCATGTCATCGAAACAACATTTTCCACCATGACAACGCCCTGCCCACATCGCTAGATCTACGCGGAGGTATCTACAGCATAACGAATGGCGTCAGCGTTACACACTGATCAGCCCTTAGTCCGGACTTTTAAAAACCCGATTGAACATCTCTGGAATGAAATTCATACGAGACTTAATAACGTCGTACCGAGACAGCTGATGGATTGCGCCAGGTTTTCTGCGAGTGTGGTTCCAGGTGCCAATGTCGCTTATCAATCTTCTGGTCCACTTTGATGTATAGACTGTGTACAGACTATAAACCTTTTCGTCATGTCTTGGAATTGTGATGAATTAATGACTTATGTGTCAACATACTGTTCACAAAAAAATGATTTGATCAATCTTGGGATTTCCAGATTTCTTTTCAATTTTTTGGTTGCTGTTGGTAGGCTGGGTTTTCTGGCGAGGTCCGAAAGATCATTTCCGGACACCGCTATAGATTTACAATCTTCGCCCTGTTACTCGTCTGGAGATTTTAAGTTGATGTATGTTAAGTTAAGTAGTCTGACTAGATCGAGCTGAGTGGATTAATAGATATTATGTTTGAGTTCATAGATTTATGTTCGTAAAATTTGTATACTGCTTTATATAAAAAACATATTTAAAGAAGAACATTATTGTCTAAAATCGGAGGGCTGCAACAGTATTACACAGAGGTCTTTCACTATCGTTTACATTATCTATACAACGTGTACGTACCGATGAGACGCAGTTTCGGTTGTCTTCATCTACCTCTAGATTTATTGGATTCTATTCCACTCTACTGAATTTTTCTCAGCATACCACCCCCCCCCCCCCTACACACACACACACACACACACACACCCTTACACTCCACTTACGTCCTTCAGAACCCTTTCTTGCTAACATAATTTATTGTACGCGAGTGAAAGTTATCATTATGAAATATTGGAAATGCAGTTAAAATGTTGAAATTATAAGCTACAGCCGAAAAATGTTGAAATTATAAGCTACAGCCAAATGTATCTTGATAAATCTGTGATCCCTGTCTTAGTGAAAATATCAGCTCGTTATAACAACATACGTCTGTCAAACACAACCGGTGCGGGTGGGGGGGGGGTAGTGATTTAACGCGTCATTAAGACGTGGTTTCGATTCTCCGCTTGTACATGACAAGGAGTGAGGTCGCCTGTCCAACCTCGTGGATTTTCTCCTTAAATAAAATCGAATGGTGTGTTAGTTCCGAAATGACCTAGTTTGTATCGGGTGGACGTTAAATTTTTCCCTCTCTTCGTTATAGATCTAATATACATGATTTTGTAGTTTAACAAATACGGCGTAAAGCGAATATACCATCATATTCTCAACTATATAATTACATTCTAGTGGGCGGGATTACAAAATATCTTACAAGCCTCGAAGTAAAAACCTCCTCAATTACTGTCGTTCTTACAGAATCGTTTTATCATTATATTGATTTAAATCAGGTGACAGTAAACGCGGCTGAGTATTGAGTATATAAGTAATGTGTTCTATGGTACCGTGTTATCATATCAAAAGTTTCGTCCGTTAAGTATTCCTACTTATATGAAACAGCATGACCAAAAAGGTTTCGCCTTTTATTTTATTATTGATATATTTTACTCTACTAACAACTAACGGTAAGTTTTCGTTTCATTTATTATTTAATTTTGATAAGACCATTAGATACCACCATATGTAACTTGACTGAAGTATTACTGTACCTTATTATATTAAGTGTAGAAGCCGATTTAGTTTTGGTAATTATTTAAAGGGACAATGACACTCTTGGTGGCTTGGCAGCTCCAGAAAAGGAATAATAGCCTTATTTTAAGTACTAGATGTTTAAGTGACCTACCTATTATGTAAATTATCCATTACATCCTATTTTACTTGTACAGGGGGTTCGAAAATATTTTAAAATCCAAGTCACATTTGAAAAGGTTTACGTTAACCTTTTCAAATCATATAGTTGAATTTTTCCAATTAGGTGTGTTAAGATGAAATTTGTATCATCAATTAATTGGAATATTGTAAAATAATACAATTTGTTGACCAGAACAAAGATTAGGACATGTTCATCTACTCGAAAACAAACGTTCCATTTAACTGAATTGTGTCAAATCATCTGTCAAATAAAAACATTTTAAGATTCATTACAAGTTCGAAGCATTTTAGTCTGAATACTCCGGTAGCAGGTCGACAAACCTGCTAATATAGTCCACTTAATGTTCTTTGAAGGATTATATACTAATAATATGTGTAGATTCAGAATCCGGACGATGCTAAAACATTAACTAGGGTAAAATCCTGATAAATTCTGTCGGTGGTTTCTATGAGAATTCGACCCACTGAATCTAATGATCTTGGCTATTCCTCCAAAACGTGACGGTCAATTCCAATTCAAATTCAAAATGGGGCTCAGTTTGGCAAGAAAATCAAAAAGTCCGCTATATATTATGTGTAATATATTGAAAAATTAATATGTTTTTGGGGTCCCCTAATTCAGAAATTAACATAAAATTTGTTTCGACCTAAAGGTATCCCAATATGACCGCTATACTCAAAATAACGACAATTTGGCGGGACATTTCGATGTTATTAATGTGGATGGTGTAATACGTTAAACTGTGTGTTTTCGGAGTTGCCGATTTCATACCTGAACAGTTAAATGTGCTACGATAGAACGAAACGCCAATAAGGTTCACCAATATGCCCCATGCTTCTCAGTTGACATAAAATATATTATATAAGCTTAGGAGACCATGAAAATAAATAGCAGTCTTGATACTTTGGTGTCAAAGAACTAAGAGCAAAGCGGAATAAGAGTTAACAATAACAACTACACCATTGGCATTCTACTCCTCGTATTCTTAATAGACCACAAATTCTTCACAGCCCAATACTATTAAAGCACAATATTGGTGTCAGTCGTCATCATCATATTATTATGGGATAGAACTGGTTTAACAAATTCCAACTATAATTTTAACACAGATATCATTGCAACGATAATGCGAAATCTAAGTTCAACAAACGGAAGTGACGAACGCAAGTTATCCTTCATAATAACCGACTAATGTGACGAGTGATAGTGATAACAGATACACGGGTGGATTTCTGCTCACTACTAGTTCCTTCCAAGACCAAATATTGTTAAGTGAGACTGAAGAAGGCGGGTTTCATAGTGGGTCATAATGTATGCTTGCTAATTTGCTCTCCGAAACCGCTTACGTTTCATATACATGACTATTTAGAAGCTCGGTAAACTACCAATATATCAATCTTCTTGTCATTGTACAAACAACTAGACGTATATGGTATGACATTATTTATATGCGCATCGTCAAATGCCTTCACTAATGAGTCTTATAGTTATATAGCGTGTTAAGGGCAACCAAATTACCCAAAAACGGCATCCACCCTAAAATTAGTGTTATACTGGTCTATTAAATAGGATGTAAATACAAGTTATCTTTTAGAAACATTGACTTTTAACTCACCTTAGTCCAAATCTTGATTGTATTTGACCGTGAAGGGAATGTGTTCTTATAAAAACAGAGTGTGGTCGGGAAATTTATTTTATTACCGCTCATTCTGCTGTGCCCTTTGACACAGAAAGTTTTACATGATTATTTTCTTCCATTGTCTCCGAAACTTACAAATTACGTCGAATTTGAGAATTATATTGGTATTTCGTTCGGTCATAACATATTTTGCCCTTACAATATGGGTTCGGCGCCTCCTAAAACCTACGTATTATAGGCCTACCATCCCATTTTCAAAATTTGGAATATAGTTGTCATATGTCATATTGGAATACCTTTGGTCGGAACATATTTGTATGTTTATATCTAATATTATACATCGATATAAGGGACTTTGTGATTCTTAGGGATTCCCAAGTGTATTTGATTCAGTGGGTCGAGGTCTTATAGAAACCACCCAGCTAGATAACCAGAAAATGTCTCATCTTGAATATCTAAAGTTCCTCAAGAGTATCAGGGTGGCATCATCTGGATTCTGAATGTACACATATTAGAGATATATAATCCATCAAAATACTTATGAGGTTTGGCTGTCGGACAAAGGGGGTTGGGATGGCCTAGTGGTCTAGAGTGCCGCGCTTCGACCTCTAGCTGGCCGGTCACGTCTGGCTTGCGGCTGTGGTTTCGAGCCCTGGTCTGAGCGTATATGGCATGGAGATAGGGGCGTCTTCTCAACCTCGTGGGTTTCCTCCGGGCACTCCGGTTTCCTCCCACTGCTAACCCCCCTAATTGGGTTATTAATTCTTATAAAATAATGTAAAATATTGGTTTTATATATATACTATTTTAGTGTTGAAAGTGAATAAAATGGATTTTACAGTCAAAAATTTGAATGTCGAAAGATGTTCAAATTCACTTTAAAAATCTCAAAAAATAAAATTTACTCACAAAACGATATGACTAAAATATTAAATACAAAACAGTTTTTGTTTCTAATTTAATTCAATTTCTTTTATGATTTGAAATCATCGTCGATTCGTTGCAGTAATTGGACTGACATGTTGGATAGTATTGGGTTATTATTTGCTAATTTCAGGTGATAAAGAAGGGAAACTGGAATATGGAGACATTTCCATGATTTAACTCCTTGCTATTGAAGTATATCACTAATTAATTATCCAGAATACAATCTTTGCAAAATAATTAGTTCTTCTCTGGTGCCTTAAAGATATATCCTATTTATTCCTGTCTTTTACATAATTAATTTAACTATTTATTATTCTATTTATTGTCATTTATTAAAAGTAAATATACATACTTGTCATTCAAATAATGGCCCTAGTCAACTAGGCCCCACTCGTTATGATCTATATGACGACGTTTTTCCAAGGGCATTAATCTTAGAATACGCACACTAACAACAATATAAGTAAAACGGTTTAGCCCGCCACAGTTAGTTACTATTGATAAGATATAAACAAAGAATATTGCAGACAGACGATTAATGATTGCATAAGATATAAAAAAAAATAACTATATAAAATAAAAGACGGGGGCCTTAAGGGGATGGAGGAATATGCGCTGAAATATTTGCTCCCCAGTAAACTGTTACTAATGTAATGAATGACTTAATTGTGGGTATATTAAGGATGCATCATGTGAGGTAAATCCCCGTATATGAATTATTATTTAGGCATTTATTCACTTGAAAAGTTTATAATCAACTCTCTTCACTATCGGTTAGCTGAGATTTAAACGGATTAAAACTTGGTCGCCATTTAATGATTTAATTTTAAAAAAATTGCGAATAGAGTCCCGATAAACAAAGGAATACCGTTGCAACGATAATAAACAAACTTATCAAAACTCCACACAGTAATTAATTCGCTCAATATTAATTTTGCATTATCTATTTTTGAACTATTATTGCAAGAACGACCACCTCTTTTCTTAAATAGAGTATCTTCAATTATCTAGTCTGAAATTTTCTACTTTAATTCAAGCCAGTTCTGGCTAGCCCGGTGGTATTCTTAAAACCTTGTAATAATATGATAATTTTTAATTTTCGTGCTGCGGTGGCTCGGTGAGCATGGCGTTAAGGTTCCGTGTTTGATCCCGGTGTTGGCCGACCCCCCCCCCCTTTTGTTTTCCCTGTCTGTCAGTGGTGTAGGGCTGGGTAGGTCGAAAGATAGCACTTGCGCGCTGTGCCATAAGGTCTGTCATTGAGTCAACTGCCGTGGTTTCGACTCACGGGGGTTTTCTGGGTTCCTTGGTTTCATCCAACTGCTATAGACCCCTACGCGCAAGTGAATTATTGAAATAAAATTGAACCATATGTTAGCCCCGAAATGACCTAGTTTGTGTTAACGTTAAACCCCATTTCTCTCTCTCGATCATGGTTGTTATTAATATAGTAGACAGGAATGTGAAACGAACTGAAAACGAGTACTTGTACACTCATCATATCAGCTCGGGAATAGAGTCATTTTGCCGTCTAATTGACAGAAGTTTTTGCTTGGATTCCCTGTTGTTGTTAATATTTAAAAATATAACTTATTCGATAGCTTTACTGCTAATTTGATTGTCTATATCTATTTTATTTTGTATCAGCTTACAGATTTTATGGGCCATATGATATATTTCAACCAAGAGATGTTAGATGGCAGAGAGTGATTAAAAGCAATGGTAAGTATATATTTAGATACAGGTTTGGTACTTGCGGCATAGATATAGTTTTAAACTGATAAACTATTATGTAAAAATTCTATTCAAACTGGTATAGACTGGCAAAGCATTAAGATAGCACGTAAAAGTAATGCCCTGAGTTCACGCTGGTAGTGTAGACAATTAAAATGTATGACAAAAATAACTAGCTTATGTTATTGGGTTGCGCTTTTTTGGGAAAATTTTTCACCCGAAAAGAAACACCGATTATTGATGTGTGAAGCTCCTTAAATACTAAAAAATAAAAATAAAAGCAGGGGCAGCTAGAGTTATCCTTTAATTTATGTCGTTGCAGGGGTGTTGAAGGAGGATGGGGTCTTCCTTCATAAAAAATTTGTTGAAATCTGGTCGTAATAATCTAACAATTTTTGAAACTCTCGAGTGGTAATAAGGATCAAATAATGGCGTTGTTTCCTACAGTTTCTGTGAAAAACATTTATTTGTAGCCATTACAATTTATATAAAAACGCAACGGTATAAGAAGGTGAAAGGGAAATATTAGTACTTTGAGTAAGTTAATAAAGAAGACTTTCAATTTAATTACAAATTTGGAAAGTATAAAATAACTGTATTAGACGATACAACATTTGAGTGGACATATTTCATCAAAAACAACCTTGAGAAAGTAATAATGTCTCCACTAGTCCACCCGTACGCCCTTCACTCTTAATGGAAGGCCACACGGGTCATAATTATTTACACTAATAACAGTAATATGATTCTGGCAAGACGTCTTTTGTCTAACGTAAATCTACTAGAATATTAACGACAGACAGAGCATGAAACAACCCACATTAGCCTTCATTATTAGTAATTACTGAATGCGAAAGCATCAATGTCATCATAACCGAAAGTAGTTGGGAATTTCAAAAGAAATCAGGAAAATCAAAAGATAGTTCTGAATATCAAAGGTATTGGTCAGATGGTCGGATTGATTAAAAACAAGTTTGGGTTTATAGTGTACTACATGTAAAGTAGAAACAGAAACCACAAATTAAAATCAGAAACTGAACATTAGCAACAACGAAATATAAGAAACATCCAAAGAACACCAGTGTTCGGTAATAATTCAAATAATTTCAAAATGGCGGCGTGCAGTGAATTCAAGAGAATTGCCCTAAGAGCTTTTAATTTTGGACAAATACTGCCTTGCGGCCCACTTACTTGAAAACAGTTTCCTCTAATTTAGTCGACCAGGTAACACCTACAAGAGTCGCCAATTTTAATGTCACATATTATGTTAGGCAGTATTGTTAAAGTCCAATAACCGATGGAGGATTGGAAGAATTGGGGTTATGTGACAATCTTGCGGCCATTCTTGGATATGTTGAAGGCCATTAATTTAGTCGATTTTAAGAAACACCAATGAGAAGACCATTTCAAAAACCAAGTGGGATATAATCGATCCGAACCTCATGTATGAACTTGGCGAAAGGAAGTGGAGCGTTGAAATACATACTATATACTGCCCAATAATAATGTTGGCGGAAATTGAATATCTCTCATGTCCAATTTTAGGTTCGCCAGGTCTAATAATCGCGTTTTGGCACCGGAACAGACAACTTCAGTTTTATCCCCGTTTAGTTTCAAGCAATCCCGGTTTTTCTTCTTTGGATGTGTGAAGACGTTTTGTTAGCACCCATTTTGATGCAATGAATACGTTGAAAATAAAACTGATTGGCGTCAAGAAGCTACGGAAGCTAACAATTTGAGGCATTACCATTAATACCAAAGTTTTTATGGGACCGGAAAAAAACAGTTTTGCTGGTCTATTATGTCAAAAGCTACGGAAGTATCAAATAGTGCCATGGTTGTCTACAAACTGGCCTGAATTCATAAAACAAGTAGTTCTTCTCAAGTTGATCAAATAACAATATTTTGACAGCATTTGTATGAAAAGTGTGTTGACTGTAAAGCGTCTGCGATTTCTGATAATATCTGGATCAAGGGATAGTTCTTGAGTAAAGGTTTTAGAACAGCTGATATGAAGAGCATATGAATGGTATCCGTATAAATGCTCTTATTGGTGAGGTCGCTTATGGTTTGCAGTAGAACATTAAGATAGACCTGAATCGAGCTCAGATGATGTTGGTTTTGAAATTTCTGAATATCACTTTCGTCACTAAAATGGTTAGAAGATGCTACTGATATACCAAATTAAGCAGTCTTGTTTACATGAAAGACTATATTTATCGACTGTTGTAATTTGGTTGCTAACGAGGGATTCAGTATCATTATCAATAATGGGAAGCTTCACATCGCCACGCTTGACCATTAAAGAAAACATAAAAGAGTAAAGGGCTTTAGAATAGCCACTGTTTTATGCGATTGAAGATTTAAGGGAGATCATTGACACCCCGCCAGCAGCCGACATACATTTGTCGATGGGTTACTAAGTGAGATGATGTTCGCCAACGTTTCTCTGCTTTGCCTTCCAATATCATTGGTCCAATATAGATCATTTTTTAACGTCCCACAGTGATATCAAAAGCAGCAGGTGTCCACAATCAAATTGTTGACAAAAGGACGGATGGACGGAAAGGTAAACAGCACAATACACTCACATTAATCAGGAGATATCAAGTCCTACTTAAAAGATGTTAACTTCTAACCAGACCATTTAAGGTCTAAATTAGGAGATAATTACACCTAATTATGAGATACTAAGTTCTAATTAGGAATTTCTATGTTCTAAAAAAAGAATTACTATCTCTTATTTTATTCAATAACTCTCTCCCTCTCTCTAATTGATCTAGAATATTCAAACTTGGTGTAGGTCTTTACTAGGCATATGCATTGATAAAGTTCGAAGATGAACATTTTCTGTTTAGGGTAAGCAATGATAAGCAAATTGATTGGTTAATGATTTTGGACACTATAACTTTACTTCTAATTATGTCAGAGTGATGGAACTTGGTGTATAGTTTCAGTACCTTGGTGTATCAGTACCTTGACTAAGTTCGATAATGTGCATTTTCTGCTCAATATAAGCAAAGGAATAAGCTATTCGACAGGTCGAGATTTTGAAACACAATAACTCTCCTTCAAATTGAGGTAGAATGTTCAAACTTGGTGTAAGCGTTCATTAGGTCAATGCCTTGACGGAGTTCGATTGTCTGCTTACGGTAAGTATAGCTAAATAATCTGATTGGCTGATGCTTTGGGCTACGATAACTTTGATTATAATGAAGTGAGAGCGACGAAACTCCAAATATAAATTCATTATGTCATTACCTTGACTAAGTTTGATGGCGAGAATTTTCTGCATAGGCTAAGGAGCGATAAAAAAATTGGCTGAACACTTTGGAACGTAACAAATCTGCTTTTAATCTTGAATGTCTAGACTTGATGTAGATGTTCATCAGGTGAATGTCTTGAATGAGTCAATGATTAAGATTTCGAGCTAAAGCTAAGCAATTTCATTGGCCGGTGCTTTGGGACAAGACAATCTTGATTCTATCTGATAGAGAGTGATGAAACTAACAGTATAGTTTGATTGCTCGATACTTTTGAAAAATATATGTGCGATTAATTAATGTGTCATCTATTTATTTTGGCTTGCTTATTTATTCATTTGACCCTAATGCGCCCCTCCTGCCGCAGGGGGTTGAGATAGCTGCCTGGGACAAGTTTACCAAATTGAGAAAAAAGATAAATATGGTGTTTTACCTTTACAATAGCCAGGTGATTTTACTTTGATATTGTTTAATTAATCTTTAATTACATTATAGGTGGACAATCAATAGAGCGCTAGTACTACGACTTTAATCTGCGATATCACATTAAAGCAGGCGTTAAAGAGCCAAGGGTGTAGTTATACAACTTTAATCCCTTTACAAATCCTTCATTAGCCACATTGATTTAATTAACATTAATTTATTTTCTCCTTCAGATGACGGGAGTTCTAAACCAGCATCAATGCCAAAAATAGCAGACCGTGATGACTATTTACGACAATTGGTCAGAATGTTAGAAGATGCTGGGAAAAAATAACAGGAAAGGAGAAACCAAGAAATAGAAGCACTACTGCAGGATTGTTCTGCAACTAATAATATCCGCAACTGCTAAAACAAGATATACCGAGTGAATTATTAGTTTATTTTAAAGGGACATAATACTCAAAATTTATTATGATCAACTGTCCTCCGTTACAGATATACGTCACTATTGATACCATTATATAGCCCCAATTTGGCAATGATCTGAAAATATAGTCCCGAGACTGAAGTTTTAGTTGCCGACTATAAACTAGTGTCCGACTATAAATTAGTGCAGCATAATGGTGGATCGACTATGTATTAAAATTATATTTATCTCGTCGATTACTGAATCGATTAAATTCATCATTCGTTTTTTTTTAAATATAAGGACATTTATAAGAAATAAACAAAAGAAGCCATCATATTATGTCCCTTTACGACTTACAGTATTAAATATATTTGAGGTTGTGGCCCCGGATTGGTATAAAATAAAATATTGAAAATGGGTATATTTGTTTTAACATTATGCTGTTCTTTCATAAAATATTTAATAAAACTACTGCATTTTATATATCTTTCTCAAAACATTATAAAAACTACTGTATTTTATACAGCTTTATTAAAACTACTGTATTATATACAGCTTTATTAAAACTACTGCCTTATATACAGCTTTATTAAAACTACTGTACTACGAAGCTTAAAAAATCGGATTAATTTTTATACACCCCACGTTTAATAAGATCACCAATTCTCTCTGGTCGTCAACCCATAGTTATACATTGTAATCCGATTATGGACGCAATTATATATCGCCCCTAACGTAGGGTATATATTACCCCCGTCGCCAAACCCGATATTGTATTCAAAGGGTTTCTTTGTAATTGATTTTAGTGGTTCAGGATGTTCTCTTTTATAATCTGTCAGGTGAACCTCGATCACTCTTGGGCGTTTTGAGAAATTTAAGATGGCTTCCAGGACGGGCGCCATTTCAATTAATCCCATATAGCTCCCATAGTATTTATTGTAGGATAATAATTTTGGTGTCTATCCCTGTGTTGCTAGGGTCATTATGTGATTATGTGATTCAAAATGTCAGACAACTCGCTAGCGACCGTTTAAGGCCATTATTTCACCAAAACAAACTATATTTGTATATTTCTGGAGCATATGGGTGATACGATAACACCACATACAGGTGTACAGGTCACAATTCTATGGATTACAATTACTGCTTATTACTGAGCGACGTTTCGACTAGGCTTCTCCAGTCGTTATCAAGCAATGATAAAATCTAAAAAGAGACAAGTCAATATATACGTGTACACAACAATACTTTCTTAATGCTAACAAACCGCAGATCTACAATTGCTCGTACCTAAAGGGAATCTAATTTAATTAAGGATTATAAATTGAAACGTTATTGACAACATTCAATAAGACCACTTACAACGATTTGATCTGGTTTAAATAATGACAACATCCCGAGAGGATGAGATTTTTGTATTAGGACGGAAAATAATATATATATATATGCGCATGGTGTTGCGAGTGATTATACTGATATACGAAAAACCCTTAGAACAATAACTTATAAATGATAAATGAAGGCTGACTATTTAAAATGGTGAGTAGTATCCCACTGGATGTTATAGTGATGAAGGGAGGCAGGATTAGAACTATTAAGGGGGTGGACAGTAGAAAATTCCATTTTTTTTAATAATTGAGATAAAGTTATCATTCTTACACATCTTAGAACACATCCATTGAGTAATACAAAAATGGCCGAAAAATTTCCCTGGGGCTACCTGTTGCTATGGAGACGGCGGCCATATTGGATTTATGCGTATAATTTTAGTCATCTAGTTTCTCAAAAACTATTCAACAGAATGTTTTAAAATTAAGCAGAGCGGTTACTGACATGTTCTTTTATGCAATAGGCAAGTTTCATTTCAAAATAATAATTTGAAAGCGAGTTATACACATTTTAACGTTAACTTTGAAATTTGTTCACATGTCACAGTTGCTATGGCAACAATATATCAGGAACTATTTCGCAGATTTCAATAAAATTCTACTATTGCACACATTTATTATATAGGAAGTTATATTCCAAGTTTCAAGAAAATCTGACCATAACTGTCAGAGATATAGCATGACTAAAATTGATAACTCTAGAAAAAAAACTGTTATGAGAAATCAGCCATTGAGTTCAAGTATTTCAGTAGAACAACTTACGCCGACCTGTTCCATTCATTTATTTAATTTCAATATACTGACTTTTAATATAAATATTTTTTAATGTATTTCTTCATTATATACAATATTTTCTCATATTTTATTTCTTGTGTGTAAAATTACAACCGAACTTTGACAGACATAGATGTTATTCAAAACAACCATAACTATGTGACAGTCAGTAGGCGAATCTGGTAATGGTATTACCACCAATACCACTACTAGGTCTAGCAGACGAATATTCATCTTCATTTTGTTTATTATGGGTGTCTGTCATACGTATTTAGTCATCTAAACAATTTCAAAGGCATTTTATTTGAATATCTTCATAAATATTGATAAACAATGACGTATGGGTCAGTAATATCGCAACCAGGTTTGATGTGGTATGAACTTAGTGCGCATGCCCACTGACCTGACCTTAAAGGATTGCCCGCTTCTGATTGGACACTTCAACATTGACCTATGTGACCATAAATCAAATAACTTATTCTCAAAATAACCTCATTAGGTATGCAAAACTTGTTCTTGTTTGCTATTTTTATCTCTATCAAGAGGAAAGGTTTCAAGACACCCCCCGAAAACGTCATTTCCTTTCAATAGGGGAAATCCCAAGCTTTCTAACAGTATCCAACATGGCGACAGTTTACCGAGTGAAAACAGAGTATTTCGCGTATGAAATGCCTATAGTTTTTAGATTTTTATCAATAGTTTTAGCGGAATTAGAGCAAAATAAAAAAGGGTGGCATCATTCAGAACCAAATTTTGTAGAAATAAAAAAAAATTTTGTGAAAAAAATGACTGGGGGAGGGGTGACCCAATGGTTATTGCGTGTGCGTTGTATCGTAAGGTCTGTCATTGAGGTAACTGGTGTGGTTTCGATTCCCCGGTTATAAGTGAATTGCAAGTCCACTCTCATGGGTTTTTCCGGGTCCTCTGGCAGCACTACACGGGTGATCGCTGCTTCCTGTCATTTAATGAACGGCTTCTTAGTTTTTGCTACACCCGTTCCAGGAATGTTGGTAGTCCGTCTTTTCTATTTTTGTCTCATCCAGACGACTATCCGTTGTCCTTTGTCAGACCATTCCCCTGCACCACTGACATGGGTGAACCACGCCGAAAAATCCAGATGAACTTTGTCGGTTAACACCCGGATCGAACACATCACACTAAGTTTAGCGAGCCAACGTCATACTCACTTCGCCACCGAGGCTCCCTATTTAAATTAAAACGTTTGCACTTCAATGGCTCCAGACAACCGGCAGGGAACTAAAATGTCAATTTCTGCGAATATCAACGGTTGCATACTTGTGTTCATAAAATTTTTAAAGAAAATGTGTGACGCCGTTATTACCAAGGCGCTGGTTCGCTAGTGTGGAGGTCGGGTGTTCGATCCCTGCATTGGCCGAGAGAATTCATCTCGATTTTCCGACGTGATTTCTCCTTGTCAGTGATACAGAAGGGGGGGCCTGACAAGGACAGCTGCCTAGTCATTCGGATGGGACGTTAAACCGAGGTCCGTGTACACATTGGAGTGTACGTAAAATATCCCTTGGCAATTGGAATTCGATGTAAGAGTAGGCCGTAGCGCCGCTGCCGCTTTCCACTGTATGGCGTATGCCCGTCTTCCATTAGCCCGGGTTAGGTGCAAGAGAGTAGGACGTTAAACCCCATTTCATTTCGTTATTACCAAGGAATTCTATATTATTATTTTTAATTATTTTTGCTACACCCGACAAGTGCAAGAACACAAAATTGGTAGCATTTTGGAGATTTTGGTGATCGCAAAATGAAAGCAAAATCATAATGTAATTGCATTCATGAAATAGCATGTCACTTATTATCGTCAACGATCCATCTTATGACTAGCCAATCTTAAAAACTGTTTGGCTTATAGAGCGTTTATAATTATTAAAGAGACAGAGAAATGGGGTTTAACGTCCACTCGACACATACTAGGTCATTTCGGGACTAACATATGGTTTAATTTTAGCAGTGGGAGGAAACCGGAGTGCCCAGAGGAAAAACACGATGTAGAGAAGGCGCCCCTATCTCCATGCCACATACGCTCACACCAGGGATCAAAAACACAGCCGCAAGCCAGAGGTGACCGACCAGCAAGAGGTCGAAGCGCCGCACTCTAGACCACCAGGCCATCCCAACCCCCTTATAATTATTAAATACAATTATATAAAGTGTATAGTTTACAAGCAATGTGGGTATTAAAAATGTCCTGTTGATGCATTTAAACAAAATAACAACGCAATGCGTGGGAATACGACCACACAGGATCTATGTCTCGAGAGAAAATATAACCATAGGAAGCATCTTATCCGAACGAATAAATTGAATGTTGGGCTTATCTGACAAATAAATCTTCATCCCTACCGTGATCCCGAGTGTCCTTTTTTGTCACATAATAAATCTCTAGATCAGAAGTTCCAGAATGCTGAAAATCAACAAGCTTCATCTGCCCCGACCCAATGATTCAATCGAAATTTGAAAAGCACTAGGGTTAATCCTATAGAAGACCTAAAGTTTCACACAAAATTTGAAATAAATACATTTAAACTGAAGCCTCTATCACCTATTGTTTCGAGAAAATGGGACGGGGTTACCCCTGAACGAAAGGTTGCAAAACAGCGACTATATACACTTCCTTAAAAATATATTTTTTTTTTTTTTAAAAATTCATGATCCCAATGTTTCACGCCAAAATTGAAAAACAAATCCGTTAAAAAGTCAATTATTGACGGACGGACGGGCGGGCATGGATGAGGAAATTATACAAGCACACTAAAATGGGGAAGTATTAAAAGTAATTTACTACAATATTTAAGAAACCCTGGAACCACTTCGATGAAATGAAACCTGATTTATGATATTTTCTTCCTTTTCTTTGGGTTTTAAACATGAAACTTTTTCTGGCAAGGTGCTAACCTTAAAATATGGTCGTTTGGATGTCACGGTTATTGTAATGTTTCACAGAAGTCTTGACATTATTAATACAGTAATTACAATATTTACCAGGAATAATATAATGACGATATGAAAATTTCCAGAGAAAATATCCGGAGAGAAAATGGTTCACATTGTAATGCTATAGAATAAATTAGGCGGAGACAAAAATATAAATCAAAAGCATACAAATGAAATTGCTAAAATAATATGTCTTTCAATTCCCTTTTGACGTGGTCCGTTTCCGACCTCTCACGGGAACATAAATTATAAATTCCAAAGTTATCAACTATGTCGGAATTTCCTTTTTTCGCCAATTTTTCGTTTTCGCTAGAAAGCTGAAATATGGCACGGCATAAAATAATTCAACAATTGTTAAAGATACATTATGTAAGATTTAGAGAACCGTTCTTGTTGTAATAGTTCAATATAGATAATGCCAAATGAATATATAAAAATTTCATTCAAACTACTTTATTCTAAGCGACGTTATCACTGTTACATTGATGTGTACAGTGTACTGGTTGTTCTGGGTATAGCCCCGCTTCTCCATTTCTAAATTGAATCAATAGCATCTAGTATTGATTTTGATCTCGAAATGTTAAACAAACATTATGCAAGAGCTACATCTGACTATTGCATGTTTTTTTTGTTTTTTTATTAACTTCTCCAAACCTTAATCAACTCTCGATGTCATCTTATGTGTCGGATTTTCCCTGAATTTTTATCCGATCTGCTGCCAAACGCTCATTGCTAATTAAATCCAATGGATAATCGAGATTATATTTTTTTTATCATACCAACTTTAGTAATGGTGGTCGCGGCTATAGAAATTCAAAAACTATCTCGGTTCAGAGTGGAGCAATTTGAGTGAAATTTTCATCATATTATTACATTTACGTTATCTATTATTTTAACTATTATATCGAGAATAGTGAACTCTTTGTAATCTACCATAATGTATCTTTAATAAATCCTTAATTAATAATTTAACACGCGTTTGATGTGACGTCACAGATCAATGCTTCCCGGAACTCTAGTTATTATGCAGATTGGATACCATTCTCCACCCCTTTTACCAAACGTTTTTCAGCCGACATATTATTTTGTCTACAGTTAAAATGGACTATGCAATGTCGCACGTTATAAAGCCACTGAAAATAAATACAATACGGCTAATTAATTGATAACAGAAGTCCTCTTCTAATTCTTCAAAGTACACATTTACTCGCAATCGGGAAATGTTAAAATTAAGTTCACAACCACACAATTACGAATTTAACTGTACCAGACTTTTATTCAACAGCACTTAGTTTAGCATCCACGTTTTTGCACGCAGATGTTGTGCAATTTGACGCCCAGTATCAACCCTTGCTGCCGAGTGTGCTCTTGTATATTATTTGTACCTATACCACTGTGAATTTGTTCCATGATATATAAACGCTAAGAATCGCAAACGTAAAGCTTTAGTATTAGACAAGTTTTTGCTCTGATAGACAAACACAGTGGTTGAAAGTCGGTGCCGGGTAGACGGGACATACAGACATTCACAAAGCTGTGACGGATGCTATAACCCCAACAGGATCACAAGTTAATCTCTAGAAAACTTTCTCTCTAATTCTCATAAATCTCGTTGTTTAGGTAGTTTTTATCGTCTGTTCAGTGACGATGTGACATGAAAACAAAACCGCCAAAAATCGACCTGTTCAACAACACCATAGTGATAGGGTGGGGCTAATGTTGAGGGAATGGGTAGTCTGCCAACAAAACACCATCCTACAACAACCTTTTTCATCTCTCCTTAAATACAGGTTTGTGTCGTAAATTTACGCTTTGCCTTCGTTTAGTGTTTACGGAAATCAGTCGACTCAAATTAAGGCTTCGTCCTAAGTCAATACAACGTATTCATACTAAGCTTGGATACATTCTATACATTGGCTGGCTTTTCTCTACCTCAGATCATAGAAGAGAGTTGAATTTCTAATGAGTTAAATAAACCAGACGTTAGTTTGGCACCTAGTTGTGGATTGTAGACATTTATTGAAACATTTTTCAAATCTTGGACACCGCTACGGAATCCTTAACGATTGTTTTTTTTATCATAACGATGGATTATTTGAACAATATTTTAAAAGAATAATCGGATTTATTGTTTTAGTAACAATTTCAACATCGTATCTACAAACAAGTGGGAACCAGATTTACTTTTATAAACACTGGATAATAGTATTCCACTGTTTACGGATTAAGGATATTAGTGGAATAAGTTGTATTTTATCCATATTTAAAACGGTAAGTTTAATGTACCTGTATTTTTTAATTATTATTTCTTTGATAACATGTATTTTTCCCTGAAGTTAAAAATCTAATTCAATTTATCTACAATATAATTATTTAATGATTTTGGACGTCAGCGCCCAAGAATAAAAAAAAACTTGAAACATTTGTTTATACGGCTATATAGATATCGATGCCCATGGTTGGGATTTACCATCCTCCATATCAGGGAATTTTAATTAGAATTTCAATTTGTTTTAGAAGGTTTTATATCTGATCATTATATCCAGTGAACTTCAATTTCGTTTATACCATGAAATAGAACCGGATCTGAGAGTTTTTCTGTAAATTAATAAATTGTAAACAGATGATAGGTGAAAGTTGATATGGGCGGGATATCACTTTTTGCTCGCTTTCATTTAAAGATGCCAACGTTCGTGATCTAACTTGGATTTTTAAAAGTTGATATTATTATTATAATTAACACAGACAAAACATAATGCACTTTGTTGATTAGATCAATGGCGATTCATGATTTATTGTCAACTCAAATAACAGCAGTGCGTATTTCTTGGAAGGCAACAGATGTCATTTTCTCACATAAATAACGGGTGCCCTACACTGGAATCAGATATTACATAGTTGTCAAGGGAATCTGATAAGTCTTATCGTGCCGATCTCTTCTTATGACGTTTTCGCTAAATAATTATAACGTCAGTTTTTATAAATAATTAATATCGTTCAGATTCATATATCTTTCAACCAGACAACCCCCCTCCCCATCCCCCCATCAGTTTGTGTTCAATTTCATTCATATGATCAGCCATTATCAGGATTCAACCAATAATAATTGTCCTATGATAGATTTAAAAACGTCACGGCTTTAAAACTAGAAATATATTGCCTTAATGTGTTACTTACATTACCTATTTTATAATTATGATGTGTCTATTACAAATTGGATGAAATATGAGTGGTCCATTTACACGCCTACATCGTATTCATTCACATATTTATTTCATTCCAGTCTACAGTCCTCGAGATACCGAGTTCAATTCATTCTTCAATTTAATATAATATGTTACTTTAATGAAAAACTTGGTCCGTGATAACTTCAATACAAGGAAGGAATAAACCATGACTAAATATCTAAATACAAAAACATGATGATTCCTTAGTCATTCCTTTAGAAGTATTTTAAACCTCAAAAGTTATTCTCACTTTAATTCTATATAAACCATTATAGATTGACTAATTCGTGCCTATGATTATTTCAGTAACCAAAATGAAAATACTGGCGGTAATACTTTTATTTTTACTCAGTGTACTGACTGCAACTTCTAAGTCATTAACGGTAAGTTAGATTGTAGATTATATCTTTTTGTTTCTTAAAATATACCACTATAAAAATCGAAATACCAAAACACTCTAATGTCATTAAAATATAAATATTTTTTGTTACACCTGTATTCATGTACATAAACGGGTAATTTACAAAGTGTAATTATATATGTTAGTTTTAAATTCAATAATATATATTTTATAAGACACTATAATAACTGATCTTTTGAATGAGAATGGGATTGGGATTACCCATGTTGTACGATGTGTTACATGTACAGTTGATTAAAATTACCATCACGCTGGTATTCTATCTAATTGATACACAAACACACCCACAATATAAACAATGCCTTAAACATTGCTTATATTGTTAGTTTCAACTAGAGATTAAACTATCTTATCCATTCTGTCATTTTAATGCAACTAAAAGGAGTGTATTGTTATCTACCAAACAATTTCCTTGTTATTTTTTCATATGTGAAACAAGTTTATTTTTCAAGTTTCATGATATTCAAATCGGGAAAACATGGCATTATGAAGGAGTTCAGTACAGATAACAGTAAGACATGATAGCTGGTACTATTTCGTAATAACCAAACTATAAATTGTTACGGCAATATACATCCCGGAACTGTATCATTATGCCGTAAAAGAATTTTATGGCAGATCACATGACATGATTACCACTTGGTGGTGATTAAGATGTTTAGAAAGATGATAAGATATGTTGATATCTGGTTCTCAACATTCTCTACGAGATGACCTCACTATATTCATAATTCATTTTAATTCACATCAGTTTATTCGCTCGGTGTTCCCTGGTCTCTGGTATAAAAAAAGTTTTATATGAATTTAAATATATGATAGCTTTGTTTATGGTATTTCTTTTAACTTTTATGCACATTGATTGTGAAAATATCGAAAAACGTATGCAACGAATGACACATCCTTGGTAATGCATGTTGGTAGTTCCGTGACAGCTTATAGCAGCTGGTTACAATCGAAACACAATTTTAAATGTGGTCCTGGCAGACAATAAAACGCACTTGAGACGGCTATTTTGTGGATGTTTTGGGAGAACATTGAATAGTTTCCGAAAAATAGCTTTATGACATTTTGAATGTTAATGGTAAATAAAAGTTGAGTAGTGACCTATGTTAGAAATGTAAAGGAACACGAGAACATGGAGGTATGCTGGCTGTATGAAGTGATGTTTTACTATTAGTACACTTAGTTTAAAGGGGACAGGGTATGATTATGTGCAAGTCGACGCGAGGTCAGTAATAATCAACTACCTTGTTGTAGGTCACGTTAAATGGTTAACGTTACTTCATGCTCATTCATTGGTTATCAGTACGATTTGGAATGTCCAGTTAATTGCATTTCAATCCTTAAAGCTGTTGACAATTAAAACCTCTGTGTACACTTAAGATATGGCAACAGAATTATATTATCTGTGCATTAGAAGACATTTAGACCCACGTACAGCGAACCTTTTGCAAGTAATATGCATGCGTAAAATATGAAGTCGTGTTATAGAACACGCAAGAATAGTAATTACACAGTTAAAAATAATACCGTGTTTACATTTGGTCTGATGGCAACTACAGCAACACTAAATGTATGAATTTTATAATGTATGCTTTACTAATTTGGTATAAAAATAGATTAGAAACATTGGCGATTGTTCCCCGCACCCTATAAAACTATTGTTAAGGTCAGTAAACTTGATATTATCTATAGGTATTAGAATACATGTATATTAGGGCATTTGGCCTGATCCAGATCACATAATAGTCCATCAGCTAAATGACTTGATTTTACAACAATTTCAAATTTACAAAAGCCCGCCATTCTGATTGAAATTTAACGATTACAGGCCCTATCTATACTTAGTTGGATTATTCATTTATACACGTCATCAATCTGAATTAAGAATAATGCCTAAATATGTATACACGATACTATCATTTCCCGGTAAGATCACAGCATCAATGTTGATTTGAATTGACAAATAATTCTTGTTTTCAATATTGAAAATTTTGGATGATATTGAGTTAGAGACTTAGCTACTTTAATACACGGAAAACGCTATAATGGTTATAATTAATATTTTAGGAAAAAAAGGGTAAGGGTAAGAAATGTCAATATTGGTATGTTGAAGAAAAGAAAGATTTTAAACGTATCTGTATTTCTGAAAAGAAATAGCTCTTTATCTTTACATATTATTACAAATCGGAGTACATGTGATAAGAATACATTATATAGGTTAACATGCCAGATGGAGTATTTACAACTTTTAAAACAAACCAAATAATTTATGACAAACAAAATTTGTTCGTTTATCGAAAATACCCACATTAAATTTATTTTTATTATATATATTGATATTAAAGTCAAGCATAGGTTTGGGAGAGAGAGAAAGGGGGAGAAAGAGAGAGCTAGCTATCGCACCTGGGTTTTTTTCTAAGTTCTAGAGCCCTACTACTATTTCATCAGTATTTTCTTTTTTTAGTACTAGATCCATTATCACTGATAGGTGTTATGACATCAGTGTATCTAAGGATATAATTCAAACTTCTAGCTACTTTATAATTATTTTTTCTCCATTTAATATCTCAAACGCTCGAGATAAAAATATTATTTTGCGTGTCCTAAATCAGCCACTGTAGAACCTAGATATTATCAATTAAATTCTAGGCTACCGTCGAACGTCATTACGTCATTTAAAAATACATTAAATTAATTAAATCGATTACAACACCTACATATACTGTAATATTAAGTGCAGGGGGAGTGGACTACAGCACACATAATTTACATAAAAACAAATCTACGGACAAGACACAACATCCAGACATCACAAATTTATTTAGCTGGGGATTTTTGAAAGAGTGTGTAGTTTGTCGGGTTAGGTACGTAGACCGTACATGGTAGTTTAATAGTCTCATGGCATACAAATCATTCGAAATAGTTCCTGTGGCTTCTGACATGCCTGTTTTGTTTTATAAAATGAAAGTTACGTTTCCTTTTACATTTTTAAGTCCATATGCAAAGAAATTATCTGTGATTTTTTGCATTGCAGTAGGGTCAATGACCTTAACGAGGTAGTTGTAAACAATTTTATTGGTTGCATGATAAAACACCTCACTCAAATTCATAGTTCATAAATAAGTAGCTTCTGACGAGTGTCTTAATTTCAGTCACCACAACTAATAGACTTGATATTATAAGATTCTGATCAAATTAAGGTCAAACTCTAAATTATCTGTTATATATGGTACGTTACGTTTACCACCGGTACTGTAATATTAACAGATCTGATTTATTGGTGCAGTTTACTCATAAAACGTTATGGTCTTAGTCTTGACTCTTGTATTCCGGTTTCCATGACGTATGAAAGCGTCTTTTGTCAAAATATCATATATGTCATTGATCGCAGATTTGACCTCAACAAATTTCCTCTTGTGTATTGTTTAAATTCTATACAGTATTTACATTTCTCCGTTCGTGCTTTAATAGGTCTAGGAATTATCATTGTGGACAGTTGGCTACTATCCTCTTTTGAACATTAAAACGCGTGACACATGAAAATGAAGGATGTTTACGCCTGTTCAAATACTCCAGAAAGTTGAATGTGAAAGTGTACATTTTCATATATTTTATGTTTTCTGTTTTTCGCGTAGAGGTAAAACTCGTAAAATTTGAATAAAGGAAAAATGTAAAGCTAAAGTGCAAAGCTTTAAATTTATTTTTTCAATTGCTTATGTTTTTTCATTAATTGTGGTGGTCTATTTTAAGAAATGATCCCAAACTAAATGAAAATAAATCAATTGTGAACCAGACTTTTGAATAACCCCCCTTTACAATCCTGTACCTTACATCATCAAATGTTAACAAAAATATATTTTGTGGCTTTTTTTTTCATGAAACTAATAACATTGTTTCCAAATGGTGGCATCAAAAACTACCCGATACTCGGAATCCAGGAGAGAAATTGAGCTCCATTCCGAAGTACTCGAACTTATTATGAATCAGACTTCTCTAGATCGGACCTACAAGTACTTGTAGGGTGAAAACGCATCCTAGACTGTTATTGGATGCCATCACCCGGCGGTCTGGATTATACATTATTTGGGGGAAAGCGGTGGCTAAGTGGGTAAGACGCTGGCTCGCTAGCCTGGAAGTCGGGTGTTCGATCCCTGCATTGACCGAGAGAGTTCACTCAGACTTTCCGGCGTGTTTTCTCCTTGTAATTGATGCCGGACGGGGGGCCTGACAAGGATAGCTGTCTAGATGTTCGAATGGGACGAAAAACCAAGGTTCCGTGCACACATTGGCGTGCACGTAAAAGATAACTTGGGAGTTGGAATTCGATACAAGAGTAGGCCATATCGCCTGTATGGTGCCCGTCTTTGTTAGCCTCTAACTCAATATTTTCTATGATTAAAAACACGAATTAGATTACAATATTGGTCTATTTTAAATCAATATTGGTGTAGTTAATCTGCCGTGAAAATACTGGATCCTAATATCCAATATTGAAGATACCATAAACATTTGATTACAAGCACACGAATCGTGTATTCTATGGTTTCGGGTGGGTTTTTTTTTTTGAGAACAAAGAAAAACATATCCTGCAATAACGGATTAATTGATCGGCCACGGGGTGCGATTCATTTTGAAGGGGCCAAGTGACGTTAATGATATTTGGAACACTTTCCTGTTGGTTTAGATACAAGCGGGAACCGATGATTTCCTTGTCAAAATCCGTCGAAAAGCGTTTAACGGCCTCACCTTCTGTATCAACCGGATTAAGGAAGATTGGCATACGCCATAAAAAATGAGGTTTATAGTGGTGTTGCTATGGTTAATCAATTACCCACTCCTTGGAAACAAAATCACCCGTAAAATATTGCACCACTAATTATGAGACAATGGACCGGTAACGTATATGCCACGTTATAAGTTTGTTTCTGACTTGCAAAAATGCTGACCGCCTCGTGCTCAATATCATCATTGGTCTTCAGGGGCTGCATCAGGGACTTTCTTTAGCTGGATGGCCTCGCGGGATTAACTGAAACGTTATTTCAATTGTTGGTTTGAATTGTTTGAAGGGGACTAAAGATACTTTATAAAGACTTGACCATTCTTGCTATAATATTTTCAAAAATAGATAATGTAAAGTGAAAATTTCATTCAAATTACTTCATTCTGAGCCAAATTATCACTGTTTGTAGTTTTGACAAAAAGTGTGCATTGTGGTGACTAGGGCACTGGTATATTCGTGACTAAGTCTCGCTTTCCCATTTTTGAATTAAGGCGACCCTTTCTAATCTAATTGAAATCTCGAGTATCTGATGCCATCGAGAGTTGATTATGATCTTGTTTGTAAAGAAATGTCTAATTAATAGCTAACAATTCAGGTCTAAAGAAAGACCTGCAATAGGCAAATTTAGCTCTTGAATAGCGTATGTTTAAGCAAAGCAATGTTTGAATTTTAATTTTTCTTAGTCACGTAAAAAATCATATTTTTGACAAATTTACTAGTTGCACTCACAATAAATACACAGAAAGTAATTACTAGCAAACGTATATATCTCGGGCTTGATATCCACATTTCTTAGACTCGGACCCCTAGAACTTAAGTCAAAGGGGCCCTTTCCTGGGATCTGGCCCCTGTAATATCCTCATATCTACTCATAATCAAGCACTGCGCCTATAAGTATCTATAAATAGCTCACATGACCTATCACATGATCTATTGTACACTGGAGGCCTAGTGATCACAAGACCAGGGGCAGCCATATTGTTTTTACTCTAATAAAGCACATGTCCCACAGTCAGTCAAGCCTTATGAATATATATATATATATATAGATTATAATGAGCTAATAGGCCATTATATTGGCGACGAGGATCATTGGAAAGTCAAGAAGAGGAATCCTGCCACTTAATAAAGCTAAGTTTGTCTTAGAAAAGTCAGCTTTGAAGGTTAAAAAGTTTGAAACTGAAATTTCGTGTAGAAAAATTAAAATGGATTCTGCCTTTCCAATCTTCCCAGTCTTTCAAATTGACAACACAGATCCTAACAAAACAAATGTTAGAAAAAGATGGAATAAGTATGTGCAAAGACTTGAAAATATGTTCACAGGTATGGTAATCACAGATGATGAACGACGTAGAGCCTTACTCCTTCATTATGCCGGTGAAGACATCTTTGATGTTTATGACGCAAATAAAGGTGAAGCCGAAGAAACCTATGATGAAACTGTAGTTCCCAATGGTGTTTTTGAGTCAAATAAGAATGACATCATGGCTGAATACAACTTCCAGAATTGTAAACAAAAAGATGGTCAAACTTTTGATGAATTTGTGACAGAACTCCGAGCTTTGGCCAAAGATTGTCCCTTTGAAGACACACATAAAAGAATTCATTCACAACTTATACCAACCTGCAAATCAAATGACATTCGTAGAAAAGTATTTGGTGAACCAGAGAAATATGACACACTTGAGAAAATCATTAAATTAGGCAAAGCTATGGATTCTGCTAACAGTCACATTGCAGAAATAGAGAGTAACCATGGATTTGTGAATAAGGTTAATACACCAGATGAAAGGGGTCGACTAAAGACTAGACCAAATACAAAAGCAAATCGAAGCGAACATTTCGTACACCAAGAGGTACCAACTCTAACAAATGTTTCAGTTGTGGGTTAGACTGGCCTCACAAGGAAACGTGTCGAGCTAAACAAGCCAATTGCTATCACTGTGGAAAACGTAGTCATTTTTCACATGTGTGCCGAGATAAAACATCTGGAAAGAAATAGATTAAGAAAATTAATAGTCACGAAGATTATGGTGAAGAATCTGGAACGGATGAAGATACCGAATACTGTTATGGAATAGGCCTAACAGAAGCAAAAAGGCACAGAAATGGAAAGAGGTCACCAAGGGTCAACCTGACCTTGGAAGGCAGGCGAGAAGAGTTGTTAGTTGATTCGGGTGCAACAGTTGATGTGTTAGACGAATGAACTCACAAAAGAATTGGATCTCCTACAATAATGAAAGATAGAAAGTCAAAACTTGTGACATACGGAGGAGAAACCATAGAAACTAAAGGCACATGCACAGTTGTTGTTGAAGAAGCGGACCAGTACAAACTTGTCGAATTTAATGTCGTCGAAGGAAATCATGGATCTTTAATTGGATTTAAGACTGCATCAGAAGGAAATCATGGATCTTTAATTGGATTTAAGACGGGATCAGACTTAGGACTTATCAGGATTATCAACAATATTGACAAACCATTTGAGACACACAGCTAGCTTTTTAACGGAATTGGTAAATTGCGCGGACATACAGTCAAGCTCCACATCGATGAAACCGTAATACCAGACGCAGTCAAAAACAGAAGAACGCCTTTCCATTTGAGGAAGAAAGTGGCAGCTGAAATCGAGAAGCTATTAAAGCAAGACATATTCGAAAAAGTAGAAGGTATTCCTGCACCATGGATCTCTGGGATTGCCACTCCACCGAAGAAGGATCCAGAAGAGATTAGACTTTGTATTGACATGCGAGAGGCCAACAAGGCAATTTTACGCGAAAGACATCTTTTACCTACCATGGAAGAACTCATTTATGATTTGGATGGCGCTAAAATCTTTAGTAAGCTAGATCTGAGATCAGGATATCACCAATTGAAACTAGATGCTGGCTCCAGGTATATAACTGCCTTTAATACTCACATGGCTATTTACAGATATAAAAGGCTGAATTTCGGTATTACATCAGCCTCAGAAGTGTTTCAAGAAACAATCCGAGGAATAATTCAAGATATCCCTGGTACAAAGAATATCTCCGATGATATAATAATTTTTGGTGCAACCCAAATCGATCACGTTTGAGGATTAGAGGCAACATTTAAAGCACTTGAAGAAGCTGGTTTAACTCTGAACAAGAAGAAATGTGAATTTCACCAATCCAAGATATCGCTCTTTGGAGTTATTTTCTCAGGGAATGGAACGTCTCCCGATCCCGAAAAAGTCACCGCCATCAGAGAAACAAGATAACCAGAAACAGTAAAGGACCTAAGAAGTTTTCTGGGTATGACCAGTTATTGCTCAAGATTGATCAAAGATTATGCAACAATCAGTGAGCCTCTGCGAAGATTGACACACAAGAACATTGAATGGGAATGGTCAGAAGACCGAGATGCTGCTTTCGACAAACTCAAAGAGAAACTCTCTGAAGAAACTGTAATTGCTTACTTCGATCCAAGGAAAAAGACAGAATTAATAGTTGATGGAAGTCCTGTAGGACTAGCTGCATTTTTAACTCAAGACACTAAAGTTATCGCTTATGCAAGTCGGGCTTTAACTCATGAAGAATCCAGATACAGTCAAACTGAACGTGAAGCACTGGGTGTTGTATGGGAATGTGAGCATTTTGATACTTACCTCCGTGGTTCCCCTGACTTCTTAATCATCACCGACCATAAGCCGCTTGAACGTATCTGGCAGAAACCAAAACCAACTCTAAGAATAGAAAGGTGGGGACTTCGTCTACTTCCATATAAATTTACCATAGTCTACAAGCCTGGAACAGAGAATGTAGCAGGTTACATGTCAAGACATCCAGTTGAAGGTAGCTCAAAACAAGGAGCATTAGCAGAAGAATATGTTAACTTTCTTGCTGAGTCTGCGGTACCAAAGAAGAATATGTTAACTTTCTTGCTGAGTCTGCGGTACCAAAGGCCATGACATTAGATGAAGTAAAACAAGAAACTGCGAAGGACCATACTATTTTGAAAGCCATTGAATTTGCAAGGAATGGTAAATGGTGTCTTGCTAAGGACTTGAATATTAATGATGGAATCAATTTAGAAGAGCTGAACGCCCTAAAATCGGTTCAAAACGAATTAGTTGTCCATCAAGACAATATACTGCTTCGAGAAGGAAGAATAGTTCTACCAAAATCGTTACGAGAAAAAGCAATCGAACTTGCCCATGAAGGTCATCAGGGTATGACAAGAACAAAATCATTTATAAGATCAAAAATATGGTACGCAGACATAAACCAACTAGTGGAAGAGAAAATTATGAAGTGCATTGCTTGTCAAGCAACAACGGGTACTCGAGATCGTAAACATAAAGAACCCCTCAAGATGAGTGATCTACCAGACAAACCATGGCCAAACCTAAGCGCTGATTTTTGTTGACCTCTGCCAAGTGGTGAGTATTGTTCTTAGTAATTGATGAATACACAAGATATCCTGTGGTGGAGATAACGAAGTCTAATTCAGTGAATGCAATCATTACTGTTTTGGACAAAATCCTGAGCACGTTCGGAATTCCTAAAATTATCAAGACTGATAATGGTAGTCCATTCAACAGTTACCAGTTCGAAAACTATGCTGAAAACATTGATTTTAGTCACAGAAGGATAACTCCCTGTTGGCCCAGAGCAAACGCACAAGCAGAAGCTTTTAGCAAGTCATTGATGAAAATAGTACGAGCAGCTACAATTGAAAAGCGTAATTGGAAACAAGAAGCTCTACAGGTTTTACACCACATCGATTATTATTCGGAAGAGAGCCGAATACTAAACCCCCTTCTGTAACAGAACCTCGATACAATACAATTATCGATGAGATTGTCAGAAACAATGACAGCCATGCAAAATACAATATGAAGACGAGAGCCGATGAATTGGTAAAAGCTAAACCAAGTAACTTGAAGACTGGAGATACAGTAATGCTGAGAAATGAAGAAAAAGGAAAATTAGTTCATACGTATCAGCCAGAAACCTACATAGTACCCAAAACAAGAGAAAGACAATAACCAGAAACTCCTCAAGATTTAAGAAAGTGAGATTTAACATTTCTGTTGAAGAAAGGGAAGAAGATCTAGAATTGGAACCAAATGATAAAGTACCGTTATACTTATCTAAAACACCCACTAATCCGGTTCCGATACCGATTGAGAAATCCACGGGTAAAACAAGTGCGTCTAAACCAATAAAGTTACGAACAAGCCATCGGACAAGAAATAAACTGTCTTACTTACAAGACTACAAGTGTTATATAGGGCATATTTTATTTGGGGAGGGATGTAATATCCTCATATCTACTCATAATCAAGCACTGCGCCTTTAAGTATCTATAAATAGCTCACATGACCTATCACATGATCTATTGTACCAGGGGCAGCCATATTGTTTTTACTCTAATAAAGCACATGTTCCACAGTCAGTGAAGCCTGATGAATATATATATATATATATAATATATATATATATATAGATTATAATGAGCTAATAGGCCATTACAGCCCCCTCCATTGGAATCGGGGACCCGGACAACAATTTCTTCCCGGATTCAGCGGGTTTGGGGTTTTTTTTTCAGATTTATTTTTGGAGATTTTTGGAATCCCGACAGAAGACCATACAAAGGTTGACAGAAGGTATTTTGGACAAGACAGTAAGCACTAATCACAAAGAAGCTCGCACCTTTTGTAGTCCTAGATTGTGATTAACAAACTATTGTAACTACTGTTCACTAAAATATGTTGATCAGACCAGCAAATCTTGTAAAATAAGATTTAACAACCGTAGATCAAATTATGAGCGTGTTCTCTCTGAATATCATGTTATAGTATATTTGTTTTTACATAAGACGAAATCTGGCTCATTTTACAGATAAAGACATACAATATATTGGATAAAATAGAATACCATTCTAAAATTTAACCCACGGTTGTCTACAAATTCTAACCTCTGGTTAAATACAAAATATTAAACTACCACGAAACTCTAGAAAATTTAAGCGTACAATAATTTATTGACAATAGAAATACCTTTTCTTGCCAGTGGTACAAGTTTCCTTTCGAAGAAAAACAGCATAATCATATAATAGCAGGAAACTATTATTGGAAATAACAATCTTAAAACCCTTTCGCTTTGGGCTACAATTTCGAGAACAACCAAGCAAGATAAATTTCATAAATTTCAAGAACTTGCTCAATAATCTTAAACGACAAATGTGAAAATGTACATAAGCCTGGTCAGTTAAATTTCATATACCTTTGAAGAATAGAATATCTAGGGTTTTTGGTCCAATAGAGTCAATGATATAAATCCTTAGCAGCACTGCGCCACAGACTCACGTCTTTGAAGAACTCAAAGGATACCAACTAAATGTTGTATAGATTCTACCTACTTTCCACAGTAAAAGATTACTATGGACTGATACACGGGCTACCGATTTGAAGCCCGTTACCGCCCGCTCTTAGCGAGATCTACTACCTGACAAGCTTTGATAAGAGTGCCCCATCAACCTCTCAGTCTAACTAACAATATGGCTCTGTAGGGTTGACGTGGCGTTCGTCATTCTCCAACAGAACGAAGATCCAAAACTCCTCCTTCAACACCTCAATAGCCAAAACAACAGAATTAAGTTTACAAAAGACGAAGAAAGGAGACAATGCCTCCCATTTCAAGATGTTTTAGTTTAGAAATCTGGTCTTAAACTCACCACAAGGGTGTATAGAAAACCCGATCATACCGACGAATATACTAACTTTCTGTCTAGTCACGTACCCACACAGTGTAAAGAGAGTTACCATAGCCACCCTAGCGCGCCCTGTCGTCAAAACTACAACAAAGATTCTATCCAAACAGGGCTTGACCGCATTGAAGAATTTCTCTCAAATTACAGCAACTACCCAAACCAATAAGTAAAGAAAAAAAATCCGGACTACTTCTAACAGTCCCACGAAAACATCTAAACCCAAGGGTGACAAACCACCAGTAAGAATCACTATACCATTTCAAGGAAATCACCTCAGATGACTCCTCAGTCCAACAGGAATACAAGTCACCTTAGGACGAATCCTTAAAGACATCCTTTAGGCGAATGAAAGCTTCCCCCAAACAAACTACCACCCCAAAAGACTGTGTCTTTGAAATTTTCCCTGTTCCTGTAACAGTAAATATATAGGAGAAACTAGACTTCCCCTAAGCAAAATAATGGGCCAGCTTAAGTCAACCGAGGACATAGTATTTGGCCATATAAACATGGCAGTTGTTCTCTCCACAGAAAAAAAACACGCAAACTAATTGGCGCTATACATATCATAAGAGTCACACCAGACCATAACTGATTATGTCTACCACATCGTTAACACTGTTCATCATGTGCATTTTGCATACCGATAGTCCATTGGCCAATCACGCTATTTTACTGAGATTTCGTCTAATAGTTTGGATGCAGCTATGGCGGGTGTGGCGCCAGGCAGGATAAGCTTACTCTTCCGGACACCTGTTACCACTGTTTGTCGTGTATTTTGTACACGGCGAACAGTCCATTTTCTGATTACACTATTTTGCCTGTAACGTTTTTTAGGACTCCGAGTTTTGTCTAATGGTTTGGATTGTTCGTACTTGGTTTTATTAGCATAAACTTGTGTGTAATTACTTTGATATTATTATTCATTATTTGTATTTGCTGTTACTTTGATATTATTCACTTTTTTTGTATCTACCCAGTTCCTAAATGCCACTTATAGAATATTTCAATACACTTGCATATTTTATCACTTATGTTTTCGAGCGCTTAGACGAATCAGTGAGTAAGGGGATTGTCAAGGTTTTGGGGAGACTTGCCGTTGCCAGTGGTAGCAGGGCAGATGGAACGAAAAAGTATGCACGTAGAAGAAAAGCCGATAGTTGGAATTCAGAATAATAGTACGCCGTATGGCAGCTGTCCTGGCAAAATTTAACTCATACCACACTGCCAGGCGTATTTTCGTTCATCGTTAGCCCGGTTACCTTAAATCCAATTTCATTTCATTTATATTTTTAAACCCTCACTTTTTACCACACGAGAGATACAGTGGTTAAGTTAATACGGCACTTTTCTTGGGAATGTTCAGTCGGGTTTCCTGGCAAGAAATATTGTCTAAGGGTTCGGATGAGATGAAAAGCCGACGTCCTGCGCACACATAATAGAACCTTTGATAGATTGTATGCTACGATTGTGAAGATTTTTGGTCTGAAGATGACGCACCAAAATTGATATTAAGCATTCGACAACACTGCGGGGGTACACCCCGTTTTTCGAAAACCTTATGAACGCAATACTAGTCGCTACATTTTTAACATATTCGGTGTGAAGCTTTTGATTCATAAGAGGACAATTCTACCAATATCTAGAGTTCAGCAACCTTCCGTTCCGTAATTCATATATGGTGGAGATTGTCATACACCTGAATATGACGGTTCTATGATTATTCATTGTTAAGTTTCCTACTTTATCCGTACAGGATATTCCCCTTCGTAATATTAATGTATACACCCACTACTTGTTCTCAGTCATCCCAAAATCGTATATTATGAATTGTTCAAATTCATCTCCAGTTTTGACATTCGGCAAGGTCTCTCGTTTTGGCAACATTTCAATTTTGTCCTGTTTCCACTCTGTGGTAGCACTTACTTTTCGTGTATTATGCAGGAGTCCAAGCAATTCATCTGGAGGTCAAGTAATTCCCATATGGATCTTTGTAGCGATAAAATATATGTGGCAGAGTTGCTAGCCCCTTCAGGTAGCTTACCCCTCTGTCGTTAGTATTACATTCGTCCACCCCCCGCGATGAGGATTTAGTGATGGACTTTTAAGACCTACATGTTGTCGCCTCTTTTTATAGATATGTCACTGATGTTTGTCAACTGTGGTTTGGTATTTCTTTATATTCATTAAAATATATCTCGAATTTCCCATCTAAAATAAGAAGACCTGTAGAAATAAACACATAGTGAACTTTATCGCCAATTTACAATCTCTATTTTCTTTTGGGATATTTTTCAAGTATTATTATCGCCGAATTTTATTCAGATTATACTAAAATAAGCATAAAGTTACTACAATATAGTGCTATTTCAGTTTGGACCCTGCTTTTACTATTTGAGTTTTCAAATACTCTTTTGGATCTGGTATTTTGGAACTTTCTTTGCATATCCACCCTATGAAGATTGGTTGTGCAAAAAGCAAGATGTTAAATCCCTTTTATTTAATTTTTTTGTGTATAGGCGTTTCAAACTCGCCTTCTTGATTAAATTGTGATTGTGTATTCTTAAAAAAAAACTTTTTAAGGATGGTTTTATTTAATTTGTTGAATCAAAGATCAAATAATCTACAAGATCAATATTTACATTATCAACATTTACATTTCGTAATACATATTATGTATTTTTTTTTATTCTGGTTAGATTTTCAACAAAATGTAAAAAATTAGATACGATTTAAGTAAACTAAACGCTTCGCACACTTCGTGTGTGGTCAATCAGCCATCTTCTCATTGGAGAAATTTATATGTTGAAACAACGGAGTTGTTGCATTCGTATTTCTTGCAGCATATGACAGATCATGACCCATGCTGACATTATACAAATATTTTTTGGGGTTGTATTCCCAACTTGTTTTCAAATTTGAGTGAAGCCTGTGTCACTACAGGCCCGGGGCTGTACAACGCAGTGGACACTTACGACCAGCCCCCCGGATCCATTTACTCTTTTTAGAAATGTTTGTTTGTAGGTAGTCTCCGAGTATGTCCATATATTTGTTTTTGTGAAAATTATATGTGGTGCAGTCCCCCTGCACTTACTATTACAGTAAACTATAATGAATTATGTGAGGGTTTTGGCATCTTGTTCACAACTATTACAAAACTATACAGTGCCATTGCAATTTATGTCATCTTTTCATTTAAATCGGCTGCTTTAGACCCCTATTTTGCACGTGTGAAAGGATGATATACCATCATATAGACCACGAGCGCGTTACGATTATCCGGTTTATTCTAATTTGAGGCAGATAACAGCAAATGATGATACAGGCATAAAATTTGGTACAATTGTTTTCCTAGGGATAAAAATCAAATCTGTCGGATTGGCCAATTGAAAATTCAAGATGGCGGCCATTTTTCAATATGGCTGCCAAACGGCCACCCGAAGTTGATCTTTTGCTTAGAAATATTTGTAGTTGTCCGCTGGCACATCCTGTCCATTTCTAACTGATCTGGGGTTGATTAGGCAGCATTTGGGATACTAGTACGAGTAGGTTGCTGCACAGTATGATGCCATTATATATTTCCTACTTAGCTGACACTGAACCCCGTGCTGGGTTTAACAACAGTGAGGTCACCAATGTGCCTTGGCAATGCCCGACAATCACTCATGAGAAGTTCAAGATCATCATCTATGTGCACTTGAAATTTTCGGGCGAATGTACTCCATCGCACACAGAGACTGTCTGTGTGCTACCTTCATTCAGTTTAGTCCGCCATCCAAAGCGATTTATTTGGAACCATATAATATGACAGTTGGGTCAGTGGTGAGGACCAGTGTCAGTAGTCCATCCAATGGATATGGCTGACTGCTGGAACAAAGGTACTACCTCTAACACTACGCCACATACACACCTTACATTGAAAAGACATGCAAACATATGAAACTCATGCGAAGTGAGAAAAATATGTCTAGGAGTGTGAAGAACAGATAATCATATTTTTAATGTTAATTTGTTATAGAAATTAAAATAGATTGTGTCCTGTGAAGATATGTCTCTGAGTGCATTTTGAACAGGAAAATGTAGTTCAACAGGCTTTAAAACATAGAAATCGACACTTAAAATCGGACAACTACAAATATTTCTATGCAAAACATCAACTTCTTCGATTATGAATTGGCTAATCGGGCAGATTCGATTAGTATCCCACGGAGAACAATTGTGCCAAATTTGATGCGTGTATCATCATTTGCACGATACTTCCCAAATATTGCCCTTTTCTGCTCCACTATTGGTAGTCCATCCAATGGATATGGCTGACTGCTGAAACAAAGGTACTACCTCTAACACTACGCCACATACACACCTTACATTGAAAAGACATGCAAACATATGAAACTCATGCGAAGTGAGAAAAATATGTCTAGGAGTGTGAAGAACAGATAATCATATTTTTAATGTTAATTTGTTATAGAAATTAAAATAGATTGTGTCCTGTGAAGATATGTCTCTGAGTGCATTTTGAACAGGAAAATGTAGTTCAACAGGCTTTAAAACATAGGAATCGACACTTAAAATCGGACAACTACAAATATTTCTATGCAAAACATCAACTTCTTCGATTATGAATTGGCTAATCGGGCAGATTCGATTAGTATCCCACGGAGAACAATTGTGCCAAATTTGATGCGTGTATCATCATTTGCACGATACTTCCCAAATATTGCCCTTTTCTGCTCCACTATTTGTGTTTCATATTATTCCTTTGTCGTTATGAACCTTTCGTTAAATGTTAATTCTTCGTTGGCGATACAATTACAACAATAAAGAATAGGCTCATATTTGCATAGTTCGTAACCCTTCCACAACCACGCCCCGAAAAGATGGAGTACTACAACATGGTGACATGGTGATCAATGATATTGATACGTTTGTCAAAAACAATAATGTCATCATCATGTTGGCATGGCGTGATGTAGGTTTGAATTTCAATTGAATTTTCAACCTTTACTAATTATGCAATAAGAATATTTTCCCTATAATCGACATGTGTATTCTGTATTTTTTTATCACTTCATAGTAAGATTCCTAATTTCCAAATTCAATTACTTTATTGCGCTGCGCACCATTCACCAATACGGCACTATACCGAAGAAAAGCTATCAATTAATACATATTACCTATATATGCGTTGGGCTAATGGTTGTTTTACAATTATAACTTGAGTAAAATTGTAGACTTCCACAGAGAGAAATACTCGAAATGTCACCATTTTGAACAAACCACGTATGAATCAAAAGAGTAGCTGTGTCCATCGTGATCTGTGTAAACAAAGCCATCGTCATGATGAAGGGCGAAATAGACTTTCTTTCCTTCAAAAGTTCAAACTTTGATTTAAGCGACAAAAAGAATACTATCAGAATATTATTGAAATTTAACTTGGTGTTTATAGCGCACCATTTTTCCTATGTCGTAATATCCCGAAATAATTACTCGTAGACAATACAACAAATAGCTGTGTTCAAAAAGATGAAATATTTAATGAATTACCCCAGACTCGTTTGTAACAATAAAACATGCCCAGTATATAAAAATAAGTACAAGCTCAAAAGATCATAAAACGCACCTGTAACAAAAAGGTCAAGACGTAGACAACGATGACCCAGTATTTCGTAAAAGTAAAAACAAGAAATGAATAAACAAAGGAAGCCTCTGTAATAATATCTTTTGATTCAAGTCTTTTAAAAAGGAAAGTTTGTAACTGGTCAGAAGTCATGAAAATTAAATAAGAATTAAGCGAATTTACAAACCTTGGTAGTCTTAGATGATAACATCCCTTGAGTCAATATTTAACTAAGTATAGAAACATTCTCTCTTTCTTTAATATCATTCTCATGGCGTCAAGTTATTTACAAGGGCATGAGACGGTTATTAAAAACGCAACATGGGGATATTTATAATACTCAACAAATGTACATTATATGATAAAAATTATTGGCAACCGTCACGATTCTGTTATTGTAGTTAGCCAGTCATCACGAGAACGTGTATATCCCACGAATTAAAATACTACTAAAGGTCCACTTTCACTTTGATAACGCCGAACACATCAAATACTGATCAATGGTCTAAAATCGTATTCTATCTATATAATCTTTCGAAAAGAAGAAATGGGTTTAACGTCCCACTGTTCTGAGCCGAACTGGGCTAATGAAGACGGGCTTTCGAAAGAGAAACAGCAAGTGTTTATTTCGAATACATATGAGGTTGATTAAATACAATGTAAAATTACTACAAAGATTTGTCATCGTGTGTTCCAGAAAGACTAAGGTTGTCATGCTTTGTACACGATATCGTACACGATATCCTCAATGTGGTTCAAGCTGAAGTTACTGAATCAGCAATGCATGGGTCCACAATTGAGAAAGAATAAGAACACCATGTCCCTTGCATGAAATTGGTCACTTATTACTGTTAAATAGGGCAATAGTTTGGACCTGATATTTTCTAAGCACTTCTTAATTCCGACCTACTCTTTTTAGAACACGGGACACCCCTTCACATAGCTATGAATTTCAATTTGTCGTTCACTTGGATTACCAGAAACTATTTCAACTATAAGAACTTTATTGCCAATCTGGGTGACTTCGCAGGTCCCTTATTCTCAACAGATAATGACTGCTTGTATATCTGGATGAGTTTCTAATGGGGCTTGATCTACACTCAAATTTATACCCCCATCCCTGCACGTCCAAGGTTTAGCCTTGGCGTTAATTTCCATTCCAAATGCGTAATAACCTACTAAATTTCAGAAAAATAAAGCAGGTGCTGATACCATATTATGTCTACTAACCATAGGTCCAATAACAGGAAGAACGTGATGGACAGTTTTGTCACAGGTTATGATTTTACCAAAACATCACTGACTTTTTATGTATAGTTTATATTTCACGTTTACTAGGTACGTGGGATTTTAATTTTATAGACAGAGAATTTAATAATTTTCCAAAGACACAATATGGTCTTAAAGACCTAAGACCATAGTCTTACAACAAACGCCTGTGAATAATGGAGTTTCATAACAACTTTCATTTCATAAATACGAACTCGTTAAACAAGATGATGTTTCAGCGACCATATAATCCCCCCACCCTTCAAAGTCGAGCCCACTAGACCCCATTCCTACATTACTCCTTAAAAAGTGTCTTATTAATTCATACATTAAATATCTGTTATTCCTAGATATTAAACTTCAATCCTGATTACACCAGAATTCGGATTTTGGTACTGCTGATTCAGTCTTCGGACTGATAACGTCATAATAATCGTAGACATAGAGAACAATATCTTATTATTGGAAGCAAAATATCGAAATACCGAATTGAAATACGGAGTTCCACAGGGATCAGTGTTGGGTCCGATCCTCATAGGCATATACATATCATCTCTTGGCACAATTGTAAAGAAATATGGCTTGTTACTCGTTAAACAAGATGATGTTTCAGCGACCATATAATCCCCCCACCCTTCAAAGTCGAGCCCACTAGACCCCATTCCTACATTACTCCTTAAAAAGTGTCTTATTAATTCATACATTAAATATCTGTTATTCCTAGATATTAAACTTCAATCCTGATTACACCAGTATTCGGATTTTGGTACTGCTGATTCAGTCTTCGGACTGATAACGTCATAATAATCGTAGACATAGAGAACAATATCTTATTATTGGAAGCAAAATATCTAAATACTGAATTGAAATACGGAGTTCCACAGGGATCAGTGTTGGGTCCGATCCTCATAGGCATATACATATCATCTCTTGGCACAATTGTAAAGAAATATGGCTTGTTACTCTATATACTCGCCGATTACTCCCATCTATACTGTTCATTTAAACCAGCATAAACCGGGAATTTTAACTCACCAAATCTAATCTTGAAATTGTTTGGTTGATATTGGATGCTGGATGTCACAAAAAAATTTAAATTGAACGATGGAAAACCCGATTATTATATTAATGTTTCGAAAAACTCAATTACCCAAAGTAATAGTAGCTTAGCCTGGTTGTAAAGAGGGTGAACCCTATCAGGTCGTGCCTGTACGGACAGGTTTTCAGAAATGCTTGAATCGGTCCAACAGACAAAAGTTTGAGTTACATTGTTAATTAGTCAATTACTGGCAATTGGAATAGACTACTTTATCAACAAATGGCAATTCTGTGTTTATATTAGTGGCAATTTGGTCTACTTCTAATTTCTGTGAAAAAGTGTACATTTGCTGTTTCCTTTCTGGGATTTCTTTAGGAGACTTGTTGAAAACGTTACGAGACAGCATATTGGTCTGCAGACGGGTCGTAGTCGCATGCCCTAATGTCTGTTTTTTCTATTATTTACCAAAATACCGTGAACGAATAATGTTCTGTTGGTCACTTTTACCCCTATACGGTAATGAATGTTTGGCCAGAAATGGTGGTCAATTTGTTTCCAAACAAACAAAACAAAAACAAAACCCAAATAAACAGTTTATAGAAATAAAAGCAGTATATACTATAATAATATGATAGACAAAAGTAACTTACAAATAGCTATCTGTCATAAAGGCCATCACTAAGTTTATATATATAAATATATAATAATATAATCATTTTGCAAATTATGCATGCCGTTTTATACATGTCTTAATATTGTGATTTATTTATCTTTCAGGCATATTTTGAAACATATCCAGAGGAAAATATAGGTAAGTTGAGTTTTGGGAATTTCAATAGCAACAACAAAATCTAAAGTTGATGAAGAGATTTTTATTCTATTAGCTGAAGAAAGAAGGCCCCTACTGTTCATGTTGGCGGCGGGGACAATTTTGATATAAAGCAATCGATGGAAAATGCGTGACGTCATCGTGCAATCGAAGATGTTGGCCAAATAGCCACCAAACTGTATAAACTGTCATAAATTTTCAGATAAGTATGCTAGAACTGGTTATACGGGTCAGCCTATCCATTAAAGCCATTCGCTATCAAAACCATTCACCATCCAAAGATACGGACTTACACGCTGTTCCTATCGTTTGTAAGCTTTAATTGGTACAATTTACGATGATTAACTTAGCAAACATATGCTTTGATTTGTGGTCAGCTGACGCTCAGAACACAAACACAAAAAAAAAATATTATTATTCTCTTAAATATCCGTGGCTGTTTAGGTTAGTAAAGCGTTTTATACCCAATTCAAGTAGATTTTTGTACTCGATATTCCTGACGAGTCTAAAACCAAACCAAGGGGTTCCGGGACATACGATACAGATACAAACAAGTCTATAATTTGCCAAAAGATTAATACAGATTCGACATACAGCCCCCAAGATGGCTACAATAATATTATAGAAGGATCTCTGATTTATAAAGATGATATTTGAAAATAAGACCAAAATGCATTAATTTTGACTACTATACATGCTATGAACCATATACGCACACAAAGACCTTAAAGTAAATCCGAAAAAACAATGAGGAAGAAACACCTTAAGGCGATAGTCACATGGGTGTTAACCCAGAGGACAGTGAAGAAGTCAGTCGAAGAACAAGAGAACGCATTATTCCACCCCACCCCCAAGTTCTCGGACATCAAAACCAAATATAGAATATACATCCTGATGGTCACTCGTTCGTCAGGAATTTACACGAATAAAATATAAATTCACCAAAAATATAACCTAAATATTTGCCTTATCTATTATAACACACTTTGATTGTAATATTATTATTTTCAATCAATTAGTAACATTCGTGGGTGATAATTTTTACGTCATATCCTGGAAATATAAAAATGTTTATGCTTCTGAAATCATCAACCATAATCATCTCTTTTATACAGATTTTTACAAATAAAATTTAATAAAACTATAAGATAAACTAAAGTTCTGAACAAGAATCTTTAACCGGATTCAAAATCTCCTATATTGTAGAAGAAGATGGACAATTTTTAATTTTGGTCGGTTCTTTCTTATGGCATATTAAAAGTTATCCAAGACAACGGAAAATAATATTAAAATTATATGTGAATAATTATATTGATAAAAAAATTAAACGATTTGAACTCTGAAGTCTGTTCTGACAACTTTCAAATATACAACATCTAGTGTCTGGCATTATCATAGTATACTTATATGAAACCCTGTAAAGGTATCGGCTGTAAATATTGAAAGCCGGGTACCAAACCATAACCCCCATTGGGAAGGGGTAGGTCAGATTTTCCTAAGTGCCCTGATTAACAGGAAGTGTTTCTTCACTATTGACCATATTATGTCAAACAGATTCTTAGTCTTTTAATTTCTCATAAGCTTATCCAGTAATGCAGTATGTAAGCCTCTCAAAAAAATGGACACATCATTGACTGGGTTGTTTCTCAACACTCTGATTCACTGGTTCAGTCAGTCTCTGTTAACGATCATCAAATGTCAGATCGTTTTATCATCAAAATATCTTTGAACTGTTCTAAACCACCAAACCCAAATTAGCTCATAGATTACAGGAACATTAGGTGTATCTCAAAGACAGACTTTGAAAAGGAATTGTCAGATTTGAGCCTTTTTCAAAAATAAATACACCGGAGAAGGTTGATGAACTCGTCAACAATTTTCTCCCTTTGGACAAACAAGCTCCGTTTAGATACAAATTTGGTACACTCATGAAAATGCTGCATTGAAAGGTAATCGTAGTGAAGCTGATTGAAGGTGGCGGAAGACCTGATACGTGAAAACCCATTATTTCAATAACCAAATCCTAAGCAATTCCGGAAATTCGAAGGCTTTTCGATTTATTACGACAAATAAAATCGCCCCGCTTCCAGTAGCAGATGATTATACCACGCTAGCAAATGACTTTGCAATGTTTTTCAAAGGGAAGGTTGATGAAACCAGTACAAGATGATACTAGATATACATCACAACACACACCTGGGTCGTTTCCACCGTTTCTTTGTTCCTTAAAACCTTATACGGAAGACCAAGTATTGAAAATAATAAAAGATTATAGTTCCAACTAGATTCCTCTTCGATTACGTGGCGTGCTTCTTCCTGCCATTATGTGTATCCTTATGCCAAAAAGAAATGTTCTGTTTCCGGTAAGCCGACTGACCCATTACAAAACTTGCCGACTCATTTTTTTTAGTGTCAAGAGAAATAAAAAAAAATTGTCCACCAAGCGACCGTTCAGAGTACTCTAAACCTACCGGATTCGTCAAAATTCCTATATTATTTGTTGCTATAAATGAGTATAAATGTCATCGTTCTTTGGATCTACATTTACCAATCGGAATAGGCGGGTATGGCGACCGTTTATTAAGAACTGTCATACTTTTGACACGAGATTGCTAACTGACGTGAAGAACGAGACTACAGGTTTCGTATAGCTTTACCACTGCATATTCCGAAAAGCTAACAATCTCACAACTTTTGTTCTAATAAGTAACGACACGCAATTGGACCAAAATAAGTGAACATATATTTCGAACAGGTGGATAGGATCTGCTCGATTGGTATTTAAAATAAGATATGATTTTGCCCCCAAAGAGAATATTTAAATTATCCAAGAATTCCATCCACAAATCTATTCGTACTTTATGTTCACCGGCACCGACTCAACCCAACATAAAATTGAAGATTTTCGCACAGAATATTATGATTATTGGCAATTATGCCACGGTAGATCTTGATCTAATATTTTAAAAAAAACCTACCTACCGACCCTACCCTATTTTCCATCCTTTACAGGAAACATAACTCCTTTTTTGGCCTTACGTGTAAGCTTGGAATGTAGCGTTGTTCCCCAAAGTCTCAAAGAAGCAGTGGTTAAGCCTTTGTTGAAGAAGCTGATCTTGGCGTTTCATCCTTATCAAACTACAACCCCGTCTCCAATTTATCATTTCTTTCGGAGAAGCCTGTCGGGTTACAACTTACGGACCAATTGATTCATCATGAACTCCTGGATAAATTCCAGTCCGCATATCGTGTTGGACACAGTAATGAAACAGGGCTGTTAAGAGTTGCACATGATATCCGAATGCCTGTGAATGCTGGAATTCGCAGCTTCAGACACGATCAGTCATGACAGGCTGCTTGAGTGTCTTTAACATGACTTTGGTCTCAAAGAAGCAGTGGTTAAGCCCATGTTGAAGAAACCTTGGCTCTGTTTCACAAAAACTTAAATCTCCTTAAAATCGTCTTAAACTAAAATGTCATCCTAACTTAAGATAGAAGAGTTTCACAAAAGGATTCTTAGAAAGAAAATATGTTCGTGTACAATGGTTTAATATGGCCCATTTCGCGGTTTTAGAAAGCCTAAAGGCCTATAATACTGGGCAAACCATATGTAGTATTTACGCATACTTTTGGGGGTTATGATGATTTGTAAAAAGATAATCAATAATCGCAAATGTGTTTATATTAAAAAATGTTATAGGCCTATTTGAAATTAAATTTTATTATAAATTTATCATTATTTCTTAATGAAGTCTTACGTTAAAAAACAACAAAAATAATTCACATTTTAGGACCCAAAGCTATTTTATCTTGGGGAAAAAATCATTGAATTGAGTAAGTATCATTTTCAAAGTATCATTGAAAGGGAGGGTCTATGGGAATGACATATCAAATCTAGCCATCGGAACATTGGCAACCTACATTAGCCGATTGAGTCACAAATATCATAATATGTTTGTGGCAAATCTCCATAAAACTACAAATCCATGCGATACACATTAGTTTCTCGATACACATTATTTCCGGTAAATCGAATTCACATGTAACAAATCAAATGCCAAGTTCAAGGCCAACCCACCGATACTTTTCGAATCACATATTAGGCAGTAAACATTGCTTCAAAGTATGAAACTCTCCCCATTGATATTGCAACCGTTAATTCAACCTGCCAACAGTTTTCAGTTTCGAAGCGTATTTGCTATCACCGTAGGTAACCACAGCGGAAATGTGCACTGCGCGGTCGCAAGCGATTTTAACTAAATCTATTAAAATCGCATTTTAAGTTACAACCAATCTTCGTGAAACGCAAAAAATTTAAAATTTCATTTTTTTTTGAAAAAGGGCCCTGATCTTGACGTTTCATCCCTATCAAACTACAGCCCCGTCTCCAATTGATCATTTCTTTCCAAGCTATCGGAAAAGCCTGTCGAGTTACAACACTTATGGACCAATTGATTCATCATGAACTTCTGGATAAATTCCAGTCCGCATATCGTGTTGGACACAGCACTGAAACATGGTGGTTAAGATTTACACATGATATCCGAATGTCTGTGGATGCTGGAATTCGCAGCTTCAGGCACGATCAGTCATAACTGACTGCTTGGGTGTCTTAAACATGACTTTGGTCTAGATGGTATCGTATTAAATTGGCTTGATTGATACCTTATTTATAGACTCCAATCTGTTCTAGTAGATAACGTGAAATCAGACATGATTCGGTTAAACTGTGGAGTCCCACAAGGATCAGTTCTTAGACCTGTCCTGTATGTGATGTATACTTAAAATTTATCTCCAAAATACTAACCCGACTATTTGCAAATACATATTCCGTTGCGTAACCTCCGATCAAACAGACTTTATCAGTTGTGTTGCCCAGGGTGGAAGCAAAAATCATCCAGATACAGATCGTTCTCACTTCTCAGTGAATGCGCCCCGACAGTGGCACAATCTTGAAGAAATCATTAAATCATATCAAATTCTTCTTGTTTTAAATCAAGACTTAAAACCCATCTTTTGGATAAATGTTATCAGGTTTAATCAAATTAATTTTACGTTGTATGCGCTGTGAGCATGCCTCTGTGCATGGAGTACTAGTGCTATATACATGTAATTATTAGTATTTACATTGTAAATAGAAATACAAATTCATGCATATACCATAAAGGCACAATTAACAAAATAACACGGTTATAAAAAGAGGGTGCTGAAATTTATCGACTTACGAATAACATTTTTTTAAAAAAGGGTTTTAAACATAAACACAGTTAAATCAAAATCGCATAAATTCTAATATTTGAGTAAATAATCACATGCAAACAACATTGTAAAATATAGAATTCACTTAGTGATTTGATTTTACTTTTAGTTGGGATATCGGTTTAAACTACATGATGAAACAATCCCAAATGTTATGTTCTAGCGAAAAGGTGAAAACTACCTAGATATCTGCGTGTGAAGAGAACATCTGAATATATGGGTGGCAAACCACAAGTCATCAGAAAAAGGCGAGATATAAACGTATCTAGTATATCAGTCTCAATCCTGTTAGATTTAAAAAGTCTTGTGTTATCCTTCAGTCATCTGTTTTATTATTAGTAGCATCTGGTCAAACAATAGAAATCTAAAATAGGACATGATATATTTGTGTACTGGTCTGTATAAGTAATGACAAATTATAATCTCCAGGCGATAACAAACAAACTGTTTCGATTGTACCACCAGAAAAAACTCAACTGTTAGATAGAGCCAGCAAAAACCTCGAATGTTACCGCAAGAAAAAACGTCAAATTAATGATCGTTCCCATAGTCTATGAAAATTGGCTGTACTGTCACCCTTTCCTTACCACGTAGGCGTAGTCTACAACCAATTCTGAAAAAAAGAATATTTGAATTGACTGATGACGTTATGACATATTAATCTTTTTAGCCTAGACATAGACTCGATCCCTCAAGTAGCTTTGCACCCGAAGCCTCAATAAAAATAAATGTTTCCAAGGACAAACTATTAATTTGTTTCGAACCTGTTAACTTAATGTCTTTTACTTTACGTATTAGAAATACCAATGAATAATTATTTAGAAAATTTATCATGTAGTATCTAATTTCATTCAATCCCTTTTTTTCGTCACAATCTGGGTAACATTATGCCCCCATTTGCAAGAACAGCTTGTTATCATGATAGAGGTCACAATATTCATGGAATCTTGTGAAACTTTCAAAAACGTCGCTTTATGACTACTAAGGGATTTCTATTTCTTTCACCAATACTTATAAGGATAGTTTTAGAGTTATGGCCTTTGATGTTACGTCAAATGTATTAATGCTGCCTTGATGTCTGAGTTTTTGTTTGACTGAATTTCACGAAGACTCTGTGGACATAATGGGGGCTACTTAATTGTATGGATTTACTTGAAACTTATTGTGAAGCATTGTGGAGATATTCAGCATTTCGCGAATTTCAGTTCCGGGGTTACCCTAAGCACCACCCCCACCCACAGAAAACAATCTAACTGCAGTAGTTGCGTGAACCATAGGGGACATGACAGGTGCGCGCCTTCTTTCCTGGAATTATGCTACTTTGCCTACAGATACTACAAGGCTGCTTTGTGGGCGTCCACGCTTTTCTTGGCTATCTTTTTATTTCAGACTTGTTGTGATTTTTTGACTTGTTATAAGGAGAAAGCCAGTTGAAATTTTGAAATTAAGAGTTATTTACAAAGTCATTATCTTGTAATCTCAACTGAGAAACCACTGGACAGGAAAGAGAGGTTGACCTGTTTGATGAACGAGTCTTGTAAAGTTATTACCCTTGTCATGAATGCTATAATTAATCTACACGATAATAATACTGTTTACACATTTATCATACTTTTCAGGTATAGATAGTGTATTTTTAACAGAAGGTGATATTCTAGTAGACGTGGTGAGAACATTTTTATTTATTGTAGTTATTTTATATACTAACAGTATATTCACAGGTATCTGACCTTCTACCCGTATATACATGTATATGCATACATCATACCGGCGAACTAGACATATAATAAAAAAAAGGAACAGGAATGCAACGCCTGTTGAAGCCTCGATTTACCTGCTCTGGCTTCGACTCGGTTTGTTTCACCAATTCGTAATGTCAGGCAATCTAACCTATGCCGACTCACTCAGGTATGTTTTTCCTCAATGACGCCGTTTTAATTTCCATAAATAATCCACACAAAATGATATCGTAGCCACTTGTTTCCAATATTTACATTATTATCGTTCGTTGGGATGAGTTGTCTTAGTAAGAGATGTCTTTGGAATGAGTTGTTGGGTACTCGGATTCGTATATGCCATCGTTTAATGTAAACGTATTGTGTGTCCGCCGGTTCATCCATAGTTTCTTGAAAACACCCTACAGATCAGGGGATTTATGCAGGAAGAACCAATAGTGTGGTGTAGCATGTCATCCCGTAGGATTTGTATGCTAAAATTGATTTTTTTTTTTGTTGTTGTTGTTTTGGGTTGATTAACGACCAAGCTATCCAAACTTGACCCTCCTGAGACGGTCATTTTTTAAATCGGGATCCCTATGAACGACCACGTGGCTATCTCCGGCAATTATGGTTGGATTGTCATGATCTAAAGTTGATTCTTGTGTTTTTTACCACGCCAACACCATTTATGATACTCTTAAAGCAATTGGAAATAGTTTTCATTGACTTCCGGTGGGGAATATCAACTTCCGGTGTCAAACTCGGATAGCAGCCAATAATCTTTGGATTTTCATGGTTGGAAGTTCATTCTGGTTTTTTTAATCATGCTGACCCATCTATGATACACTTAAAGCGAATGTAAGTAGTTTTAATTGTCTTCCGGTGGGGAATACCAACTTCCGGTGTCAAACTCGGATTGATTTCAGCCAATAATCTTTGGATTTTTGTGATCTGAAGTTCATTCTGGGTTTTTCATCATTCCGGACTCCATCTATGATAGCCTTAAAGAAGTAGTTTCCATTGACTTCCGGTGGGGAATACCAACTGCTGGTTTCAGACTAGGATTGATTTCAGTCAATAATCTTTGGATTTTCATGATCTAAAGTTCATTCTGCTTTTTTTTCATCATGCCGACCCCATCTATTATACATTTCAAGCGAATGGAAGGAGTTTCCATTGACTTCCGGTTGAAAATACAATTTCCGGTGTCAAACTTGGATTGATTTCAGCCGCTAATTTTTGGATTTTCATGATCTAAAGTTCATTCTGCGGTTTGTTCATCATGCGGACTCCATTCTAGGGTTCCAGTTTTGCGACTATTGACATCTCCGGCAGGGGCCTTTTTGAAATTCGGACCCCTGTGACCCGAGTCCATGGCTATCTTTGCCAATAATGGCTGTATTTCATAATCTGAAGTTCATTCTGGGGTTTTGTCATCATGCCGATCCCATCTGTGAGACACTTAAAGCCAATGGGGGCAGTTTTCATTTAATTCGGATAGGGAATACCAATTTCCGGTAGCGCAGCCTACCACTTTAAGTTGCTTTTGAAGCATGGTAAAATGATTAATATGGTCACTTTTGGGTGACTGGAATGTTATATCATGAGATTCAAGACACGTTGTCATTTGTAACTAGTAAAGTCTAATATCATAAACAAAAAGAATCTTAACAAGTCAGAAGTTGCCAGAAACGAAACAAAAAGATCCTATTTGGAAATAAATAAATCAGCTATTCATCGTCCTCGTGCAAAGAAGTATAAGGCAGACCATTTTCCCTCAAATGCATTGCCCCGTGCAGCCTGTTTTACAACCACATTTTGTGAGAACAATTACAGCAAGCTGGGCAGATCACGATTCGACACAGCCGCTTTCTGTTAGGTACGAATTTTCGCGTATCGCGATGTACTTTGTTGCTGGCATGGGGCGAGATTCCAGCGCGAGCCAGTGGAAACACCTCTCACTCAAAATTTTCTGAACTGAACAATTGCCATCTACGTGCTACGGATGAATTCCTTGACATACGAAGGCAAGTCACCCTTCACCAACTCAGTTGAGATGTTACACTCTCCAAGCGTCTTGAAACAGGTGATAACGGGGTCATCACCATCAAGCTTCATATGTGCACCAGCCCTTGTTTTCTTGTGATGCCCATAAGTTTACCTCTCCAGTCAGTACCAGAGAAGCTGCTGAGTCCAATAAGACTTTAAAACTTATTACTTCCAATGACACGCACTCGCTCGATCACATCTATCGCTGTGTTTGCGACCCTCTCGGTTTATTACAAACCTGAGACAACCCCGGGAGACAAAGTCCATGAGAATTGTGTGGGCATCGGCGTCACTAGGACCAAGCATGGGTTTCCCGCCCTTAACTCTCAGCTACAGATGCAAGATCTAAGAGTTTCTCAATGATTAAAAGCATGTGTGATGTAGTCTTTGCTGTATCAAACAGGTTAGGGTATGCTGTTGAAGGGGCAAATTCCCAACAAGTGGCATACGCTAGCCTGGTCGATACAGCACAGGCCACACCACCCAAAGTTCTCATCATTTTACTATGGCTGAACGTCAGGGTATGAAGAAAGCATCCATGATGCAGAAACTCTCTGACCTACAGGAGGCATTCACAAAGCGCATGCTAGTTGAGGACGCATAGTGTTTGCTCATACTTAAATACCTCACCAAGTCCTTGCATCTGTAGCTTATTGTGATGTTCTCACAATTCTCCTAAACTTTGTATCTCGAGGTCATCCCAAGGCTTAAATTGCGGTACCCGCAAAATACAGAGAGATATATGTGATCAAACGATTACATGTCATTGAAAGTCAGAAGATTTCGCAACCGCCCGATGCTGACTAGGGAGGTAAGTTTGTGGATACTAAAAAACTATGGGTATGTGCATGCCTTAAGCCTGATGCTGACGACCCTGTAATCAACTGTTTTAAGATTTTTTCGAAGGTATGATAATTACCGAATTGGTGAATTACTTGACCAGATCCCTGAACCTTCCTGCCATTGAACAAAGAAGTTGGGAGTTGGACGAAGGCACGTATGTACCTGCTCAGAATCTTACCACCGTGCTTTAACAGAACTAACAGAAAGTGGTTGTAAAACAGGCTGTATGGGGCGGTGCAGTTTCCGGAATAATTGTTTTAATATGGAGCATACCAATATGGCCATGGGTGTGCAAGGGGACGAGGATGATGCAGCGTTGATGTCGTGAACTGCATATTTATTTCCAAGATAGGAATTTTGTTGTTTTCGTTTCTTGCGACTTATTTCTTTTTGTTTTTGATATAAATCTTGTTTGCTTGTCACAAACGCCAGATTTGTCTTGAATCTCATGACAGAACATTCCAATGTCCCAAAAATGACTGCACGAAACATTTACCATACTTCAGATGCCACAAAAGGTGGTACTGCATGATAGATTTATCTAAACTTAAATCGATCCGAGTTTGATGTGGAAATTGGTATTCCAAGCGGAAGTCAATATAAACTACTTCCATTCGCTTGAAGTGTACCATAGACAGGGCTGGTCTGATGCAAAAAAATCACCCAGAATGAGACTTCAGATCATGAAAGTCCAATGATTATCGGTTAATATCAATCCGATTTTAACACCGGAAATTGGTATTTCTCCACCGAAACTACTTCCGTTTGACTTTAAGTGTATCATAGATGGGGTGGGCATGATAACAAAGAACAGAATGATCTTCAGATCGGCATTCCCCTCCGAAAGTCAATCAAAAATAATTCTAATCGCTTTAAAAGTATCACAGATGGGATCGGCATGATGGCAAAACACGAGAATGGACTTTAGATCATGAAAACCATTATTGACGAAGATAGTCATGTTCTCGTTCAGGGGGGTCCCAATTTCAAAGGGGTTGGAAAATTTGAGCCCCAACATATTTGGATAGCTTGTTGGTCCCTAAGCAACCCAAAACAACAAAAAAAAAAATCAATTTTAGCAAACAAATCCCACGGGAGCTGTTTTTATGACATGTCAAACCAAACTACAAGGGTAATTTAAGACTTTTCGGTTGCAAATGGGCGAGTTGTTTAAGTTCAAAAGTATGAAAGTTTGAGAACGTGATACATGACTCAAATCTTGATCAAAACGAGAATTTGTCAGCGCGTTTTTGTAGTTACCTTTTCAGTTTAGTTGAAAAGGTAACCAGAACCCTTGGTTTCCAAGAAATTTCAACCGAACATTTCAGAGTTAAATTATACACAATAAAGGGCAGATATCTTAATGTATTAGATAAAACAAATTGATTTTTTTAGAGATTGAGCGCGTATTGCGTAGTTATCGTTCGGTTCACACATCGTGATAGTGCAGATGAGACGCATGAATAGTTTATAGAATAAGATATTGAAAACTTACACTTTAAAATTGTATTTTTTTAAAAAAAAAAAATTATGGAAGAACCCACTAGATTTCTGGTTACCGTATCTCCGTATAAAGATGCATTATGTAAAATATAGATAAAGAGCTGGACGGTCTGGCTATTAATAGTTCAAAAAAGATATTCAACAAAATGAACATTTCAGTCAAATTATTTTGCTATGTGCGAAGTTATGAGTGTATGAGGTCTTTACAAATTGTAGTTTATTATCGCAACAACAATACTTGACAATCGAAACTAAGTCTGAATTATCTATTTTAGCGTTAAACTATTAAATGGCCACATGTTCTAATCTCCTGAAAATTGGAGCCATCCTGTGGCCCAAAGAGTTTATTGTGGGCTTGTCACGCTAATAAATGTTTAAATTATAATTTATTAACATTTGAGTCCTAAAGACCTGAAATAGACAGTTTTAGCTCAGCTCACACATAATGTATCATCTTTAATAAATGGAACTTGTATATTATTAAACTGAATGAACCTATGTTGATTTCACTTTTCTGGTGAATATTTTCTTAATTATTCTATAATATTACCAGATCGTATATGTACCCAAGGTGCATATGTATATGTAAACAATTCTTGAAAGGTGTATATAAACTTCTGATTTAAAAGTTCAGCGTACTAAAAATGCACTGCTAACCCATTAACGCTGGAATTTTATTCGGCACGTTTACTAGAAGTAACCTAAAAGCAAAACCTGGAAATTAAAGTGTTAAGTTCTTGAAAGGTGAGGTTTTATAAGATCATGCAGTTATAAAATGGAATTGTATGAGAGGCAGGAACTCAGGTACCAGCATCTACAAGACTTGAGGACAGTATCTCTGCAGCTCCACAATCGATCCATTTGGTTTCAGGCATATCTGATGCATCATCATGTTATATAAATTTAGTTTATTAGTAATTTATAATTTTTGTATAATTTTAATGAATGCAGAGACGTAAAAGGAGTGTGAGAATCCATCATAACAAGGTTACTACTATGTAAGATCTTCTTCCGTGTGGCTTTACCTCCACCAGCATGAAGCCCCCCAAATGCATGTTAACACCATGTCAACAATTCAGATATATTAATAGATTGTGAACCTGTAAAAATGTAGTCAAATTAGTTTTAGTTCTTAATGTTACGCGAACATCTCGAGCGGTTGTTTATTATTTTTGTATTTATCTACCAAACCATGTTTAAACCCATCCAACATTTTATTGGGCGTATAATACTATTATTTGGAAGCTTATAATGGACGAAAATGGATAGAAAAGCACATACTTATATACTGTGAATGTAAATAAACCGATTGTCATTAAATTTCTAATCAGGTGTCCAAATTGAATGGCAGTGGCCTTGTTCCTCCAGTCTACAAGTTTATCTTTTTTTCTCGTTTATGGATTAGCCATTTATGATTGCTTCCGCATTGATTTGTGGAATACGTCCTGTTTTGTTCATGGAGTCTTCTCATTACATGGCACTCGACACCAGAGTGAACCCGACGTCGGAAACTGCTGATATAAGAAGCCCATTCACGATACGGTTACAACATCAATATTAATTCAAATACATGTACGCTAATATCGAATTACGATTTGTGTTTTGATGTCGAACATTATGGATGATATTAAAATTGGGCTACATGTCCTTTAACTAGAAAAAAGGATTCCCAGAATTCAAAATGAACAGGTTCTTTTCAAATTTGGTGTAAAGCAGCGTAAAATTGTAATTTCCCGAAAAATGCTCAACCCCCATTTCGGATAATTCATCAATTAAGATGTGAAGTATTGTGCTTATAAATGGACGAATCCCAGCGAATTTTAGCGTTTCGCGAGTTTTAGTTCCGGAGTCCCCTGACACCCCCCCCCCCCCTTTGTGGTTATTAGAGGACGTGCCGTGCGACTTTCAATTCAAGTTGTCCTGTCGTGTAAAGCAACTGCCGGGACATTGCTGCTATGTGGCGTATTTCCACGCTTGTGCTGTCTTTTAATTTAGTTAAATTGTGAGTAGTAACGTAATAACATCATATTCCCAACGTTTTATGAATGTTTTCTAACCTATCTGTGTAAAGTGTAGTCACTGTGTATTCCATTTCTAATATTCCATGTCCACATATATTCCTTTTGTGTTTTTTTTTTTTTTTTTGTAAAATGGATTTGAATTGATAAATGTTTGTTTGTGTTTGAATGGCATGCCAGTACAAGTGTTTCTATGTAAAATGATAAAGCTGAGTGCTGTAACACATTAGCATTACGTTTATTGCCCGCCCTCGAAATTTTGTAAATATGCTAACACTCCAATGTTATGTGACACTGTTACCATTCCGCCTTAATCACACCGTGCCAATTTTTCGACATCATCTCCCATAGCGCTAGGTGGATTTCAACAAAAATAATATCCATGTTACCATTGTTACTTGTTTCGATTTGTTCAAATGGGGTTTAATCAGTTCCACACGGACGAGGTGGCAAAACTTAAAAGAGGGCGAAAATATTTTGAAATTAAACCATTTGATTGATTCCAACCAAATTTGGTAGGTATGAATGCTTATTTCGATTTGTTTAAAGAAAGTTGATCGGATTCGGTCCCATTGTTGCGAGATACCAGCTGATTAAACACAGATCCTATTTCGTTTCGTTTTCTATAGTTCAAAATTTCGCTTTATTTATCTTTACTACACTAGGATCGAGAAGAGTTGTTATATAACCCGCGTTTTTTAGCGTGAGGTGCACGGAAATGTGAGTAACCCACTAGAAACAGCAAACCTTATTAGTTAATCACCAGTCTTACGTCATAAGGTCAAAAGCGGCCCGTATGATCCCTGACGTGACCTTTCACTACAACCTGCCAGATTGTCATGTAGTGTTGACCACCGGAAGCATATAAAGCGAAAGGAAATATAGATCTGTGTATTTAAATCAGATTGCGTGGGATGAGGACCACTGAATAAGACAAATTTCAGACAAACTATTCATTAACCACCTTACTTTACCTTGATTGTCTTGAATTGTGCATGAATTGGCATGATTCTAGTACTCACAACAAGCTCAGTTTACTGGCCCTCAGAAACAATGTTATGTCACTTTCATGTATTGAGTACATTACTTTTCTTTATGCAATTTTGTTTTTCATTTGAAATTATATTGGGGAAGAGGCTAGATACATAGCAATATAACTTACACTTTAAAATATATATTTACGGTAAAAAAAAAACCCGACAATACACGTTTGTTTTTACAAATAAAATTATTTTAAGATGCACGGGACAGGAAATAAAATATGTTACATTATAATTACCTTAATTACATAGTTTAACACTTTATCAAGAATGGTGTTTATTTAAACTTTTGACGACTTATCTTTATAATACAGAGAAGGAATGCTGTTAGAGATATATATGCAACATGGTTAAACAGAACAGTGCCTTATATCATAGAAGAGACTTATGGTAAGTTCATAATAAAATCGTAATGGATATTCATTATAGTTTTCCAACTTATAGTTTACTATATTATCCACCGTAAGATTTATATAATACTTTGTATGCATACTTTTAAACCATTTATTGAGGTGGGTGCTTGTAATGACACTGCAGCATGTACAATATCCAAAACAGGATTTCAGGTTGTAGATCATTGTTTGTGTTAGGGATTCAATTAGAAAATTCTCAATTATCTGTAAGACAGTCGGGTAGGATACCATTTACGCCATCACTGTTTAAAATCCCATGTGTACAATATTTACAGATCATTCACAGAGAATGGAGATGAAGCTGGCTATGACAGAGTTTGAAGAAAAGACCTGCATCAGATTTGTACCTCGTTCTGACGAAACAGATTATATTAGAATCCGTTCTGAGATGGGGTTAGTCTCTTCTAACGTTTATAGAATATGTCATTAATTCAAAGGTTTTATATTACTATGTGAAAGTGATCTTCTGTGATGGCTAACTAAGTAGTGTGTTCTTTATTGTATTGCAGGTGTTTTAGTCCAGTCGGAAGACGTGGTGGACAACAGCTGGTATCTATTGGTCCAGGTTGTGATCGGAAAGGGACCATCATGCACGAACTGATGCATGCTGTAGGATTTTGGCATGAACACAGTCGACCGGATAGAGACAGTTATATAACTATTGTGTGGGATAATATACCAGAAGGTACAATTGGATCATCGTTCACGTCGATATATATTTTAAAGGAACCACAAATTATTACATACTTAAATTTTAAACTGGTGACCCTCTGAGAATTCAATGTACGTAACACAACACCAAAACCTACAGAAATTTATTGAAACATAGTATCGATGCCCATTATTACATTTAAACATATATATTTCTCTTTCAGATCATAAGAGTAATTTCAGAAAGTATACGGAAGATGATATAGATACTCTCGGAGCACCCTACGACTATGGTTCCATTATGCATTATAAAAATAATACTTTCGCCAATGATCGCTTTAAACCTACTATTAAAAGTAAATTCCCATTGCCAGATGGTGTTGAAATGGGACAGCGTATAGAACTATCGGATACAGACATACTTAAAGTAAACAGATTATATAGATGCAGTAAGTATGATAACCTACTTTCTACCTAGTGCAACGTACCGGCACATGTTCCGTAAACGTCAGTACTGAGATTTTATGTAAACTTATTGCTCATGGGATATGGTTATTGCTTAAGTCTTAAACAATATCTCGAATTAGATCGAGTTAAAATTAAAAGAAATGATTTTTTTTTTCAATAAGAAAAATCCACAAAGAGAATAACATTTCCATTGTAACATTATGAGAAACATACCGGAAAACCCCGGGATATTCACTAATCTTTAATGGAATCAACGAAAATTCATTTATAAAAGCAATTTATCTATGATGGAAATAATTTGACCCGGGCGTAATTTCTAGATTTTGTTTACGGGACGTTAAATGGGTTAGGATATTAGAAATGTTATTGGGCTGCTATTTCTTGTTTTAAATATGTGGTAAACACCGCTGATATGTTCAAATTTGAATCTAGATACTTGATAACTCCCTGTTGATATTGTGTTCTGTATATTAGTATGAAAGTTGTTCTTTTTTTTTAAAAAAAAAAACAACCCAGCCATTCTACTTTTGAATATCATTTTGAACCACACAAGGTGTTCATCGAGGCCTTTTGAGCTTACTACTAAGTATTCGTTTAATTTGACTTAAGTCGGGTCGCACACCGATTATTCGGAGAGCTTTTGAGATCTAGGATAGTTTCACACTTCAAATGGATGAACCCTTTTGAAAATGAGAATTACATCTTTAGTTTGTCAACATTAATGACCTTGTTTGTAATCGTGCAACATGTCAAATTTGTGGATTTTTTATATTTTCCAAATTTTCAAGATTGTTGACGTAGTAATAAGGAGGCAGTCACGCATCGATTAATGCTTACAAACGCTCTGGAAAGTCAGAGTTTATAAGATTCTTAATTAGAATAAAAATACTGACGGACAGTTTAGTTGCTGATGGATGTGATTTTAATTGTAAACAGTTTAATGTTCTGTGGTGTTGCCTATACTAAAATTATTGTAAACTTTTACAAGTACAACTTCGTGAAAGATATATTAGGATATAGATTTTGTTTACCTTACTCTGTTGCAAGATATAACCCATTGTCCTGATGCTGGTGTTCCGAAGATTGGGTACAGAAAAGGGGATAATTTTCAAGTAGCTAGCGCTGTTCATTATAACTGCTCAGCTGATTACGTACTGGTGGGAAGTAGAGCCAGATATTGTATGGACATTGGACAATGGACTGGAAACTTACCTGTTTGTTTACGTAAGTAATTAAGTGCTAAGGGTATAGAAATAAAACCAGTTCCTTTTAAAAGGGACGTTAGCAACTTGGAGATCTATGTCGGTCAATAAAATGTTACATCGTGGAAAACGGTTGAGGTTTTTTCCGTTTACTTTATTTTATCAAAAAGAAGGGGTATTATATAAAATTAAAATTGGGGTAATATATAGAAGTTGCAGGACTACGGCAGGGTATCGCTGCCAATATTAATGTCTTTTCAGTCGATTATATGTAAAAAGTACCATATATAAAGTCATACTAACGGTAATGATAAAGTCAAAATACTTTTAAGGCCAAAGTTAAATGTAAAACGTCAAATATAATGTGTCAAATGATGAATATGTTATTGGAAAATGCTGTTTTGTTTTGTTTTGTTTTTTTATGCGTCAGCATTTTACATTACATTTCTTATTGTGTGCCAGCTTTATTTCCTCTTAATCTGTGACTGGCTTATAGTGTACCAGGTTGATCTCGGCATCGTTTCCGTTTGATAATAAGTCACGTGATATCCTACATTTGCATAATATCAAAGATAGTGCTGTGCGGAAGATGCTATGTAGAAAGCGCGAAGGACAAATGAGATGCGACAGTGCGCAAATTTAGAATGTAATGAAGGAAATGTAAAAAAAAAACCATCATTTTCCTATAAGATATTTATCATTTGACAAATTACTTTTGACGTTTTACATCTTTGTCCTCTTGACTTTATCATTACCGGTATAGGACTTTGTACATTGCATTTGAATAGGCAGTTTAGTAGAGCATTTAATATTTGTAGCGATACCCTTACATATTAGGCCACTCTTATTACATGAACTTTACTTTAGTTTGAATGATTTTAGTTTCCTTGTTTTGTTTTCTATTTACAGCCTCTTACAAAGGTGGCAAACTTCATTATTGTAATTTTGACCGAAATAACTCTTGTGGGTGGAAACAGGACAAGCTGGATGATCTGGATTGGACCTTTAATAACCGGGATACTCCAAGCGTACAAACGGGGCCTAAAGAAGATCGGACAATGGGAACACAAGAAGGTATATAATATATGAAATATGAACGTTTTGAAAACAAAAAACAGAAGTGTGGTCACAATTTCATTTCCTACCTATCTAGTACAGTAATAATACAAAACATTCTAAAACTGGAATATGTGTTTAGCGCACCCCTGTTCTTCACCAACCAGTCTGTTGGAGTGGGATGCACGATATTAAGCATCTATGATTCTTTCACGTGCACCCCAGTGTGTACACGGAACCTCTGTTTTTCACACCACTCGTACGACTAGATACTGCAAGTTCCGAGAAATTGCTATGGAAGAGCTCGAGGATTTTCTCAGCCAACACCAGAATCGAACCTGGGTCCTCGTACTTACTGAACGCGCGCCTTACACACTAGGCCAACTAAAAAAAACAATGGCATTTGGAATTATGTGTACTTACTAGAGCACTTGATACCACTTTTGATTAGGGTAGTTTATACAGCTTAACAGTTGTTGTACTGTTGTCTATAGCTATCGGTACATGTATGACTCGCTATTAAATAAAACCTAGTAATGTGGATGAGAGGTTAAAGTTCAAATCTGTGTGTAAACGGATATTTTTTGTACTGTACAGTGCCCTTGTCCTTCCCATTGTTTCTATATGCCCACATATATTATATCGATAAAGCAAAATAGCAGCGGTAGATAACCTCCTTTCTTGGATCCAGTCGGATTAAAAATAGGCACATCAAAATTTTTTAGAGAATATTTCATGTGTCACTGAATTGTTTTAACCATATCTCGATTATATTATCCACAGAGTATGTCGGATTTTGACAAATTTTAACTCGTCATATCTTTGGTTAATTAATAATACTGAACGGAATTGAATCATTTTTGGAATTGTATTCCTTTCAGAGGTTCAACTTTTACAATATTTTAGTTTGCAATCGATTAGACTGAATATCCCAAATTAATGTCTGGAAAATTTTTAAAAATATATTCCTTTATGGTCATAGTTGCAATTATCGTGATATTGTGATTATATGCCAAAAACTATTATATAAATTCAATTCAATCTAATAGATTCGGCCTTTGGGCCAATGCTACTTCTAGAACTTTTTAAGGAAATTTTCCAAGAAACTAAATACAACATAATTGAATCTCATTTACATTAAATTCTCAAAATAACACCAGAAATTGTACAAACGCAAAAACACTTTTATTTGTAAATTGCCTTCAGACACTATGAAATTAAGATACGTTAATTTAAACGAAACCATTAGCACAAGCACTAAGGAAGGGCCTTAAGCTTTGTCAGAAAAACAATATGAAATATGAGTGCTATTTAAATTATATTGAAATAAGTCGATAATAAATATACTTCAAAACTCAAATGAAAACTGTTCGTCGGTCTACCCGTCCATCACATTATGGGAACACAATAACTATATTATATGGTTTAATGTTCAAACTTCATGTAGGTGGTTAAATGACAATATTGCTGTCAGTCATGCGTTATGGAGATTTCAAGAATGGGGTGTTTAACCAGTTCTGTCACATACTAATATTGCCCTTTAATTCGCGAAAGCCTTGGTGCAAGTCCGATAATGATTAATTTCGGCTTAGCAGACATAAGCAATTTCATTGATCGATTATTTGGGACACGATAGCACTGATTCTTACTTTTTGCTCCCCCTCTGAATTAAAAACAAAAAAAAATATAAAATAATGGTTATAGTGTGGTTTTGCAACAAATGAGTTCTAGCGTGGAAGATTTGGTCAACTCGCACTCATTTCCAAATTAATGTACTAATCTTTATTACTTACACTAGCATCAAACATGATTATACCCCATGCACGTGCAGGGATTAAAATAAAACTTCTTACTACTACTTGACTATGTATTATAGTATTATAGTATATAGAATGTATTGCACCCGCCATCTTTGTTTGACTTGTTGACGAAATGTCGTCTGCTATCATGTCACAATACTCACTAGTTCTAACATTGAAGTAAGAAAGTCATGTTTTAAGACCTTAATCTTATAATATGATAACCCAAACGCATAGTCTTTATAATATTCCTGAAGCAATGACCCAGTCATTGCTGGATTGACTTCTGATACCTGAGCTTTTGAAGGGAGGGGGGTCATTCTTCCTGTTCAATCAAATCTCTCCTAAGTACAGCAACACGACAGCCCTTCGTTTAATCTGGGGTCTTTTCTAAAACTTTTGCGAAAATATTGTTCGTATCCAAACAGTATTGTTTACATTGAAGCCGTTCTGATTTTCTTGTTTGTTGAGCAATTATCTTTTCTGCGGTATTCTGCTATGCACTGGTTAATTGAGCGTAAAACATTTCTCGTAAGTCATGACGTAACGTTATGTATACATATTTGGAGCTTTGTTTAAACCCGAATGACATTGTTACGCAGTTAGGTGTTGGTTGTTCATAATTTGCTGTCATTACGGCAGTGTTGAGTGGGATCAGGTCTATTCCAACGAAACACTACCAGGAGTATAATTCTTTAACTACATGTAATTTAAGTTGTCTGTTCGCGGATAGATGAAATTACTGGAAACATTCTGGAAACATTTTCAAAATATTATTTAGATAAATTGTGTTTAGAGCCAATTACACACAATTATGCAAATAAGGATACGTCCATCAATGTATATTAAAATTATTTTGACTAGTGATGGAATACAGGCTACTTAAACGGTTCTGATGTTTTATTTCAGGTTATTACATATTTCTGGAGAGCTCCAGGCCTTGTGAAGAAGGCAATGCTGCAAGATTAATTTCTCCAAGTTTTGATTTTTCTGGAACAAAAGCCTGCTTAGTGTAAGTAAGGATTAATTTTGCGCAGTTTTCACAGGCATTAAATCTGTTAGATATTGGTCACCACGAACACGATCATAAGCAATGTCAAAAATGTCCTTGGGAAGAAATGACTCCTTTTTAAAATTTAATTCTGATTATAATACCTTATACACCACATTTACCATCTGATATATTTGAAAATGAAATAGCTTGTACCTCTATTTTAAAACTATCTATTGATTTTCAACGATTTCATTTGTAACAAAATGTTGCTTAAGATATGTGTCCTTCAGTGTAGTTAGACTATCTAGAGTAACATAAAAAAATATTTTTGACAAAATGGATTATATTTCGTATATGCTGACAGTGATTAGGTGAGATCAATAAATACAATAACAAAATCCAAGTCTTTCAACCCCATGTGTGCGGACACGACCTGTTCACTATTGTATGTTTTGTGTAGCGTGCACATATTATTTTCATAAATTAAAAGCAATATATCGGCGTGCATATTTTATGCTTCTATAGGTTCTACTATAGTATGTATGGGTCTACCATGGGACAGCTGAACGTTTACCAGAGAGTGAGTGGTAAAAACATGAAGAAATTTAGTCAAAGTGGTGATCAAGGTCAAGATTGGCATATGACAGCAGTGGTTCTCGACGAATACAGTAGCTTTGAGGTATATAAAAACACTTCTGAATAATGTTCATTACTGTGTAGTGTATTTCGATACAAAATATCGCAGGTTGTTTTAAAGGACAATATTGGTGTCAGGCACTATCACATATGTGATTGAACGGGTTGAACACATTCCAAATATGATTTTAACATAGAGCTCATTGCCACGATAGATGCGTAATCAAAGGAAAGTGACGAGCGCAAAAGGAAGCACGAGTCACCCTTTTAGTGATAACAGATACAGGCGAATCTCTGCTCACTTACAATTCCTTAGAAGACAAAACACATTTTACAGAAATTAGCCCGCCATGTATTTTGTAGAATCATTACTGTCCCATCCATATGTTATTGCTACAAACAGGACTTAGTCCAGTAATGGTTAAATTAGAGTGGGAGTGGGGGAAGGGTACCCTAATAATCAGCAGATGTTACTATATTTTGAGCTACAACAAGCATCCATTAAGTATGTCCACGTTATATTTCCAGATTGTCATTGAAGCTATTGCTGGCACGAGTTATAAGAGTGATATGGCTGTTGATGACGTCATTGTAGGCTCCTGTGAGATCTTATCATCACTAGTAAATGGTAGTTCTAAACCAAGCCAATTTATTTAATATAGCTGTGTAGTAAACAATAAGTCATAATATTATTTATTTCGTCTCTGGAACAATTGATTGTGAAATTGCCAACATAATTCACAATTATTTTACATTGGATTTTGGCTTTCCACATTTCAGTGTACGGCGTATGATGACGTCGCCCGTTCCGTCCGTCTGCAATTGGTGCCTGAACGTCATAGAGGCTAGAGTTTGTAGCACATCTTTTTTTTTCAAATTTATTGGGAAGCATTGGGTCATTAGAGAACAAACCCTCTCGATTTATCAACATTCTGTGTCCTGCCGGTATTTTCGTGTTTAGCATTCAGTTATCACAAAAGATTACTGTTATTGAGTGTGATCATCGGCAGCATTTATAGCCATGCCATACCAGTACAATGAATAAGTGATAGCTTCGAAACGAACTCGCCGAATTTATAGTGTGTTTTAAGACAGAAATCAACTTTCACTTTTTGAGTATTTTTTTTTTTTTTTTTTTTTTTTTTTTTACTTGACAGAATTCACAATCAATTCTTCCGCCTTGTGTACAATTAATGACACCTTTACTATTAAGATTGTATGTTTCGATCACAGTGGTACCTTCAAAGCGTCTCCACATTATCTCCCTTGGAAAAATTAGGGTTTCACACTCCTAAATCTACCATTGATGCCTGCACATGACTTAATCTGAACCACCTGCCGTTAGTACGGCAAGCATGACCATTACCATGTTTAGGTGACAAGAACTAAATTAATATATAGTAGTTCAAATTATAAAGACGCTCAATATTGTGACATGTAGCTTATTTGTCTACGAGGGGCAGTTAGCACATGTGATGTTTTTACCGGAAAAAACTTTTATGGGTGGATAGCAAAAGAAATAACCAATCATATTAATCATAAGTAGACCCCTGCAGAATTCCATATTTATAATAACACGCAATGCTTTGCAAACATGTCGTCATTTAGACAATGTTGATTTTCGAAGCTTTTTTTATTCTTGTGTGAATTGTAGATTTGCAAACAAAAAGCTTCAGCTAATAATTATACTGTATGTAATTATATATCCCACATGAAAGAGACATATATTGGATTTTATTATTTCTCAGACTTCAGTAGTCTTTATTGTGGAATAAAACATATGAAACCCTACGTTCCTTTTGCATAGAACATTTAATAAAGAAAATACCGTTTTACCCGGGCAGTTTATTGGTCCATCATTCGGAATGTTCGCGTTCCTGATTATTTCCACTCGCAGATCACATCGCCAAAATAACAATGATAGAGAAGTTGTTAAAACACAGATTATCGTGTTGTTATATTATATACTGATATTTCAAGGTCAAGGACGAGCATGTCAGGGTACAATCAACTTATCAAAGAAGATGATACACGCGACATTATGTTTTATCAACTGAAAGGCCACTAATGCATAATTGATTGAATGCGTAATACATATATAGAATCAGTGTCCTCGGTTGTCTCCGTGGAACGGATATGCCAGAGCTTGAGTACTAAATGATGACCTCTTGGAAAAATGTAAATTGTTAACTTCTCAAGACTATTCAAATATAAATGTTGATAAAATATATTTGATGGTCACCACATTAAGATTGTATGATATATATATAGTATGCATGTGTTGATTTGTGGATTAGAGTTCAACAGTTGGAAGTTTAAGTAATAAACAAAATAGACTTATTTTAACCCGAAATCGAGGAGTTTTAGAAAAACTAGACAACGAGGAACATTCCTTTACCAATGACGTTACCAAACGCCGTTTATATACACGGGTGACACACAATGGATATTATTTCATTGTAGGGGACATACAAGATACGATGTCCTGTGGTTTTAATAACGGTTTGTGTGGATGGACACAAGCCAAGGATGATGCTTTTGACTGGGAATTAATGAGCGGTTCTACATCAACGTTTAACACCGGACCAAATTGTGATCCATCCGATTGCATTAAAGGTAAGTCTATAATGAAAATACCTATACCTATAGCTTGCCTATGTTCTTAGTCGGTTATCCATTAATGTTTCTACTAATGTTTTCTTTAAAAGTAATTTATTATCCAGTGTTGGGGATCACCAAATCGCTGACACATTTTAAATGACAATGCAGGATAATTTCACAGGAAAACAATAGAAACGACAGAACAACCCATTATATAGAGAGGATACATATTCGTCTGTCCGTCCATAAGAATGTGTACACACTGAAATTGTCCGAAAAAAATTAATATCATTTGTCAGAAGTTAGTAATGGCGCCTGGCTGATTGTTTATACACGTACATTATTCATACCCTACAGGAGTAGTTCCAGTGTTGTTACAATGACTTACGCCATTGTTGATAAACGTAGATTACTGTCAGTCTGGGAGCTTTTTGTTCTTTGCCCGCTTTTTGAATTTCCAGTGATAGTTAGTATAAGTTAAGTTTGAAAGATATTAGCCTGCTTTTCTAACAAGGGTTGACTCGGGATAATTACAGTACAGACCCTGTGAACATATAAAACCGGGAAATGATACAGCGAAGTCTTATTACGAGGCGAACAGCGATGCTGCTAATAGGCGTGTGCTACCTTGTCTATAAGCTATGCTTTAAATGGTTGTTGAAATTGTTAGAAGCAGGGCGCCTCTGAACATAACACCATTTCCGACAATTACTCTTCTCCATTACTGTCTGCGCATTAACACCCCGAGAACTGGGTATTATAAAACCATTTGGAAACTACAGCAAGTTGCCCAACTAAATGAAAAGATGATTCCTAATGATTTTTTTTTTTTTTTTTTTTACTTTTTGCGGTAATTACCTCCAGAGTTACCATCACTTAATAACCGAATCCATGTTTTGATAGATTTGTGTGAAAACGTATTTTGTTACCTACATTTACTATACTATAACAATTTATACTTTTAATAGTTTGTTCAGATGCATCGGGATTACTGACAATTTTTAGTATTAATCTTAATCCCTGAGTACTGTAGGGGGTGCTCTTATCGTCAGATCTCTTTTTAAAATTTACATTTAAGAAATCTTACTAAATCCCAGTGGTCGCAACTGTCATCGGATATTTTCAACAATTTTGTTATTTTCAGCTTATATAAACAAAGGCGCCCGACTTGCGACAAATTTTTCCAAAGTTATTCACCATATACTTTTACTAAATTTAGTTTGTTTCTGAAAATTACCCACAAAAATGCTCCCCTAGATTTACGAAACCTTGTTAACTTTATAAGGGGTGCCATGTTTACTCCATGGCCCTAAAAAGAAAACTATTCGACAATTTTTTGTGGAATATTTGGACTATCTAGCTGCTGTTGGCGTACGTTTAGTTTTCTGGCATCTTATCTTATTCTTAGAGGTATCAAAAAGTCTCCCAAAATGAAGCGCTATCGAAATCTTGTAACCGCCATTTAAGTCAAGACTTTTTGCGTTTATATTTTTAAGATAACCTGGACTAGTCATAATAACCCGAGTTATCGCCCATGTCATTGAAACCTGTTTAGTACAATACAGGTCAGTCATTTAGAGATTTTATTTTACTTTTTCAAATTACTTTGATTGTTAGATAAGTGAAAAGTAGCATGTTTAATTATTTTCAATGGTTTTATCCCTCTCGTGGAATTCTTGAGTATGTACGCGTATTATATGTTGTTATCACCTTGTCCCCCTGTCCATTACGCTTATTGTTCCCCGAAACAATTACTCTCTTTCTAATTGAGCTAGAATGTTCAAACTTGGTGTAGGTATTTATTGGGTCAATACCTTGATTGAGTTCGAAGATGAACATTTTTGATAATGAGCATTTTCTATCCAGGATGAACAGAGCGATGCCGATATGCAATTTAATTGGTCGAGACAATAACTCTGCTAATTGAGGTAGAGTGTTCAAATCTGGACGTGTGAGCGTTCATTAGGTCAATGTCCTGGTGAGCAATGAGCATTGTCTGCTTACGGTAAGCAGAGATAAGCAATCTGATTGGTTGATGCTTTAGGGCGCGATCGATAAGCAATTTCACTGATCACTTTGGAACATAACAACTCTGCTTGTAATTTAGGTAGAATGTTTGAACTTGATGTAGATGTTCATCAGGTGAATGTCTTAACCAAGTTAATGACTAAAGATACATTATGGATAAAGAGTTGGCAGTTCTAACCAAAATAGTTAAAATCTAGATATTGTTAAGGTAGTTTGCTGAAAATTTCAGTCAAATTGATCCACTATGAGCCGAGAACTAAGCAGGTGAAATTTCCGTCTAGCCTCGATCATCATTACTAAAATCAGTAATATAAACAGCATAGTCTCGATTATCCACTTTTTAAATTTAATTATCAATGGCCGTTAAGCAGCATATAGGCATCTAATCCAGCCAACATCGAAGGCTAGCCTTGACATCGAGAGTTTAATATTGTCTTGATAAGTTGAATAATGTCTAATTGATTAGATAATATTTCAGGCCCAAAGAAAGACTTGCAATAGGCAGATTTAGCTATTGCATAATGCATGTTTAACATTTCGAGCTAAAGCTGAGCAAATTCATTGGTCAATGCTTTGGAACCTTGATTCTATCTGATAGAGAGTGATGAAACTTACAGTACAGTTCGAATGCTCGATACTTTTGAAAAAAAATAAATGTGCATACATTCTTTAGGGGGATTATTTGGTACCGTTTTCACTATTACAGGCACTGTGTTCACCACAATAGGAAAGCCTCTCAGAATAATGGGAGTATTATCTCGATGGGGTTAACAATTAATTATTAATATTATATTGTGTTACAATCTCGAAGTATCGATTGTAGTTTACAGATTTACGATCCACCTAACATCTATACAACAACTGATTTAATAATATATATATTGAAAATAAAATAACATTAGAACAAATGAGTATAAGTACGAATTTAACAATATGATATTCAGGGGCAAATGGATAAAGTACAAATATAACAACGTTGATTACAATTAATGTACAGGATTACTCACAGTATTCGGTTGAAGTTTTTTTTCGCTCTCGGTGCTTCTACTGTTTTCAAGTGTAGTAGTTTATAGACAGGATTTTTCTCTACGTTGCTGTAGTAATACCACTGTTAACAGAATAACACAGGGTCTTGATGATCCAAAACTGACCAGAAGAAGTCATTTTGTTGGGTTATTATATCCTTGTTTAATTCCGAAATACCAATTTTCATCAGACTTCTGATTATTGTCCCCGCCTTTCGAAGAAAGTTGGGGGACTATTAAAATGGGTTCGTCTGTCTGTCTGTCTGTCCGTCTGTCTGTCCGTCACACTATTTGGAACACAATAACTCTCCCTCTCATAGAGCTACAATGTTCAAACTTGGTGTATGTGTTTATTAGGTCAATGCCTTGATGGAGTTCGAAGATGAGAATTTTCCGCTTAGGGTAAGCAGAGATAAGCAATTTGATTGGTTGAAAATTTGGTACAAGATAACTTAAGTTCTAATTACGTGAAGGTCGTGAAACATGCTGTATAGTTTCATTGCATCAATACCTCGACTAAGTTCGATAATGAACATTTTCTGCCCAGGGTTAGCAGAGCGATAAGCAATTTGATTGGCCGAGACTTTGGAACACAATGATTTTCCTTCTGAGCTAGATATGTTCAAACTTGGTGTTGCCGTTCATTGGGTGAATGCCTTGATGGAATTTGATGAACATTTTCTGCTTACAGTAACCGGAGATAAGCAATCTGATTGGTTGATGCTTTAGGGCTCAATAACTTTGGTTATAATGAAATGAGAGTGATGAATCTCAGAATATGGGTTCATTATATCATTACCTTAACTAAGTTCGATAGTGAGAATATTATGCTTAGGCTAAGAAGCGATAAGCAATTTGATTGGTCAAGACTTCGGAACCCAAACAACTCTGCTTTTATTTGAGGTAGAATGTTTAAACTTGATGTAGATGTTCATTAGGGGAATGTCTTGACTAAGTTCAATGATTAACATTTTGAGCTGAAGCTAAGCATAGCTAATCACTTTCATTGGTCGATGCTTAGGACAAGATAATCTTGATTCTGTCTGATAGAGAATGATAAGACTTAGTGTATAGTTTGGTTGCTCCATACTTTTTAAAAAAATAAATATGCGATTAATTAATATGTGTCATCTATTTATTTGGGGATTTCGGCGGGGGACATCAGCCTCACTGTTGACTTGTCACAATCGTGTTAGGATGTGGTGCAGGGGCCTGGACATGACACTCGTGCACAAAGTGAAACGGTGACTTTTGCGCCACTATTGCTACCATTTTTGTGCCAGAAATAAAGCATTTTTCATATTTCAAATAAGATTTATCGAGATTTTGGGGGATCATATCGTTGTATTTTAAACTTGGTACATTATTAATGAACAGTCATTCCCATTTGCCATATCTTTCGTTTTCCGGCAGCAGGTCGACAAACATGGAAATATATTCCACGGTAATGCTTTTGGATGGATTATATATCTTCAATATGTGTAGATTCAGAATCCGGATGATGTCAAACTGACACCACTGGGAAATTTAAATATTCAAGATGGCCGCCATGACGCATTTTATGGTTATTTAGTACAATTCGTGACGGAATTTCTAGGAAATCAGTTTGGGAATTCAAGTGACAGCTTATTCTCCAATGGGACCAAATTTTGTCGGGAAACTCACCAAGTCCATACAAGGGCTGTCACATTTGGCTGGACTTTCCGATGTTAGTGATGTGATGGAGTAATACGTTTACTATAGGTTATCGGGGTCGCCCAGTTCACATCAGGCCAAGATGAGCTCCCTCTAGCGGTATTAGCCGTCGGTTTTAGGAGAGATACCCAAGCTCATTAGATTCAGCGTGTCGAATTCTTATGGAACCCACCTCCAAACCGTGGCCCGGGAGAATTTGTTACGAATTTAGCCCAACTAAATAAACAGAAAACGCCTTATGGCAGAAGCCATTTTTAATTTCCCCAAGAATGAATCTAGACATATTATACCTATATAATGCAACATGAAAATTTAGGTGGACGTCAATACTGTCGGGCTGCTTCATGGAAAGTATTTCAAGATTAATGACTAGGAGAAATTAAACGACGATTTTATAAGAAGTAATGAAAAATATGTTTAATATTAATCGTTCTGAGAGGACAAAAAACGAGATCCCGTGTTCACGTTTGCATGCACGTGAAAAACCTTTGACATTTGGAAGACAAGAGCTGGTCGTAGCATTATGAGGTATGCTCATTTTAATTAGCGCCAATGGAACAGAAAAGTAGAACGCTAACCTCCCAATTCATGTCATGGTAATTTGGATCTACCTATGCACCTTACAATCAGAGTAATAGTATGATGACTAAGTTGAATAATGAGAAGTTTTTCTGATGTTATTTCAAGTATGAACCGAATATCTTCCAAAGACTTTACAGCATTGAATCGCATATTGGAAACAAAACTACGTCGTCTGTGAACAATAGAATAAACAGATAATATGACGAAAGCTGTGTCGCTGGAAATGATTCATAGTAATTCATATCTACTTACAGGTCAATATCTGTATACAGAAGCATCAGCACCGAGAGTACAAGGTGATACAGCAATAATAAAGTCACCAATGTTAAGGGTAAGTACATTTACATGGTATTAAAATTTGATACACTATATAAACCTGACCATACTTTACATCACCACATATCAATTCTCGCGTCTAGTTGACCAGCCCTATCTTGATGAACGCTTTATATCATAGATAAAGCAACATTTGCCAACCTCTTGCACAAAAGCATGTATGAGATTAACCATGAAAAGCACACAAATATAGGGACAACAATTATAAAAAGTACGTATATATCTAATAGTAAGTGCACCACACAAATTTTACACAAAAACAAATAAATGGACAAGACACAATACGCAGAAATCACAAACAAACGAACAGAGAGAGAGAGAGGGATGGGCTTTAACTCCACTCGACACAAACTAGGTCATTTCAGGACTAACATTTGGTTTAATTTTATTTCTATAATTGGCTTGCGCGTGGGGGTCTGTAGCAGTGGGAGGAAATTGGAGTGCCCGGAGGAAACCCACAAGGTTGACAAGGCGCCCCTATCTCCATGCCACATATGCTCACACCAGGGGTTCTCTAAAGAAGTAACAAAGGTGTCTTTAGCAGTGGGAGGAAACTGGAGTACCCTGAGAAAACCCACGAGGTTGGACAAGCGACCAAACTCCTTGCCACGTACAACCACGCCAGTTGACTCAATGGCAGGCCGTATGATACAGTATCTGAATTCACAACATATAATAATAGGAAAACAGGCAGGTGAAACACTCTTAATTCAAAAATTTGCAGCAAAATAGATCAAGGATAGAAGATTTTTTAAAAAGAAAATGGTCTCTTTATTTTGAAGGACTACTCCATTTTCTGACAGCGGTAGGTATCAGCCATTTTCAGTCAACGTTATCAATAGATATTAGGAATTGCATAAACCTACTAAACAATATTCATTCATTATATTCATATAACATGTTCCGTATTGTTTTAGGGTGGCTCTGAACGATGCCTTGCTTTTTCCTACCATATGTTTGGCGATTCTATGGGTACAATCAAAGTTTATCTGTCAGAGTTTGGCTCAAATAAAGAGTTGCTATGGACGCGGTCTGGGGACCATGGCACTGACTGGATCCGAGAACAATTAGATTTTGTTCCAAAATCTCTTTATCAGGTGAGATTAAACTAAATAACTTAAAGATATAACTTTTATTTAGTTGATCATGCCAGAAAAGTTGATCACCGACTAGGGCTTAAACAAGATAAAGAGTACTGTGGACCAAGGTAAGAATATCTTACAACGTCTGTAATACTACAAGTTTAAACACGTCAGGGTGGACGCAGGGTCATTTTGAATGGTAAATAAATATACGACCAAAATTTGTTATCCCTGTCCGTCCATCTTTTCACAGTTCTTGTACACATTCGACAGGTCAGATTTCTTTAGTTTTTGTATTCGAACATACTAGAATTGCCTAAGGAGAAACTCAAAGTTTCGAGTGATCCAACACAGTAACTTCCCTTGCCAGATGTCATTTGCCGGGAATGAGATTCTGAAGGTACAGAGAAATTCAATAAAATATAGTATAAAATTCATCCAAATTTGTTATTTAATTCAAAATATCAACAAATATTTAGCCATTTGTTCAAACTAATTATCAGGGAAGAGGAGGCGGTTTGGTAGGAGATTCCCACTAAGTTGAGCATTTGTTATTGAAGTCACAGTGCCGATAACTGATTTCAATGCTTTTTAAAAACGCATATCTTATTTAAGTAATTATCTTAAGTGGATAATTATGTAAATAATATGTCAATGTTAATGTCGTTATGTTTTTCAGTTGGTATTTGAAGGATCACGTGGTTCAAGTTATAGAAGCGACATGGCAATTGATAATGTAGACGTCACTGTTGGGAACTGTGCTGGTGCGTCTTAGATCTATAGACTAGATCTATTTAAAAACTAAATATTTATATTTGCTAGATATTTTTTATGTTTTCACCTTCTCTGTTGTAATCAGTGTGTTTAATAGCGCTTTCTACAGGAACTAACAATAGATTTTGACGTTTAACTGAAAAGCATTATGGGAAATTATGTCTTTACTCGTACTGGGTATCTGAACTAGGTTTTTTAATTTCATATCATTTTGCAGATTTTTTGATAACAATTAAACCGCTCACTCTTTCTACCAAATCTTATTTCTAACATATCTTTTGAAAAAACGTCTAAAATTTAATCCTCTAGGCTATATCTTATCTTCCTAAAAATCATTCCTTGAAAACTTTCGTGAACACGTTTTAAGGATCATTGTAGGATGACCCAAATTAACGTCATTCATGTTTGTCTGGCGTACAATCCCGTCAGACATTGCGTCATCCTTAGAAAGCGCTATTACCAATTTTTCCTACTTATCCAGCTAGTTACTCCCTGGCTCACACGAAATTGCTATACAGGACTAATGTTATTACTAACCTTATAAGTAAAAGATATTAGATATAAATATTTCTCAACTTTGTTATGATGGACTAATGTAATTACTAACCTTATTATATAGTAAAAAATATTAGATATTAGTATTTCTCAATTTTGTTACGACGGACTAATGTTATTACTAACCTTTTTAGTAAAAGATATTAAATATTAGTATTTCTCAATTTTGTTATGACGGACTAATGGTATTACTAACCTTATTAGTAAAAAATATTAGATTTTAATATTTCTCAATTTTGTTATGGCGGACTAAATTATGTTATTACTAACCTTACTTTATAGTAAAATTATTAGATATTAGTATTTCTCAATTTTATTATTACTAACCTTTATTAGTATATATAGGTATTAGTGTTTGACAACTTTAAAGCGTATTATTATTATTACCATGATTAATATGAATATAAAGTTCCGCGGCTTTCACTGTGAAATATTACAGTTTTTGCTAAGAGCATCATTATCGTGAAGAATATTGTTTTTTAGACTTTCGTTTTAAAATTTATTAGTATAACTATATTAATAATTTGGAGGGCTACATATTTAGAAAATTTTGCCCTGACCGCTCTTGCATAATGTAACAAAATAATCTCAAAAAATAAAATTCAATCTAGATACAGTGACAATGTCGTTTTTGATTGAGTATAATACCAATCGAAATCGTAGTAGTATATTTATAGTTTCGTACACAACCACGTTATTAAGTCCTATATAAAATCTAAACATTTTGCATTTGATGTTTGATTGAGAGGAAAATCGACATACTATGACATAAATGGGTGTTTTGAGGTAAATGCTAACGAAATATCAACGATTACATTCACTGGACGGTATAGCTCAGGGGCTACAGGACTGCAATTAAGATTTTTGGACTTAAAGTGTTGTAAGTAACGCAAATTTTGGAATGTTTTGAGTGCTTGAAATACCTGCTTATGTGCAACCCTAAGCTAATCTATACCTTTAAATTTGTATTTATCTTATTTATATAATTATGTAACAAACATTCATTGTTTCACCTGACAATGGTCACATGCGTTATACAAATTTGACCCGTTTCTTTGAAATAAGCTTTAATGAAGGAGCCTCTGTTGCAGTAACACGACTTTCGGGGAAAAGATAGCTAATGTGTGCAAAGGGAAGGGAGATGAGTGAAGGGGGGGGGGGGGTAATTGAACGTTGAGTGTCGATAGAGCTCGTCCTCTGATGGCGACAATGCTTCACAACAAATTTCGAAAATATATTATAAGCTGTATCCCATTTCGCGTTTAGAAGGTTTTCGGGAAGTGTGCAGTGGTGGTGTGTTTGAAGGATGTTGGAAATAAATGCTGAATGTCGATAGGGTTCCTCATCTCATGACCCGAAATGTTTTACAAAACAAATATGAAAATAATGCGTTAACATACGAGCATTGTAGGTCTACGGCCTTGACAGCACGTAATTACATAAACTGATCGGAGCATTTGGTGCCTTTTATTTTACGCATTCCTGTACTATTTTAATAAGTGTTTTTTTTTTGGGGGGGGGGGGGTTATCTTCGAACACATTTATTTTATTTCTTGATAATTTAACGATTGTTTTAGAATTTCATTTAAAGGAGAAAAAAATTTATATCGGCGTCAGCCCTTTCAGTGATAGTATAGTTAGTAGCAGCTACGCAAATACTTACTGCTGGTCAGTTTGAACAAATTACTTTAGCCTCTATTGCGTGAACAAGGATTTCGGAAAAGGGGGATTTACTTCAGAACCAAAGGTAGCACAACGTTCGTCCTTGCATGACCCCTATGCTTCCCACTATTTTTGTAAAAAAAAAATTAAATATGCTAAAAACCGTAGCCTCTGTCGCGCTTACAGTGTTTTCGCAACAGGGGGGATAACTCCATAACGGACGCATGCTAGGCATCAAATTTGAAAATAATTCGAATGAAACCTGTAACGAGGTAGTCACGGTATATAATTCTTTGAATACAAACTTTAAGTTGAGATACATCTGAGGGGAAATTTCAATGTAAACCTCAAAGAGATTGCCTGGATAGTCATTTTCTACTTTTAAAGCAACAGAATATGGGTTAGACCTCACGGAAGATGGTCCGACAAGAGACCTGTTCATTAAAGATGTAAATGTTGACGTAGGACCACAGAATCTAGAAGGTTGTGGTAGTGTAACTGTTGCCTGTATCAAATCACTCGTTACACATAAACGCTAATCAGGTTGTAATTATTGGATCTAATGTTTCATGTAACATGCCAATCTGTTTCACAGAGAATTACTTATGAATTATCTCTGTAACGGATGCCTGTCCAAAACACGTGCGTTGTCGTTGACTGCACGCCTCGTATAGTCATTGGCTCGGGGCTCGTGCAATGTTTACTTAGCACCTAACTGCTTCGGGCAAAATGATGCATTTTACTCATTTTAATACCCATTTCACTAAATAGGAAATATTTTTTAACTACAAACGTCTTTATTTATTTTTCTTTTACCTCCAAAAAATGTTTGAGAATTTAATTTGTCGGAGTAAAAAAGTTATATGCCGTATATAGTACTCATTAAGCCTTGTCGATGTCATGCTTATCAGTGATTGTAGCGGCCAAGCGAATATTCACTGCGGGATCAGTTTGGTAACATGCCTTCCACCCAACCTTCCTATACACTGTAAAAACTTTCCATTTTTTATGTCGCCGAATTCCGTTGTACAAAAACTTTTTTCTGTTAATCGAAGGATTTTTTTGAGAAATTGTGTTAAAAGAGTGAATTATTTCTTCAAATTACGGTTTATATGTAATTCTGTGGAATATTCAGTATTAAACAGGGAATTTCCGTGAAATTTAGGGATAAAATATTTTATTCCCTTCTATAACTTACTCAATTCCGTTATTTTACGGAATAAACGGTGGAATGAAAGGAAAGTTACGTGAAATTTAGTGATAGAATGTTTTATTCCATTATATAACGGACTATTTCTGTTTTCAAATGCAACGATAAAAAATCGAATGCATATATAGTCATTCCTAATACTTATCATGTTATAGTATTCATTTCAATTTATTAACCATAATATGAAGGATCGTATTGTGTAAAGATTGTAAGTATTTTCATAATTTTGTAAAAAAAAAATTTGCAACGCTCAGCGATTAATGGTTGTATTGTCAGGTAACCAAGCACGCTTAAATCTGCATATTATAACCGATTGGTCAGTGTAAGCCGGTTTGTCTCTATGGTAGAGTTATCATATCTGCAAGATGATAATACCGTAACTAACATATGAAAGCCTCTAACCGGTTCTAGCACCGACCATTAATACATGTTATAGACACCCTTTTCTCCATGAGGGTATTCTTATATTAGCGGAAAGAGGTTACGTAAAAACATCGTCAGCGATAGATAAAATCAATGTTTAATTCGACGTAATTTTGATCTTTTTCGACTCTAGGAAACTAAAATTACCAGGATGTTTTTTCTGTATTTGAAAATGGAATTTATGTTAATTGAGAGAATTTCTGTAAATTACAGGACAACAAAAACGGATAATAATTTTCCTGGTAATTTTTGTTTCCGGAATTTTTTCCGTTTTTTCACGGATATTTTTGTTACAGTGTACCGGGTTATTTAGATAACCCTTGCCTAGAAATTTCATTAATTTACAGGCCGGAGAATTCGAAGGAGCGCTGGGATATTGTAATAATTTAAACTTTATTAATAAACAGAAAATGTCTCACAAATTTCTTATAAAACTGAAAATTTCTTATAAAACTGAAAGTTTATTATGGAACTGAAAATTTATTATAAAATTTGAAAATCTGTAATAAACCTGTAAATTTATTACAAAAAAGGACATTTATTATAAAACAGAATTTTTTTTATAAAACTGCCCACTATAACAGACTTTTTTTCGGCAGCCTCTGGTGGTGATGCCAGTGAATAACGGTAAACGTTAGCTTGGTCAGCCACTTATTGATTTAATTATTAAATGGACGACTGTTTAAACCCAGGCTGTATCCAAGCCATCCGAGGGTTTACAGAATTGATTTTGAGCTTGCCGTGTAAATAAAGGTCTAATTAAGAATTTGTATAACATCTGAAGCCTAAAGAAAGACCTGCGATAGGCAGATTTAGCACTTGCATAATGAATGTTTAAGGCAACCTGATATTCTAATATTACGAATTTTCTTACCAGAAAGCTAAAATTACATTACAGGTTGCTGTTGATTGTGTAGTTTTGGACAATTTCTCATGGCGCTAAGACATCCAATTATCAATATTATACATACCTTGTGAATTTTTCTTTTTATCAGATATATTAACATTCGACTGTAATTTTGATCAAGACTTCTGTGGCTGGAAAAATGTAAAAAGCCCGACCGATAAATTTGATTGGTCGAGGAACAAGGGTGCTACTGGTACAACTGGAACAGGTCCCAGCAAAGATCATACTACTGGAAATGGTTTGTTTTAGTAATATAATTCAGACAAAGCATTTTATCGGTATCTTACATATCTTTATACAATATTATTTACTATAAATAAATCTGCCCCACTCGTGTCACATATCAAACCTATGTAAAATTGGCACCAAAGGTCTGCGACGATGTGTCATATTAGAGGTTTGCCAACAGCAGAGTAGCGTGACGTTCATTGCTGTCGTAACAATAATATGTATAAGGATGGGTAGATTTGTATTATTACTGAAATTATCATTGTTTTATTTACAGGATTTTATATATATATTGAAACATCTTTGAGATTTCAAGGGGATTTCGCTCGAATCATGTCTCCAACTATTACCGACCGTAATGTTGGACACTGTGTAGAATTTTGGTACCACATGTACGGAACACACATAAAGTCCCTGAGTGTGTTGAGGGGATCGGAGGAAAAGGGGGAAGAAAAATCTCTGTGGAGTGTAAGTAACAACCAGGGCGATTGGTGGAGAAAACATAGCTTATTTGTAGGCAGTATTGGCCAGGATTTCCATGTAAGTACAGTCTTATAAATATGCTTTTGGCATTGCTCCGAACTCACTGGATTGATATTTCATACACTGACGAAATATTAAGGACATTGTGGTTTCAAAATGGGTCTTTTAGTTTGTTCAAATCGACTTTTTGAAAATACCACTGTTATACCATCACATTTCAGTGTCGACGTATTAAGTCGTCGACCCCCCCCCCTTCCGTTGGTCGTTCAACATTTAATTATGGCTTGGTACCACGATAAACGCTTAAGTTTAAATGGAGTTATTTTCCTGACTGTATGCGAAGAGTGGGCCCTAATTAAATCCAGCATATCGCTGCAAACTTCCTTTACCCCCCCCCCCCCCGCGTTTCCATAAAAATTGTTAACGCCGTGGAGGCTACAGCTTTGAACGATACATTGGTGGCGTGAGAGAGCAAACCCGTTCCGGATTTACCACCGCGTACTACCTTTTCCTAAACCTTATAAAATAGACAGATTCTACAGTTTATAATGATTTTTTTTTTCGACATCGGTGTGAAGTTTACGGCTGTGATTGGATGAATACTTTTGATTTTGCAAACTGATGAAGTAAGCACAGAGATCGGAGAGTCGACTGTCGGCATTCTGGGGTTTTCCATTCAAATTAAATCCATGTACATGGGAACGCTTGTAACACGATCGAGGTCAGATTTGTTGAAGACAGTTCCTGATTAAATTTGTTCCGCAACCAGGTTTTCCTTTCGAATAAGATGCTGTCTATGGTCATCGTTTTTAGAGACAAAGCTGCTGTGTTGGCGTATTATCATGCTTTGCATGGATATGTTAAACAAATGCAAACATCCAGTTTTCCATCGGTTAAAAGTTTTGAAACCCATGAGTGATGACAAGATAAAATTGGCATTAAGGTCGTCGTAGTCTGGCGAATTCCCGTCTATATTGGCAGCACTTCCACGTGTAACAATATTTTATCACATTAACCAATATCGTTTTTGCTATTTATTTTTTGAAGATAATTTTTGAGGCGGTAGCTGGTGGGTACAGGAGTGATGTGGCTATAGATGACGTCAAGATTAGAGCAGGGACATGTTTTAGTTATGACGACAGTAGTGGCAGGCCACAAGGACGAATTTACAGACAGTTTCCACACAAGGGATACACGAGACGGTGAACATTAATCCCCTTTAAAGAAGAAAAACTAAACTAGTTCATCTTTGTTGCATAACGTAAGCGAGGTCATATAAAAGTTATTCTTTTTTTAAAAAAAACAATGGCGCTTTAACCCGTTCTGAAAACAGGGCTGCTTTATACCACCACACAAGAGTGGCTGCTTGCTTTTGTTAACAGATGAATGAATAAATAATTTCAACCATTTGAGTGGTGAATTTTGAAGGGAAAATGGAAAATAAATTGATCTTTCACGTCATTAAGATATTAGTTTAAAGGCTTATTCACTTGTATTCCATGTATTATTGTAAATGTATTATTTAATATTGATATCAGGCTAAACATCTACTTATTCACTTCTTTACCAATCGTATATCAACATAAGTTAACAACACCAAGTGATCAAATAATATTTGAATAGGTCGCAATCCGTCGTCCCATTACAGAATTCGAAGTACAATATCGACGGGAAGTTATCAGAATGTAGGCCTATCATCTATAAATGCATTTTCTTTAAACAGTCATTGCGTTTGATCGGTTGGTCTATACCAAAAGCCCATGCTTCATTTTGTGGTAAACGCTTGGTTAGATTCTTAACTTAGCGACCGTCAGCTTTTTCCGTGGCTGTTAAGTCCTTCCATGGCAAGTTCATGTATTCTCTGCTCTTTTTTCTGCCTTCCTGACGGTAACATAATGTTCTTAATGCGTTCTTGTTATGTATATGATATTACTGGATTAAATATATCAATGTTATTTTTAAGATGTGATATGAATTTCGTCAATTAAACATATATACATATATAACGGGTGGGTTCATCTTAAAAATATTATCTGCTTGTGCATTTGCGGTTAATCGGTTAAATATCACTCAAATTAAAACCAGATTGCGATTTTGTTTCTTTTTTATACGCCTATCTTTGAAAGTGGTCGTATATTGTCGTCGCCGCGGTCTGTTGGCCTATCGTTCCATCGTCCATGCTTTCTGACTCACTTATTATTATCTATGTTATGTTGAATAACAATTATAGAAATTGATTATAGGGTTATTGCCCTTGATTATGGTATAAAATCTTGTCGACGCGCTAATTCTGTCAGTAGGTATAAGATTTTACTTTTTAGTTTCTTAAAGATGCATGGTACCGCATTGGAAGACTTTGGGGATGACCGAACGCCTTAGATGCTGTGTGCGTATGCTTTCGTGCCTAGCAATCTATATTTCTTTCTTTCATTAACACTGCATCTAACAATCTAACCAACTTTTTATAAGCAACGTGTTGAGCCAGGTGGTATGACCGACGTTACATTTAATTTATTGTCTAAAGTTTCACTTCCGTTACACTAATGAAGTATAAATACCAGTATGCCATGCCCGAAATGACTACTAATTTTATTGGTCGATTACATCAAAGGAAATATATTAGGAGAGAAATGGGGTTAAATGCCTACTCGACACAAACTAGGTCATTTCTGGACTAACATATGGTTCAATTTTATTTCAATAATTCGCCTGTGCGTAGAGGTCTTCAGTAGTGATAAGAAACCGCAGGGCCCAGAGAAAATCCACGACGTTGGACAGGCGACCCTACCTTTTGGTCACGTACTTCCGGGAAACAAAACCACGGCAGGCCTCACGATAAAAGCGCATGCGCTAACCATTCGACCATCCGACCGCGTCAGAAATATAAACAAAACAAAATAGGCATTTGATATTAATCAAATTGTTTAATATATAAATTTGTATTTGTAAGATGAAATAAGACAACCATTCAAATAAATAGCTATCGACTTTTCATGATTTTAAAGAGGCATTGTCATTCTCGCCAAAAAGGAAAATATATGTAGTAGATTTGATTAAAATCAAACTCAAAATTATCTACGATCCAACTCATTCTTTCACAGCCTATAATCGGGTATTTTGATAGTTTTGAATTTGAACACGCAAAACAAAACATTATTTTTTATCAACCAACCAACACACATACTGCTAATGCCTCTTTAATATTTTGTTTTTATCATTATTATATTATTTATAAGATATAAGATGAAATTAATATGGTTTTTCTTTTTGTGATAATTATATAAGTAATGAACCTTGAAACTCTAGCGGATTAATGTAATAAATAAATTGATGGGTTGACAGGTATTCACAATGTATTCTTTATTAATTTGTTATCAGAATGATTTTTTTTTAAATAAACAGATACGACTATGTAATACTAACAATATATTAGTAGAGTGATGATCTTAATGTACAAGATTATACGATTTACAAAACTCGCATCATTAATCGCTTCGTCGAATCAAACATTCATGTAAACTCCTTTAGCGGGCCTGATGAGAAAAGGAAATTCAAGTCATTTTCATACCGAAATGGATTCCAACTATTTCCAGACCCCTTTCGATGTCTTATGTCCTATATGTAATGTACATTTGCCAAATTCGAACTGGTATTATCGGAACAATCCCCAATTATACCCAAAATTTAATTTCAAACTTGAAAAACCCTGTATGAAGGGTTACGATCTACACAAAAGGACAGCCACTTGCTACCAGTAAATAGATTTAGGTCTAAGATTAGGTAAGTTTGTTGTCTGGATGATTCTGTCCCCACCGGGATCAGTTATTGATCTCAAATACTGATGATGCCCATAAACCCGATTAAATACATCCATTGGAGTTTTCACTTTGGGAAAAGTAATCCTCCTCCTAGATCCACCAAATAATGCAGAACTTTTATCGATTTTTGGAACAAAATATAGCGTTGGTTCCTTTTGGAATTTTTTGAGGCTTTGCTCTCCAATTCTAGAACAATCTGAACAATATTCCATTCCTAGCACATCACAATATTGACGTTTGTTCGCTGAAATCGTTTCAACATCCTTGCGATCGCAAAAGGATTTTTCTCGGGTTATTCCCCGTACATCACTGATAAACGGTTGACTTCTGCTGACGACATTCAATGAATAAGGATTCAGATATTGGGCGGTTTCTGCATCGTTCAAGCGCGGGTCATCGCCCAGAAAACTGACTTGTCTGTGTTGGTACACATCGGCAAGATCTGAATTTTCACGAATTATTTTGTGCAGCTGTTCAACGTCTGATGAGAAGATCGATTTTTCTCTCCTTAAATCATTACGTTTCAGACTTCCATTCCCGAACTCCCCCAAACTTCTGTAACCTTTTCTTCGATTCTCCGTATAGCTCATCGATAATCCTAAATTATTCACGTATGTATCTGTCAAAGTACATTTGATTTAAACGTTCTCTTTTCAAATATCTCGGTACATAAAGCCTTTGTAGATGAGTCAATCGTATGAATAATGTACGCTTGCGATCACACCAAACACGACATTTTGAACGATCCAAAATAAGCTGCATCCGTGGTAAACTCCAATCACTTTATAATCTTAATTAATAACAAAATCCTACCACAGAAACATAAGGTTGGTTTCTTCTCTGACACTGACACCAAGGAAGATCAAATAAAACCTATGAAGCCAGCTATAGTTGAAGATCCGTATACTTCTATTAAGAAAACTACAATCACTATAAAATATAATAAATCAATGTAATGATTTCCTTTGGTTTTATTCCCTTCATTGACGTCCGAATGTTAAAAATAACCTATTGCCTTTCTTAATCTGCCCTTTATATTAATCAAGTACAGACGTTTCAATCATTATATATATACACTCATTTATATAGAATGTCATGTTAAGAAATGAATACATCCATTCTAAATTTATTGATCGTGCCTCAAGTAAGAGATTAAAAGTTGCTTTGAAATAGAATTCTATACTTGTTTCCGATTGTACTGAAGACTTGGTAGAAGACGTAATATAGGTAATGGTTTTAAAGAAATAGATTTACTAGCATGTTAGCTCCAGTGCTGCCCTCTTTTCGCTGAAAATATAAATGTATAATCTCTCAAATTGTTGATTTAAAAGGAAATCGTAATAGAAATGACATCGTTTTACTATACAAATTGTTCAATGTATTTTGTAATGTGTGGGTCGGTGTAGAAGGATGGGAGGAGTGTGGGGCTCGTATAAATAAATAAATAAGATGTTTGAAAAGAAAACAGACAACATATTTAAAGTTAGCGATAATATAATATAATATAATATAATATAATATAATATAATATAATATAATATAATATAATATACTCGTCTCCAATATCAGAATATTTTGTGTTAGAAAAAAAAATATATCTAACCATTTCGTCAAAATTTGGAGTCAGATTTATTGAAGTTGCACTGAGTGGTAAAAATTTTGCATCTTCGGTGTTTACTACATGATCATAACAAATTCATCACGATGCCACTGGTCATTCCTTGACAATAGATTTTTGAGACTAACACACAGTACAGACCTGTTTTGAAAGATCATCATTAACAACTAACAACATTTCTAGAATTAAACACGTGTAGTCAATACGGAACATACATAGGCACCTGTAGTCAATATGGAACATACAACCCTGTCCATTCTACTTATCTGCTGAACGACATTCTAATGTATGTACTTCACCCACCTGAAATTCTATTCTCACTAAGTTATCTCGAGTGGTTGGTAAAACAACGTTATCTATAATGTTTTGTTTTTGTATTAAGACAGCGAGTAGACTTAATATAAATCTAAAGTTCGTTGGGTGTAAGCCGACAAGAGAACTATACGTTATACAATGATTCTCTTTTCGTTTTCAAGAGTAATATCGATGTAGTTCGTAATTCCAGCTAGAGTTTGTGCTGCTCTCGACCCTTAAAAAGTGTAAAGTAAACGGAAAGACAACTATTTAAAATATATAGGCCTACCACCCGAGAGTTTAAGAATTTGATTGGGTCTAAAGAATTGAGATAAACACACCCTGTGCATTGTCAAATAATTATACGGTTTATTTATTAAAAATATTTTATATTTTTATTTTACTTGGCATTGAATATTCAGTTCAATCATGGTTAATAAATCTCGAGCTGTTGTTGACATTTTAAGTGTAATAATAAGTTGTTCATTACACATGCATGTCTATCCACTTACATGTATTTTCATTCCATTCAAAGTACAAATTACACTTACACTTCTAGTCCAGTCTCCAGTTACAGCTATATGGCATTGTACCAGTTTCTACAATTTCCCTGACATTTTAATGGATGGTTTCAGTTGTTCCCAACACACCAAGTTGATTGTACCACATCATGATCATTAAATTATTTTTTAAACATAATTAATCTCGTCCAAAGAGCTTCTTTTATTTTTTATTTGTGTATTATTACTTTTAAAACAGTTGCTTGTATACCCATCTTCAGCATTGTTCTATCCAGACTGAATAGCAATATTATTATCATTTACTGGAAGAAGAAGAATACTCGTTGTCTGATATTACGTTTAATGACAGATAATAATAGTTCCTTAGATTGGTTACGTTTTACACCCAAAATGAACTTAAATCAACTGGATAATCAAAGAATGATAGAAACCATTACACAATTATTTCCACTTATCTTTATCTGGGGGATCACCTGCCTAAGCTGGTAAGACGCTGGTTCGCTAGCATGGAAGTCGGGTGTGCGATCCCTGCATTGGCCGAGAAAGCTCATTCAGATTTTCCAACGTGGTGCAGGACGGAGGGCCTAGGACAGTTGTCTAGTCGGTTGGATGGTACGAAAAACCGAGGTCCATTGTACAATTTGACTTGCATGTAAAATATCCATTGGCAGTTGGAACTTGATATAAGAGTAGACCATAGCGTCGCTGTCCGGGCAAAATTTCCCTCATACCCTTATGAAAAAGTCCTATAGAAAGAGTATAGGTTCCTATAGAAGTTTGAGGGAATCTATAGAATGCTATAGAATACTACAGGAAAACAAATTCATTCTGTATTTTTTTTCACATGACTATAGATTCAAAAAGATTTACTATAGTTTGTGTAGGATCGGTAGATGAATTTTTTGTAAGTGTAATTTCCTATAGAATCCTATAGAATACTGTAAGAAACTATTGGGAAAAAAATAAACCTATAGATCATGGGTGCTGCTATAGAATTGGTGGTAAAAACTATAGTTTTCTGTACAACTAATTTGTATCCTCGAGCCAGTTGAGTAATCCTTTAGTTTACTATAGCCTTTGTAGTAAAAACTATAGTTGGCTATAGAACTAACCTGTATTCTCAAATCAGCCCTGGTTCCTATAGATTTGCTGGTAAAAATTATAGTTTTCTATAGAAGTATCTTACTGTCTCAAGTCAGTCGTGTAATTCTATAGTTTTCTATAACATCCTGTATAAAACTATGGAAAAAAAATATTTTATTCTATAGATTTTGTGGAGAATTTATATTTATACGGTACTTAAACCAGTTTAACAAATAGCCTACTATAGTTTCCTATATAATAATGTAGTAACAATGTTCTATTACAGATTTCAAAATTTTACGATGTCTTATTCATACTATAGTTTAATATAGAATTTAGAGATGCACATGTGTGAATAAAAGTATGGTACTCCTGGATGCAGTTTTCCATAATTTACTGTGATACCAAATGATAAACTAAAATAAGCTTACCATGAAAAAAGAAATAAAATAAAGTCTTTAAGTAATATTATGTTGAGTATGAATTAAATAGTGATACATGTTGACACTCTAAGAAATTTTCCACCCCCACCCTCCCAAAAATGGCGGTAAAGGTAGATTTTCACAGCAAAAATAACAGATAATATTTAACATAGATCAATAAAGTAAAGACAAAGTTTATTTGAACAGTCTGGCTGTTTGGTGACCTGCAAGTTAGATTTTAATGACTATAACAGATTCTGTACTCAAAATTATATCATTTGTTGAAGCCAGCAGGTCAACCGTGCATACCTGTCAACAAAATTGTAATTATCAGCCAATTGACTCTCTTGAAATCTGTTTGGTCATTGGCTGAATTTTGAATTCTAAAATTCAATGTATAACCACTTACATTAATATGTAAGTATTAACACGAACTTGAAGAGAATGGTGCTGTTGTTTTCACAGATTTGATTAAAGACAGAAAGATAAGTATAATTTATTACATTTTCAACAATAATATTAAATAAGATAAGATTTATGTGATTTTGTTGTTTACTTAACTTTATTTAACTATTATTTTCCCTATATTTCAGTTCTACTAAGAAAAAAAACTTGTAAAGTTCTGACTAGTGAGTCAGCAGCAGAATTCAGATTCATCCATGAGGGAAAAAATAATCTTATCAATTTCGAAGAAATCATGGGCCAACCATATTATGTATTCCCAAAATAAAAATTAATAAAAAATCTGTAGATTTCTATAGTACCCATTCTACAGAAAACTGTAGTGAACGAATTTCAAAACTACAAAATACTACAGTAATCATTCCGATACATAACTGTAGAAATCCTACAGAAAGTGCAATAAAAAAAACTATAGAATACTAAAATATTTTCCTATAGAAATTATCCCATAATTCTGTAGGAAAAACTATAGTATTTGCACTGCAGAAACTGTAGAATATTTTGGGCCGTTATTTCCTACAGGCGCCCCAAATTCTGTAGAATACTATAGAATTTTATCCTACAGAAAATGGGACACGCCCCCCACAAAACTCTATAGATTTTCTATAGAGTTCTTTAGAAAACTACACTGGTATTCTATAGGACTTTTTGCTAAGGGTAGCTCGTTTGTATGGCGTATGCCCGTCTTCAATAGCCCAGTTCAGGAGCAAAATAGGATGACGTTAAACCAAACACTCATAACTTCACACTGAATGAAGTAATTTGACAGAAATTTTCAACAAATCCTTATTTTGAACTGTTATATAACAGCTCTTTTCTAATTCTTACATAATGCAAACTGACCCGTGAAAAAATTGTCGAATATAAAAACAAAAGATATGCATTGTCCGTCAATTTTACAACAACTCCTGAGAACACTCATTTGTGTCAATTTCTAGGTCCCAAATATTAGTGAAAGGTAAAACATTGAATTAAGTAAAGAAAAATGAGAGATTGAGAATAGTTTAAACACTGGTAGATTGGAAATGTTCTTACGTACAATTCTGTGCAGTTGTAAGATTACAACATACATTAAAGTAAATGGCATCTCAAAATTAATAGTAATCATCTGATCAATTTGAATCACCATATGAAAATATGAAATGAGAGAGAGAGAGATAGAAAGAGAGAGAGAGAGCGAGGGGGGCGTTAACATCCTCTCAACTCGAACTATACATCTTTAAAGGGACCTAACATATGGTTCAATTTTTTTCAAATAATTCACTAACTGCACTAAGAGTCTTTACCCACGAGAGGTAACCAGACGGCCCAGAGAAAACCCAAAAGGTATTGAGTTTTATGGTTAAATCAGTGTCCATCAATTAAATTAAATAATCTCCTGTCCCAAAGCATCACCCAATCAAATTGAGTATCTCTACTTAGTCTTTGCAGAAAATGTTAATCAACGAACTCTGTCAAAGATTTTACCTAATAAACAAATAAACATCTACATTAAGTTCGAAATTCTACAACAATATGAAGCAGGGTTATCGTCTCGCGCTTTGACATCTAGCTGGCCGGTCACCTCTGGCTTGCGGCTGTGGTTTTGATCCTTGGTGTGAGCGTATGTGGTATGGAGATAGGGGAACCTTCTCACCCTCATGGGTTTCCTCCGGGTACTCTGGTTTCCTCCCACTGCTAAAGACCGCTACGCGCAAGCGAATTATTGAAATAAAATTAAACCATATGTTAGTCCCTAAATGACCTAGTTTTTGTTGAGAGGAAGTTAAACCCCATTTCTCTCTCTCTCTCTGTTATTGTCTCCCCAGCAATGTGACAGATAGATGGACAGACAGACAAGTCAAATACTGTAATCCTTGATTGAAACAAATTAAAGGTACAATTACACCTGGTGTTGATATATATTTTTAATATTTTAATTTAATACAATAAACAATACATTTGAATATTCAAAAACGTTGAATGAACAGGACATTGTCTTGAATTAATTAAATACAAATAAAATAACATCAAATCTGCTGCCATATAAACAAGTAATCCGGTAAGCATAATGAAGAATGTTTTCATGTAATAACTTATTTTCCCTTCTCTTTAAAATAATCAGCTGGAATATAATAAAAAACAACTAACATGAAAGTCAAATATTCAAATCGATCAGGTATTAATTTTTCAGTGTCATAATTTTCTTACCATCCACATCCAACCCCTACAAATTTTCCCCTTTTAGACTACCAAACACCCTTGCATGTTTAAGAACAATCTTTTAATGGAATAAGGTATAATTGTCAAACATAATTTCTCCTAGCTATCTGTATTTAATTTTACTGCCTTCCTATGTTATTTGTTTTCATATTTTACTTTGAAGATATCTTTAAATTAGATTTTTAATTTGCTGTCAAAAATATTATCAAAAATTCTTGTTATATGCCCTCATTATGTAAATATATGTTTTATTAAATGTCTTATAGATTTAATCTATTAAGATATGATATCTGTGTAACCTCCTCGTGCCTTGAATTTTTAATTTTGTTTCAATTTAAATAAATATGCCACTCATAGGATGCATACCTAGTTTCTCCACAGCTTCAACACAAACACTAGGATACATACTCTCTGTATACGTAGCTACCAAGAGCAATGTTACTGTCCTTACTAATACTAATCCTCTATCATTCTGTAAAGAAAAAAGAAATAATATTTCAGAACAATCACTATGCTACTATCAGATTAAATATAAATATAGAGGGGGTGGGGGGGAGGGTTTAACCATGTTATTTCAGAAAAACCATTGTATAATTGTTTTATTCCAATTATTTGTGTTCATGCAACTTTAGAATTTGGAGAAATGCGCATTAGGCTTGCGGGTCCCCTGCTTGTTAAATACCTGCATGTGATTCAGCTAATTGAATGTCTGTCGGTTTATTTGTATTAAAACCCAAACTGAACGAACGTATATGGTTGTCTGTCAAAATCTTCATCAGATATCCACTCAAAGCATGGAAATACGTCAATACAGCAGCTATGCCTTTCAAAAACAATAACCACATAGACAGCAGCTTTGAAAACTTGAATGTTAATCAAATTTGATAAGGCTGTCAAGACAACTGATCTCTATCGTGCTAACAAGCTTAAAAAAAATTGTAGCCTCTATCACGTTCACAAGGTTATTTGGATAGCAGAGGAGGAAGGTGGGAGGTGTAAGATAAGATTTTATTGTCTTATTACATCCATCAAAGACAGCATTGCTAATAAATATACTAACTATACAATACTTACACATTTTCCATAAATAGAATTTTTGTCTGCTCTTACACATTTATACTGTCTGTCATCAAAATAGATCCCTTCTTCCCGTGTTTGTGGTGGATTTCTAAATAAATCTAACAACAGTTGAACTTGGTCTTGATATAACTGTAAAAAACAAGGAATTTAACAGAGATCAACAAGAGACGTATTTAAAATTTAAAAGGTGTTTAATGTATGATAGACAATGAATCGACTTGTTTGGCTATATTAAGGCAAGTCCAAAATGTGTGGGTTCCAGTTCCAGTAGAAAGTAGAAACTAATGAATTAGAATAGCTAAATCATATTTGGGTTTGACTTTACCAACTCTTAAGCTTTTCCTTTTAATGTAACATCTGTAATGGGTGTCTTTTTTATGTAAAACATATCACAGATAAGATCAGATAAGTTATATGTTTATACTGATCATAGAAACATGTCCTTTTAATAATATATCCCACAGAGAAAATAAGAAAAAATCCTCTCAATGTAAGTAACCATGAAATAACTCATTTGCATTTCTTTAGGCCATCCAAGGATGACCTGTCTTAGTTTTCACCTTAGGTCAGAAGACCATGCTAAGAAAACAAGTTTAACACACCGTATTTGACTCCAGCCACTATTTGTATTACCAACAATTCAAATGACTCCAGGCAGAGTCCAGATAAAAACCCAACTCAGAAATGGCCAAGAGTAGTCTACCCTGTCTATACAAAAAGTGTAAGCTTATAATATTATACGTAAAACAAGTCATCGCTTCTTATACTTACTATCATAAGAAACACAGATTAGAAACAATAGTAATTGACAACTAAATGTTCCATTTTATGATTTGGGAATATTATTCAATTATCCGTAGTACTAGACTCTCGTTTATCAAAATTATACTATTCAACACAAAACTACTTACATGTAAACCCACAGAACAGGCCCTGACTGACAAATCTTTGCGTCTGATGATAGCACATTGTTGTACATTATCTGTTGATATTAATGCATCATGTAACAGACTCTGTAGCTGATTCATATTCATAATTCATGGAGCCCTGAAATATTACAGGAGTAAGGCTACTTTTATTGTAAAGTCAGATTGCAGTAGAAAAATAATAGTGTAACTTGTGCATGGAAGAAAAAAGGAAATTATGAATGTTGAAAAATATTGGAAAGATTACAATCTACATTATTTCATTTTGTTTTTTTACACATTCGGATTCGATGGCCTCTACTACATGAAGATCTGACCAGTTTTAGTGGGAGGTCACTTCAGGGGGGTCATATAAGTGACTTTTGACCTAATCACGTCAGACAATTGATTAACTTATCAGACTGTATATTGGCTAATCCTTCACATCAACTTTCAATGGCTTGTACTTCATATGAAGATCTAACTTGCTGCAACAGCGTCATTAAATTTTGCTAATCTCTCACATCAACCAGAACGTGGGTTATAAAACAACTCAATAGGATCTGCGTTTTAATCAGATAATTAACACTTGATTAGTGAAAGGAGGATTGTGCTTTTTTTTCACATCTGCCTGTGTATAATACACTGTATCGTATGTTAAATCATCAACATCCTAGATTAAACAACCACAAAATCATCCCATAATTTAAAAAAAGGTTAAATATTGAGTTTAAGATATTATCACAATCATGAGTCCTTCCATTTAAAGGGACAATACCATTCTTGCTGGCAAATTGGTAGCTCCAGAAAATAAATAATACCCTTCTTCTAAGTACTAGATGTTTTAGTGCCCTACCTGTTGTGTAAATTATCCATTACAACCTATTTTACTTGTCCAGAGGGTTCGAAAATATTTTAAAATCCAAGTCACATTTGAAAAGGTTTACGTTAGACTTTTCAAATCAATAGGTTGAATTTTTCCAATTTTTTTTAAAATAGGTGTGTATTACACAAATCGATCAATTCCACTCTTCTAGAAATGAAATGAAATAAAATGGGATTTAACGTCCTGCTGAGTGCTGTTTTGTTCCGAACTGGGCTTATAAGTTATAATTATGTTATGTCAAGTTATGAATTACTACTAAACTAACTACTTACGCATACGCCATACGGTGTGCTATGACAGCCAATTACCTAATTCGTGACTGCATATGAAGGTTACATAATTGTAGTAATATATCATATAAAACTTGATATAGTTAACAAAAAAAAAACTTACGTTCATACACCATCACATTTTTACATTTATAATTTTACGAAATTCATAGCCTTGTTTCTAACGTAAACAAAGCCAGATAACTCTAATAAAATTATAGGATTCAGACTAGTAATTTTCTAAACTGATCAGCAGTAAATTGGTCGTTATTATGGGACTATCACTGTGTAGGGATGATACCGCAATAGTTATTTACGGTAATGCGCAGGTGTCTTTTTTTTCTGTGCTAGATGACTGACCTTTAAGTTCACGAGCGTGCATGAATGGCATTCGACATTACATCATAATACGGTGTCGATTACACGTACATTGTTAGATAAGAAACCTCATCTCGCGATCCTACGGTCTCGAAATAAGACATCTGACCTGACAAACCACGATGCGATGTGAATCAAGTGGTACTTCAATGAGCAAAATTGTAAAATTGTTCTTCAACAACTGTAAGGCTAAGTAAGTCCTCTCAGGCAGTCCCCCAAAATTAAAAGCTCAGTTACTTATAGTTATAGTCCAGGGACTGTCCCATTGAATCAATGTTGAAAAAAATTGGAGAACAGTCAAATTTACTGGACAACTTTTCACTGCTAAACGACGGGGTGTCAATCCGGGTGAAAGCCTGTACAGTGTAAAGTCTGTACATTTCGTTTCTTCTTGTATGACCGACATTGCCTGAATGTGGACGTTGACCTATGTACAAGAGTATCATGGCTGCGAAATTGTAATTTGATAGGAGGGGACGTATTTTTAACAGCGTGTTGTGTCGCCGCAGCCGCTCGGTTTCATATATGTCATCAATCTACCACTCCTTTTTGGGCTTATGCTATCTTATCACTATAACATTCACAGTTATACTATATAATAGTAAATCGCCCAGTTAGTAGCATCACTGTGAGCGAATCGTGGGGCGACAGTCTGTAAACATTATCTGTCAGCTCGCAAAAACCAGGCAGAATTTGCTCCCATCTATTAACTCAAATGCCGGGAAAATGACTAAAACAAAATCAATAATAATCATGTACGACATAAACTTTGAGTCAACTTGAATAAAGCTGCTTTCCAGAGAACTGATACGTTTTATCAATCTGTTTCATAGAGGATTACGAAAGTGTTCTAATGTCTCTGTAAAAGATGACCGCCTTCCACACGCGACGTCACAGCACGCGACGTCACAGCACACGGCGTCAATCATTGGCTCAATGGCGCGTGCATTGTTTGCATAAAACGTTACTAGTTCGGACAGAATGATGCCTTGTACTCCATTTTAATACCCGTTTGCACTAAATAGGAAATATTTTTTAGCTACAAATACTTCAAATGTTTTATCTATTTTTCTAATACATAAGAAAAAATGTTTTAGAAAAACAGGAAAAAAAGTAAATATTTGTAACTCATTAAGTCGCATCGATGTATCGGTGATCATGGCGGCCAAACGAATACTCATCAGTGTGGCATAGCGAGAGGGAGAGAAATGGGTTTTAACGTCCACTCGACACAAACTAGGTCATTTGGGGACTAACATATGGATGGTTTCATTTTAATTTCAATAATTCGCTTGCGCGTAGGGGTCTTTAGCAGTGAGAGGAAACCGCAGTGCCCTGAGGAAACCCACGAGTTTGAGAAGGCGCCCCTTTCTCCATGCCACATACGCTCACACCAGAACTCGAAACCAAAGCCGCAAAGCCAGAGGTGACCGGCCAGGAGGTCAAAGCGCGGCACTCTAGACCACTAGTCCACCCCCCACATGCAACTACAATCAAGCATATAATCAATCCTACCTGACATGGGCACAAATCGGAGCGGTTTGTCACGTAATTACCGAGATGGTTCATACCAAATCGAAGAATCTGTCAGAAACTGTAGCCTCTATCGCGTTAACAAGCCAATATTGTTGACGGACGGAGGAACCAACAGACAAGGCGGACGCATAAAGACAGTATTAGACTACTAGGAGATATTATTTGGTATTTTTTTGAGCGATAAATATAAATTAACTACCGGTATCTGAATTGATTCCTTTACTAAAAAATGTAATATAATAAATTTAACATATTTGTTTTTAACGTACACGACATTAAGCCCAAAAGTGGAATGAAACATGATTTTATCTCCCCCACCCCTCCCAATTATTTTTATATTACGTTGATTTAAGCAGCTCCGTGTTCATTAATAAATATAACATATAGAGTTATAACATTGTATGCATTACAAGCCCCACAAAAAAAAGAGCAAAAATGCCATATTCTGGGCTTACAAAGTGCGTTTTTAAATTAATTGTACACATCTGGCAACAAATAGGGAATGTTTATTTGATTTTATTGAAAAATCTGATACTAATGGTATGAATGTGAGTGGTCTGAACAAATATATTTGGTTGCTAACTTGTGAAAATGTAGACATTAATGACCTTGCGTCGCTCATACTGACTCTAGCGAGGTTCACACAGATTGACACCCCATTGTTTAGCAGTAAAAAGTTGCCCTGTAAAATTGACTGGGTCTCCATTTTTTTCGACACTAATTCAATGGGGTAGTCCCTGAACGTTCAGGGTGAGTGTAATGAGACCGACGTTTAGTGCTGCACTGCCCCGTGGCAGAATGATTTGATCAATGACGTAGATATATTGATAATAAAGTTATACAGAGGTTAAATGGATTTATCTCCCTTCCACTAATGATATTATATTTTAGGAGCCGACGGTTATCCTTATCGGTCTGAAGCCTGAGTGCATAGACCTATTTATATTTATACCCCCCCCCTCCCTGTTTAAATACATATAACAATTCGCACATATATTACTGCTATTTTGCACATTGATATATTTTATCATTGCAATATATATATTTTATTATTTGGCTTTCCTATTTGAAAATCTATTATTATTATTATGACATGGACCCTTGGTGGTTGGATGATAAATATTATATTATAAAAAAAATAATTATATTATAAATAGGCCTAAACCTAAAGTAAGGTTATTTTATAAATTATATATTATAAGGTCAATCAATGGGCAAACTAAATAAAAATTTAATTAGGTTACGGGACTGGATAGACATACTCAACCTGAAGGGGCGTACATAACGATTTCGTTTGGGGGGGTGTTTAGCCAAAATGCGACCGACTGATGCACATGCCCCCGCCCCACACACCAGTGGTACTACAAACTGGGCAGTTCACTATAATTGTGAATATGATAGTGTCGAGACAGTATAAGACAACTGAGGAGTAGAAGAATGATTTTAAAATGGAATCGAGCGCCGCAGGCGCGAAAAAATTTCAAATATGTAACCGATTAGAAGAATGATGTTATAATGGAATCGCGAAAAAATTTCAGATATGTAACCGAGTAGAAGAATGATGTTATAATGGAATCGCGAAAAAATTTCAGATATGTAACCGAGTAGAAGAATGATGTTATAATTTCAGATATGTAACAGAGCTTTTAAATTTTGGGGACTGGGGTTGATAAGAAAAGGGACAGGCTTATCTGTCAATTTCGCTTGTTTTATGATTGTATGTTTATCTCATTAATTCATTTAGTCGGAGACCGACTGCGGTGAGTACTTTTTTTGTGACCGACTATTTTTTGACGTGGTAGAAAACATTTCATAGAACAACGTACTCACAACAGAATAAGAGTGACAAGCAGACATGGTTATTCTATACTATAGTTTTGAATGACGTATTCAATTTAGGCACACGGATTCACGCAAATACATAGCATTTGGATCTATTCTGGCATTGTTTTTGAGACCGACTATTTTTCTCCCTTGGTGAAATTTTGTTGTTAGACCAACATACTTACAACAGAATAAAAGTGACGTATGACGGATTCACGCAAATATATAGTATTTGGGATCTGTTCTTGCATTGTGTTTGAGACCGACTGCAGTGACTGCACTTATTTTGAGACCGACTATTTTTCTCCCTGGGTTACATTTTGTAAGACTAACATTATACTCACAACAGAATGAGAGTGAAATAAACATCTTTTCAAAAATGATAAGTTAACAAGGTTATTTTATACTAAGACTGCTCCTATTTTGCGACCGACTGCACTGATTTTGCAGCCGACTATTTTTATACTAACAAGGTTTGCGTGAGTAGCGTGACGTATACAGTCAGTACTTATTTTGATACCAACTACCTCTACTTTGCGACCGACTGCACTGATTTTGCGATCGACTATTTTTTTGCGTGAGTAGCGTGACGTATACAGTGAGTAGGCTACTTATTTTGATACTGACTACCCTTACTTTGCAACCGACTGCTCCTAATTTGCGACCGACTGCACTGATTTTGCGACAGACTATTTTTATACTAAAGTTTTGCGTGAGTAGCGTGACGTATACATATTTTGATACTGACTACCTCTACTTTGCGACCGACTGCACTGATTTTGCGACCGACTATTTTTTTTGGCTGGGGGGGGGGGGGTGTACCCACATTTACGCCCCTGTCAACCTGTTTCACAGAGAATTACTAACGAAATATCCCTGTAACGGATGGCTGTCTAAAACACGTGCGTTGACTTGCACGCCTCGTAGTCATTGGCTCAACGGCTCGTGCAATGTTTACTTAACACCTAACTGCCTCGGGCAAAATGATGCATTTTACTCATTTTGATACCCATTTACACTAAATAGGAAATATTTTTTAACTACAAATACTTCAAACGTCTTTATTTATTTTTCTTTTACCTCAAAAAAATGTTTGAGAATTTAATTTGTCGGAGTAAAAATGTTAATATGCCGTACTCATTAAGCCTCGTCAATGTCATGCTTATCAGTGATTGTAGCGGCCAAGCGAATATTCACTGCGGGATCAGTTTGAGACATACTATCGTTCAGTTTAAACCCAAGTAAAACCCAATATCGGACTGAACATATATATTTTAAATTGTTATTTTTAGCTGAATTTCGAGGTGAATTACGAAACGGCTCATCATATGAGGTACGAATGAACGAAGTGCGAAACAGCCAGGTTACGAAACAGCCTACACCCATTGGGCCGCTTATAACACGATGTCCATGACATAGAGTTATATATAGAAACTAGAGTCCGCACTGATCACGTGACTCCCATGACTACAACGTTAAAGGTTTGTGCCGGAATGAAGCGACGGCCGCCATGTTAGTTCCGGGGAGTATGCACGTAAATACCCGGATCTTCACTATGTTATCGCATCAATCAATCCGTGTCGAACTGTTTTAAATCGTGCACAAATATTACATTTTTAAATTTTCTCACCCAAATATTTATTGTTTGATAATAATAATAAAGATCCATGGAACGACTTATCTCCGGGGCCCTCTTTTCACGTAAAGGTTATAGAATAATTTATTTTGACATATATCAGCGATCTCGACCGCAGTGTCTCTATCTGACTATACGCTACTAGGCCTATTTACTTTACCTTCGCTTTCTGTTTTAATTTTTATTAAAACGTTCATCTTTTGAATTAGTGCAATGTCCACAGTATGAATTCTTATACAGTAAATTTGTTTTAAAAATTTATGGAACTAATTAATAAAGAGTGTAGAGAAATGAATGTTTTGGGTTGTTTTTTTTTAATTTAAGCACTAAAAGTTAACAGAAAACAATAGCCCGCAGATTTATATGTACTGGTATTTTTTATTTATTTGTTAATTACTTTATTTCAGGAAATTTGGGAATGGAAAGTGAAGAAAAATTAATAGCCTACGTATAATGTTGTAGGCCTATTTCTATTTACCGCCCGGTATTGATTTATTTCAATATTTGTTAATTATTTTTAGAATTATATGGAACTGAAAAGGGAAGAGAAACTAAAAACAGCCTGCAGAAAATATTGTATTTTTATTTATTTATTTGTTAATTTGTTTTAGAAAATTATGGAATGAAAAGTGACATGTCATTGTCAGCGATCCCGTACTCTACTTTCACTTTAATTTCCAGTATAATATTTGATACATAAAAATATGTCCCGAATGTGTATTCTATAGTAAATATGTACTGGTATTTTTATTTATTTTTTATTTTTTTTATTTCAGGAAATTTGGGAATGTAAAGTGAAGAAAAATGAATAGCCTACGTATAACTATAATTAGGGTTTCACACTGCGAAGCTTGTGTGAAACACTATTGTTTTTGTTAAAATTATTATTAGGCTTTCAGACTTTCGTCTGAAAGCCTATTGTGATTACTAAAATTATTATTATTTTTTTTTTTATTATTATTATTATTTACCGCGGGAGCCTATTTCTCTATGATCGAAAAGAGATACCGATTTGCGGCTCATCTTACTATCGGGAAACCAGGTGGTGGCTACTCAATAAAGCAATTTTCAAACTTCTGCGCAGACCGGAAGTGACCGAACTTTGTACGTTGTCAAAAAATTGAAAATTGGCTATAGTTTCATCAATTCTTTTCCCATTTTCAAACAAATCACATTTTTGGAAAGCCTGAAACTTTTCTGAGATAATAGCAATCTCACATTTTGCAATTTCGAAACTTCGTCGTTGACTTCTATCGTTCGAAAATTGAAAACACGTCGGCTACAAGACAATTTTTGTTATTTTTCTAAATTTTCAAATTTGACCTACATTTTTGGATACCTGAAGTCCATCCGATTCTAGAAATATAAGTTTCATTCAGAGTTATCGCCCTTTATTTTTCGATTTTTTTCGAATTTTCTTCCCATTTTGTGAGCTGTGGTTTCGTTTTACGGTCGAATTGATGTTTCTGAAAGTTATGGAATATGAAGTTATAGTCCAATACCAACTGATAAAGCAATTTCGACAAGGATTCTTAAACCGGAAGTGGTTGAAATAGTGTGCAATATTTTGAAAAAAATGCAAAAAATGGATATTTTGAAAAAAACGCGATTTCTCCGCCTGATATCAATGGATTAAAGAAATTAGGGTACCATTAGACTGCACTAGGATTGTACTATCGTATGATACCCAATTCATTCGGATACTATGATCAGGCAGCAAAATATGGCACGCTAAAAATCAAGTATTTTCTGATTTTTAGCATTTTTGGACGCCTGTATCTCGAAAACTTAACCGCAACTTTTTTTACAATTTTCTCTATCGAGAGTCCTTTCGGAGGTATTTTGCATGGAGCCATCCAATAAGACTTTGAAATATCTGGAATAGGTGAAATAACGGACTGAAAATCGAAAAAAGTCGAAAAATAGTGAAATTTTGGAAAATGCTCTACTATTTTTTTATTTTAAGAAATTTTCCAAAAAAGATTGTATATTCAGATAGCTGCCCTAATTACAATTCTAACGATGTATAATATGTATGTAGTTATTGAAATTTAATTTTCGATATTTTAATTTTTTTGCATTTTTGACACTTTTGAACATAGGATTTCTCAGGGGCATTTTATCTGATCAGATAATGTAATATATCATTACAGAGCCCTGTGGCTATTTTAGTGCCCAAACGGGCTATTAAAACTATTCCGACAATAATAACCATACCGGAAGTATTCAAAAAATGAAAAAAAAAGGTTAAAAACATTGTCGCACTTGCGAAAAACTTGATTTCTCCCTTAGGTAATAGCGGACCAAAAGAACTAAAGTGTCGTTGGATAGCCCTATGAATGGACCATCATAAGGTATCTAAATAATACGATTTCGATGGTAAGGAAATAAATTATCGTATGCCAAAAATCTAGTATTTTCCGATTTTTTAACATTCTGAGACGCCCTTTTCTCGAAAACGACGCCGCAGATTTTTCTTAAACTTTTCTTACTCAAAGTCCTATCGGTTGTCTATATAGTGAATCCAAAATGAAAAGCATTGATATTATATAAGTGGTCCAAAAATGGCCTCAAACTTTGAAAAAAATTGAAAAATCGTTAAATTTTTGTAAACGCTTTTAATTTATCTTTTTTTCCAAAACTACTCAATGGATGTTTCTGACACTTCTGGTACAGAAAGTTAAGTATCCAAAGAACTTCGTAAAGCTATCACAACAGCGATCGTAAAACCGGAAATAGTCGAAAAAATGGCCGATATTTTGAAAAAAAATAATTTTTTTACGAAAACCTTTTTTATTTATGAATAGTTTTTGATGATATTTTACACAGGGTTAAAATATCATGGTACTTGAGCAGAAATGAGGAAACAAATTGTCTCGGTAATTTGCGTTAGTCGCCATCGGCTAATTTAGTTTTTCGTACCCAGAAAAATTATTTATTGTTCGATTTGTATAAAACAAAGTTCATATGCTCCGTGGTCCCAATTGTATTTTTTTTTTTGTTAAGGTGAAATTTTTCTGTCGGCAACGGAAGTGACGTAATATTAACAAAAACTACAATTTTGACAGTTCGGTACCACCTTTTGAAAGCAAATATTATTTTTTTTCAAAACTGATATAACTAAAAGGATGCACCCTGAAAAGGTGCACAAAATCCTTAGCTCATATTTTTAAATTTCAATTTCATTTTCGGGCAATTTCGAATAAAATGTAAAATAAAGTGTAAAATTCAGTTATTTACAGTTCATTCAGCGTCTTCATATTTTGAAATATTTATTTGTAATTTTCATAAACTCGTAGCAATAATCCAGACGAAGAGAATGTATGCGAAAATTAGTTTGTTATATGAGCAGTTGCCGAGAAATATGCAATTTTGCATGCATCACTTTTCATTTTATTTTGCCTATACAAGACTCAATTATTATTCGATTTGCAATATTTTTTTTCCATTTGATGCCTAATGCCAATTTGGACTAGGTCAAGCCAATTTTACATTTTCACTGCGACCGGAAATGACGTCATTTGGGCAAAAACTGTATTTTTAACCTAAAAAACGAATATTTTATTCAAATGAGTCTGCCTTATAATATTTTAACAATTGTGATATTTGATTCCCATCAACGAATAGAATGAAGCCATACGACCATACAGATACCACAAAATGGTTTCTAACTTGTACGGTTACAGAGAAATAGGGGATCTCCCATTAGTCACTTTTCAAGGTTTTTGGTCTATAAAAGTGTCAATTATTATTCGATTTTTATAATTTTTTTACCATTTAATAACTTATGCCATTGATGACTTCTATGAACTAAGTTAACATTTTCAATATCACCGGAACTAATGTAATTTTTGCAAAAAACGTATTTTTAGCCTTCAAAACAAATATTTTTTTGAAGTGATTTATATTTATTATTCGTTTAACTTTATAACGTCTGACTCTAATGGGCAGTAAGATTGAATCAATACCATCATATTGATATCAAGAAAATGCTATTAGCATGTTCCCTTGTCGAATAATAGCCAATTTTCCCAGGGTCACTTTTAAGTTTTTTACCTTCTTAATTTCAGTTTATGGGTTATAGGTTAATTATATATTGCCCGATATGTATAAAACAAAGTTTGTATTTTGTATGTTGCGAATTTTCGACTTATTTTTCACCTATAAAAATTTCTTTCGGCACCTGAAGTGACGTAATTTTGCCATAATTTACAATTTTGACCGGTCTTTTCGCCAGCAAATATTACTTTTACATATGATATAGGGTGTCACTGAAGCAAAACAACTAAAGTATACATTGGTAGCTCAATGGATCGGTTATAGTATAAGAAACTTCCTGTCTGATTCCTGAAAGCCGGTTCAGTGCTGCTTGCAGGTCTAGTTCTTATTATTATTATTATTATTATTCTTCTTTTGTTTTGAGTAGATCTCAGCAACTACGTGCCGCATCGTTACGATTTCTTCGTTTTTACTGGGAAAGTGGGTGTGACTTAGAGGATAAAGCTATTTTGAACGTTCTGCGACAATGCGAAATGTCCGAAATCACCGAAGTTATCGTTTTTACAAATATTGCGGTAATTTTAACAATAATCATGGGATTTTAACTTTCGATACATTTTGGCATAGCTGGAGACAGGGCACATAGCTGCGCTACTTTCGATTTTTGATTTTCGGCAAATCTTCGAAGATATTAGGCGCCAAATTTCGGAAATTTAAAATTTTACAAAAAACTTTTTTATTTATGAATATTTTTTAGTCGTGTTGTGCACAGAATTAAAGAGTCATCTGACTTGCGCAAAAATGTTAAAAAATTTTGTCTCAGTAATTTTCCTTGGCCTCCATTGGCTAATTCAGTTTTTCAGTCCTAGATTAATTTTTTATTGTTCGATTTGTATAAAACAAAGTTCATATGCTTCGTTGTCTCAAGTGTCATTTTTTTTATTACCAAAAGTTTTATCTGTCGGCACCGGAAGTGGCATAATTTTACCAAAAACTACAATTTTGACAGTTAGGTACATTTTTTGAAAACAAATATTATTTTTTTGAAAAATTATATGACTCAAAGAGTGTGTCCTTTAAAGGCGCAAAAAATGTCGGAAGCAGTTTTTTTAATTTCTTTTTCATTTTCTAGCAAATTGGATTGAGAGGTGAAAAAAGGCGTAAAATTGACCTATTTACAACTCATTCAGGCTTTTCAGATTTTAAAATATTTTTACGTAACTTTTATAAACTTGTAGCTATAATCCATACGAAGAGAATGTATGTGAAAATTAGTTTGTAATATAAGCAGTTGCCGAGAAATAGGCAATTTTGCATGAGTCACTTTTCACGTAATTTTGGCTGTAAAAGAATCAATTATTATTCGATTTTCAATTTTCTTTCGCCATTGGATGCCTAATGCCATAGTGGACTATGTCAAACCATTTTACCCCTTGCGCTGCCACCGGAAATGACATCATTTGCTCAAAACTTAAATTTAAGCCTTCAAAAAACAATATTTTATTCAAATGAGTCGTATTTGTTATTTTTTTCAAATTGTGATATTTGATTCTATTGATCAAATAGATTGAACCCATACGATCATACAGATACCACAAAATGGTTTCTAACTTGTACGGTTGCAGAGAAATGGGCGATTTTTCTTAAGTCACTTTTCAAGGTTTTTGGTCTATAAAAGTGTCAGTTATTATTCGATTTTCATAAAATTTTCACCATATGATATCTTGTGTCATTTATGATTTCATAGAACTAATTTAACATTTTCAGTATCACCGGAAGTAATGTCATTTTGGCAAAAACTGTATTTGTAGCCCTCAAAACAAACTTTTTTTTCAAATGAGTCTGATTTGTAATATATTTCAAATTATGATATTTGATTCCAATCAACAAATGGATTGGACCCATACGATCATATAGATACCAAAAGATAGTTTTTATCGTGTACGGTTGCCGAGAAATAGACGATTTTCTACAAGTCACTTTTCAAGGTTTTTGGTCTATAAAAGTGGCAATTCTCATTCGATTTACATACAATTTTCGCCATTATGCTGCCTTATGCCATTTCTGATTTCATAAAACTAATTGAACATTTTCATTATCACCGGAAGTAATGAAATTTTGCCAGGATCACTTACAAGTAACATATATATAAAATGAATTGATATTGCTGGATTTGGTTGATTCTTCGTCCATTTTATTTGATGTTTACAATGCTTATGTGGAAACCTGTTTGATGGTTTCATTGGTATCGGAAGTGACATATGTTTAAGGGTAACGTGGCACCGAAAGTGACGTGTCACCAGTGAAACCCGTCATTCCTGCATGCAGGTCTAGTGTTGTTTATTTCTATTTACCGCCCGGTATTGATTTATTTCAATATTTGTTAATTATTTTTTAGAAATATATGAAACTGAAAAGGGAAGAAAAACTTAAAACAGCCTGCAGAAAATGTTATATTATTAATTATTTATTTGTTAATTTGTTTTAGAAAATTATGTAATAAAGTGACATGTCGGTGTCAGCGATCCCGTAGGCCTACTCTACTTTCACTTTAATTTCCAGTTTAATATTTGATACTTTAAATTATGTCCCGAATGTGTATTCTATAGTAAATGTGACTAATAAATTTATAAATTGAAATCTTACCTTACTGTCATAAAGTTTGCTTAACTTTTTGAGGCCTATGACATATAGTATTATTATTAGTAAAGAGGGTTAAGTAAGAGTAGACGCGACGCAGAGGAGAGACACTGTTGTTATCGAGATCGCGGACATGTCAAAATAAATTATTCTATAATCTTTACGTGGAAAGAGGGGCCCTGAGACAAGTCGGTCCATTGATCTTTATTATTATTTTTATCAAACAATAAGTATTTGGGTGAGAAAATTTAAAAATGTAATATTTGTGCACGTTTTAAAACAGTTCGACACCGATTGATTGATGCAATAACATAGTGAACATCCGGGTATTTACGTTCAGACTCCCCGGAACCATAGATCGTATATAATATGGATAACTGACCCTGCAGTTTCTGTCATTGGACGATGAATTATGTTGTACATCGCATGCGCGAAGTCATTATCCCCCAAGTTACTTCCGGTCGAAGGCTTTGCTATTGTTTATAATGAAGCCGGGTCGTGTGAGCTGATATTAATGTTATTATTTTGAAATAATTGTAAATGAGATGGCGACTGGAAATTTTGAGACAACGTTCCTATATTTATGAAGCTAATAATATCACGTAGACCGTCTTTTTTACTTCAGTATTTATATTTTAAAAAAGTACTTAAATATAGGCCATATAGTATAGAGCAGTACATTGCAAAGCCTATGCCGGTGAACTGATATTTGGCGTTATTATTTTGTAATAATTTTGAAATAGCGACTGGAAATTTTGAGACAATTTTATTTATTAAGTTAATAATAACATGAAGACTGTATTTTTTTTACTTCATTTTTTATATTTTATCGATCTACAGATTTTCTTGAATTTTTTGTAAAAATGAAAATACTGTTTTGTTTTGGGTTCATTATTTACATTTGTAAATATCATGTGTATTTTTGTAACAACTGATTCTTTAAATCTATTTTCACAGAAAAAAAATGCACTTAAAATATTTTCGTATATAAATAATTTTTTATCGATGCAAAAATAAAACTAATTTTTTGTTTGGGGTCCATTATTTAAGAGAGAGAGAGAGAGAAATGGGGTTTCACCACTCAACACAAACTAGGTCATTTTGGGACTAACATGGTTTTTAAATTTTTATTTCAATAATTCGCTTGCGCGTGGGAGGTAACCGGAGTGCCCGAAGGAAACCCACAAGGTTGAGAAGGCGCCCCTATCTCCATGCCACATACGCTCACACCTGGGCTCGAAACCACAGCCGCAAGCCAGAGGTGACCGGCCAGCTAGAGGTCGAAGCGCAGCACTCTAGACCACTAGGCCATCCCAACCCCCCCATTATTTAAGGATGTAAATATCATGATAATTTTTGTAACCAAACCGATTCTTCAAATCTATTTTCACAGAAAAGAAAAGATGCACTTAAAATATATTCATACAAAAATAAAAATCTTGATATTAGAATCATTGTCTTCATGCTTGATCTTTTTAATTCAAATTGATTCATTATAATTTTTTCCCAAGAAAAAAAAATAATAATCTGAATATATAAGGATTATGTATGCTGGTGTTAGTCAATAAAGTTCGCTAGCATTTTGCAGCATGGTTTCTCCCAGTCGGTAGTGTAGGAGGGACAGCATGCCAAAGAACAGTGTCTAGTTGTGTAGATGGGACAAAAAACACAAGCTCATTTGTACACATTGGCATCATAATTTTGTAAACAAACTGATTCTTCAAAACTATTTTCAATGAAAAAAAAGTAGGAAGTTAAACCCCATTTCACTGATTCAATTGGTAGAAAATTTGATATGACATACAAAAAAATAGACAAAAAGTAATCATGAAATTATAATTTTATATCAATAATGCTGTTATGCTGCTATTAAATTGTACATAATCCAAAACATATATATGGAATTGGGTTTTAACATTATCTTGTCAACACATGCAATCCTTCAGTATTTCATATGGTAATCTTTATTCTATGACTATTTGCAAAATGTGAGGAAGGAGAGTTTTGCCCGGACAGCATCTTTCTGTCCATGCTTCTTCAATTTTGAACTGTTGTTCTTAGAGTTAAATGTCAACTTCCATAGAAGGTAATATAGCAGACAAGTCTTATTTTGCATTGTTATTATCAAAGCGCACACGCTTTCGAGTGGAAGTAAACCCATGAAGTTGAAATGAAATGGGGTTTAACGTCCTACTCTTTTGCACCTAAGGTCTGAGTACGTATGAAATTTCAACGTAAAAATATAGAGCAATGGCGTACAGGGGTCTTTTCTTGTTAGAACAATATTACTAACAAAAATTTCAACAACAATAAGATACATAAAAAAAAAGAACTCTTTTATTCATTCAATTACAAACATTAACAAAAAATAACCCGAAAACCTCCAAATAGCAATACAAGATCAGGCTGCATATTTTAACAGATGGAGGTTTATCTCCTATTTTTCTGCATGGTTTGGCAAATAATGACAAACAGTGTGCTATGAAGTAAATTTTGCCCAGACAGCAGACTCATTAATTACCTACTCTTATTTCAAATTCTGTCAAGGATTCTTTTACATGTACTCCAACGAATCGAATAGACAATGACCTTGCCAGACGCTCTTCCGAAATTACTGACATAGTCTTTTTCACACTTTGTTATTTATGGAGAGTTGTAGCAGTGAAGAGCTCATCATATATTCAGAGGCCTAAAATGAAATAAAGTGCAGGGTTTCAAGGGGTATTAACATATTCATAAAGAAATTGGGCAGTTTAAAGGGGTATTAATAATAATATTTTCAACATAATCCCAAAAGATAGTTTTCCTATCCAATAATTATGTATTATTAGATAATGTTATACTCATTCATTAAATAAATATTGTGTAAGAATGGAAAAAAGACCGCGATACTATCTGATATTTAGACTTACATTCATGCTAATTTTATAATGTCAATACGACCAATATCCTAATTTGAACAGAGTCGCAAAAATAAAGGTCTGAGTACGTATGAAATTTCAACGTAAAAATATAGAGCAATGGCGTATAGTATACCTTGTCTCAAAATTTGAGCTCAAAATATTGAGTTGCTTTGACTAAGAATGGCTAAGTTGCTTATCCGGACACGTAACGCTTTTAAAATTTCAGGTATTTTTTTTTCGTTGGGTGACCTGAAAATCGATTTCCGTTGAATGGCCTATGTGCTGTACTTGATAGCGATCAATATTTTCCACCTACACATTATAATGTTTTCAATATTAAATGAGGGCTTAGAGAAACAGACATCCATTCAAATGATTTTTTTTAAAAGTTTACCTTGAAATTTCAGTGTGCATACATATTGTTTTAAAATACTGATAGCACATTTGAAATTGAGAAATTGCTGAGACCATTTATTAAGGTCTGAATTTTATAGAAAATTTCCTTAAAATATTATTTGAATTTTCCTACATATTTAATTAATAAAGACAGATTTTTTTATTTATTTATACAAGGTAAAGACGTATATGGTACCATATATCTAATAATGTTACAAACAAAACAGTATTTCTTGCAATCTAAAACTAAAAGGGAAATTTTAGCTATAAATCTACTTTTCTAGTACAGTTCTATGCCGGAACTAACATGGCGGACAAGGCTCCATGTCGGCACGCTGTCACGTGATCAGTGCGGACTCTAGTTTCTATATATATAACTCTATGGTCCATGACTGTCGCTGTCCTCCAATCATCACACAGCATCGCCACACTCGGCAAACCTCGGCAATTTAGGAATCTGCCGAGATTTGACGAGTGAGCATCGCCAGTCTATCTATATTTAGAAATCAATATGGACGTAATCTTCCGGTGCGTCTACTCGAAAAGCGAATGCTAGAGATACTAATATTAAAGACTTTACTGCTTGTCTAATCAAGATTAAGCTGCGAATATGAACGAAGAACTTATAGATATGGTGGACAGATCCACGAAAGAGGAAGGGGAATTGTCAGACGATGACGTATCTTTAGACGAAGTCATATCGCTCCAGTACAGTAATAATCAAATTCATTCGTTAGCTAAGAATATTACCACAACTAGTAATACCCGTCCGTTATGCCAAAATCAAAATTATTCTTCCTCTTTGAAAATGTTTGCTTCTTCTACCAAACCGAAAATTCCAGATGAAGGGTCACTTAAAAAATCAGTCAATAAACCTGTGCGAACAAAAAGATTGGGACATCGTTCCGGACAGATTAATAATAAACAAGGCAACAGACCAGTGGATTTTAACATAAATTCAAATGGTTTTTCAAGGCCTATCCAACCACAACTTGGACGATTCACAAATAAAAACCCTTATCCAATGACAGAACCACAACCAATTTGTAACAAAAATACAAGAGACAGATCATTTCTGAGAAATCCAATGCGACAGCAGTATAAGATACCTTTGTTGCCTTCTCAATTCCCCAATCAACATAAAACAGGAGGTATCCTTTTCTGCATCATAAAATATTTCATTGAAAACTGATATGTTATTTAAAGAGTATTTTTGCGAGAGCTTATTCAAAGAGGCATAACATGAGAGCTAAATCTTCTCTATTATTATTAATTGCCATGTGTTTTTCTGGTCAATCAAATGTTATATAAATTATTATTCAGATCTTCTTTGACTTTGAATGGCATTTAAGCAATTGACACAAGTAATAAACACAAAACCATATTATTATTCAAATGTATATTCAAATAAAATAACAGGACCATTATCAACTCTCTGGAACATCAGATCGCTTCTTGTATGGCAATGGTAGGTTACTTTCTAGACAATCGAGAAAATGAACTGTGGTGAGAGTTTCCAGATCTGAAAATGACAGCTTTTTCATGTCAAAACGTAAAAATTTGTTCTCAATATTTAAATGGCAGTGGCTATTGTTACGACTCGTCGTAACAATAGTCCTCAGGCTATTGTTACGACAATGCTTTTCAAGGTACTCCATTGGCTAAATAGACGGAATTCACAAATGGCTGCCAATCTCCCCAACACCAGCTTCAGGAAGCCAATCTCCCCAACACCAGCTTAAGGGATCAAGCGCCAATGTAAATTTGTACACACGGAACTCTCAATCTATATCTAACCCTAACCCTAACCCAAATATAGCCGATGGATGGCCAGGAAAGCATCGTTTTAACAATAGCCACTATGTATTTAAATAGTTTGACTGAAATTTTCATTATATTCATTTTTCATTACTTTTTATGAACTATAGCAAGTCAACCTGTGTTCTGACCATTTGTATCAAGTTAGCTACAACCTTCCATTCGACTGGAATATACTTGAATGAATGATACATAAGATAAAAGGCCTGTATAATATTTTAAGTGATTAATATGTAGCAAGATCAAAAATGTAGTTTAGACTGTATTTAATGAAGAAATACTTCTGCCTTAAATGTTGAATTGAGAGTGGGCACTATACTTTGTGATAATGATTTTTCAAGTTGATAAGACTCATTGGACAGGGTGGCATAAATGGTTACATGTCATTCTGGTCGCTCATCATTTTGGACTCAAAAAATATTTATATACTGTAAAGAGGTATAGTTTGGGACAATTTCAACATCTCAACATCAACCAAAATTAATAGCTAAATTGGATGGTGCTTTTTTCTTTTTTGATTTTTTGACACAGAGTTGATAAAGGGCATATGGGAGGGGTACCTTGATTTGACAAATATTAATGTAAATATCAAATTTTAGGGGCACTTTCACTAATCACATTAATAAAACATAATGTACCAGTATGACCTTAATAGACTTTAGTTTCATATCGACAAATGATGGGTCGGTTTCCTGCACACAATTCAAAGAAAGATACCCCAGTTGAAGATAATTTTGAAGATTTACTTAGGCAACATCAAATTATTCAAAAACAGTTAGCAGAGTTAGAAGAGTTGTCACCTAACAGTCCACAACAAAATACTGATGATGACATGAACGAAGTGCAAATAACAAAAGTTGAACACCTTAGTGGAGCTAAAAATAATTTACGAAAAAAGAATGCAGTGAATTCTGAATCTGAACCTAAAACTGCTCCAATAGCATCACAGAAGGTATTTATACATCATATCCCTGTCTGTCTGTCCTTTGTCCACAGCTACTCCAGGTTATCATACAATTGATACAATTTGCCAGTAGGCCTACATAATCAACTCTCTAAAGCATCGGATGGTCATGTTGTCACTTTCAACTATTTTGAATAATTTTGTCTTGGTTATGGCCCTTAATCACTCAAGTTATCTTTCATGTATTATCAGAGTTAACCTACTTTTAGAGGAATTAAGGATCTTGGACTTGGGAATATTTTTCAATATCCTTCTCTTTTGTTGATATTACATCATTTTGAAAGAATTTATAATTTGGATTTGTAAGAGAAATAATTGCTTTAGCAATACTCTTAGAATGCTTGTTTTTCTTGATCTTAAATGTTTTACTCTTTATATATCTACCCATAGAATAAAATAGAGACAACCTGAGGAACTGCTTAATTTGCTGTGAGCAATAGTCTTAAAGGGATGTAATTGTTTCTTTGTACGCCTATATGCCATTGCCCTCATCTCTCCAGATACTCTAGTGGCTATAGTTAATATATCCAGTGAACTTTAGATTTATACAAAGTGTTTAAGGTCATGAGAAGAAGAAGCCAACTGATTTTCGCAAATTTTCTATAGTAACTGCCATTGTAATGGTCATTGATCACTTTGAAAATTCTTGTGGATGTGCTATAGACTAAAGTTAATATTCAATTGACTATTGGTATTAATTTATGCACAGTGTTTAAGATCATGAGACGAAGACGACGCATATATATATTGCTTTTCAACGATTTCCAATAATTACTGCCAAAGTTATGGCTCTTGATCACTTAAGAAATCTAGTGGATGCCCCAGAGGCTTTTAGTTATACACAGTGTTTAAGGTTATGAGACAAACAATCGAAACAGATTATAAGGATTTCTCATAAATGACTTAATGGATTGTTTTGTTACTGGTAATCAGGTTTTCTTGTGTTATGATTGTTTTCATAACTGACAAGGAAAAAGATATGCAACAACCCTGGTTGACTGCTTGGATGACTTAGCTGCTATGGGTGTATATGTTTCATTGCATAGCAACCTATCTTTTCTTAGGTTTCTGAAGAAGAAGACTCAGAGATAATGGAATTGAGGAGATTGGCTCTGGCATCAACTAAAAATGAATCCTTACCATTTATTAAGAACAAGCATAATCTTAACACGATGAATCCAGGGGGCTCGTTAGATTCAAATAAAATGAAACATGTTAGTAACAGACCAACTTACAAAAGTCCGGCTCAGTCTGTACGGAGAAAATACAGTCGTTATTGCAAAGAGACAAGAAAAAGGCACAATGAAAGAAACTGGAGATATTCTGATGGTAAGCATCAATATGAGGACACTACAATCCTGGAAATTTCACAGGTTTTAAGGATCTTGCATTTTAAGTGAGGGTAGTGTACAGTAATTATTAAGCACACATTTTAATATTTTCTGGATAAGTATCGTCACTTAGCTGCTACGTCCTCTTTATTTATTCAGGGAAATAAAATGAAAAGGGGTTTAACGATAACATATTACTTTTCTGCACTGACTGGGGTAATGAAAAGGGGCATATGCCTGCAGTGTGCAAGGAGGGAAATTGTGCCTGTACCACAGCACACGGCTCACTCTTAAATCAAATTCCCACTATTCTGCACCAATCAAGATTCGAATCATGTAGAACTTTCGCGGCTAACACTGGGAGTGAACTAGAGACCTCCAAAGTAGCGTACCAGTGTCTTACTCACTTAGCCTCTTTGTCAAAATCATCATTATTTAAATGCCATTATTATTTTGTCAAACCACATGCAGAAAGTAAAACCAATATAATTGACCAATGGGACCTGTGTATCAAATCATATGACATGATACGCCCATAAAGGAAATTGACAATGTCATTTTTCATGAAGGTAGTTTTTAAACTTGAATGTATTTAATTAAATAATAACCATAGTTTATATATTAGAATAATACATATTTCTACTGAGATATATGTGAACGATTAGCTTGTTGTTCCAAGGGAGACATATGATGACATTGATATTAGTTCAGTACAATTACACATTTACTTATTTACAGAAAGAGAAAGTAATTATTCTAATGGAGGAGTTTCTCATAATGCAAAAGAAGATATGAAACGTCATTTGGATGAAAGATCTCGGTTAAAGAAAGAAATACATGATGAAAGAAGGAAAAGGATAGAAGCAGATGAACAGCGTCGTGAAATTCAAAAGATTTTATCTCTTGATGACCCGGAGGAACAAGCACAACGATTTTTGAAGTATTTAAATTATCATCGAAGAGATCAATCTAAACTTGATGCCTTTGATGTTTTAACGTCTCAGAAAAATGTAAGTTTATATGATAGTACACAGTATCCAGCTTATCTCACTTTATAATTGCAGTAGAATCTGTATGAACAGCCACTCCTATTCAGTGACATCTCCTTGTAAGCGGTCACAATAAACTCCCCCCGTAAAAATTCTATTGTTTCATCTCTTTATTCAACGGCCACTCCTTTAACGCGGCCAGCGGTCACTATTTTGCTAATAAATTTAACAAAACATCGCCCATTCAACGGCCATTGTTGAATGATACCATCTTGTCGTTCTTCGTAACACCCCCACTAATCTCGTAAGTAGTAATCAATCAACTGGACTCCCACTGATCACGTAAAAAGAAACGTGAAAATAACAGTTAACCCGGGATTATCTGTTAATTGATCTTTTGTTTTATTAAACGACTAACCTGATCATTGTTTTCACTTTTAACGGAACATTATTTGATACTGATTGAATAAACTGAAAGTACCGACTAAAAGCCGCTATATTGTTAAATAGACGTTTTTAGCGCCACCTATAATATTACATACCGAGTTACACCCCCTGTGAATCAGTAGCAAAATCAGCGATGTTTTTGGTTCATGTGCTTATTTTTGATAACATAAAATTAATTCATCTATTTTCTTCACAAAAATGGATAAATATTATCGAATTCATCTCAATAATAGACAGTATTATTGAAGGTTGATACAAATTACTACAAAATGACAAGTTTACAGAAGCAATGTCCGAGATCCAGCGACAGCCAAATTTACCGATGCAAGTGAAGTATTGGTGTTTGCTTCCAATACATTCAAGCGTATATTAATTGATGTCAGCAGAAAAAAAGCATGAGATTTTACAAAAATGGATCCATATTATCGAATGCATCACAATGATAGACAGTAGTATTGAAGGTTGGGACGAAATGACAAGTTTACGGAAGTTATGTCCGAGATCCAGCGACGGCCAAATTTACCGATGCAAGTGTACCCAAGCGTAATACTAATTGATGTCAGCACAAAAAACCACGAGATTTTATTAAGAGGCCACTCCTGTTAAGCGGCCAATCGTAAAAATTCCCATGGGTGGCTGCTTAATGCAGATTCTACTGTACATGCTTCCATTCTAGTATCAGATGTCAATATATAGTATGGTGCTAATCATAGAGGACAAAATAATTAAATGCTTAACAATTACTTGATCTGGAATAATTTCTATTAATGTGTTTGATGGGAATTACTATGGGCTTGGTTTTTTTCCAGATTGCCAGTAAGCCTTTCAAGAGAAATAACAATAATGTAAAAGACAATTTGTTCAGTACAAATGAAAAAATCATCCAGTTACAAGATAACTATGAAGAGGTAGAAATGGATATAGACAGTAATCCAGGATCACCAGTGAAAGGTCAGTTTTTAGACCAGCAGTCCAACTTCCCAAATGATTCACTTCTGTCTATCTGTTTGGTGCATTTACAGACGCAACTCCTCTTTAAAATAGCTGATGCCATTTCCAGAGGTTGTATCAGTGGTGGGGTCCTCAGTTAATTTAAGGGCAGAACTGGAGCACCAACGATGAAATGTAACTTTGCGTTTCTTTTTTGGGAGAGTATATATATGGCGGTAGGGTATTTCCAGTTGACTTGGAACAAGTTTAATGGTACTTGTAGTTTGAGTATTAGAAATATTATTATTTCAGGTGAAATAATGGAGGAATTATATGATGATGATTATCAGAGTGCAATGCAGCCAGTGCCTTATTTGGTAAGGGAAGAATATTATGTAAATTTTCAAGCTCTGGTGTGAGTGTATGTGGCATGGAGATAGGGGCACCTTCTCAACCTCGTGGGTTTCCTCAGGGCACTCTGGTTTCCTCCCACTGCTAAAGACCCCTATGCGCAAGCGAATTATTGAAGTAAAATTAAACCATATGTTGGTCCCGAAATGACCTAGTTTGTGTTGAGTGGACGTTAAACCCCATTTCTCTCTCTCTCTCACTCTGACATGAAAATCTGACCCGTAGTACCGGCAGATCGTATCGGGGGGTCATACGAGCAGCTTTTGACCATATGACATCAGACATTGATTAAATAACAAGCGTTGACATTTCTAGGGATTTACCTACAGTTCCGTGCAGAGCACACCAAGAACTCCCTGTAATAGACCGTTTGATTGGCTAATTCCTCACATCAACTAGAACGCCTGTTATATAACAACTCTTCCAAATCCTTCTGTTGTGATGACAAGTAAAACGAAATGAAATAGGTTCTGTGTTTTAAACAGATTGGGTTTTTATAGGAACACATTGAACATATGCTTTGTGCATTTAGGAAACTTACATCACAGACAGACAGAGATGCCAACTTCAGAGAAAGGCACTATTGTCTAGCCAAACTTCACTTCATCTATCATGCAATTGTCCATCAATGACTACTGACAAGTACCGTAGCAACATTTGGATACCATTTATCATCTTATATAAATCAACAACACTCGATCTTAACTAGTGATGTAATTACTAAAAGGTTGATCATCACCGTCAACCGGTTTTAGTTATTTAAGTCAAGTGTAATTAGTTAAGAATTAAAAATACATATATTGTTTTAAACATTTGACAGACTGCAGAACCTTATATACCTGAACAAAGTGATCTACAAAATTTATGGTTGAAAGGAGATCAAGCTCAATTGCCTTATAGTAGCTTTGTATATGGAGCGTTTCCTGCAGCACCAGTTCTGATAGAACCACCCCCTCCTCCTCCTCCTCCTCCTCCTATAGACCTACCACAAGAACAGATAGAACGTCGACCTCCTTTACCTCCTATGGAGGATGAGGATGCAGAAACTGCCATTTTGAGACAACAACTTTTACAGTCATTGATGGAAAAACGAAAACATAATGAAATTGTAAGTTGATTTTATATATTATAACATAATTTTCCCTATAATAATTAATTAGAATATATCTCTATGGTATATGGTACAAATTTCTAACATTTTGCTTTTCAACCTACATTAAAATCGCCCAAGTGCTGTGTATTGCACAGATGCATGGAACCAGGGATCTTATTTGGCTGTTTTTTGTCGGCTTTAGCCGATTGATCTTTAATCTAGCCGATTGATAAAACAATGAATCGGCCACTATGGTATCATATATCAATCTACGTCGGCCGATTTACAAAGAGTTAATTATCATGAATCGGCCACTATGGTATCATTAATCAATCAACTTTCGGCCGATTACAAAGAGTTAATTATTACTCGTCGATTAAGAAACCCATCACGGCCGATTACAAAGAGTTAATTATTACTCGTCGATTAAGAAACCCATCACAGAGTCCGTCAATACAATCTGATTACCTTCAGCTTCAATCCTTATCGGCTTGTTTCCTGAATAAACAATTTAGTTGAGTTAATCATGCCAAGTAAAAGAATGTATATAATCCAATGTCGGTTCAATCATTTATATCTAACACAATGTTGAAGTACTTGAACACCTCACAGAATGACAATAGAAAATGTAAACGAGATATATAGCCGAAGATAGTGATGGCGGCGCTGACCTTGAACTTCAAGCATGCACGTCGTCATTGGAAATTCCAAAAGCTGCAGATCCCCCCACGTCCAATATAGGTCAACCAAAGTCGAAGTCAGGAAGATATTTTAAATCCGAATGGTTAACTACTTTCAAATGGCTTTCGTTTGACAAAAATTCACAGAAAATGTTTTGTCTAACTAAGTTATTAATTCCGAATTACTGGTGAGCTGTCATAACAGTTCCATGAAAGAACAATTTCCAAATGACATGTAATAAAACTGATGGAAATAGGGAGGACGCTACCAGTTAGTAGTGTCGAGTGTGAGAGGGGTTTTTCTAAGCAGAACGTTATCAAAACTAAGCTTAGGTGCCGTCTAAACGTAGAAACTTTAAATAACTTGATGCGGATAAGTTTAGAAGGCCCCCTCTATCTTCCTTCGATCCACATAATTGTTTACTAAAGTGGAAAGACATTAGATCCCGGCGACTGTATGCAGGTGACACTAAAAATAAATTAATCTGAATCGAGACAATTGGTCACGTGATCGGCATCTTTCCGACTATACACGGAAATAAATTTGTGCTACGTTGTTAACTTGTTATACTATTGATATGTGCTATTTTGTTGTTTTTATATATTTACCAGTGATTAAGAATAAAAATAGTTTCAAAAAACATTTGTATTTACTCGTATATTTTTTTATTAATAAATTATAACTTCCGTTTGGTTGGACGAAACAATGAAAGCAAAAGTAGGACTAGGAATATGCATTTTGCAAAGTACTGAAATTTGACTGTAAAAGTGTGAATATATCGACTTATGAATACAAGTATGCTATTAAAACAAAGGTTTTGTTTATTAAGGGTTTATATTCAGGGTTTAAGGTAATATTATTCTTAATACGATATGCAATTATAGTCGTGAATGGACTATCTGTTAGGGCGACCCGTGGCCGGTTCATTTCAAAATGAAGTAAGAACCCTGCACGGAACACTTCAGGAATATCTTGTAAAATTTTAGATATTGTGATATATGAACTTTGTGGGAGTAGGATATATCCTGCTTCATATTTATTATTTTTATATTTCAGGAGAAAGTAACAACGAATAATGAAATGTCTATGCCATCACCCCCAACTTCCATACAACCTGATTCATCATCATTGTCAATTAAAAAAACCTTTCCAATTGTAAAAACTGTAAGAACATTTTTATATTGTCTTTTTGAAATAAATTTTGATATTTAGGACTCTGCTTTGGTGACACAAACATAAAAAAAGAGCTATCATGGATAAATGCAAATGACAATACATATAGCTAGTGCCACTACAGGGCTACATACATTGACAGAAGGATTGTAAATGTTAAATGATTGAACAAGTATGTAAGATGGATTATTACTAAATATAATGTAGTATATTGTGAAGATGACTGTAAATCTTAAAACGAAAGTATGTAATTGCTTAATAGAGTTAAATTAGAATTAATAATAAACAGTGAAATTTATTTTTTGGGTGGTCACTTTCTGCTAGAAGTCACTGTTTAACCCGTGGAGTATGATTTACTGTACTACTACTATTTTATTGATATCCTTTCACTAAGAGTTGATATTTATTTTTTATAGCATTTAATATACTTATAAAAATCTTGTTCTTGTATAATCTAGGTACCAACACTTAAACCAGTAGTGATAAATTTGGAAGTTAGTTCTAGTGAAGAAGATCACTCACCAGTAGTAGCTAACCCAACCATTTCAATATTAGGAGGTCTAGATGACTTTTTAAAAGAAGCCAGAAAATCTTCGGAGGTTTGTACCTTAATAAATTTAATAACGAACTCAGAACTTATTAGACAGTTTAATCTTTTAATAAATTGAATTCTGACCTGAATACCAAGTTTGTTTCTAGTTTGTTCAAAGACAAAAAATGAACAAGTAGTACAGTATAGTATTAGTATATGAACTTCCAGATATATTTCTATTTTTTTAAATGAAAAAGTTTGTTACAAACCCAACAGTGGTTCTACTTTTAGATTTTCTAAAATGGCCAGCTGAGAAATATTTCTTTTGTATTAACTACCATTGATATGTCTTTGGCTGTGGTTGACAGGGATCTTGATCATGTGTGGCCCTATAGAATGTTGAATTTCTGTTATTATTTCAGATAAAAACAGCAATGGAGAAAACGAAAACTATGACTGAACGGGTGATGGAGATAAAAGAGAGGGAGAAAGAATTAAGTAGTCAAAGGTTGGTTTTAAAATCTGAGAATTATGTAGAAAGCATGACACGATTGATCAACATTCAGAATTCATTCAAGTACTGTCATCATATACTATAAACATCTTTGGAGACCGGTGTCTTCTCAACTTTCTATTTACAATCTTAACAGCCACTTTTAATTACTAGACTAAAGATAAGAAAGTTTTAACAATTTGTTTAGAATCAATAAAAAACATCTACCATAGTTATTGCCACTGTTCAGTTTAATATTATACTGTAACAAATTAGGTTTGAGAACAAGCATCTTGTTTACATGTGTTTCGATAGAAACTGTCGATAGTCACTTCTCTGTCTAGATTATGTTGGAAGAATTGAAGTATGTGAATATCTTGACTAAGTTCGATGACACATAAAAGTTTATTTTCACTTCCTTTTTTAATCAAAGATTATTTCAAATAATTTAAGATGTTTTCTATTTTAGAGAAATTATTACTAAAGATCAGGGATTATTAAAAACATTGATTAATCGAGCCAAGAATTATCAAAAAAGTTTAAAAACAGCTCAACAAAAAGTTAAATCATTACAAGAACAACTAATGGCAGCCGAGAAGATCTCTTCTGCTAATAAAGTGCAAGTAGAAAAAACTAAAGCGCAGGTAAACTATTATCAAAACAAACATACTAATTGGGTATGTTACTGAAAAAAAATTGTAAATTCTTTAATATTGAAGTTGGTCAAATATTAGATGTAAATTTTGATAAAAGGATACAGATTTGTCAGTGTCAGTGGTATTAATTTCCAATTCATCAGGAATCTATTCTACCCATATTGTAATGCAAAATTATGTTACTTTCAGGCTCGTCAAGTAAAAGACAGTTTGTTAAAGAAGAAAGATAAATTAAAAGTAAATGAAGAAGTGGTTATTAAGTTAGGTTGTGAAGTATATGGTGAAAACTATAAACCAAGACATATTGTAAAAGAAAATAGTGCTAGTAAACGGAAAGTGGCCAAATTAGATTTTACAGATGAGCTTGGCGGCCATGTAAGTACTCTAAATATATTCAATCAATGTATCATATCATTTCTAATGTGCTTGTCTGATTTCTTTCATCTTTAGAAAGATGTAGTTTGTTTTTAGAGGTAAATCATCTGTTTTTAAGCCATGGAAATTTTTTGTTGTACCCTCTAAAACCATCAAATGCTAACAAAAAAAAAATAAATAACTTGCATAAATATCACTTGTACCATCATAATAGAAAAATGTAATAATTTAGAATAGTATTAATATTAATGAAAACATGGGAATAGATCAAAACACAACCATTTTATTTGTAGGAAGAGTAGTGATTTCATCAACAACATTAGATTGTGAACATATTTGACGTGGTGTAATCTGTAAAAATGCACTTAATTTACTTCAGTTCTAGTGGAGTAATTTTGAAAAACAAAATTTTATTTCTTCTGTGAAAAGATTTTAATAAAATTTGAAATATATACCTTTAGTCACTCAACTAATTTAGAACATCATTTTAGGTGTTATACTTAAGTTGGGTTACTGCAATGTGATGTGTTGATTGTTTGAAACACATTCACTTTATTTTCATTAACATCTGCGAAATGTTTTGAGTTTTATAGCTTATTTCAATCTGATTAGTTTAGCATTAAAAATGCAATAACTACGTCTAGTTCTTTGATTTCAAGTAAAATTGTATCTTGTTAGTCTGCAGTTTATCTATTTTAAACATACAACACATGTTTTAATCATACAAATATTTTATTTTCAGTCTGCGACGTCCAAGACAGGTTTCTTGACAACTAAACAACATGTTCCTCCAGTGCCTCATAAAGTACCTAAGAAAATAGCCAAAGATAAGATAGTAGAGGAAAAGAAACGTCTTCAACAACTGGAGAGAGAATTTGCTGAAAAGATTCTTCGACTTAAAGAGGCACATGCCGTAAAAGCAGTACAAACCGGTTCTTCATTTACATCTCAGAAAAATAAAACCAAGTTGAAAGGTTCTGAGCAGACATTAGATTCAATAAAATTAAGTGATTCTAAATCCGAAATATGTTTTTCCAAAGAAAAATATGAACTCAGTCATAATAATAGATTAAATATTCAACAAAACACTGCTACCTCTATTAAACATGTTATGTTTAAAACACCTTGTAGTGATCAGCAATCTAATGTGTGTAAATTACAGGTAAGCTAAGTTCACTTCTTATATGCCTTTGGTCCTTTTAGATGTTCTGTTATTGATTTTTTTTTAAAATTTGCTATTCATACGAGTAAGAAAATAAAATGAAACAGCGCCAATCAGGCTAATGAAAATGTATATCAATTATCCCTGATTTCAAATCATTGTGCTTGATCACATCGAAATATCTTATAAACACACTGGAGCCATAAATCATCCAATTTGAATTAAAATCTATTTTGTCCACTAGGTGATAAGGCCTCATTTGTATTAAAATTTTTATGCAGTTCACAAAATTATGATAATCACTGTCAAAGTTATTGCCCTTGATGGGTTGGGATGGCCTAGAGGTCTAGGCTGGCCAGTCACCTCTGGCTTGTGGCTGTGGTTTCGAGCCCTGGTGTGAGCGTATGTGGCATGGAGATAGGGGCGAATTCTCAACCTCGTGGGTTTCCTCTGGGCACTCCGGTTTCCTCTCACTGCTAAAGACCCCTACTTGCTGCGAATTATTGAAATAAAATGAAACCACATGTTAGTCACAAAATGACCTAGTTTGTGTCGAGTGGACGTTAAACCCCATTTCTCTCTCTCTCTACTGCCCTTGATCACTTTGAAAAATTCTTATGAGAATGCTCTAATAGGCTAAAATTGTTATCAGATTGAATTGAAAAATCATTATACCATGTTTATCTTCAATGGTTTACAATAATTACTTTCAAAGTAATTGCCCTTGTTTATTTATAAAATTCTTTTCGTCACTCTTGTGGTTAAAATTATGCAGTAAGAAGGCGATCAAGTTATAAAACTTCTGATACTTTATGGGTTGTTGACCTTGATCACAGTTTATTGTCTAGTGAATGATAAAGTTGATTTTAACAAAAGAATCCCAATGTAAACAGTCTTTGTGACAACTAAGATGATTCATTGTCTGGCAACCTGAATAGCTTGGCATTTGTTATTAAAACAAACAATAACAAATGAATCTTGTCCCCTACCCTTGGTTTCAATAGACTACATACTTTATTTTGTTATTATATTTCAGATGACACCATGTGATATAATAAATAATAAAGTTAATATGAATATAATAGATTCCAGTGTTGATTATACTAGTCCTTTATTACACTTTAAATCGTACAGGTAATACACTATAAATTTTAATATCATATTCACACTTAAAGTGAAGACATGTTTTAGTTGTCAATATAACTAAAAATTCATGTATATTCTAATAAGTAAGTAATTGTGATGCCTACTTATTTGCAAACTAATATTTGCAACCCAGTGTACGAAACATTGGCCAGGCCATTTGTTGAGAAGTATTTTCAGACTAATGTATTTGTATACATGTATTATGTTTATTTCAGATTAAGTTCCTACTTTCGAACAAAGGAATGTAAATCGATTTGGTCTCCAACTTTTTCCAACAAGATTAACCCAAATCAGATATTATGTAGCTTTGAACTACAAGGAACATGTAATGATGATAAATGTACAAGGTAATAAAACATTTATACTTTTTATACGCCCACATTGAAATGTGGTCATATATTGTCGTCGCCCCAGTCCATCCGTCTGTCCGTCTGTCGGTCCGGCGTCCAAAACTGCTTGTGGAGGCTCTAGAGGTTAAAGTTAATATCTGATTTACTTTAAATTTATACACAGTGTTTAGGGGAATGAAACGAAGAAGCCTATTGTTTTTCAGCGATTTCCGATAATAACTACCAGAGTTATGGCCCTTGATCACTTTAAAAAATCTTGTGGACGCTCTAAAGGCCACAGTTAATATCGGATTGACTTTAAATTTATACACAGTGTTTAAAGTCATGAGACAAAGACACCTATTGATTTCCGATAATTACTGCCAGAGTTCTGGCCCTTGATAACTTCAAAAAATCTTGTGGATGCTCTAGAGGCCAAAGTTAATATCCGGTTGACTTTGAATTTATACACAGTATTTAAGGTCATGAGATGAAGAAGCCTATTGATTTTCAGCAAGTTCTGGTAATTACTGCCATAGTTATGGCCCTTGATCACTTCAAAAAGTCTTGTGGATGGTCTAAATTTACAGTGTTAAAGGTCATGAGACGATTTTCAGCGATTTCAAATGATTACTGCCAGAGTTATCTCCCTTGATAACTTCAAAAAATCTGGTGGCGCTATAGAGGCCTTCAAATGATTACTGCCAGAGTTATCTCCCTTGATAACTTCAAAAAATCTTGTGGTACTATCATAGAACTGTACTAGAAAGGAAGTCCGACTGGCGGTTTATGTTATACATCGCATGCGCGAAGTCAATATCCCTCAAGTAACTTCCGGTTAAACAAAACCCTGAAGAAATGCGTATGGAGTCCTGTGAGCTTCGGAATAAAATAAGAAAAAAAACATCGTCTGCACAACTTCCAATTACCAAGATATATTCGAAATGAATGTTTAACCATGTGTAAGTTATTTTGTATCAAAACGGTTAGTTGTCAGTACATTTTCGTTCGTATAGAAGGATACTATGGTACACTGCCAACACAGGCCTTACAATACTGATAGTAGTAATAGTCAATAACATTATTAATGTGACATAAAAGTATGATAAGTTATTGAATTTTCATTCTATTGCAATATAAAACCTAAATTTGTTTCTATTTGATTATAAATAATATTTCATCAACGTAATAAAAACTATGCAGCTAGCTAGAATCTACAATTTTCTAATTATACAGACCTATACTACATGTAGGCCTATAGTCATGTTTTATCTTTACTTTTTAGGCCTACGTTTTGGGTTGTTTTTTTTTTTGGTGTATCAATATTCATTACTTCAAGGTGTCTTCATAGCTCCACCCCCCAAAAAAAGTAGATTTATAGCTAAAATTTCCCTTTTAGTTTTAGATTGCAAGAAATACTGTTTTGTTTGTAACATTATTAGATATATGGTACCATATACGTCTTTACCTTGTATAAATAAATAAAAAAATCTGTCTTTATTAATTAAATATGTAGGAAAATTCAAATAATATTTTAAGGAAATTTTCTATAAAATTCAGACCTTAATAAATGGTCTCAGCAATTTCTCAATTTCAAATGTGCTATCAGTATTTTAAAACAATATGTATGCACACTGAAATTTCAAGGTAAACTTTTTAAAAAAAATCATTTGAATGGATGTCTGTTTCTCTAAGCCCTCATTTAATATTGAAAACATTATAATGTGTAGGTGGAAAATATTGATCGCTATCAAGTACAGCACATAGGCCATTCAATGTATTATAGACCTTTCAAGTAACGGAAATCGATTTTCAGGTCACCCAACGAAAAAAAAATACCTGAAATTTTAAAAGCGTTACGTGTCCGGATAAGCAACTTAGCCATTCTTAGTCAAAGCAACTCAATATTTTGAGCTCAAATTTTGAGACAAGGTATACTATACGCCATTGCTCTATATTTTTACGTTGAAATTTCATACGTACTCAGACCTTTATTTTTGCGACTCTGTTCAAATTAGGATATTGGTCGTATTGACATTATAAAATTAGCATGAATGTAAGTCTAAATATCAGATAGTATCGTGGTCTTTTTTCCATTCTTACACAATATTTATTTAATGAATGAGTATAACATTATCTAATAATACATAATTATTGGATAGGAAAACTATCTGTTGGGATTATGTTGAAAATATTATTATTAATACCCCTTTAAACTCCCCAATTTCTTTATGAATATGTTAATACCCCTTGAAACCCTGCACTTTATTTCATTTTAGGCCTCTGAATATATGATGAGCTCTTCACTGCTACAACTCTCCATAAATAAACATAACGCTAACGCTACAATATACGTCCACATTCCTACTTTGATTGATATGGTACTTTGTCAAGAAGGCTAGGCGTTTGGTTTGTTTAGCGTTGACATTAATAGTTGCTGTCCTTAGAGTATAAGGAATAACTATACCAAGATAATCCATTCAGAATTGTGCCTTCCTAACACTAAAGGCAAAAAGTGGGCGTGGCTCTGCCCCTGTGGATCGGGACATTCATCAAAATCAATAGTGGACGCCCTCAGGCTATAAGGAATACATAAACCAAATGGGTGTTGCTGTCCCATGGGGGTCGGGCATGCACCCAAAACAAAAGGGGTCATCCTTAGGGTATAAGGAATAAGTATTTTAAGTTTCAAGATGACCGATTAAGAATTGTGGCCTGTAGGCGACACGGAAAAAGAAAATGGGCGTGACTCTGCCCCTGGGGGTTGGGCATGCACCCCAAATGATAGGAATGTTCCTTAGGGTACAAAGAATAAGCCTTCAGTTTCAAGATGATACGTTAAGAAATGTGGCTTGTAGACGACAAACAAATAAATACAAGGAATGGGCGTGGCTCTGCCATTGGGGGTCGGGCATGCACCAAAAAACAATACGGATCATCCTTAGGGTAAGTAGACAAAGTTTTAAGAAAATACAGTTAGAATTGCGGCTTCTAGGCGACACAGAGACACACAAAAAGAAAATGGGCGTGGCTCTGCCCATGGGGGGTTGGGCATGCACCCCAAACGATAGGGATCATCCTTAGAGTATAAAGAGTAAGTATACAAAGTTTTAAAGAAAATCCAATAAGAATTGCGGCCTGTAGGCGACACAAATACACACGATAAGAAAATGGGTGTGGCTCTGCCCCAGGGGGTTGGGCATGCACCCCAAATGATAGGGATGTTTCTTTAGGGTACAAAGAATGTGTATGCTAAGTTTCAAAATTATAAGTTAAGAAATGTGGCCTGTAGACGACAAACAAATACATACTAGAAATGGGCGTGGCTCTATCCCTGGGGGTCGGGCATGCACCAAAAACAATAGAGATCTTCCTTAGGGTATAAGGAATACGTATACCAAGTTTGAAGAGAATCCAGTAAGAATTGCGCCCTGTAGGCGACACAAAAGACACACGAAAAGAAAATGGGCGTGGCTCTGCCCCTGGGGGTGGGGCATACACCCCAAACGATAGGGATGTTCCTTAGGGTACAAAGAATGTGTATGCTAAGTTTCAAAATTATAAGTTAAGAAATGTGGCCTGTAGACGACAAACAAACAAATACTAGAAATGGGCGTGGCTCGGCCCCTGGGGGTCGGTCATGCCCCAAAAACAATAGGGATCTTCCTTGGGGTATAAGGAATAAGTATACCAAGTTTGAAGAAAATCCATGAAGAATTGCGGCATGTAGGCGAACCACAGACACACACACACACACACATACATACACACACACACACACACGCACACAGACAGGGGCGACGGCATAATACGTTTATATTATGAATGTGGACGTATAACAAAGTGTGAAAAAGACTATGTCAGTAATTTCGGAAGAGCGTCTGGCAAGGTCATTGTCTATTCGATTCGTTGGAGTACATGTAAAAGAATCCTTGACAGAATTTGAAATAAGAGTAGGTAATTAATGAGTCTGCTGTCTGGGCAAAATTTACTTCATAGCACACTGTTTGTCATTATTTGCCAAACCATGCAGAAAAATAGGAGATAAACCTCCATCTGTTAAAATATGCAGCCTGATCTTGTATTGCTATTTGGAGGTTTTCGGGTTATTTTTTGTTAATGTCTGTAATTGAATGAATAAAAGAGTTCTTTTTTTATGTATCTTATTGTTGCTGAAATATTTGTTAGTAATATTGTTCTAACAAGAAAAGACCCCTGTACGCCATTGCTCTATATTTTTACGTTGAAATTTCATACGTACTCAGACCTTAGGTGCAAAAGAGTAGGACGTTAAACCCCATTTCATTTCAACTTCATGGGTTTACTTCCACTCGAAAGCGTGTGCGCTTTGATAATAACAATGCAAAATAAGACTTGTCTGCTATATTACCTTCTATGGAAGTTGACATTTAACTCTAAGAACAACAGTTCAAAATTGAAGAAGCATGGACAGAAAGATGCTGTCCGGGCAAAACTCTCCTTCCTCACATTTTGCAAATAGTCATAGAATAAAGATTACCATATGAAATACTGAAGGATTGCATGTGTTGACAAGATAATGTTAAAACCCAATTCCATATATATGTTTTGGATTATGTACAATTTAATAGCAGCATAACAGCATTATTGATATAAAATTATAATTTCATGATTACTTTTTGTCTATTTTTTTGTATGTCATATCAAATTTTCTACCAATTGAATCAGTGAAATGGGGTTTAACTTCCTACTTTTTTTTCATTGAAAATAGTTTTGAAGAATCAGTTTGTTTACAAAATTATGATGCCAATGTGTACAAATGAGCTTGTGTTTTTTGTCCCATCTACACAACTAGACACTGTTCTTTGGCATGCTGTCCCTCCTACACTACCGACTGGGAAAAAACATGCTGCAAAATGCTAGCAAACTTTATTGACTAACACCAGCATACATAATCCTTATATATTCAGATTATTATTTTTTTTTCTTGGGAAAAAATTATAATGAATCAATTTGAATTAAAAAGATCAAGCATGAAGACAATGATTCTAATATCAAGATTTTTATTTTTGTATGAATATATTTTAAGTGCATCTTTTCTTTTCTGTGAAAATAGATTTGAAGAATCGGTTTGGTTACAAAAATTATCATGATATTTACATCCTTAAATAATGGGGGGGTTGGGATGGCCTAGTGGTCTAGTGTGCCGCGCTTCGACCTCTAGCTGGCCGGTCACCTCTGGCTTGCGGCTGTGGTTTCGAGCCCAGGTGTGAGCGTATGTGGCATGGAGATAGGGGCGCCTTCTCAACCTTGTGGGTTTCCTTCGGGCACTCCGGTTTCCTCCCACGCGCAAGCGAATTATTGAAATAAAAATTTAAAAACCATGTTAGTCCCAAAATGACCTAGTTTGTGTTGAGTGGTGAAACCCCATTTCTCTCTCTCTCTCTCTTAAATAATGGACCCCAAACAAAAAATTAGTTTTATTTTTGCATCGATGAAATATAAAAAATTATTTATATACGAAAATATTTTAAGTGCATTTTTTTTCTGTGAAAATAGATTTAAAGAATCAGTTGTTACAAAAATACACATGATATTTACATCTGTAAATAATGAACCCAAAACAAAACAGTATTTTCATTTTTACAAAAAATTCAAGAAAATCTGTAGATCGATAAAATATAAAAAATGAAGTAAAAAAAATACAGTCTTCATGTTATTATTAACTTAATAAATAAAATTGTCTCAAAATTTCCAGTCGCTATTTCAAAATTATTACAAAATAATAACGCCAAATATCAGTTCACCGGCATAGGCTTTGCAATGTACTGCTCTATATGGCCTATATTTAAGTACTTTTTTAAAATATAAATACTGAAGTAAAAAAGAAGGTCTACGTGATATTATTAGCTTCATAAATATAGGAACGTTGTCTCAAAATTTCCAGTCGCCATCTCATTTACAATTATTTCAAAATAATAACATTAATATCAGCTCACACGACCCGGCTTCATTATAAACAATAGCAAAGCCTTCGACCGGAAGTAACTTGGGGGATAATGACTTTGCGCATGCGATGTACAACATAATTCATCGTCCAATGACAGAAACTGCAGGGTCAGTTATCCATATTATATACGATCTATGGTACTATAGAGGCCTATTGTTTTTCAGTGATTTCAAATAATTACAGAGTTATCTCCCTTGATAACTTCAAAAAATCTTGTGACGCTATAGAGTCCAAACTTATCATCTGATTGACTTCAGATTGATACACAAAGTTTAAGGTGTTGAAACAAACAAGTAGTTTGATTTTCAATAAATTTTAATAACTGAACAGTTAAATCCATCATATTAAATGTTTTGTATACTAATTGTTAGCGTGGGGCAAAACTTTATAAAAAGCAAACCAATTCTAATGATTTTCTGATAATTACATAATGAGTTGTTACTCTTAATCAGATTTTAGTGTATTACAAATGTTTCATTACCAAAAAAAGTAAAAATATGTGACAACCCTTGTTGACTGCGCGGATGATTTAGCGGCTGTGGGCGTATGTTTCGTTGCCTATCAACCTATCTTTAAGATTACTTGACTTGTTTGATTAGTCAAAAGGTTAAACCTTACCAATAAAAAGTTATCCAAATTTATTAAGTAGTAATAATAATCAAGTCCAAAAAGCCTATAAGCCATGGATGCCATATTTTCCTTTGCACTGAATATTCTATGAGTTAATGTATGCATATTTTTTAGGAAACATTTCTTGTAAATAATTTGATTCTTAGTAGGAATATTGCCTTTAAAGCACATTTACAAATATGTGTAACAAGCAAATGTAGACAGTCTCATTTATCATTGGACAAAGCGTTTGAACAGGAAATAGCTTTGAGTGCCTGTATCTTTCTGTTAGCAGACTTGCAGGGTTGTAGTTTCGTAAGTGCAGAAGGAACATCAAATCCTCTGTAACGTTGAAGCATCAAAAATAGCTTAGCTTAGTCCGAAGTGATAGATACTTTAACCAGTGGCTCGAAAAAGTGTCTGAAGACTAGTCACTGGCTTTTTTCCTCATCACCAAAGATCAGTTTTTGTTTATTTAAAGACCCTTGATGGTTGTTCTTGTAGTAGTTCAAAAATAGATAATGCAAAATGAATATATTGAAAATTCATTCAAATTACTTTATTCTCACCAAAGTTATCAATGTTTGTAGTTCTGACATTGTTTATTTCCATAATCATGGTAAATGGCCTAACTGTTCTAATCTACTTAAACTCAGATTAGAGTGTAGATTATGATCTTGTCTTGTTAATAAATATCTAATTAATAGTTTTATATAGCATTTAAGGCAGATTTAGCTCTTGAATTATGCCTCTTTAATTTAATGTATTAACTTTTAAATGTTTCAGTCAGCATATAAATGATGTTATGTTATCAGAAAGATCTATAATGGAAGATATTGTATCTCATTGTCCAAAGTTGGCTGGTATCCAGGGCAACACATCAAACGCAGATTACCCTAAATATATAAGTACGTTTTTTTATGCCCATATTGTGAGTGGAAGCTTTTTTGTTATCTAATCATGAGGCCCTTGATCCATTCCCATTTCCTATTGAGCAGAAGTAATTTTAAAGAATATTTTTCCAATGATTTAAAAAAGTAGGGATTAAAATGAGAAATATTTTATCAGGTAAACAGATCACTAGTTTTGACAGAATTGAATATGTTAAGGTAGCCTCAATTTAAAAGCTGGTTTTGGAGTATATTTTGTGGCCTGGCAACCAGTATGTTTTTATATTTTCAGATAAATATATTCAACATATGATTAATGTGCATCAAAGTAAAATGAGTTCTGATGAAATTTGTTTACTTCTTATATCTAAAGTTACAGAAGCTGCAAATAAAGGTATACCTGTCAGGATAGTTATCTCAAGGCTATCAAATCAATTTGAGATCTTCACTTCAATACCTTAACTAAGTAGATGATGGGCATTTTCTGCTAATTTAGTCAGTTAAGATGTTTGTTGGAACACAATAACTCTCTTTCTAATAGTTGTAAAATCTTCTAACTTGGTGTATGTGTAAAAGCAAATGTTGTTTTTTTTTTGTTTTTTTTTTAAAAAGTACCCATTATAGTTCCAGTACAAAATTACAGGTATACATACAGCCTGGTACTTTTATCAATGCATTGATTTTTAGATGATCAAATTAAGTCATTTATTTGTTAAAACCACATTTCTTTTCATAAAGCGCCACCATTTACCATGTTTTATGAAGCTAGAAAATGGAAACCATTCAATTATCCAACCATTCAATTATCTTCCATTCCAACAAGTAATAATCCTCAATATATAAGTAAGTAAATATTTACAGTTGATAGGTTGAATTCTTTCAATTCCTTTTTTTTAGAGAAGCAGTGAGATTCTTGAAAATTTTCATCCATTAAGTTTTTGCAACATGGATCTATGAAAACTTGTCACATGTCCTTGATGATTACTGTAACTAGTACCACTTAGTTTGTTTTATAATGATTGTCTTGTAACATGTAACATATAATACATACCTTTTAATGTTATATTTATATCATTAATATTTTGTACTTTTCATAATATTTTAATATTTGTACTTTTCATAATATTTCATTATTTGTACTTTTCATATTTCAATATGCATGTATTTCAATATTTTGTATGTTCATTATATTTCAATATTTTGTACTTTCATTATTATTCAATATTTTGTTAAGTGCTTCAGTTGTTATTTTGTAAATGTTGTTTCTTGAATGTCATTGCTATCACATAGGCTTTGAAATCTGTCCACCTCATGTTCTCGGTGTAGGTTCCCCATGTTCTTGCTCTCGACATGAGATTATAAAATGGCTGCAATAGGCTTCCACACTCAGGTCAGTTACAGTGTAAGAATAATTAGGTGGACTCCTGAATCACTGTTATGTATGAAACATAATGCCTCTCCCCATTTTACAATCTTCAATAATTTGGTAAACTGTTAGGAAAAAATAGAGTAATCAGTGAAGCGCGTGTAGAGAATATATAGGCCAGATGTGTACAGCTGGCTGACAAGAAACAAACTGGAAATGAGATTGGCTAACCTTTCCAGGTCATAAGCCCCTATGTCCGCCATATTTATCCACAAACTCGAAACAAGTATGGCAGCTTGGGGGGGGCCTTAACTTTTTTTTTATTAAATTATTTCAGTATTTTTGTAACCGGAGTTCAGCTTTAAATATGATTCAATTTTGATTTAGTTTTCTTATTTTAATTTAGTTTTCTTAATAAAATGATGAATAAATAATCTATTTTTAGTTTGCATTAAACCGTGAGAAATTTTATATTTTAGTGAAACTGCATCTGAACGTTAAATTAAATTTCTAATCATTAAACCAACGCCAAATTTATAACACATCTGATTTTTTAAAAATATGTATTTCATAAATATATATAGAGTATGTATTTCAGTTTCATATTTAAAAAAGAATATATGAAATATGTATATCAGTTGGAATTGATGTTTTGTGTTTATATGTGATACATTTGAATTTATGTATATAATTAGTATAAGCAGAACTTAGGTGCACTATAATTATTATTGGGTGTTTCCAGAAATATTGATAATACTGCTGTTTCTCTTTATTTCTAGGTGAGGAAGATGTATGAAAGAAGGTTTAAAAGCTCTGTATACTGCTACAAGATAGAGAAACGTAATATAAATATCATTAATAACTCATTCTGTGTGTCAATTTAAAGATCATTGTCAGTTAACAGTCACAATTGTAGAAAAGAGCAGCAAAAATTGTTACTTATAAATGACTTTCCCCAGAAAGATTATAATATGAGAAAGCACATGACTTACTAAATGTCCATTTAAATAGGTTTTGGGAAGTCAGATGTCATTTCTACTATAATTTCCTCCAACACATGATAATTGTGGCAAGGTGATGATAATTTGAAAAAACTTTCCAAATCAAATGTTTTGTATACTTGGGCCCAATTATTTATATCTACATATATATCACACCTAGCTTTGTGAACATCAAATAAACGAGCATGCAAATTTATCCACTATTATATCTCCAAGAAATTTAAAAAGGTTTTCTCCTTAACCACAGGAAGATTTCTGGCAAATAGAAGATATTAATTGAGTTCTTGTTACTCCTTGTTTTTAAGATTTGTATGAGAAGGCTTTGTAACCTATAAAGCATTATATGATTAAAAGGTTAGAGTACATGGAAGGTTTCCAGTATAAAATGTCAGGCAATCATATGAATTGAACACTGATGTCAATAGGCAACAGAAGTGTGGTCAAACTTTCGAACAATATAATTACTGGACGTAGTCTCAAGAACAAGGCAATTGACTTTCTTAAATTAAAACAATTTGCTAACAACATTATTTGTGTGGACAGCATCTTTTTCCTATCTTTCATCATTGTAAATTACTCTTTCCATTTTGTTATTTAGCAGACTTTTGCCGTCTTCTCGTCACAGGTCCTACGAAAGAGAAATGAAAATGGTGACAAGTGATTACCGGCGGTACCCTACCAGAAACAAGAGAAGAACCCAATGCACAAGGTTTTGTATTATTGTAGATTGACTGGGAATTGAATGATGATTTTACACAGGCAGAAGTTATTTACAATCACTAGAAGAATAGATTTACCTACAAGAATCCATAATATTATTATCAAGCATCAATATTCTTATATAAAACAATTCGTCCATTTTTGATGCAGACATTAAATATAAATTTTAGCAAACGGGAATGTTTGGTTTGATCACAGTAAGTATGATTAACATCAAGGCAGATGTTTGATTAATATTTCAGATATAATATTGTCTATCTTAACAACAATCTGCCCTGGTTGTTTATTGATGTATGATTGTTTTATTAAAGTTGTTAAATGTAGCTTGTATTTGATTTATTCCCCTACTCTTCTGAAAGAAGGTTCTCAATAAGCTGAAGGATATTAAATTGGGTATGTCTGTCATTTCCGTCCTGGTTTTAAATGAATTAACTCGAATAGCCGTAAGAAGAAGCTTTTCTAATAACAAAAAACAATCATTTACTATTATTCTACTGTCTTATGAAAGACGCAATATTCCTCGATAAGCATTAGGGTTGCCAGTCTAGCCTCATGGATTCAAAAGACCCTTGTTATATTGTCGCCACCCCTGATCGTCCGGCGTCCACAATTACGCGTGAATGCTCCAAGAGTCTAAAGTTAATATCCGCTTGACTATAAATTTATACTCAGTGTATAAGGTAATAAGCCTAAGAATCATAGTGCTTTTCATAAGTATGGTTTATCACTCCAGTGCAACCCAGATTAGGTTAGTGCTTTTGTTGGCTGAGGCCTCGCCTTTATGTGTTAAAGATGTGTCAAATTTAAAATGTCGGAAAGTGCAATCTGTTATCGCTTGGTAGAATTTTATGCTTAATTTTAGTTGCATGTGCAAGAAATGTTAAGAAGAACAATAATCAATCGTTGTTTTGATGCAAAAATTGTCAATTTTTCACATTTAAATTATCGTTGGTGGTTTGCCATTTGAAACTATATAACACAATCACCAGATAGTTATAGGTCAAAAGTCCTATTTCGTTTCGTCTTTCATAGTTCAAACTTTCGTTTTACTTGTCTTTACTTCACTAGGACCCGGAAGACTTGTTATAATACCGGCGTTCTGGTGGAAGTGAGGGGTTGGCCAATAAAACGTTCTGTTACAGCGAGTTCTTGGCGTGCAATGCACGGAACTGTGGGTAAACAACAAGAAATGTTAACGCTGATTGATTAATCAATGTCTGACATCATATGGTCAAAAGCTGTTCGTGCGCCCCATGACACGACCTTTCAGTCCAATCGGTCAGATCTTCATGTAGGGTAGACCATCGAAGGTATAAAAAAGGGAACGAACGAGATGCGTATCGTGAAGGAGCTAAATCGCTAAACTTTGGGGCCTTGAAATTGACACAAGTGGTTCGCAACGCATATAATACAGTAATATGAATGTATATAAACTGATATACATTCAATGGTTTCCGTTTTTACTCTAATTTCAAATCAGTTATGTTCGGCGAAATAAGTCAACAGTCTCAATCGAATGCAAATTTCTAACGTCTGGTTATTCCAGTTTACATACGCCGTTTGATTTGGTGCAATGTGTGTAGCCTCGTCCCTTAGTGTACTAATGGTAAAATGTTTATTTTGTCTTAAATATTGGATATTAGAGGCAAACATATATAGACAAAATACAATAACATAACTGAAACAATACTTGACAACAACATGATCAAAGTCCCTCACCCAATACTAAATTATACCAAAGCAGATAGACAGTTAATTAACTTGATAGTCCATAGCCGGTAGGCATAGGCGTACGGGGAAATTTTTGACTGGGGGGGGGCGGTGGTGGTTGGTGCCCCAAAAATATAGTTAGGTTCTTAGTATGTTACACAATAATAATCACAGGCATACGGACTCAATGACAGTTAGGGGGGCAGAACCCAAATTGCCCGAAAAATTTTCGGGTTTACAGACGCCCCCCCCTCCCCCTCAAGAAAATTTTGGAATGTTGACGCCTGTTTTCCTTCTATTTCAACCCGTGTAAAAAGCAACATAAAAGTGATCAAATTTTGCTTAATTAGGGTAACTTCAATTTGGTCAAATACAGTCCACCTGCTGACCCGAATTCTAAAAACAATCAAACGTCGCGGAGAAAAATTTGAAAATTTAACCACCGCAAATGCGTTTTCTGGTATTCTAGCCCATGTTAGTAACTCCAAAAGTATCCAATGGTTTTGTAACCGAAATCCCACTCCGAATTCCAACCATCCAATCAGACTGTTGTAGCTGCATTTACAAATACTAATTGATGCCCGAAAACTGTCGCACAAAGTAGAATGGCTTCAGACAAACTGTTTTAATCCATAGTCGACTCAGTACAAATTCGTTGTTGTCAATTAAAAGAAAAGTAAAATTAGTGTTTTAGGGCTCAAGGACAGTTAGGGAAGCAAACTAAACAGAAATTCAGGTTTACAGACAGCTGCGCCTGTTTTTTTTTCGATAGGTGAAGAAGCTGAGTTGACCTTGATAGACCCCCCAAGAAAATTTTGGAATATTTGACGAAACGCGTTTTACTGCTATTCCAGTCCGTAAAATTAGTGTTTTATTAGATTTCGGGCTATGTAGTATGGGGCGCCGTTTGTAAATTAATTATTTAGCTTTTTATATAGCAAAAAACACTAGATTTAATTTAAATTTATATATATAGTTAAATCTCGACTTTTGTGCAAATTTTTCACTTTTAATATTTAAACTAAAAATACAACAAAAACTCAATATTTAACATAATATATATAAATATTTCTCGATTTGTCTCTATTTTCATATTTAACATTTAGCATTGAATAAAAGACCAAAACAAGAGATTTGATGATATATAAATATTTAGCTAAATATATAGTTAAATGTTTAAACATTTAGCTAAATATATATATTTAGTTAAATGTTAAAATATTTAGTAAAATGTTAAAATATTTAGTTAAATGTTAAAATATTTAGTTAAACATTTATATTTAGCTAAATATTTATATATTTAGCTAAATATTTATATATTTAACTAAATAATTATATATTTAACTAAACATATAGTTAAATTTACAAAGCGCAACCGTACCACGCCGTTTGTAAAATAATTATTTTTTGTAAGTGACTTCACACTAAACGATGACGTAGTGTACAACTTTCCACTGACTGCACGACACAGTACTATCTGGTACCTGAACGCTGAGCTTAGTTCTTACATCCGCAATTCGTTAATAATGCCTACATGTAACGTTAGACATCGATCACTCATACATATGGTAACTTCACGACATATTACGGGTTAACGTGTCGGGTACACGTCATCATTTTATGCGCAGTTTTTTGTGTCGCTTACGATAATAGAAATATTGGCGGGACCACAAATATATATTTAGTTAAATATTTATACATTTAGCTAAACATATATATTTAGCATGATATTCATATATTTAATTAACTGTTTATATATTTAGCTAAATGTTTATATATTTAACTAAATATATATATTTAACTAAATATATATATTTATATTTAACTAAATATATATGTTTAACTAAATATATATATTTAGCTAAATGTTTATATATTTAGCTAAATGTGTATATATTTAGCTAAATGTGTATATATTTAGGTAAATGTTTATATATTTAGCTAAATATTTAACTTTAGATTTTCCAGTGATTTAGTATTTAGCATTTATACCTACGAGAAACAGCACATTTAGCTATATATTTAACTAATCGATGTGAAATCAAGATATAACATTTAAAGTTTTTCATAGACCAAAAACTCGACTTTTAGCTACAATATTTTTTGATATTTACATATATGCCATTTTTGTTCTAATATTTATCTAAATATATATATTCGGAGTTAAATCTAATGTTTTTTGCTATAAAAAAATTAAATAATTATTTTACAAACGGCGCCCCATAATGTAGGTGAAAATTTTTTTTCACATTTTATCTGCCTGCCCGAAATGTCAGCTTGCCCGAAAGTTAGGGGGTCAATGTTGATTTAAATTGACAAATTATTCGTGTTTTCAATGTCGAAGATTTTGGATGACATTGAGTTAGTGACTTAGATACTTTAATATTATTAATACAAAATATAGGTTCACGTACATTGTACCATGCCTGTAGGATGGAAACGAAGTGTGCAGATTGTTTTACAAAGCTAACGGACCGAGTACCGACTATATTTCCGATCCGAATGCTGCTAAGGGTGTCTGTGTTTTTATTTAACCAAATCACGTATGAATAAATATGCATTTTAAGTGATTCTAAAGAGTTTTTAACAAATAAAAAAAAGTTTAATTTTTATTTGAAGGCTCATGACAGGTTCTACAATATCTCTTTTGCGATGAATAAGTTCTTGATTTCTAAATCATCAATAAAAGAGAACTAAATTTTATTTGCTAGTAATATACACAACTAGAAACAGTTGTTTATGTAACTGTAAATCGTGGCTTACTGTACTGCAAACAAAAGAGGGTTCGAGTCATAAGATTTCTTTTTAATTGCCTAACTATAGACACTCTGAATTTAAATTCGCTGTTAAATTGGACACATTCAAGAACACAATATTTTTTTATACAACTTTTACTAAGTACAATTGTGTGCCCAAATTTTCCCAGCATTTGGTGCCCAAAATGGGGGGGGGGGCGGCCGCCCCCCAGCTCGTACGCCTATGCCGGTAGGAGTGTTTTAACAAGCAGAGAAACCATACCTAACAACGAGTAGATCAAAGGTAATAATATACAAATTGGTAATAATATACAAAGTAAAAAAGGAAGCCAGTATGTTTAACAATGAATGAGGCCACGAAGTGTTTGCGATGATAGCTGAATATACAAAGTGATTAATATGGTTAAAACAAAATACATCAGATAAATGTAAACATATGAAGGGTGTTTAAGGCTAGAATGCATATAGCTGTTTCCCATTACCCACGACTTTAAAACCTTGTAATTATATGATAGAAAGATAATTGGCTATGCGATAGAGAAAACCATAAATAAACAGTATACTAAATAAAGTCACGGGATGTAACACAGCACAAGTGTTAGTTTTTAGTAAAGGTAGAAACATACTATTATTTAAAGTAATTGACCATACGCGTTGGGGAAAGATCCCTGTGTCACGGTTATATTAAGATCTGGGCTGTTCCTTCTGATGTGTATATATTGCCTCCATTAATTTAAGTGTCTTTTCTATTGGTTGGAAGTAGCTTACCATTGGCTTTCAGGATATCTTTGAGGGTTCGTCCTTTGGAGAAGGTGATTTGGATGCCCGGGCATTGGGTTGAGGATTCCCCTGAGGTGGTAAGTGAGCTTTCCTTGAAACGTTATGGTGATTCTTGTAGGTGTTTTTTTTCTGGTTTTGTTTCCTGGATCATAGGGGTGTCAATGGTCGTTTTAATGATATTTTTAACAAATTGTCGAGGGCAGTTGTTCAGGTTTGTAAAGGCTTCTTCTATATGGTTTAATTCTTTTTGGAGGTATTCTTTGTCTCAGATGATGACCGCACGACGGGCTAAAGTTGCTATGGTTGCTTTCTTAACACTGTGTGGGTGGTAGGAATTGGAGCTGATATAGCCTACTGATCAGTATGTGTTGGTTTTCTGTAAACACTTGTTGTAAGCATATGTCCTCTCAGGAGTCCTCTGTTTTCTTGACTATATAGTACATCCAAGAATGAGAGGCGTTGGTTTTCTTCTGTTTCTATTGTAAATTTGATTCTGTCGTTTTGGTTGTTGAGGTGATGGAGCAAGACGGCGTGATCTTCGTTCTGACGGAGAATTACAAAGACATCATCTACTTTGCGGAGCCAAATTGTTAGTTGGATGGGTGAGGTGGAAAGAGCCCGTTCTTCAAATTCGGTCATATAGATCTCACTTAGAACCGGGGATAAGGGACTTCCCATTGGTAGACCATGTGTTTGCTCGTAGTCATCGCCCCCCCCCCCCCCTAGGAGAAATATACGTGGAATTTATGCAGGATTTTGTTAAGTTTACTATATCTTCTATGATGAAATTGGTATCAAGTGAGTTCTCCATTGAGGTGAGTAGTGCTGCTAAGGCTTTATCACGGGGGATATTGGTAAAGAGGTCTATTACATCGTACGACAGGATTTGTGTATCTTTTGGAAGATCTCTTAGTTTCCCGCAGAAATCTTTAGGATGTAGCTCCCTTAATTGCCTAATGGGGAAAGGAGGTTAGACTGGTACTGTAGGTACTATAGGGTTTTTATGTGTTTTAATGGTGGCTCGGGCATATTTTGGTCTATGGGGCGGTTTAAGTTTGCACAATGAGAGGGTTTGAGTCGCTTATCATCTTTGAGCTTAACTAGTTGTGCGGTATGGTTGTCGTTGTAAAGATGTTGGTTGGGTCTTTCCTAATCTTCTTATAGGTAGTGCGATCATTCAGAAGGTGGGGCACAGTATTTAGGTAGTCGTACTTATCCATTATGACTGTGGATTTCCCTTAATCGCGATGAAAAAATAACAAGTTTTTCTTTCTTCATTTACCATCTTGCTGCACAATAAACGCTTAAATATTTTGAAACAAAATGCAGACAACTTTAGCTGCAAAACCAATGCGCGAACAAGATGGCTCTGCAATTTATCCCCTGGAATGAAGATTTACAATGTGAATGGGTAGCTGAAACCTACCCAAACGCGAGCTGTTGATCAGAAACCAAGACTATATTTATCCCGCTCATAATATTATGAACCACTTATTTTGAATCTTCCGATGAAGACTATATACACTAATATCAAAACATGACTCCTGTTTACTGCGTTTTTTATCTACATTTCCAAATCTCTTGAAAAGTATCATTATAATTTAGTATTTTGAATGACAAAATTGGTCCTGAACGTAAAAAAGCTTATAGGCCTACTAGTGATAGGAGCCACTTGCCCACTAATAAAAAAAACAAATTGTCCTGGGATGTCATAATACACTAAATAAGAGACGGGCAGTACTAGGAATTTATGTTTTATTAATGATCATCAATTATGTCAACATTAGCCTATTAATCACCTTTCACTCCTGCCCCCCCCCCACCACCACCACCTCACCTCACCTCTGCACAGTCATACAAATCGTCCATTCGACCAACCTGGATTGATTCTACGAATCTTAGTAAATAAATTATCGAGGTTTGCCGAATGACAGATCCTCCAATCAGCGCCCATTTAATCACATGACATTTACTAAGGCACGTGATATAATAGAAAGTAGAGAAAGATTATTTCTGCGTCCCCGTCTGTGAGATGTCTATTTAGTGATTGAAATAATGTCTCTGAAGACGAAGATGTTACTGAACATTTTGGTGTTTAATGCGTGCCTGCTTGTGGTCATTTCAGTAGAACGAAATGTAGTTCAGATGTCGTTTAATTCGGCATGTAAGTTGTTTAGCGAGTAGATTAACGTCCATATATTGGCATTGCATTGAATATTGATTGTACTTTAATGTTTAATAGATTAAGAAATAAACAAAAATTCTATAAATCCAAGTGGTCGAGTGCCGGTGAGCAGCATACCTTTTTTTTTCTTTTTATTGCAGGTGAATATATTAATAAGCTGCATTGCAGGTAGTTCAGCTCCGAACGTCGGTCTCATTACACTCACCCTGACCGTTCAGGGACTGGCCTATTCAATCAATGTCGAAAATAATTTGAACCCCAGTCAATTCTACTGGGCAACTTTTCACTGCTAAACATCGGAGTGTCAATCCGTGTGGACGTCTGTACAATGTAAAGGAACATCTTAGTGACAAAATGAGACCTTGCTTACCTCGCTAGACTCAGTATGAGCGAAACAACGCGCTGTTTAAAATACGTCCCCTCCTATCAAACTATCCTTTCGCCACCATGACACAGCGTGTTGTGATGCTCATACTGACTCTAGCGAAATGAGCAAGGTCTTATTTTCTCACTGAGATGTTCCTTTACACTGTACACGCGTCCACACGGAGTGACACCCATCGTTTAGCAGTGAAAAGTTGCCCAGTAAAATTGGGGGTCAAATTATTTTCGACATTGATTGAATGGGCCAGTCCCTGAACGTTGAGGGTGAGTGTAATGAGACCGACGTTCAGAGCTGAACTACATTGCAGGTATGTGAATGTGCTGTCCATGGAAATGATCGATGGTTTATTATCAATATAAATATATTTATAAGCACATCGAGTGTCGAGTATCCTATATTAGTCATAGGTTCTAGAACCTGTAACAAATTTAATTTTAATTAAACATGATTGATTTCTCTTTATATAATTTGATTGAAAACTGTGTTTTATATGTATTTATGTATATATTTAAATTTCCTACAATGCATTTTTCACAATGAGTTGGCCCCAGCATCACGTACCAAACCTCTGTGTACACATTGCCATAACAACCGTATCAGTCGCTGTATGGATTCAAATGCAAAGCTTGTTGGGCTGTGGTGCCTGGTCCACAATCACATTTTTATTTATTTTAAAAACAGTTATTTGGTCTCACATTTACATGTAGGTATGTAGATTTTGTAAATAAATTAACAGATTTCAATTTTCATATGGTAGACTACCGGTATATGCAAATTTAAAAAGGCATAAAGATATTGTAAGTACATGTAAATAATAATCAATAGTATATTTTCATCTCACCAGTTTGTACATTAATAATACATAATAATATATTTTTTAAAAAATACAGAAATACACATACTGTTAAAACAGCACATGTATACATGCTACAAAGTAGATCACTGTCTTTAGATACCAACCCGATTGTTGCAGTTAAAAGGCTTTTAATTTTATAGTTTTCTATTATAATCACAACATCAACTTGCATCTCGTAGATTGCATTGTTACACACAGCTGTGATATTTAGCAATATCATGTTATATCTACATTTTAAAAAAAAACCTTGCATATTTTGTGACCTTTAATAACACTGCTGTGACATATCAGTTTCATTTACAGGCACATGTTGTTTACATTTCTCCAAATGATTAAATTATATTTTACATATTTAATTTATCTACATGTTTTCAAGCAATTTTTAATCAATAATGAGATTACTATTTCTCTGATCAATAAATGTAAGATACATGTTTGTATTGAACAAAAGGTAACAGACCTTCAATATTGATTCTATACAATCTTGTTGTTTTGTTTTTAAATGACTGCATTTCTTGTGGGGGAATATCAAGCTTTCAAAATACTGCTGCTGGTAATACTTCATGTTTAAAACGTCTAATGGAAGCCATGCCTTAAGCCATGGGCACACTAGCCTAATGATTAGATTGGTGCCAAAATATGCCTAATCGTCCACTGTTATTCAGCCGAATGGTTCACCTAAATCAAACATTTTCAATATATTCACCTAGTGTGTCCATTTTGCCATCACGCATCCGGCTGATAATACAATTGACTAGTCAGCCATCGATAATTGAGTCAACTGGCCACGAGTAGGATCACCTGTCCAACCTCGTGGATTTTCTCTGGGTCCTCCGGTTTCCTCCCACTGCTCAAGACCCCTATGCGCAAGCAAATTATTGAAATAAATTTGAACCATATGTTAGTCTCAAATGACCTAGTTCAGGCACGGATCCAGGATTTTTTGCAGGGGGAGGGTCTAGGTTTGATAATTGCTTAACTAATTGCTGCGCTCAAGCAATTAATGGGGGGTGTGGGGGCCCCCCCCCCCGAAAAATTTGTTAATTAGATTCAATTTGGTTCATTCTGATGTATTTCCGGATGGTAAATTTCAAAATTACTGGTCTAAAAATCTCCAATAAAATCGCATAGATTTAAGTTTCAAATTTTCAAGCCTGAGCTGGGGGGGCTCGGGACCCCCTGGACCCCCCCTCTGGATCCGTGCCTGTAGTTTGTATCGAGACATGGCTTGATTGATTGTTGTCTTTAATCATATGATGTGAAAGGTCATGCAAACTCTGGTTTATCATGGGGAAGGATTCGTCTAGAGTGCGCAAACATTTGGCTGCAAGTCGGCGTCAATTGTTTTTGCCAAATCAGTTGACTATTGTTTCCACTGCTTTAGCTGGGTCGTTGTCATAAAAGCTAATAATTTTATCCCATTTGGTGTCCATATATACATGTATTGTCCCTTGGTCTGGTTTCCCCAACTTTTGGACCAGATACATATTTTCGGAAGAAGCCAAAGGTCCTGGCAGTTAAAATACAATCTTTGCATGATATTATTGCTTGTTAGACAATTGCACATTGATAGTAGTGACAATATCGGGACATTCATGGTCTAAAGTATGCTTGTGCTTCTTTTTATTACTGGACCATATCAAGTAAAATTCAGAAGATGCCTTGTGGTGAAACCTATATACTTATTGACAGTGTTTATCATATTTACAATAGAATTGGATTTATATTGATCGATCAGTTGACTAATGACAATCCATCTTTTGGAAAAAAGAACAAAATATATATTATATATTTATAACAATCACTGGTTTTATACACATATAGCACGACGTTTCAACAAGTATCCTCTTGTGCTTAACGACAAGAGGATACTTGTTGAAATTTCGTGATACAGGTGTATAAAATTAGTGATTGTTATTTCCATATTAATTGTGTTCTTTTTTCTAATGTGCTCAATCGCTAAATGCACCTCTAGGATTGAATCCATCTTTTCATTTCAGATAATGTTGAGCACAAAAATAATGATCCAGGGAAAGTAGCTCCGAAACCATTTACATTTGCCAGTTATTATGGCAACAATATGGTACTTCAAAGAGCACCTTATCATGCTGTAGTATGGGGTTATTCACCAAACATTGGAGAGAGAATTATTATCCGAGTGAGTGACACAGAACAAATATATAAAGCTATTGTGGAGAAGGGTCCAGATGGTGTCAATGGTATATGGAAAGTGAAATTAAACCCAGAAAACAGAACTATACCTTTTGTGATCACAGCTATATCAAGTACAGGTTCAAGAAGTATAGCAAATGTTTTATTTGGAGATGTTTGGCTTTGTTCTGGACAGTCTAATATGCAGTTCACTGTTAATCAGGTATACATACCTTCTAATGTAAGAAGCATCCATTATTCTTTAATTTAAAGTAAAATATAGATAATCAAAATCAGTTTGAGTGTCACAATAGAAGTCAAAATGCCATGCATACATTCATAAAAAAAAGTGGCCAGTAGCAGTACATTAAGAATGGATGAGCAGTTTTACTTCGTAAGCCTTTTTGAATTATCATATATCTCTAATGTTCTGTTCTAAATTAAATGAAACTAGACATCTGTGTTAGAAACAGAGATTACTGCTAAAATGATGTGTACTGTTGTGCATGTTTCATGCAGAACATTAACGTCACCAGTCACGTATTCATGGTTCCTTAATCAGTAATATCACAAAGGTCTTGCTGGATTGAATTCTGATTGATATTTATTTTTCAGACATACAATGCTAGTCAGATTGTTGATGAAGCTTCCCAATATACATCAGTTCGTCTGTTTACAGTAGCAGAAACACAGTCACCCTATCCAGCTTATGATTTGATCGAGGTTCAACAACCTTGGTCAATGGCCAACAAAGGTATTATTAATTGTCTCATCAACTTATCTCTTTTATGTATGTTGTAAAATATGTGGTGATTAGAGCTTGAGATGAGATGAGATGATATAATAATACAATTGAACATAGAACTAAATGGGGAATTATTTTATCTTTTATTTTTATAAGTTGAAAAGTGAAACAAAAAGAAGTAACACTTATTTTGTGTCAGTTATAAACCATATCTTTAACTATATCTTTTATTTTGTATATTTCTTCAGAATCAGTTGGTTTTGCACCATGGAAGTATTTTTCTTCTGTTTGTTGGTTATTTGGTAAAAGTTTGTATGATAAAAAACAGTATCCTATTGGATTGATTGCTACAGATTGGGGAGGTACGCCAGTTGAAGCTTGGTCATCTGTTGAAGCTTTAAGTAAATGTGGTCTACAAGCTGGACAATATCCAGTGTAAGTTGTTTATATATTTAACATCTCACCTACACTACTCACTGAGCTTGTCTTGTAGACAAACTTGAGACAAGCAAAGCTGTAATTTTGAGATATTTATTGTGTTATTTATTGCATAATGAATATTTAATGAATAGCTACTGTAAAACTTTGGGGATTACTAATGTTATTGCCCTTGCAGTATAAACCTCATGAACTAGTTGATGATGAATCATAAGAGAATACAATGATACAGGATCCACCTATACCATGTATTTGTAAGTGTGACAATAAAATTACCAAAATATCCTCTAGAATACGTTCTCAGTACAAAACTTAGTCACAGGCATGAAAATAATATTTTAGTTGGATCTGGTAAAATATAATGTAATGTGAATAGTTATTGTCAACAACAAACCACATTGTTTTTTCATGTCCAATTGAGACCATTCAGTACTGATACAGCTTACTATAATTCTTTTGACATTATTTTGTATTAAAAAACATTTTAAAGACGTAGTTAAGATATTTTATGAAATAAGCAAGAAGAGGTTTGACTGATATTAATATTATTTAGTGAAGAAGAATGGTTTGGTGTGGGTGCTACTATGGGTAACAGTGTATTATGGAATGCCATGGTTCATCCTATGATCAATATGACCATTTATGGAGCCATCTGGTATCAAGGTAAATTAAAAATAATTTTTCTGTTTATATCTTTATTGCTGCATTTTATACATTAAAGATACATTATGGGAGATTAGATAAAGAGCTGGCAGTTCTCACTTTAAAAACAAGATAATTTAAAGACAATTTGCTGAAAATTTCTATCAAATTGATCCATAATGATTGAATGAACAGAGAATTAAGCAATTGACATTTCCGCCTAGCCTCGATCATCATAACTAAAGTCGGTACAGTAAAAAGCATAGTCTCAACGTTGCATTAACATTTGGTGTTTTTATACTTTCCATATATAGGTGAAGCAAATCAAGTTGTCAATGTTAACAAATATAATTGTACATTTCCCACTATGATTGACGATTGGAGATTGCAATTTTCACAAGCTGGAGATACTAATCCACTTTTCCCGTTCGGATTTGTACAAGTTAGTAAAAGACCACTCTTCCTTTTTGTCATTTTTCCAACTTGGTATTTAGATTTGATTTTTGGCCATCTTTCCTAGCCTTAGGTACTCTAGGCAGCAGATTGTATTTTCTCTACATTTGGTAGGCGAGCTGCTCATATGACAAAACTGGATTGAGCAACCCTTTTTCTTACAGTAGGCAAAATTTGTGAGAAATTCATATTTAAAACTTGAACATTACTACCAACATCAACAGCTAGGAACTATCTTTTAAAATATATTGTAAAGTTGGATTAAATTCAATTTTTCATCTCACCATCTGAATTTTTCTCTCATCGTTTGGGCACTGGACTAACATAGTTTAATAACCTTTATTTAGCTGTCCAACAGACTTTGACCTATGATATTGCATTAACATCTCCTTTCCTTTAAGTTGGCAGCAAACAGATTAGATCCAAGTATTTCAACAGGATTTCCTGATATCCGCTGGCATCAAACTGCAGATTATGGTCTGGTACCAAATAAAAGAATGCCAAATGTTTTCATGTCTGTGGCAATGGATTTACCAGATTTCTTTTCACCAGATGGAAGGTAATAGTATATATACAAGATGATAGCTATAGAAAATTTGACAAAAATTTTAACAGGTTGCATTAGAAATGTGAAAACTTGGTGTTTTGGCCATCAGTAATTCTTCAACTATTAAGAGTATAGATAAAGTTACAGTAATTCAAAGTATGTAAAAAAGTTTATATATTCCCAAAGAAAGAATCTAGACAATAATGGTACATATAGATGTGTATGAATAACCAAAATAACAGATTATCGTCAGTAATATTATTTAGAATATTATTGTAGACGATTGCTGATAAATCTAATCGATAAATAAATCTTTTACAGTATCCATCCTAGAGACAAACAAGATGTTGCCATTCGATTAGTTTTAAGTGGGTTAGCTGTAGCCTATAATGATACTGTGCCTGAATGGCAAGGACCATTACCTAATCAAGTATCACTCAGTCCTACAGAAATAACACTGGATTTCTCTGCTGAAATTGAAGTACGAACCGTAGAGGGCTTTGAGGTAAAGTATTACATATTATTTAGAACATTAAACCCATTACATTCCATATATAAGCCTACCTTGTCCACATTGCTTGTTCAATTGAAAGAAACCAATTTACCTGTGTATTTGGAAGATATTTATGCTCAGAGTAGTCTAATCAAGTTTAAACTGAATATAGTTACTGGTTATAGACAACTTCACTTGCTTGTATTTTAACAGATTTGTTGTTCAGTTGGAGGAGGAGATGAATGCATAAGTTCTAAATCCTGGTGGTTACCTACTCCTATTGTTTCAAAAACAACCAAATCCATTAATCTTTATCCCATCTGTGCCACTGGAGAAAACATCCTTGGAATCCGATATTCATGGAGAGAGTCACCATGTCAGTTTAAGAAATGTGCTATCTATAGTACCCTGGCTGAACTACCAGGACCTCCATTTGTATGGTACAAATCCAGTTCCAGCTCAAAACAAGAAAAACCACAAGTATACTCAGTGCTTTGGGATAAACCACAAATTAATAGTTTGCCTTAAAATAATAATATTTATTTTCAAGTGTGATTAAATGTTATTAAGTTTTTGTTTTTATTGAAAGCAGGGTAGACAAGTTTTCATATACATTATTTACACTGTTAATGAACTTTAATTTCTTTTGTAAAAAAAAAGTGTAAAAGCAAAATGTGAAATACTACTTAAAGCTGTAGAAAATGAATAAATGTTAAATATTATTTTATTTTAAAAGTAAATTGTATTTATCAGAACAATGTTTGTATATCTATTTTGTTAAGCTTATATTTTACTATCAACATTGTTAACTATGTCCAGTAATATTCTTTTTTTAAGTATTTATATTTAATGTACTGTACATAAACTTACTTTATATGACCCTTGTCACACAAATCATCATAACCTATTTCTTATATGTCTTAATATCCTGATAACCACATAAGAATAAGAATTGAATGGAAATGTTGAGTGATTAGAGAACGATATAATTCATCGTGTTTAACAGTGTGCCTTTCTAATTGTTTCTGTATTTCAAATAAACTACTACATTCCAGTTGTCAATTTCTATTTTCTGTAAATTGATAAATATAAATATAAACTTGCAGCCCATATTAGATGTGCAGTTATACTATTCAAAAAAATTAGGGGATATTTGATTTTGGGGGCATAATACTAAAATATGCAAATGACTACGAAAAAAGTCACTATAGAACCTAACAGAAGAAACATTTCCAGTTACATGTGATGCCCAAACGCACCAATAGCTACCGCATGGAATGCAGGTGATGTTTGGGATCATCATGGGGGTCCAACTCAAGATTTGCACGACTCTGACTTTGAATGTTACAGTCATTGTGGCATTGAATTCCAGGGTGGAAACATCAGTTTAATTGTTTTAGTGACCAGAAAACAAATTTTGATATGCGTCGGCTTACCCAAAATGAAAGGTTACGTGCCCTTGGCATGCTACAGATCGGCATAACACAGGCCGTTGTGGCGCGGACGATGAATGTTTCTCAGTCTGTCATAAGCAGGCTATGGTCCAGATACTGTGATACACAATCTGTACAGGACAGACCACGCTCAGGTCGACCAAGGGCGACAACTCAAGCCCAGGATCAATTTATCCGTACCTTGGCCTTGAGAAATCGTGTCATCACAGCAAATCAGATCAGCGCTCGTCTTCAAACAGACACTGGTGTGAGAGTGAGTGGCCAGACGATTCGGAATCGACTGCATAGGGGTCACCTTCGCACCCGGCGTCCTCGCGTGATCCCTTGTTTGAGAGATCATCACATTCAGGCAAGACGTCGTTGGTGTAGGGATCGTCAACATTGGGATAATCGACGCTGGAGCAATGTGATGTTTTCAGATGAGTCAAGGTTCACTGTTGATTTTTTGGACAGACGTAGGAGGATGTGGCGTCGTCGAAACGAGCGCTTCCAAGACGTTAACGTCATCAGACATAATCGATTTGGGGGTGGTTCTGTTATGGTGTGGGGAGGCATCACTGTTGCTGAAGAACGGCTTTACATGTTGTTGCAGGGCGTGTTACAGGCCAGTACTACCGGGACAACATCTTGGCAGTCCATGTTGTGCCGTTCGCACGACGTCACGGCCGCCGTTTCATCTTCCAGGATGACAACGCAAGATGTCACAGGGCCAGGATCGTTACAGGTTACCTCCAACAACAGAACAACACCACATTACCTTGGCCAGCACTGAGTCCCGACCTCTCCCCCATCGAGCATGTCTGGGACATGCTTGGACAGAGGTTACGTCAACGTCAACAACGTCTTGCCAATGTCCAAGAACTTGCTGCTGCGTTGCAACAGGAATGGGACAATCTGGACCAAAATGACCTTAGACGTCTAATTAGGAGTATGTTACGTCGGATCAATGCTTGTTTGGCAAACAGAGGAGGATTTACCCGTTACTGACTTTGTTGTGATGCTGTGGTAACTTTGCTGTTTGACCCCGGGTATAATTTTACCCTTATAATGGTCAGTCTGTGCCTTACTTAGTCTAACGATCATTTGGAATAAATCGATGAATGTGAACTTCATTTCATTTTGTCATTTGCTTCTTTGTCAGTTTCATTAGGTGACTTTAATAACACTTAAAAATCAAATATCCCCTACTTTTTTTGAATAGTATATAGTGGCATACATATCCAAAACTATAGCCTGTATTGCATCCACAAGTTTTTTGGCAAAGGGGTTGGGGGTAACTTTGGAATGAGAAGTCAATAGGATTCATCTTCTCAAAACCCAATGCCTCCCAGTTAATTTGAAAGAAATTCCTTAAAAACCAAAGAATTTGTCACTTTAACAATATTTTTGGCAAAGCTAGGGAGGTGGAAGGGAAATTTGTGGAACCTTGAATATGGATAGGATTCATCCTCTCATGACCACTTCACGTCCCAACAATTTTTGAAAGACACATGTTAGAAACTATAGCCTTTATCAGGCTCACATGTTTTTAGCAAAGGTCGAGATCTCCCAAAGAAAAGTCACAGAACATTGAATATTGATAGGGTTCACCCTTCCATGACTGCAATACACCCCACCAAATTTGAAAGAAATCCGTCAAAAGCTGTAACCCCTATCAGTATCGCGTCCACGGGGATTTGAGGAAAGGAATGCGAAGTCGCAGAAGGTTAAATATATCGATAGGGTGCACCCTATTGTGACTGACCACAATGTCTCCCAGCAAATTTACAACAATAAAACCCTACAAATTTGAAATATATCGGTTAAAAACTGTAGCTTCTATCGCGTTTACAAAGTTTTCGGAAACGTGAGCATACCTCTGGTCATGGACGACTGTTAGAATTTCGGGTTTACAAACAGCGGTGCCGGTCTTCCTCGAGAGGCGAAGAAGCGGAGCTTGCCATGTATTAGGGATCGATGACAGGTAGGGAAGCAAAACTAGAAATGCCCGAAAAAAATTTAGGTTTGCAGACCGCGGCGCCCGTCTTCTTCTAACCTTGTATGGACCCCCCAAGAAAATTTTGGAATATTTGACAGTCGCAAACGCGTTTTACTGCTATTCCAGCCCGTAACATTAGTGTTTTATTAGATTCCGGGCACTTTATTTTACCCCCACCCCTGCTAAATACGGCCCTGCTTGCGTTGCTACCCATTTTCTGTCAATTACTAGCGATTTAGCCCCTTTAATTTACTTAAAAAAATTAATGTTGTACTCAATTGATGAAGCCCTTTTATGTAGGGGGGTTGTATGGCCGAATCGTTGGCACGTTCGCGCTATATCATAAGGTCCGGCGTGGTTCCGATTCCCCTGTTGTACGTGACAGGGAGTAGAGTTGCCTGACTTTGTGGATTTTTTCTCCGACTCTTCCCACTATTAAAACCCCTACCACGTCCAAGCCAATTATTGAAATAAAATTCAACCTTGTGTTAGTCCCGGAATTACCTAGTTTGTGTCGAGTGAACGTTAAACTTAAACCCCATTCACCCCCCCCCCTTCTCTCTCTCTTATGTTATATATATAAATAATTATAAACAGTTTGATAAACATGACAATTCACAGTCCAACAAAATTCATAATAGTGTTGAGGTATTCAGTAAGGGTCTTGGCACCAGTTATTAATAAAATCTGCGATGTTCTATTTGTCTGATGGTTAGTTAGTTCTACATCTTCCTGTTCAGTCTTAATCAATTCAAGGAACTTGTTTATATTTGTATGACCTAGTCAAAGTTTCTTTAGTTTCCAATGCCAACCTTCCAAACGATTTGTTGTTTTTAGCCCCACAGTGGCGAAATGGTTCCAGGTTTCTCTGTCACCATCGATCCACTGCTCTGTAAAATAGTCGGCAAAGTGGTTGATTGGTAATCTTCCGATTCGGATTCTTCTATGGCATAAAACCAGACATCTTCTACGTCACATACTCGAATCACGGCAAGGGCACAGACACGCTTGATGGAGAGAGTGACAGATGGGTCAGTTTTAAACAAAGTCTGGGGGCCATTTTGGAATGATCATGTGTAATTCAGAGGAGCTATATATATATTTGGTTTATTTCAAATTTATTAATACACCAAAATAGCTAACAATGTAAATTTATTAGTACACTGATTTCACTAATTTGCCCAATCTACTGATATAGTGGGAAGTGTTCACCAGTATTAATAATTAGAGTGAGAAGTTTACAGCAGTGATACTAATTAATTAAAACAGGCTATATCCCTACACCCACGGTCTACTAACTTCCTAATCAAATGTAGGGAAAGTGAGGTTAAACCCTACTGAGCAGCTTATAAATTGTTACCATGCTGAAAGATTTAAAATGTGCATTCAGTTCTTATATATATATATATACTATAAAAATGTATTTAAGTACTATGTTGAAGTGGGACCATCTCACTGTGCCACCCGTTATTGTTCTCATGGGAGGATTAATCAAGCAAGGGGATTATCGGATACAATGGTGTTAAAGGTATAGTCCGCTTTTTAAAACTACTAGGTTTAAACTAATTAACAACTTTATTCACAATAAATAACAACAAATACATGTATCAACCATAAATCATAACCCTACTAAATGTGATATGACGTCAGTATATTCAATTGCACAATTTTACTCTATATGCTCCATATAATATAATAACAGTTCGATTTTGGATCATGAATAGATTCTTCTACTCTTTTATTTTCACCTTATAGGGGCAATCGTCCACCGTTATTCAATTGAACTATGGTATTTTCAATACAAGTCTGCTATTTCAACGCAATGTTAATAGATTTTAATATATTTGGGTGGCTTTTTCCGATCTTCGTCATTTTACTGTGCCAAATTAACTAAATTTTGACCTCCTTGAGAATTAAAATAATTAAATATTAACTAGGTGAACAGTACTAATAAGAATACAGTCTATAATCCTTTGTTTACTTAAATTTTCACACCACTACCCAGGGGCGTGGTGAGGGAAATTATTGAGAAGAAATTATGAGTAACAAAAAAGATTTTGGCACAAAAACCCTTTTACTGACCGCGAGCGCCGAAGGCGCGAGCCCGCGGCGGGGGGTCCGGGGGGCCCTCCCCCGGGAAAATTTCGAAAATTAGAAGCCCAGAAACGCAATCTCCAGCAATCCGAGACAAGAAATACGGTAATAAAATATGATTAAATTTTCCAACTTGACTCTTTCAAAATTTTTTTAATTGGGTCAGATGAAACAATTTTTCCACTTACAAATGTTTTTCATTTTTTGAGTAATTTGATTGTGATTTTGGCGCATGAGTATGGCTACTCATGAACTCATTCTCACCACGCCCCTGCCACTACCCCATAACACCAGTTGATTGGGTGGCACAGTGTGATTAAACCGTTGAAGTGTCACAAACTTGTTACAGACTATACTTTAAACCCCCTTGGCCTTTGTTGGTTAATTAGTCTTGGCCGGGTGGATGTGGGGGAAAGTGAGGTGTCCCCGATCAATAGAGAGGATTTTATTGGGGTTAACATTGGTTATAGATAAGGGGTAATCGTTAATTAAACAATTACTGTACACAACTAGTAAAATCATGTTCATCAGGTTTAATAAACGTGTAATAATTGAGTATATATTAATTGTGAACAGAGATGGAGAAGAAATGAAAGATATGTAATTGAGCTATCAGAAAAAAATTGAATATGTGAAATTAAAAAAGATAAGAGAATACTTGTATGTGGAAATGTCATGTTACTGCATAAACCAGCGATTGTTTTCTATACAAGTTCTGTTGCGTACTTTAATGTGCGCAATCGCTAAGTGCCACTCGAGGACATATCAATATTTTACTTTTGTAACTGTAGGCTTGGGTATTATGTGGTCCAAGTGTTTTTTACAGCTAAATTTTTTTCTTTAAAGAATTTTTAAAAATAGAAATTCCCTGACTTTATCTTTTATTCAGTATTTATTTTTTAACGCCATTGGTTGGTATTCTGCAGCTCTCTTGTCATCTGACATAAAGCACAGACTCCACAAAAGGACATCGTAAAGCAATCACCACAGATAGTTCCCTATAGTAAACGAACAAATAATATTTTATATTTCTTTTATAAGCAATTATCCCCCAAAATAAATTGGGGTTTAACGTACTGTTCTGCTCCTACTGGGTTAATGAAGACAAGCATACGCCATGGTGCGCTATGAGGAAAATTTTACCCGAGCAGCGGCGCTAGGACCTACTCTTATGTCGAATTCAAACTATCAAGGGATCTTTAACATGCATGCGCCAACGTGTATACGAGACTTCTGTTTTTTCTTCCATCCGAACGACTATACGTCTTTCTTTGCCAGGCCTCCCGTCCTACATCACCGACAAGGTAGGACCGCGTCGGAAAACCCGATGAACATTCTCGGTCAACGCAGGGATAGAACGGGACATAACTACGAAAAAACTGGTCGAATTTTAATATCAAATAACCAGTGGTTGCCATGCAAGATACGCCCCGGCCGCATTTTGCAAGAGATGGATAGACTTTTGATAGACAACAAGCTACAAAAAAAAAAAATAAATAAATAAATAAATAAACACGCGATTTTTCGTACAATCAGGGGCCATAATCCAGTACGATATGATTTGAAATGCGCAAATATCGAACGAAACTGGCATCTTTGTTATATAAATATATATAATAAAAAAAAAGGTTCATCAAAATGGGACAAAAATTGTGACCTCGAGATGTGTAAAAGGAGCGGCCATTTTGCCTGACAGTTTCGTTTCGATTTTGCGCGAATATGGAAAGGTACCGAATTGTAATATAAACACATGTTTTAAGTTTCATCAAAATTTTGACCTCTGAAGGTCCACAACCTTGATATTACCTACTATAACACTCTTTGCGTACAGGGAGGGACCGTTTTTTTCGGCAGTTTAGATCCGATTTTCAGGAAATTCGATCTCACCCGTCATTATAATATGGTGTAATGGTGATATATTCAAACGTTTTTTTTTTATTATTAAATTGGATAAAAATTGGGACCTCTAGAGTGACCCCAAGCTAAAAATGCCTTCTTTCGTACAACCAGGGTTTATAATTAAGAAGTTACGTGCAATATGCGCGAATATCGAAAGGGACTGAAACAGCAAAAAAGTAAGGTCAGCAAAAAAAGTATGGGCAATTTGTATTTCATGAACTCATATCTGAAATTTTGGGGTTATGGTGGCTAAGTGGGTACTGGGGGTAAGACGCTGGATCGCTAGCCTGGGGATCCGTTGTTCGATCCCTGCATTGACCGAGAAAGTTCATCGAGATTTGAGTGATAAGTCAGTGATACACATTGGCGTGCATGTAAAAGATCCCTTGACAGTTGGAATTCAAAACATGCAAGAGCAGACCGTAGCGCCGCTGCCCGTGCACAAATTACTTCATAGCACACTGTATGGCGTATGCCCGTCTTCGTTAGCCCAGTTCGGAGCAAAACAGTAGAACGTTAAACTCTATTTCATTTCATATCGTACACAAATTTTAACATTTCTCATTCCGTCCAGTTACAAAATTATTTGGATATATACAGGTAAACTGTCAGATATTTCTCTCAATAAAAGCCATTCTATATTCAAAGTATTATTTAATAATTGTCGTCTAATTTTATTTTCAGATGAAAAAATAAAATTATTGTAGGTTGCATTTAAAAATGCCATGCCCTAGTTTCAATACTGATTTCTGATTTGACCCAGTTATTCTTATTGTCTTTTCCAAATACTCACCTCAATACCTAGTTGTGTTCGAATTTTAGTCCTAATAGCTATAATACCACCAGGCACACATCCCGGTACACAGCAGTTCTCGCCAATCTTTGTGGATAAGTAACAAAAGAAACATGGTCCACAAAAGGTTGCCATGAGACCTGAAAGTAACAACGTTGAATGGGTCACAATTTAAAACATAGAGTCTAGGCATTTTAATCCAATTACACACCATTCCGGGCAGTTGATGCATGAATACAAATGCCGACCACGGTTTATGGTCTGTAGACGTATATATTATCAAATGGTTCACTGATCTGACACACAGGCGATGCTGTATCCATCGGTGTGTCAATTTTGAAATAAGGCACGACCAGCTCCCGCAGTGACCTGGGCGTTGCCGCAGTTGGCATACGTACCCCTACGCCGCTACGGTCAATTGATATTGAATGAATGCCATTGTATTAGGTCTAACTTAAAGTTCCAATTTCATATTTTCTAAGAAAGTCAAAACATAATTATTTCTATGCCCTTTGCTCAAAAGGTTGTCAACTCACTATTATACGACCATGGGCAAAATGTAACAGGCGTTAAAATGGTTGACACAGGCTGGTTGAGGAAATAGTAACTCGATTACCTCCCTTGTTTTTCCATTCCTCTCCATGGACGGCCATCTTCAAACGTTTGAATTTGAAGTTGAAAATGATATTTTTGCCAATTTCTCAACTGGCAATAGTGAATTATAGGATTAATAGGATTATTCTTTTAAAGGGTAGGACTGTTTATAGGGCTTTATCTATTTTAGTACTTTATTTTAATACATTTAAAAAATAAAAATTAAAAATATGCTATTGGAACTTTAAGGTAGGGGGATCATTAATCTCCAACCCCCAATCGGAAATCTAAATCCCTAATTCAAGTAATTGGAATTCCTCCTATATTGACACAGGGAATCACTTAATCACTAAAATATTTCAAAAATGGATTCAGCTACCTCGACCATATTGACTTAACGGTAACAGTTATCACCAAAATGTGTATGGAAATGGATTTAGTTACCCCGAAAACGTATATTTTGATACCAAACTCAATCATATTATGATAACTGGGTAGAATTTACAAGTCAAAACCAGCGGCCATTTTTGATTTTGGCCAATTTGACCCATTTGGGCAAAGATTTCGGATTGGATCGTCTAGATCACTTATAAACCGTGATCGGGATTTCTATTGCAGCAACTGCCCGCACTTACGCTATCTTGCCTGGACCGCACTTCATGCAAACAAACAAAGACGTACGAACATTCGGGTAATCTGATTTTCCGGGCAAACCGATGAGAACAAAATAGTAATTTTTATTTATTTAATTAAAGAAAAAAACAAAAACAAGAAAAAACCCAACTTGGCTTTCTCCTCGGCAAAATAAAGTGACCTAACTTTCACGAATCTTTGGTTTGGGGTACATTTTTCGGGTCGAGAAATATTAAAAAACCAGCGGCTGTCCATATTCCTGAAGCAATGGCCCGAGAAATCCCTGATTACCTCTATCAAACGAAACACTGCGCGGAATATGGCGGCTGTCCGGCCGCATAAGCCCACATTTTCAAAAGATGGATAGAGAACAGGCCATAATTCATGAAGTTACAATTTGATATGCGCAAATATCGAAACGAACAAAGATCTTTGGGTTATAAACATGCATTTCAACAAAAATCGGATTAAAATTGTGACATTGTTTAAAATCGGATAATAATTGTGATCTCCAGAGGGACCACGAGCTAAAACACGGCGATTTTTCGTATATAATCAGTCGCCTATAATTCAGGAAGTTGCGATCCCATATGTACAAATATCGAGATGAACCAAGAACTTTGGGATATAAACATGCACATCAAGTTTCATCAAAATCAGTTCAAAATTCTTACCTCTGCAGTGTTCACAAGCTAAAAATCACGAAGTTGCAGTCCGATGCATGCCAAATACGAAAAAAAAAACAGAGATCTTATAAACCTATATTTCAAGTTTCATTGAAATTAGATAAAAAAATGCGACTTGTAGAGTATTCACAAACAATTAATGTGGGCGTATAAAAATTCTCGGACGCCAATGTTTAATTAAAATTTTTAGGAAAAATGATTTTTTTTTTTTTCAGCAATACATGTACATTTTGATAATTATATGTCCTCTGCCATCAGTTATCTGGGACTGCAGGGAGATAGTTACACCCGAGGTGTTTTGCACGTCCCATGGAAATGGGTCCTATATTAAGCTATATTAAGTCAACTTACAGCTCGGACCGATGTCACTCATACAGCCCATTAAGTCACTGCTCCATGGCCTTTTTTGCTGTGAGAACACATTTGGTGCTGGTGCTTGAAAATTTCCAACTGGTTGCATTGTGACAAAAGCAGGTTGTTGTGTCACTACACCCCCTCCGCTCGACATCTTGGTTGTACTGATTTTACCGTAGCTCTGAAAAGTCAACGGTTCAGTGTCGTAACTCGTTATTATGGCCGGGTGTGACGTACCTTACCCTTTTTGTAACACCAACTTTTAAAAAACATTAAATAAATTCCGACTTTTCTCTATTATTATCAATGCAACGTCAGGCGCGGATCCAGGATTTTTTGCAGGGGGGGGGGGGTCTAGGTTTGATAATTGCTTAACTAATTGCGCTCAACCGAATAATTTGGTAAATTAGATTCAATTTGGTTCATTCTGACGTATTTCCGGAAGGTAAATTCCAAAATTACAGGTCTTAATCGCCAATAAAATCGCATATTTCAAGCCTGAGCGGGGGGGGGGGGGGGGTCCGGACCACCTGGATCCGCGCCTGCGTCTGAGTGAAATAATAATAAATGAATAATTTACTTATCTATAGTTATAGGTAAGACAAATCGCAATAATCCCTCCAAAATACTTTTCTCATAATGCATTATATGAAGGCATGTGAAAACCCTAGTTTTGCAGTATTGATTGGATGTACAAACCAGACCAGGAATGCAGTGTTATTGAGATGCAGTATATTTATAATAGGCTACTTTATTTAATTTTAGTTCAATTTTTAAGGAATTCTAGATTGTATTGCGATAGGTATGACAAATTTCACACTATAGTCCTACAATTGTGTCGACTATATGTAGATTTTACAGAAACATCCTCTCCGTTAGAAAAACAACAGAAGTTCTCCCACAGTATGGTGAAAGATTGCAGCTAAGTGTTTACATGGCTATACAGGGTTCAATATTACTGAAAAAATAGCCTTTAACAATTTTGGCACCTACTAAGTATATATGTAACGGAGCTTTTAAATTTTTGGGACTGGGCTGAAAATTTGAATCAATATCATGGCAAATGGAACCAAATTCTCGTTAACGAGAGGATAAGAAATTGGACAGAATCTTGGGGCTTATCTGTCAATTTCGCCGGTTTAGTGATTGTTTGTTTATCTCATTAATTCATTTAGTCGGAGACCGATAGTCGGAGACCGACTGCGGTCTCATAACATACTCACTACAGAATAAGAGTGACACGCAGACATGGTTATTTCTAGTGTTGTGTGAGGTATGCAATTTAGGCACACCGATTCACACAAAGACATAGTTTTTGGGATCTATTCCGGCATTGTTTTTGAGACCGACTGCAGTGACTGCACTTTTGTGACTGACCTTTTTTTTCTGCCTGGGTGAAAGTTTGTTGTTAGACCAACATCCTCACAACAGAATAAGAGTGACGTATGCAATTTAGGCCGACGGATTCACGCAATGACATAGTATTTGGGATCTATTGGGGCATTGTGACTGCACTTATTTTGAGACCGACTATTTTTCTCTCTGGGTGACCATTTTCGATATAAGTGTAAAAGTAGTGGCCATGAAAGGTTTTTTTTTTTTTTTTTTTTTTTTTTTTTTGTCTTGATGTGTAATTCTTGCAAGAATCGCCCACATATTTCATTAAAATTTTACAACATTTACTCGATTTCATAGTTTATGGCAATCTGTATATTGATGTACATTGACAACATTTTCATTGATAAATAACTCATTATTTCATTTATTTATCAAGGAAAAATAAATATTACTTAAAGTATAAATTAGGGGTGAAATTGAAGTTGAGATGTTACTCAATGTGTATAAATCAAGAAAATCTGTAAAATATCAACCCTTTTCTCTACATCGTGTGTTGAATAAGCTTATTGTTACATGTAACGTACGTAACAAAACTGATATACTAGTTTAATTAAATTCACCATTTTATGTTTAAAATCACTATTACTTCAAATCTTCTAAATTTAGTGCCATAATATTCGGAAAATTCCATTTTCATCTATCAAATGTTATTTATGTAAAAATGAAAACCAATTAAAAATTGTAACGTACGTAACGTTACGTCCATTACATTTACCAAATGGGGCCTAGAGGAGAGTGGAACTAATTGTGTCCCATGGGCTCTTTTAATTCAAAGACTAGTGGTGAAAGTGCAAGATCAAAAGCCCATTGAATAGAAAAAAAAATATACTTTTATAACATTTTACCCTCTGATCAATTCCTGGGTCCACATGAAAATATGGGCGTATAAAAAATGAATTGTTTTTTTTTAAAGTCAAATATCTTGTGGAACTCTTGTACAAAACACCACAGACCAACACACTCTACCAAAGTAATGTTAATAAAAAATTTTGTACAACTTCAAATTTTTAAAAAAAAAAAATCCACATGACAAAAAAGCCTCCAAACCTTGCCATAATAAATGAACTGATTTAAAGTAGCCAAGTCTCTAAGCTCAATACCATCCAAAATCTTCAACTTTGAAAACACAAATTATTTGTCAATTTAAATCAACATTGATGCCGTGATCTTATCAGAAAAAGATGGGCTTCTGATACCCAACATTTAAGACAAAATAAACATCGTGTACCATAATGCGTTTAAGCCCCAGTTCTAGCAAGAGACTTGGGGGAACGAGGCTACACACATCGCACTAAATCAAACGGCGTATGTAGACTGGAATAACCGGATGCTAGAAATTTGCATTCGATTGATGCTGCTGGCCTGTTTCGCGAAATATAACTGATTTGGAATTAGAGTAAAAACGGAAACCATTGAATGTAAATTAGTTTATATACATTAATAACATTTATATTACAGTATCATTTGCGTTGCGACCCATTTGTGTCAATTTCTAGGATCCAAATGTTAACGATTTAGCTCCTTTAAGTAGGCCCTATAAGCTTATATACAGACAATTAGACTGGCCCAGTCTCTTCTATTTATTTTACATTTCGATTTATAAAAAAGTATTAATTTTTAGTAAACCAACACTTTCGTTTCCATTTGTATAAAAAAAAATTGAGTAAACCTGTAACCAGCACCAGAGACTGGACAATTTGCGAGCTTCACAATAAAATGGGCGTTCCTGTCCTGTTTTACGTTGTTCCTTATTTGGAATGATTGACAGTTGTCAAGCAAGCCCCGAGTCCCGATACGCATGAACTGGCTTCGTTAAGTTGTTATAATGATGTCGTGTGTAATTATTTATGTTCATTCACCTCATCCCATACGTTGTATCCGTTCATTCGACAGATATTGTCCGTCAACAAAATTCTTAGATCGTTAAAGTATCACTAAATAACAATAACTGTTATCCACAACAAACATCTCGCACCTACACCAGTTTGCAAGTTTGTCGACAGCCATGTTTATTATCACGTGATGTTAGATATGTCGTGATCACGTGCACGACGTCACACGACCTACATAATGCAGATTGACCTACTAGATGAGAATGAAGCTCTATTTGCCCAGTCTCTATAGATTACGTTTTTTTTGTTGTTTTTTTTGAGAGGACTGGCCAATTTTTGGTGTGTGGAGAAGACTGGCCACCAGTCTAACAGACAATTTTCCAGGGGAGATCTCTGATTTTTGCAAAGATGGGGGGATTGTAAGGTAGATATATGATAATACACAGAGGAGCAGAATAACCTTATAAAGTTGCCACTGGAGTATAACATTGTATACTACAAATGGTGTCACATAATTAAGACAATCAAACGATCATTTGTGGTTGGATCCAATGGTAGTAATGTATGTTTCAATTTTATAATTTACTGAAATAAATAAGCTTATATTCTACTAGAATCTACTAGGTAAATGACCAATTCAATAGTCATAATTTCGAACTTCCTGGAAGAGTCTTAAAATAGTCTTCAAACAATATTACAAGTACATAATTAACTAATAAATGAGTCATAAGTTGTTGAGTTTTCCAAATTTCATAATTAGCTATGTCTAAAACAAAATTATTAGCTTTGTCTAAATTTTATTTTTAGTTGTGTCAGAGTTCAATTGCTAACCACAGGAAGGGTTTTCATATTCGCGAATTTTATGTCAAATTGAATGGAATTAATTATCTGAAATTCATATATTTTATTCACTTATTAAATCATAACAGAGATAATAAATACAAAGTGTGCTTTAATGCATGCTAAATGTTATATGGCACAAATTTCACACGTGTAACGTACGTAACATATTTGTGTAACGTAAGTAACACCAAATAATGCGCTGTCAATGGGAGAATTGGGCAAATATATAAAGTATCTGTTAGTACACCAAAATATATACTATTGTGTATTCACAACGAAATGGTAAAACAGCACCACAATCACAAAGTTCAAATCACACACGTTTGAACTTGAAATTTAGTGGCATAGAATATTGTCTTTTGTGATGTAACGTACGTAACAGCAACATTTTCGTTTTCAAGAGACAATGACAATGACGATGGGAAAATTGTTCTACTCTCATGTCTGCTATCCAAAGCCATAAACAATGACTTTCTGCAACACATGATAATAAAATTATTAAACTTTGATTGTGTTCAATCAGCTTTAAATGTAACGTGCGTAACGCGAGAATCGCCCATGTACATATTTTTTGTGACATAATCTATTACACAATAGTAACGTTATAACGTAAGTTTCCATTGATGCTCTAGCTTATTAAAACCATATTTAAAATGTTTTCTGTATGTGTTGTAAAGATAATTTATCACAATTCAATTACAATGACATCAACATCTCTGGGTATAATCAACCAAGAAACGGCAACATTCACAAGGACAAATGAACATGTTCCTGAAGCTACAAATTCTTGATATACGTCGATCCAGATGTTTTATAAAGAAATGGCGCGTAGCTAAGACATGTGACTGTAAAGAAAAGCTATAGATTGCTACAGAGCGCTTCTTTCGTACTTTTTTTTTTTTTTTGCGTTTTTTACCCTCTGGGTCCAGAAGAGAATTTTGTTAAAAAATGGATTTTTTTTTTAAAATCCAATATCTTGTGGAACTCTTGTACAATGCATTACAAACCAACACGCTTTATCAAAGTAACTGCAAGTCGAAAATGTTAATAAAATTTATTTAGTTGAACTTTTGTCATTTTTTGTACAACTTCAATGTAATAAATTTCACACGGCACAAAGGCACAAAGACAAAAGCCCCAAAACCTTGCCATAATAAATGACTGATTTAAGTAGGTCTAGACCATATACATAATACAGACAATTTTCATTTAATTGGGGAATCCCGGGAATTACTGATTTTTGAAAAGATGGGGGATTGTAAGGTACATGTAAATATACGGTAGGCCTAATATAGCCTAGAGAAGCAGTAGGCTATAACCTTATTAGGCTATATTTATAAAGTCGCCACTTGAGTCTGTTTCAAAGATTAATTAGGCGTATAGGTCAAAAGCCTCTCGCACTTATAGGCCTATTATTTATTACTATTAGTATTATTAGTGACTCGTGTAGCCTAATCCTAGTGAATAAGTAAAACAGTAGGCCTATACTAGGCTACCCGCCTTGCCGCCTAATTTATTTTTATTTTTTGTGGAAAGTGTAAATAAAATTATGGACTATGTTAATGTAGCATCGGCTGTCTCTCGGATGTAATTTAGATTTGGTAGAATTAACGCTAGAATGAGTAGGCCTAGGTCTACATTAAAAAATTGGTAAGTAGATAATCTGATAACTCCGCCTAAAGTAAAAGTAGTAAAAGTTAAAAGTAACCTATGCTTAAATAATATGTGGGTCATTCCATAAATGAGGGGTCCAATTGAAAATTCATACATATCATTGCTCAAAGCAGCAAAAATACCTATTTTCTGATCACCAATTATTTAAAAAAGTAATTCATCATGTAATATGTTTATTATTTTATACTTATGTTCTATAAAAACATAGAAAATCGGTTTGTGGTTAAATATTTTTATGTTGCAATTCATGGTGTCCCTGAAATTTTGTGTACGTTTTGGGGACATTTTTTACTTAACATTTTAACAACTAGACCATGTTGAGCAAAATACTAATATTTCCAAATATTTTCATAAGACATGCAGCAGAAGATGTAAAATTTCGTTTGGTAATTTTTCATTTCTAAACAAATGTTAAATAATCTCAGTCGGAGGATTTTTATTCACGCCTCACAACGTAAATTTTTGTGTCCCCAATATTTACGTTGTATTTTTGTCAGTTTAGCCACGATATTAACTTGAAAAATAAAACCAAAATGTTTCATCTCTATTCCATCTCGTTGGCGTTGTAATAAATAACAAATTCCGAATACGTAATCAGATGTATAGTGTAAAATTATCCGTAAAAATTTTATTAGCTTTATCGATATTCAAAATTGCGTCCCTCGTTTAATTTACGAAGTGCTTGTTTATGCCACCGCTAACGCCGTCTATTACCTGTGAATTACGTCAGAGAGAGATGTTTGGTTTACGGTCACATGATACACACATCCAAAGCAGTCGGTGGCCCGGCGAATGGATATTTTCTGAATAAGTTCGAATCAAAGTTTAGTGTCCCAGTATTTACGTTGTGATCGAAATTACGTTGTGACGCGAATTTTCCTCTTGCATACGGTGCATAAATGCTGAACGTTATAATTGCCGAGTCTAAAATAATAGTATTCTTCGATACCTGAAAATTATCGCTTCCTTGGTATTCGGGGATCACGTGACAGAATGGTTGAGGTGTCGGAATATTATTATAAAAATGGGAAACCAAAAATGTCGTGTCCCTATCATTAACGAGCTATTGTATTAGTATACACGTATGTAACTAATGCTTCATTATTTTCTTTGCTTCCCTGTGACAAGCTGACAATTTTGAAATGTTACCTTGCTCTTTCAAGTCTTTTTTAATTATTTTTTTGGCTAAACGGGTTCACAACGTAAGCTATTGAAAGGGACACAAGCAATTCTCAAAGACTGCTACTCATTTTGATTGTTGAAAGTTTTATTTTTTTTTAATATTTGAAAGTTCATTCATTGTTCAAGTTTTAAAGTTGAAATACTACTTAATATGGCTTGATTAAATTATTAGTATTCAAGTCGTCAACATTTGGTGTCCCTTTACACGTGAAACTGCAATACTCCGGATCACATTAAACCTTTCCTTGGTGATTTTTCATGATACAATACTGATTTTCAAGTACAGTAGTTCATGTCGAGGGTTAGGGTCATACAAACTTCAACAATTTTGTAAAATCTTTTTTTTTTAAACATCTAAAGACACTTTTAAGTTTGTATGGAGAAGTTGGGAATATCCACGTAATCGACATTGGCTGACAAGAGGTGTTGGCACAAATATTCGCTATTTCTGCTTAGATTTCTTATGAAGGTGCCTCATTTGAATAATAATACATCATAAACACATTAATATATCTTATACATCCACAGAAATTTAGCATTAAAAGTCTAATTTGGTGTCCCTTTACACGAGAAATCTGTACGTAACCTGTCATGTAAAATCGTTCATTACTTTTTTTTGGAACTCAACAATGAGAAATCATTAACTGTCCCGCAAATGGCATACATTACTCCTATTATTGGTATAAGTTTATCAGTGATTGAGATTACTTAAAATTTTAGTACCCATGTCCCACTTTGGCCCCCTCATTTATGGAATGACCCATGTTCGATTTTTAAGTTTTACTCTGCAGCGCCCAAAACAACAAACCCAAGTGAATGATTGAATGAGTCAGTCGACCAACAGCGAGTACCAGTAGTACCACCGTTTTTACAAAATTATTCATTCTCACTTGTTATAGTAGTAGTCTGGACTGGAGCGTCTTGAAACTTGAAGTGGGACCATAACAACCACGGGACGTCACTCTACACATATTACGTCAAAAGCCCGCCATTTTATAGCAGACTGAAATTCGGTGAACATGAAACCAATGACGTCTATATTAACAGTATAGAAATTAAATATATCTAATAGACGTCATTGGTCGAGTAGAGTCAACGACAACTCATTTAATTTACAGGCGCCATTGTGGGTCTTAACCACTGATCTATATAGATCAATCATAGAAATTTTCAAATATGTCTATTTATATATTTCTATGAGATCAATGGTCCCAACTATGACGCCATAAAAATTATGACGTCATGGCATCATATAGCTTTTCTAAACCATGGACCGTATGTATATTTTACGAACCATGACTAAACAAAACATTTTATTTTTTTCTTGCGGTTACGTTTTACGGGCTACAATTTATAACAAACAAATTGGAAAGAAACCAATGCTGTTTGGTTCATTGATAAAAAATGTCCGACAAATTCATACTCAAATTCGGCCAAGGAAAAAATGACGTATAGTCTGCCCCCATAGCTTTCGGGCAGACAGGTAAAGTGAGAAAAAAAAATATCTTCTTGGCAAAATAAAGTGCCCGAAATCTAATAAAACACTAATTTTGCGGGCTGGAATAACAGTAAAACACGTTTGCGGCCGTCAAATATTCCAATTTTTTCTTGGGAGATCTATAGGCTACATGGTCAGCTCCGCTGTTTTGACTCTCGAAGGAAATCGGTGCCGCTGTCGGGAATTTCTGGTTTTGCTTCCCTAACTTTCCTTGAGGCCCCCATACCTCGCGACAATTGATTGGTTGTTGGGGATCCGGTTCAGCAGTTAGGCTTTATTGGACCGAATAGAAGTTGCTCCTATTCACAGGCTGGAATAGCAATTTTCCCGTCTTCGTGGACTGTAAAAGATTTATTGCAGTTCGAGTCAGCCACCTTTAAGCTATATTATATAGACCACCTGAATTTGCTTTATTCACGGGTTGAAATAGCAGGAAAACGTGTTTGCAGCCGTCAAGTATTCCAAAATTTTCTTGGGGGAGGGGAGAGGCGTCTGTAAACCCGAAAATTTTTCGGGCAATTAGGGTTCTGCCCCCAAAACTGTCATCGAGCCCGTACGCTACGCCTATGCGTAATTAACATAATTCAATACGGCGTCACGTTCTCCGGAGATTATCGGAGAGCGATATCTCGTAATCAGTGTCTTTCAGTGGTGGGAGGATAAATGACTTCTGTTTAAATTCCTCAAACACAGCTACCAGGATTGATCGGGGGTCGTGGGCATCTCAACTGCAATTTAGTTCGGGTAGAGTCTCTAAACCATGACACTGAGACTCCAAACCATGACGTATCCTGTAGTTCGGATAGTCTCTACCAGGTCTTACCATGATCTACCAGGTCGTCTCCAAAACATGATGTAGCCTACCTTATAGGTGGGGTAAACCATAGTTTTGTAACTATGAATTGTAGCCTAAATTATGTTAACCCATAAATGATATTATATAGTTTCTCTTTTATCTGGTTGCAGTAGACTTGGTGTAGAAAATTCTAGGTACACATTGTTAACCACCAATAGATGTTTTAATGACAACAATAGTATGTACAGGATCCGAGGATCGCACAACACGCAAAAAAACAAAATCTTAAAGATAAACCTGCTGACAAGATAGAAAATAGACATTGCAAAAAATAAACAAATCAAATAGTGGGAAAATCATAATTTATTTAGCTTAACATAAGACGAACAATACCGTCTTGTTGCATACCATTTATATAGTTGAATCATATCATAAAAATATCTTTAAAATATCTTATATTGTCAACATCAAGGTGAACTTGCTCTATTGCTCCATTTAGCTTATTCAGAATTGATTTTTAAATTTATTTAATACATAGCGCTCTTATATCTGGTTGTCTTCTCAGGGGCGTACATAATGATTTCATTTGGGGATGTTGAGCCAAAATGCGACCGACTGATGCACATACCCCCCTCCCCCAGTGCGAGTGACGCAATAAGGAGCCGAGCACCAAGTGCGAGTTTTCCGGGGAATATGGGGGTGGGGTAGGGGCGGTTTCAAATGTAGGGCGCCATCCACAATCCCACCCCACAATGAAAGTAAACAAAATACTAGCTATAACATTAAGCGTCCCGGTAGAACATAGATATTATTATAATTGTGTAGTTGTTCGCCGATCGTTGTTTCGTCGGAAAGTAGTTTTATTTTAATTCACATATAGTTTATGTCATATCAATGGTGGTGTCCATAACACTGAGTAATTTGAGAAAATTTTTGAAAAATTGATTCAATATCCTGGCATTTGAGTTTATTGCTGGGAGAAATTCCTGTGGACGAGTGTACCAGAAATGTCAGTCAATGGGACAGAATCTCCAGATTATGTGTTTTGCAAGACTTGGCATAACATCTGTACAATCTGACGCCCCCGCCCCATATACCAGTGGAACTACATCTGGGAAGTTCACTATAATCGTGAATATGATAGTGCTGAGACAGTATAAGACAACTGAGGAGTAAAAGAATGATTTTAAAATGAAATCAAGCGCCGCAGGCGCGAAAAAAAATTTCAGATATGTAACCAAGTACCAAGAAGAATGATGTTTTAATGGAATCGCGCCACCGGCGCGAAACAATTTCAGATATGTAACCAAGTAGAAGAATGATGTTTTATGTAACCGAGCTTTTAAATTTTTGATACTGGGGTTGATAAGAAATGGGACAAAATCTTGCGGCTTATCTGTCAATTTCGCCTGTTTTGTGATTGTATGTTTATCTCATTAATTCATTTAGTCGGAGACAGACTGCGGTGAGTACTTTGTTTTGAGACCGACTATTTTTTGCCATGGTAGAAAACATTTCATAGAACAACATACTCACAACAGAATAAGAAATACAAGCATCCAGGGTTATTTTGTACTATAGTTTTGTGTGACGTATGCAATTTAGGCACACGGATTCACGCAAATACATATAGTATTTGGGATCTATTCTGGCATTGTTTTTGGGACCGACTGGAGTGACTGCACTTATTTCGTGACCGACTATTTTTCTCCCTTGGTGAAATTTTATTGTTAGACCAACATACTCACAACAGAATAAGAATGACGCATGCAATTTAGGCTCACGGATTCACGCAAATATATAGTATTTTGGATCTATTCTGGCATTGTGTTGGAGACCGATTGCAGTGACTGCACTTATTTTGAGACCGGCTATTTTTCTCCCTGGGTGAAACTACTCACAACAGAATGAGAGTGAAACACAACATCTTTTCAAACATGATAAGTTCACAAGGTTATTTTATACTAAAGACTGCTCCTATTTTGCGACCGACTGCACTGAGTTTGCGACCGACTATTTTTATACTAAAGTTTTGTGTGAGTAGCGTGACGTATACAGTGAGTACTTATTTTGATACCGACTACCCCTATTTTGCGACCGACTGCACTAATTTTGCGACCGACTATATGGGGGGTGTACCACCCCAACATCCCCCACATTTACGCCCCTGTGTCTTCTATTTTATTTTATTATGAATTAGGCATAACATACTCTTTGTGTTGTATAATAATAATGGTTCAGCTATACTTTTCGTATTAAAAATAGATGTTTTATCTCCAATAGCATCTTTTTCGCAGAAATCTATGACATATCTATCCACGTCTGGACAGCTAGGGCGACCTTCGGTTGCACGTATTTTCGTACTATAGTCGAACCATCTGCATCCGAATGACATTTAGTTCAACCAGTGGTCGCGACCAGCCGTACCATGCGATAAAGCACGGTCGGGATAGTTCAAAGATGGCTGACAAAACTCACACTTGAGAAGATTTTCGGAAAAATATAATAAAATTGCCGATTGCCGTTGTGTTATTTACACCTTGGTCGGTATTATAGGGTCCATGTTAACACCCGAAAGTTAGTGAATGGGCATTGGAGTAATAATCTTAGGTTTGATTTTTTTTTTTTCCGTCTTTTTTATATTGGAATCGAATATATATATAGGCCCTACGACGAAAAACTGTACCTGTGAAATGATCTTTGGTTGGGTGACATAAATCCAATGAAAAGAATTCTGATATTGACTAATCCTTTTTGTAATCAATTTTAAGCTTGCTTTCATATCGCAGTATGGAAAATTAACCAGTTTTTAAAAATACGTGAGTAAATAGCAGCAAATATAGCAGGGGGAACAACTGACATGGTTGCCACCATAGAACTGTACCGTCAATGGCTAAGGCCATTTGCGTTCGGTTGCTGGTTCAGACTGTAGTCGCGACCATAGTCTACATCCGAAGGTCGCCTAGTAGGCTAGTCCCTCTGTCAGTTATAAAAAATCATCCAATGATGAGTGCGACGACAACCAAGACTACGCCAGGGAAAATCACTCTTAATCATGATAGGTGGCGCTTTGTCTAGCAACATGGTAGCTTCTCTTGACAACATTGATTTTTCTTTTCAGATTTTCCGAAATTATAACCATTTTAGCGCAGCCAAATTACGTGACGGGTTCATTAACTATTAGGTTTGTTAATTTGTCTTTACTGTACTTTAACATAACTGATATTCACTGCTCCGTCCTTTCAGAACTTGATCTTTCATGCGTAAACAAAACTGAACTTTTAGTTTTAGAAGCTACTTAGCTTAGCTTTAACTTTAAGTAAGTTTAAGCTTAGCTTACTCAAAATGTCACAGTGCATAATCGTCTGTTTGCCTGGTCTAACTAAATGATAATTTAAACAACAATGTTAAAATTATCAAATAGCTAATAAACTATACCTACACATATAGATTCCAATAGTCCTACATACGGTACCACCGCACCACATTTTCAATACCATGACTGGTACTCACTGGTAGTGTATGATACTAGGGATGACAATGAAAATTTCAAACTTCTTGTATCCCCCCAAGTTTATTATTTCTGGAAAGGGGTTTTAAAATCCTTTCCAAAAAGCCCAAGATGAACACAATAGGACTAATATTAAGGAAGTTACTGCTAATTAACCATTGCCATTAGAAATTAACGACCCTTTTCGTATAACTATAAGAACAATGAAGGAAACGTGCGGCCTTCAACGTTTGAAAAAAAACACAAAAAAGGACATAACTTTTTTATTTTTTTAAAATATCTCCCTCAAATTTGCAGGAGAGTTAGAACCTACACTGCTTCACATAAAGGCCCAATAATAACACGATAATTGATGGGGAAGTCTGATGTGACGATCATAGAAAAATCCGACATGGCGGCTGCAACAGCAATTTTCCCGATCGGTCAAAAATATTTACGCTCGGTATGATTTCGATGAATCTTTAGGATAATGGGGAGAAATGCATAATAAACAACACTGACCAAGGAAAATGGAATTGGTACCAAGTAACTATCCGATTTTTGATGATGAACTCAGTGCAAAATTTTAACTTAAATTTTGTGCAAGAATGAAATGACCTAGGAAAAAAATTCGAAAACGAGGCTACAGAGCTAGCAGTTAATTCTATATTTAGCACAATTTCAGCCGCAGATCCGTACGAATTGCCCGGCGAATAGCGCATGAATAGACCATACGCAAAACGGTAGCCATATTCCAGGACGCACGTTCGAGGACGATAATGAGGTTACGCGAAATCTGTGTTATCGGCGTACCTAGTGTATGAATGATTAAATTTTAATTAATCTTATAACTTATTCATCATAAATATGTTGTTACTTGTACTGGTAGTGGTAACTTAAACTGAGCAGTCCGTGGGCATGTGTGATGTGGAATTAAGGATGGAGGGAGACCCTGGTGATTGCGATTCAATTAAAGGGGTCAGGCAATTAAATGCTCGCCTCCTTTCTCAGTAATCGTTATATCACAATATATCAATATCATGTTTATTTTCAAAATAATCACAATTATGATTTTGGAGAATCAAATTTATAAAATTTGAAAATATATCTATTTTTTCGACTGAATTTTCGTATAAACGACAGAAGGATGATAAAACATCCTGTGTAAACAGTTTCTAATTACCCCACCAGTGCCCGCGGAGCTGAGTAGAGGGTCGTTGTCCTAGAAACCATGACCGATTGTTGATGATTGAATCATTGATTATCCAATCGGGGGTTGGGATGGCCTAGTGGTCTAGAGTGCAGCGCTTCGACCTCTAGCTGGCCGGTCACCTCTGCCTTGAGGCTGTGGTTTCGAGCCCTGGTGTGAGCGTATGTGGCATGGAGATAGTGGCGCCAAATGACCTAGTTTGTGTCGAGTAACGTTAAACCCCATTTTTCTCTCTCTCTTGATTATCTAGTCCGCAACTACTCATATATTATTAGTACAAACTATACGTCTGGATAACATTTCTTTTATTACCTTTAGAGAAACAATAACTTAATGATCAAAGGGAAAATGGAATAGTTTTATACAATTTTCGATAACTTTGATATTAATGATACTCCAACAAAACTCGATGTAAATTTGAAACGTATGACAGTACCACAAAACATAATATTAGAACCAGATTAATTGACACTGGAAATCATGGTACGAGTCGTTTGTCTATCTACGAATGAATAAAGACAATTTTTTATTACAACAATGAAGAAATGCAGTGGTGCCTTGTCAGCTCATTTTGATTTTAGCTTTTTAATGACGTAGTTAAAAATTCCTAATTTCAAGCACTTTACTAATTATAATCATGCAACAAATAAAGAATGTAATTACATAACTCTTTAAATTTCAGATCAAATTGTACATAGGAAAAGCTTAACTTTTATAGATGAAACCGATAAAAGAATGGCACTGGTGAATCAGAGTCAAACCATGTTACATGTTCCCATGTCAGCCAGACAACATTCAAGACCAAATGTCTCACATTTAAAACCACCAACTGCAAGATCTTACATTGGTAAATAAATCAAATTTATATCGAGTGTGACTAAATTAATTAAATCTTTTTTAGATATAAACATGTCCATCTTGCTCATTTGTTTCACATGTCTGGTTTTGTATAAGATGAGTTTGATTAGGAAATTCCATCAACATGTTTTCCTTATCAGTATAAGTATATTGGGAAGGGAATCAGAAAAAAAACCATCTTTGATCAGTTTATTACTTTGATTTTTTCTCTTACAAGGTTTTGGGATACTGGTATGTATGAAACCATCTGCATTTTTGTTATTTCACTGTTTTCATTATTACTTGGTTGAAACACAAAAATGTTTATAACTGTGATCTTCAAAAAATGTCTTTTGTTTGGAATGCAAATCTATATGTTTTCTTTAGTCTGCAGTGCAATTGTTAAGGTTAATTTATTCCATTTTTTAAATTGATAGAATTTATTAATTTAAACAAAGGAATAAATTACCATTATCAATTTATTGATTTAAATTAAGATTATCAATTTATTGATTTAAATTAACATTATCAATTGCACATATGCTTGATTCACTTTGAATGTGCATGCCACAAAGCTTCCTTTGTTTAATGGGGTGTTTTTAGAATAAAAAGATATATTTTCAGTCTCAAATATAGAAAAACAAAAATTATTTTGGTAGCGTAGGTGTGTATTCTAAATATAATTGTGATGAAAATCAGCAACTACCGGTATCTACTGCTCATTATTCAAATACACACAGTGAATTACTACATTGAGGATGACAATTGTTTATAAAGAGCTATCACCTAGTGTTTAGTCCTCAGAGGGTGTAGGGGGGCACTCAAGTAACTTGCCTTTCCTGGATTTGCTGTGTAAACATATCAAATTTATCTCATCTACATATTCACAAACCTGACACATTTCTCGTATGATGTTTTGTATTTGCCCAATTTGCCCACTTACCATATTTTCATGTAGACGTATAGTGTCCTTACCCCTGTCTGTCCATTTGTTGACATTTTGTTTGTGGACACTCTACAGATCAAAATTTTTATTCAATTTTGTTGAAACTTGGGATATAGATATATATCCTAGAGATCTTGGTCCCTTTGGATATTGGCATACATTGATCAACAGTGACTTTATGGATTATGGCTCCAGTTTGTATGAAAAATTGCGTTTTTAGCTTGTTCTCTGTCCATCTCTTGGAAAATATAAGTGTAGCTTGCATGGCAATTGCAAACGATGGATCGACTAAAACTAAAAAATTTTCAGGATGATAAGGATTGTTTTATATTTAAAGAAAGATAGGACAGCTATACAGACCTGTTTTAAGTGGTTGTTTACTCGATAAAAAAACCTTTCAAATATTTGTAGGTCGTAGTGATAGAGGCCTCAATTCAGGGAGGCCAGGATTTTCAAAGATTGAAGTTGAAGCCTTGATTCGGGAAAAATTGAGACATAATTATGAAGGTATTAAAAATGTAAGTAGGTATTTACTGTACATGTATTTTATTTTTGGTGAACTTTTGTCAATATTTTACACTTGTTAACTGTATTTCATTCCATACACCCTTATAGTATATATGTATCTGTTATTAAAATGAATATATTATTATACTTTTTATAGGCTTTCAAGGTATGTGATGCTAACAGAAAACATTCCATATCTAAAGATGAGTTTCGCCGAGTTTTGTCATCATATTGTTTCCCTATGACAACAAATCAGTTTGAATCAATTGTCTCAAAGGTATTAATGATTAGTTTTAAAAATCTATCATCTTATCACATTAACTTGTGTCTACAAACAAATGACAATCGAAAACAATATTATATAATGCAATATTTCTACTTAATAATTTAGTGGTCCCATAAAAATTCCATTGATGTTTTCCCAATCTGATTAAAACACAGATCTATATTTTGTGGATTACCAACAGTACCGTTCAAAAGACATTCTAAAGCTCACCATAGCAGACCGTTTCATTGGCTAATGCTTCACCTCATTCAGAGCATGTCAATGATAACAAATCTTCCAGATCGTAGTGTAGTTAAGACAAGTAAAACAAAATTTCGAACTAAAAAAACGAAATAGGATCTGTGTTTTAATCAGATTGATGTTTTCCATTTAGCTGTTAAATATCTTATTAGATATTATTATGTCAATAAATTGTAAATTCTACATTTATTTATATCATTACTTTTAAGGTTGAAAAGACACCTAATGGTTTTGTTCTATATGCTGACTTTCTAGAAAAGTTTGCGGGAGGATCTGTGAGAAGTTCACAAGAAAAAACAGAACAAGTTGCTCTTATAAGGTTTGATAATTATTTAGTAGATTACAGTATTGAATATTTATTTATTTAGATAATATTGTTGACAATTCGCAGTGTATTAAATATTATATTATATTTTCAGAAATAATAACCAAACACAACTGTTAAAAGAAGTAAATGTAGAAATTCTAGAAAAACTACTGAAAGAAAAAGTAAGTTATTAAAGGCACCAGTTATTAATTAGTGATTATGGATAACTAGACAAATAATTTTAATAGTTAATGTATATTAACCCCGACAGTTAAGAGCTTTAGAGCATTCAAAATGAGATAAACTTATTTGATTTTCTGTCATGTTCAGAATAGCCCTAAATTCACCTATTTATTGAAAATCAGTTTTATATTTAACATACCATTAATTATTGGTGGTTTTTTTTGTTGTTGTAAGAGATTTTCATATCTTGTATTGTTTCACTTATTTTCTATGTGTTAGTAGTATTGAGTAGATTATACTCGTCTATTGTTAGAATCTCTTATAATTAGATTGTCGTTTTTTGTAGATCAGTGAGAATATGCAGTCTGTATTAAAGGCATTGAGATTGTTTGATTATAACATGGATGGTAAAATTCAAAGATATGAATTACGTAAAGTGCTAGAAAACTATTGTTTTAAATTAACAGATCAACAATATGATAAGTATGTATATAAGTTATTGTTCTTAGTATTCATCAATACGTGAATTTAAGAAAAGATTTTATATCAAATCCTGCCTTCAGTCAGATTGATTTCTTTATTCTTACCTAGGAATAGTCAACAGAAAAAAAAAATCATCAAACCACAAGAATGACTGAGTATATTGCGTTGTGATACATGCCAGTACATGGTATCTATTTTCTATCGCTGCTATATAACAATGTACATGTGAACAACGCTGGAATAATCAATACTGTCAAATTGAAATATTTATGAAAATAGTTCTCAGATTTTCGTCAGGAAATAGTACAAATATAATCCAAATATTCCTGTTTTTCATGTTTGTCTTAATTTCATTTTGTTTTCAATTGAATAAGCCTGTATAATTGATTATTGTATTGATTTTATGACTATAATATAAACAGTATTTATTGTATTAAATTGGTTATACAGTAGTACATATCTATTGGTTGTATTGGTACAGTAGTTTATTACATTATATATATGTAATGTTTATATTATTATTACAGTACTGTAGTTCATAACATATGTGCTGGTTATATCATTACATTATTTGATTATGTGCATATTGGTTATATTATTACAGTATTTTATTACATACATATTGGTTATATTATTTAGATTGTGGCAGAGGTATGATATAAATCATACAGGACATGTCAATTATAAGGAATTATTACAAAGATTAGGCTTCCATTCTACAGAGAGATTGCTACCAACAAATACAGTTCAAAGTGGTGAGTTTCTGTGTAGGAGAAATAAAGTATTTTGGTCCAAAGGTCTTTCCTAGTTTCTAAGATCTTTTTAAATTTTGAGTAATTAAAGTCTTCAAGTATTGCATGTACTGTTATGAAACTTTTCACATTTGTGTAGAATATGAAATTATTTCCTTTATTAACATATTTACATTGAATATAATATAGACATCTATATTTCAGCATTAACTTGGCCAGTAGGTCTTTATCAGTCTGGTGTTAATAATACAGATAATCGTATTAGGCGTCAGCTTCGACAAGATGAACAATGGCTTAAAAAATTAACATTTGATCAAATTGAACAAGAATTCAGAAAAAGGGTAGGTATTTATGTTCTTAAAGAATCAGAGTTTTAAAATGAAGACATGGCATAAAAAAAGAACTTATAATTACCCTACAGGAGAAAATGGTGACAAATCTGCAGTTATTGTTACCATGGCAACCTATGTTTATTTATTTAAAAAAATCACATACTTTGTCTCAAGTAATAATTAAAAAGTGTATATTTTGTTCTTATTTTTAAATTGTATTATTTTGTTTGTTTATTTTTAGATGCGTGCAAATTATACCAACTTGAAGAAATCATTCTTATCATTTGACAAGAACATAAGTGGTTTTATTAGTTTGGAAGATCTTAAAGCTATATTAACTAATTTTACTATTCCCATGTCTAATCAATTGTTTATGAGATTAATGGAAAGGTTTGTACTACTTAAAAATCAATGTAAATAAAAACAATGTTATGTTAAAATAATTGATTAATTAATGGAGACTTGGCAATTACTGGTGTCCTGAAATTCAACGTGTTTAATTAAAGTTTAATAAGAATAACATCTTTATTTCCTTTTAACATGGAATATTATATTGTTGGTCTACTCTACATGAGATCTGTTCAGTGTATTGGCTAAAACCATTATTGCCAAAGGAAAGTGTTTAAATAAAAGGGAGGAGTGCTAATTAAATGAGTTAAGTCCATTCAGTTAAACACAAACTTCTTAAAGATATTGTTAGACCTTACAAAAAAAATTAAAAAAAGGAAATTATGATCTAATTTTAATTATTCTATAAATTGTAACAAATTGCGTTGAGATGAGTCATCTAGGTGTTACATGTATAGTTTTATAAAACTCAGTCATATGGTCCTTAATATTTCTTTTAGATGTGGTATTAAAGGTACAGGAAGAATAGCATGGGAAATATTTTTAGAAAAGTTTCAAGATCCTATAGATGTTTTCAATGGTCAGACATTACCAATAGGACGTAATCACAAGTGAGTAAATATGATGTATATTACAACTGTTGAACAATAAATGTCATGGATAAGATCTCAGAACTTTTACTAAGATTTCTCAATTATAATCCATTTTTATTGAAATGCTAAGAATAATGGAAAATCAATGAGTGACCACTTTTGAAACTATGTATTTCTTTTTTTGTAGATTTTTTCCCGTAATGGAAAAACAGTCAACAGTTCTATCAGATGATATATGGAATCAACTTTATAGAAGTATTGAATCACATTATTCATCATTTAAACAGGCTTTCTTGGAATTTGATATTGTAAGTTTGTCTGGATCCAAAACAATTTAAACAAAACTATTGAAATGCCAATTTCCTGCAAATGACTTAACCCTCGCCATTGTCGACAAATTGTTTGTGGACGCTCTACAGGCCCTTATCCGATTTTGACAAAACTTGAAATATTGATTTATCTCCAAAAATTCTTGGTTCCTATCGATATTCACACATATCAGATCATAACTTCTGGATTTTAGCTTGTATACCCTCTAGAGGTCACAATTTTTTATTCAATTTTAAAAGCTATTTAAATATATGAGTGTTACAACCTAATGATGGTTGAGTTAGACCGAAACTGCCTGACAAAATGGCCTCTCCTTGTATGCACATAGTGTAAATATCATCTGATTTTGATGAAACTTTACCTATGTTTATATCCCAGAGATTTCGATTACTTTCGATATTCACATATATCAAACGATAACTTCCTGGATTATGTCTCCCAATTATACAAAAAAATTGGTTTCTTTTGGCATGATTTCTGTCTAACTCTTGCAAAATATGGGCCAAACTTGCATGGCATTCACTTGTTTTATAGTCAGGTGATACCTGCTTTAATCTCAGCTCTATTTTTCTAACCGATATCCGCAAGTATTAAGTTTGAATTCAGTAGAACAACATCAATCATCCCCAACAAGTCTTTATGGTATGTTTAAGTTACTGCGTGTTATGAATGACCAAAGTCAACTATAAGTGTGTATTAATTCTAGAAGTAGTCATAACAGCCAAATGTGTTTATATATTATGTAACATGTATATATTTTTCTGTTATAGAATAGGACTGGTCACATAACAAGGAAAGATTTCCGCCGTATTTTGGAGAGATATACATTTAATCTGGATGATAATCAGTTTAAATGTATAATGTTAAAACTGGACCCGAATCATACCAACAGTATCACATATCATCAATTTCTACAAATATTTGAAGAGAAAGATAAATTGGTAAGTTTGTTGTTCATCAGTAATGTTAACTGGGTAGCTTCCATCCATGATGATATTAGAAAACTGAGAAAAAAAAAACGTTCAAAAAATTGATCTTTTCAGTCAAGTCGGCTTTAAATAGCATTCAAATAATGTCAAACAATATTGAAATAATGACTTACAATATTGAAATAATGTCTTAAAATGTTGAAATAATAACTTAAAATGTTGAAATAATGAATGACTAGTAATATTCAGATAATGACTTGCAATTACAATATTGAATATAATGACATATTCAAATAATGACATACAATATTTAAACTGACTTAAAATATTCAAATCATAAAATCACTAAACCATGAAATAATCTGTATATGATCAGTTGACATGTTGTCTCAAACAGTAGCCATTTATGTTTGACATATTTCATTAATCTAATCAATATTTATTATTGACATATTTGTTATTTCAGGAAGGTCATAAATGGTTAAATTCTGTACATAGGTTTAATGAAAAACAGAAGCCTATTATAATGCCATGGGAAACAGTAAGTTCATGTTAATATCTTACTATAATATTAAAGTGAGAGTAAACATCTTACAGTTTTATTTTTCTGTTTCAATAATTAATACAAGCATATAAAAATTAATGTAATGATATACCAATTCCCAATGTTGTTATGAATTTTCAGATTGGGCATAAAGAGTTACCAATATTAGATATTAGGCAGGATCTTCTGTATATTTTCTTTCTGGATAAATTGAATGCCAAAATTGACCCCAAACACTGAAAATGCACTATTGTATTAATTCAAAACAGCATGAATACCAGAGCCATTGGAATCAATATTGCAATGTGAGTGAAGAAGGATCCCACAAGCTGGGTTTATGAGTAGAATTAAAGTATATATAAATATAAGTAGTGCAACTTTGCGGTTGTCCTAATAATTTCGGATATATATATATATATATATACAATAAAAGATATAGAAAGACTTTTTGATTCTATATCTTTTATTGTGTATTCGCTCTGGATTTATTCATCGAGCACTGGTGTTCAGTAAATGTGCACTACTTGGATTTTAATATATATATATATATATATATAGGTAGAAGATATATTACGGGAGAAGATTAATGAAAATTGGAAGAATATTTCTGAAGCTCTAGTATATCATGATTTTCTAGATGAAGGTTATATTACACCAGCTAATTTAAAGAGCGTTATAGATAAATATGTTCTACCTATCTCACATGATCATTTTCAACAGTAAGTCTGTAACTCTTTATATTATTTTACATATCTAACTAGCAGATGTACTATTACTCATCTGGTCTTTTTAAAGTTTATGCATGTTGTCTAACCCTTAACTGGTCATGGTCGCATATTTGCACCACAACGTTATATCCAAAAGTGGTCACGGTCGCATATTTGCGACCATAGTAAGAACCTTTTTTTAAGCCGCATTTGAGTACAGTGGACTCTGTCACATCTGATGTCTGATCACTCCGGATATCTGTGACATCCGACATGATTTTCATGTCCCGATTTATTTCCTTATTACTTCAGCCAAAAGAAATCAGTTAGTTCCGGATTTCGACAACAATCAGCCGTCCCATCATTATAAATTCCATTGAATCGACACCGTATAATCCATCCTTCAAACAGTGGGTGTGAAGCACTAAATTATCGGTGAGATTAAAATTCAATGGGTGTGTGAAGCCAGAAGAGATTAACATGCAATCAGCAATAAATTATCAATCAATTATCGGTGAGATTAAAACTCACAAGCGCCGGTCTGTTGATTACTTTGATCATGTTATAAATTCTTTGTCGATTATTTTGACAATTTATAATCTCTTTGTAATAGTAGCTTGGTATTTGATTTTGGTTACTCATGTCAAATACCGCAACATTGTATAAAAATTGACGCGATTGAAGAATCATTATACAATATTGTATTCAAAATGTCAAAATTTCGCTTGCGCATCCCGACTATTGTTGAAGGCTATTCTCCTGAAAACATTTTTAATTGTGATGAAACGGGTTTGTTTTTTCGAGCATTACCAGACCGATCATTATGTGATAACAAAATGGGCGCTAAAGGGGGAAAATTTCTAATAAAGATTAACAATCCTATTTTGTTATAGCGCGACCGGTGAAAAACTAAAGCCTCTTGTGATCGGTAAAACAGAGAACCCTAGATGTTTTAAGGGAGTGGACAAGACCAACCTGCGAGACGGCCAATCGCAAAGCTTGGATGACAGGTGCCATTTACTCGGATTGGCTTGAACAACTTAATCGTCAAATGATGCATCAACAACGTAACATTCTTTTTTTATGGACAATGTCCCATCCCATATCTGTGACACGTACAGCAATGTAAATATTAAATTTTTGCCACCAAATTCGACATCAATTCTACAACCGCTAGACCAGGGTATAATAAGGGGGAATAGCTTTCTGGTGATTCGAAGCTACAATATAATAATACTTCCAGTTTTCGAAGTTACAGTATTTCCGGTTTTGGAGATTCCAACACGCTGTGTGATCCAACGTATTGTAACGTCCCCGTACGATGTCGGATGTGACAGAGTCCACTGTATTTAGTTTTGTATTTAATTGATATCGCCACGCATGCGTCTCAGACAGGAACTTGTCTTGTCAATAACATCGAGAAAAACATGTCTTTGTTCAACATTTTTTGACAAAAAACGTAATTTTAACAATGTCGGGAATGTTAAAGACCCTCAAAGTCATTGAAATGCCTATATACGATTCTGATTTGGATTATATCGATAACGCGGATTCTGAAGACGATATTTCTGATGAAAATGATTTAAAATGATTTGCAAATTATAGATCAACTTATCCTCTTCAGCTTTTTTATTGGTGTCAAGAGTCTATCACTTATAATTTTCCGGCAGTAGTCGATTGTATTAGGCATACAAAATATTTCACGTTAGTTTTTTTTTAGCCTGACCACTTGACGTCATAATGTCAAAATGACGTTGACCAGTTAAGGGCTAATCTACCAAGAAAGAGTTTATTTTGTAGGAGTTATGAACCTTTGCTTAATAAACCTCTTGTGGTTTTGTTTCTGTTATAGTTTATTGAATGGATGTGAGAAGAGATTAGCTGATGGTAGAGTTAGTTATATAGAATTTCTAGAACGATTAAATGTAACTGTGTCACCGGGTGATCTAGATGGTTTGAGTTCTCAAATCTACGCAGGTAATCAACTATCAGAACATCAACGATTAACAGATCATATCAACAGGTATTTATAACAAAAGTCAGGTTTACTCTTGATAAGACTAGAGTATATATTGCCTGCAGGATTGACAAATAAAGTGTTTGCCGAGAAGAAATACTGAGTTTCATCCATGTAGAACAGGAAGAAGAATGCTTGATTTTGAAATTTGTAGAGAAGATGCAAATACTGCTGTTGAGGCAAACTTCTCCCCAGCATTCATTGTACATATTACCAAAGAAAAAAAAAACATTGTACATTAATCTCAATATGACCAGTGTATTTTGTGGTCAATACATGAAACTCCATTATATTCTATGATCACTTTCAGGATAGAAAAATATGAAAATGGTATTGTATATTTAGTCATTATGTTTGTTTATTGTAGACAGTTACAGATTAATGAGAGAATTAAAGAAAGAACAGTATTTTATTCAGCTGAAGAAGTTATAGTTAGATTATCAGATAGGATTAATCAACATAATATACAACTACATGATGCCTTTAATACATACGATAAAACAGGCAAGGGAAGAATATCAAAGAGAAACTTTAGAAAGGTAAAACTTTATTTTATTTAATGTTTCCTGTTTTACTGTCTTTGTATTAAAATACAACCATGTGACAAGGAGTAGGATCACCTGCCTAACCATATGGGTTTCTTTGGTTCCTCCAGATTTGTCTCACTTCTAAAGACATCTATCATGCATTCAGCTTATTTAAACTAAAATTGTAATATCTTAGTTCTAAAATGACCAGGTTTGTGTTGAGTGGATGTTAAACCTCTCTCTCTCACAGGCGGAGTGCTATTCATGGAGTTTGTCTTCAATTCCAAATAATAGACAGACATTAGTAGTGCTCTGGAAATGTAAGTTATGACAGAGGTTAATGTAATTGAATGTGACTAATTTAAGGGGATTTCATCTTTCAATTTAACTGTTGCTATATGTTTTTCAGCTGTTACATAATATGGGTTTTATAATGAAAGATGATCAGTTTGAAGAACTTGTAACAAAGTTAGATTTTAATAAAGGTTTTATGACCTATGAGAATTTCATCAGTAATTTTGAGAACAGAAACAGTCAATATGAAGATATTGTTAGAACTGGTAATCATCATGTTAATCCAATTAGAGGTGATGAATTTGGATCAAACGCACTTGAGGTCGAATCTAAATTAAGAACCAAGCTTCGAGACAATTTTACAGTAAGTAATAGTATACGATTAAATTTTTATTCAATATCAAGTCAGATTGTTCACATATATCTGAGAAGTAAATAAGTATGTACTGTTATTATGTATAGACTGTTATTAACATGTATTTAAGTACAGCTATATATTAAGAATGTGTTGGCTTGAACAAAAAAAGAAAGTCGAATTATTATTGCTTTCTCTGTGAATCGCAGTGTGAAATCAATAGAAACTAATGTAAACTTCATATGACAATAACTTAAATTACAATTGATCAATAAAAGTGCCCTTATTTTGGCATTGTGGGGATTTAAAAGTAAATGATGGAATATTGTCAGCATAAATTCATTAAAAGTATCGTTAGATGATTTTCACTTGTTAAATTAATTTTATATGATAAAGTAGACGTAAACTTTATTCTAATTGTTATATTATCTTACAGGATTTAAGATCCGCTTTCTATAAATTTGATGACGATCATAATGGTATTCTAACTAAAAAGAATTTCCGTAGAATGCTGGATTCTTTTATGATCATTACCTCAGATGAAGAATTTGAGAAATTGTGCCAGAGACTTGGAATAGACAAGCAGTCTAAAATCAGTTATCAGGAATTTTTGGATTGTTTTGAAATAAGAGATACACAAGATGGTCATAAATGGTTGACTTCAGTACATAGGTTAGCCTAATGTTTGTTAATGCTAAAAGTCAAAATGTCTTTATTCAGATAGAAGATAGAATTTGGGATAGAGGCTAAGGGCTCACAAGGTCGTAGTGGCAGATCTGTTTTATTTGGCTATTTATTTGAGAGTATTGCCAACTTACCAGCACTAGAGAAATATTCCCTTATGCTTAATATTATTCATTTCAATAATTTTCTTGATATAGATTTTTTTCCTTATTACTTCAACCAAAAATGTTTTAAATACTCTGTGTTCTGAATATTTCGAATTCTGACATCAATCACTCATTTGCATTTACATAACATTGTATAATCTGGTCTTCAATCAGTCAGTGTTCACTCAAAAAAGATTGACAAAAGCAATCACTAATCAATTATCGCTGAGATTATTGCTGGTCTTTGTTGATTTGCTTGATGTAGGATGTGACAGAGTCCACTGTATTTGCATAATAAATGTGTATTTTATTTGTACAGATATAATACAGCTATACCACCCAGATCATTAACAGCAGAAGAAGCACATGAACAACTTAAATGTAAAGCCCATAGACAGTGGGCTGATTTAGCTAAGGTATTTAACATTTTATACACTAATATTTGATATTAATGTGTTGTCCCCTTCATGTGCTAACTCACAATTTATATTTAAAATTATAAATGCAATACTCATGTACAATTGTTCCTAAATGTGTAAGAAAAAATTCAGCCAATAATGTAATTTTGCTTAGTCATATTATCATAAATACACTATTAAATAGACTTCTGTGTTGAAGAATTAAAAAAATCTTATTCTATTTGATAAATGTCACTACATATGGTGGCCATGTTGTTGTCTATTGATATTTCTCAACCAATCAAAACTAAGATTATGGGTTACCTCGGCAAATTGTAAACATTTGAGTGCACTAACCTTACAGATGATAAGCCTGAATTATGGTCTGTTTAAATGAAGCCTGTAAATATAAGAATGTTACCTATTTTAAAATTCCAAACCCAAACAAAAGACCAATGGAAAGACTAACAACTGGTTGCTGAACATTGGTACTGGTTATAATATCAACAAATTTAAGTTTAACAACAAGGTTATGTTTTCCAACCATTTCGAGGACAAAGGTTGTGAACGTGACTTGCATGGGGAATTTTTGGCATTGCAAGTTAAAAAAAACAGATGCCATTTCAACCATTTTCCACTTTAAACAAAGAAAGATTAAAAAATTGGAATCATACTTTTTATATTCTAGGCAGCATCTTGTGTGAACTCCACAGCACAAAATACTGAATATGAAAATAACATGAATTATATAAGAAATTTCAAAAAATTTGAAACACATTTAAAAATTGGAAGAAAGTCTCTGATCCTACCTACACAGAAAATAAAAGACAAAAAAAAAATAGATAAAAGCAACAATCATACTCATCCAAGCACTCGCTGGTTGGAAAGGGTGGGGGGAGGGGGGGGGCACTGACTGTTCAATATTCACACAAGTTTGATGATTTCTCCTCTATTTTTTCAGGCCTTCCTTGGATTTGATAAAAAGAAGAAAGGAGTGTTAAAAAAGACTGAATTAAGAAATGTTTTGAATAAGTTCATGATACCTATAACAAAAGAAGAGTTTAACAAATTATGGGAAATGTAAGTACTATAAGAGCACCATCATAATTTAACATTGGTGAAAAATCAGCAAAAAATACTTCAATGTTAGCAAACAATTTTAATTAGGATATTTTTGCATTTTAACTGTATTTTGATAACTAAATTATGTTCTTTTCACTATAGGTATGATGAAGATTGTAAAGGCTTTGTTTCACATCAAGATTTTTTAGTCAAATTAGGAGCATCAGAGTTTACTCCTTTAGATGATGGTATAAGTCAGCAAATTACAGAAGCAAGTCGTCAAAATCTTGTTAATCATAATCTAGATCAACATATGAAACATGAAGATGCTACATTTAAACAAGCTGAACTTGGTCTACATATGACAGCTGAATATGTAGAACAGCAACTTCGGTAAATGATCATTTATTCACTAAACTCAGTTTGACCACGATTGTTTCACTGATATTCCCTTCCATCTCACCGATTCAGTAGATGTTATTATAACCAAACTCTGTTAAATCTGTGAACAGGTTTTTGATCAAGATCATCATATTCCTGTAGTAATGTTGTTTGACCTAGTACTCCTGTTTGCCTTGGTACCGTATTATTATTTTCAAAGAAACCTAATCACAATAAATGTAGTACCTCTGTAAACCTAATGATAATAATTAAGCCCCCCCCCCAAAAAAAAAATATATTTTATGTGAATAGTTAAGAAATTCATAACCCAATAAAAGATTTATACTGATAATGAACAGTTGGGTTGATGAATCAGTAGAGTATGAAAAATCAATTCTAAATAAAAACACGGAAACAAAGATGCTTTTTCACAGAGGCAATCATGCCAAGCCAGGTACCTAGCCAAATTGCAACACTAGCTATAGAAGACTTATCACTATGACATATTAATATCTTATAAATTAATATATGTGATATAAAACAGTAAGTGTATAATTGATTATGGTTTATTTTTGTTTTTTTTTCAGAGACAAGATTAGAGATAAATATAAAGATTTTTATGCAGCTTTTAGAAATTATGATACCAAAAAGAGAGGATATCTTTCAGTTAGGGAAATTCAGAAGGTTCTTGTTGATTTAAACTTTTTTATAAGTGATGATGAATTTTTTCGACTACTTGAAAGGTTTGTGTAATTTATATTTAAGATCTGTCACAGAGGGTGAAAATACAGTATGAATTTTACCTTGTCTAATTTATGTTTAAAGCATATTTCCTCAACAATCAAAATCCTAAATACTTAAACAAATGATTAAAAAAACTAGTATGAAAAATATAATTGTTTCCTAAAATCATATATTTTTTTAAGATACTTCAAGCACATTTTATAAAATATACACATTAACACTTTTGTATTTTTCTAATAACTAATTTTAGATTCTCACAAGGCAGTGTGAGCCTACAATTTCTTTTATATTTCTTCCACCACCTTTTTAGCAAATGTTATCGTCTTCTAAGTAATGTTTTTAGTTAAAGATATGCTTAATGAACGTTTGTGAATAAATTATATATAGTGCATGGTTTGTAAAAGGTTTGCAATCTTTGCTTTAAATCAATAAAGATCTATCTTTTTGGACTAAATATTATGACATGTAATTTGATTATAATGCTAATTTGCTTTCATCAGTAACTCCAATTAATTATTATCTGTATGTATTTAGGATGGGTCTTCAAACCAATCAAAGTCGTCTGAATTATGATGATTTTTTACGAGCGTTTGAAGAAGGAAGAAAATCAAGTTATGGAAGAAGAAAGAGAGAATTCACTTTATCAACAGAAGACTATTCTCATTTATTACCACAACAGGCAGAAGATAAACTACGGCAAAACATTGCTAACCAAAAATATACTTTAGAAAAGGTGATATTTTGTCATATCAAATTATTTCAGAATGAGAGTAACTGATGTATGATTATATGCTTTTTTAGTGTGCTGTATTGGTCTCCATGCCAAGTTTATGCGTGACAAGGAGTCTTCTGCCTAACCTTGTGGTTTTTCGACGAGGATGCTCTTGTCTTTATCAAGCAATGATAAAGACGAGAGCATCCTCGTCGAAATGTCGCTTAGTATCAAACTCAGTAATTGTGTATCCATAAAATTGTACCTTGTGTTAATATGTTCAATTACTAAATGTAAATCAAAGAAAATTTATTGAAAGATACCATGCAATTATTAGAAGAAAGATACCCTATGCTACTTCTGAAATGACGTAGTCTGTGTTTAGCGAACACTAAGCCCTCTATCTTTCTGGTAATAGATTACAGACTTTCCAAGTTTAATTACTTTAAAGAGAATGTAAGAACATGTAGGCCTATTGTACAATATTGTATGAATTATGTTGTTGATTACAGGCATGTGCTTCATTTGATAAATATGGATGTGGTTTGATAGCTTTACCAGATTTTAGGCGTATATTAGATACGTTCTGTTTTAAACTAACAAATCAGCAATGGTTATATTTTGTAAATAAAGTAAACAGAAGTTCAGATAATACTATATCATACCGAGCTTTCTTAAAACAGTTTTCATCATCTGTTGAGGAGGTAAGTTTTGTACCATAATAACTGCACCACACATCACCAACTAGAAACCAAAACTTACAGACAAGACATGATCATTTGCAAGATGAACTTTAGTTTTATACTTAAAATTACATGGGTAGTTACTGATCAAATTTTTTTTTTACACTGGGAATCAGGGTGGCTAATATTTAGAGTAGACCGTAGCGCCGCTTTCAGACCAAAATTTCCCTCATAACACACTGTATGGCGCATGCCCGTCTTCCATTAGCCCAGATCAGGTGCAGAAGAGTAGGACCTTAAACCCCATTTAATTTTTTTTTACACTACAATATCTTAACCTACTTTCTATCAGTAACATATACTATAAGTATAAGCCAAGACATTCCAGTTCAACTCTTATTCACCAAAAACCAAACCTTATACCACTTCAGAGAATTTGATTGCTCAGTAAATACAGCACTGTAGTAGTACTCAAATAAAATATGTCCAATATCTATGTAGTACTGCATAAAAAAAAATATTTTCGCAGTGCTTCATGATTTTAAACTTAAACTGGTTATGAAATGTACTGTTTAGAGTTGCTGATCAGTCTGCTCTTGCTTCTTGGTCTTAGTTCCACTAAAGCACTTTCATTGATGCTATTATGAATTAATATAATATCTCCTTTCTGTAGGATACAGTACAGTGGTTGGATATGTTACAAAAATCTTCATTGGTTACCAAGAATCAAGTAGACCTTGATATACCAGATAGTGATTTAGAAGACAAACTAAAGGAATCTGTAGCAGCACATTTTAATACTGTTGCTAGATCTTTGGAAGAAATTGATTATGCTAAGATAGGAGTAGTATCAAAAGAAGATTTTAAACATTTGATTAATACAGAGTTATTTAAACTAACAGATGAAAAGGTTAAATCATTACTAGATTAAAATTTATAATTATGTTTAGGGTATTGTTGCTGTCAAAAACTCTTATATATTTATCCTCATTATATAACTATATAGGCCTATGTTATGATGGATGTCAGACACAGGACGTGGATACTACAATCAATTAGAAAAGAAGGGTCCTTGATGTCCTTGTTAATTCACATGAACATCACACCACATGAGTTACCAGGACTGACAGAACTATGACAGCACCGAATTTTATGTCACTAGATTCCATTTCTATGAATTTGGAAGGTTTCAGATTGGCAGTCAAGCATCTTCTCAACTAACAGCCATTGAATCACTTTAAAAAATTGTATTTAATGTTATTGACATTATGTTTATTATATTATAGTTTGATATATTATGGAAGAGTTTACCTATCAATGAGTTTGATAATCTAGACTATGTGGAGTTTTTAAAGGAGTATAATGGTGATTATAGAGTAGGAGAATATCAGTCTAGTCCAGTTGTTAGATCAGAATCTGGTCAGGATATGGTTATTCCCATAACTAGATCACATACATCCATGTCACTTAAATCTCAATCAAGAGTAAGTCTTTAATATACATTACTTCTGTTTATTCCAGTGGTGTCAAACTCATTTCGATTCAGGGGTATACAAAAAAATCAAGATTAAATTTTACTGAATTCTAAAAACAAAGCCAAATGTTCTTGAAACAAGTAATTTTTAAAAATGGTTTCCAAAAAGCAATATATACTGTTGAACACAACGTTCCCTTGTATTACATACAACGTAGATATCTATGACATATTAAACTGGAAAAAACTAATAAAAAAGTATTGTTGAAATTTGTTCTACGGGCCACGTTTGACACCCTGGTCTATAGCTTCATATTAAATAGTTTGTACATAAATTGGTGTATCTTGTCCCAGGTAACAATTTCTACAGGTCAGAGTTTTGGTGTAGACAGTGTATATATTTGCAGTGTATTACATGTACTTATTAGTGTATAGTATTTTTAGTCATTATATATAATACTTTTAGTGTATTACTAATTAGTGTATGATTTTAATTATAATTACAGAATGAATCCCGACTTTCAACAAGATCATCAAGATGTAGATCTAGAATGTCAACACCCATGGTTAATGCTGATAGTGCTGAACAATGTTTAAAGGATATAGTGTTAAAACATTGGAAAGATATACAGAAACAATGTCGAACTTATGATCATTATAACACAGGAACTATTGATGCATTACAGTTCAAATGTAAGTTTTTCAAAATCTGAATTCCTTCATTATAATTGAGTTGAATTCCCTCATGTTAAATATTGGGTAATACTCATTGACACAAGAGTGAAGTTTTTCTGTTGTATGTATTTTACTAATGGGTGTATCTACATGTATGTTTCAGCTGTCCTGTCACAATATGATGTCAATTTATCATCGGAAGATTACAATAAAATAATGATCAAATATGATTTACATGAAAATGGGAGTTTCTGTTATGCTGATTTTCTACGTCATTTTGTTTTGGATCTAAAATCTCGAGATAGTTCTATTTCATTCAAAAGACCCAAGTTAAAGCCAGCATTTCTAGAGGTATATATCATTTATTGTTTTATATCTTACCATTTGTTTGCTCTTGTTCATATAATATATAATACAGATATGGATCAGAATACTCTACCATTTACTTTAAAATGTTGTACATCTTAAAACACATTTATTTAATCAGACTTTTAACTGACTCTGTATACAATCACTAACATGTCCGTAATCTTGTTGTTTATTTATGATTACATTGTCACTTTGTAATGTGCCGATGAACATGTTATATGAAAAAGCACACTATATGAATATGCTGTAATAATAATAATAAATAACATCACGATGAATAGATACAATTTATTACATTGAATACATACAAATTGCATCATGACGAATAGATACAAATTACATCACGATGAATAGATACAAATTTAATAGTAAAACACAGTTAACTTACTGAAAATATGAATTAAATTCCAATTTGTAAATTTAATCCTTGTTCTTTCATATTTTAAGGCTACAATTGAAGAGACGAACAACCAGTATTTTACTGCTATTCAACAACTGAAATCTGCTGTTACTGAATACTGGAAGGAAATGAGACGACTGTTTAGAGCTGTAGACCAACAGTCTACAGGTGTAATCTGTACGGATGATTTCCGAAGAATTCTACGCCAATTTAATGTTAATTTATCTGAAGATGAATTTTCTCATATGATATCTTATTTTGTTCGAAACTTTGATGACCAAATTTGTTATAATGATTTCATCAAGGCACACATAAATCATCATTAATAATTGAATAAAAATAAGCCAAAAACGAAGCTAGAATTAGTAAACAAAATTAAATCCTACAGGTCTTATCCCATCACTGATCAGAATGAAACATTTCATCATCAGGATAACAGGGTTTAAACCTGAATGAAGGAATCATTTGTTAATTTTAAAGAAATATTTTTATAATCGTTATTAATCATTAATATTGTTGATGCAAATGACATATTTTGACGTAATTGTAAAAAATGTATTTCCTATTTATTAATTGTTATTAATTTATACGTGTTTGTTGATACAAATTAAAGTTGCTGATCATTATATTCACATTTTTCAGACAATATCTGTTTTCACAGTCATTTTACACAAAAATCCACACAACTTGAGTTTTGATATAGAAAACAAAACCAAAATATTAATGGTAGATAATATCTCAATTTGAACTAAATCATTTTAGGTGGCTCTTGCTTGTAAAAATCTTTTGCAGAAAGTGATGAATGTTGCAAAATTTCTAATTTACCATATATTTGTGAATGCTGAATGGAACCGTTTGTGGACCAATATTAATTTAAAATGCAATTCACAATATTGAAGTTTGCAAGGGATATCTCAATCAGACATTCAGTGGCATTCATTTGTTTCTATTTATTATTATAAGCTATATTTCATATTAAGTTATAACATGCTATTAATATTATAATTTGTGATATTTAAAGGGACTATCCCGATTTCAAAAAAAAAAGTCTGTGTATGTATGAAATTGAAGCACCAAAATATAGAGGAATGGTGTATTTACCCTGTCTAACAATTTTTAGCTCAAAATATTGAGTCGTTCGGACGTGAAACTCCAAACTACTTATCTGGAAGATTTCAAGTCAGTTTTTGTTGTTGGGTGACCATCGATTTCTGTTCCTTTAGAGATCCATACAGTGAACGACCCATGTGCTGTACTAGATGAAAACGGGTAAATTTCACCTACACACTATTTTAATTTTTATAAAAATAAAGTCTAGTTTTATCCTGACATCACATAATACAGCTTGGGATACCGGTCTACATTTCCAGGTTAATATTGGCAGGTTCGAGTTGTTTGAAAACGTATCATATATTGAGTTCATTGTTAGACACTAAGGTAGACATTTTTAAGGGATTTTAACAAAAAATTAAACAGATTTATTCTCCAAAATGTTATTGGGATTGGCCCTTTAAAGTATGTAATATTATTATACATTTTTTCTTAGATTACTATTAAAAGTGTTGATATTTTGAATGTTATTTGATAGGACAATTTCTTGTCAGACTGGCTGTGATAAAATCCATTATCTGTGATGATTATACAATACATACATGTATTAAAGATTTATATCATTATATTTATTTCCTTTAAACTTCTAGTATATTTTTAATGTTTTAATTGTTATAGATATATCTGTATTTTGTTGTTTTTAATCCATTTATATTTTGATAGAAAGATTAAACTTAAATTATGAGCTAAATTTGCCTATTGCAGGTCTTCTTTAGGCCTTAAAGATGGATTCCTAGAAAAGTATTTATCGGGTTGCCTTTAAATGTATGACAATTTTGGTATATATGGAAAGTATCCAATCTTACTTGAAAAATATTGGATTCCCTGAAAAACTCATGGAGCGTATACAGGACAAAAATGTAAAGGTTCCCTTAATAGACAGCCCAACGATAAGGAATATCTGCACGCCTTCGATCTGTACACGAACTTGAGCGCTTTGTGTACATTATGATAAACTTTATGAAGAATTAGACGTACAATACTTTCTGGGATGAAAATCGAAAATCACGAAAAAGACTTGGGCAGTGGATAATCGAGAAATTAATTAGTATTCAATATTTACAATAAATAGTCGGCGATTACAGACAACAGTCTTGTGTATGCAATGCATTCTCCCCTGTCTCCTCAGTCTTTGCTATAGTTACGGAGAGGGATAATAACCTGACGCAAACAATGGCCTCTTTTGATCAATTTTATAGCAGTGTTTTGAGAAGGATTTGAAGCAAAAATATGATAAATTAATTAGCTTGAATATGTTTTTAGTCCTAATATATTATCTACTTTAATTAACAATTATATTATTATCTTAACTACAGCACTGTAATTTGTTTTGTTTCTGTAGTATTATTACAATCTTATTAAAACACAGATCCTATTTTGTCTTGCTTGTCTTTACTACACTAGGACCTGGAAGAGTGATATACCAACATTCTGGATGATGTGAGAGATAAGCCAATGAAACGACTATTGCGAGTTTTTGGTGTGAGGTGCAAGGATCTGTGGGTAACCCACTAGAAACACCAATTAATGCTGAATGATTAGCGTGCGTGCTGTATCATATGGTCTGTCGTTGAGTCAACTGGCGTGGTTTCGAATACCGGATTGTACGTGGTAAGGAGTAGGGTCGCCTGTTCAACCTTGTGGATTTTCTCCGGGTACTCAGGTTTCCTCCCAATGCTAAAGACCCCTACGTGCAAGCGAATTATTGAAATAAAATTAAATCATGTTAGTCCCGAAATGACCTAGTTTGTGTCGAGTGGACGTTAAACCCCATTTCTCTCTCCAGAGATATAGTTAGTTTGTACAAAGGTGTGTCTGTTATTCATAAAAAGTATGGGGTCCATCCCACGATTTATTATGTACCAGGTAGGTCTTAAGTGGGATTGGATGGTTAGCATGTGCATTCTTCATCATAAGGTCTGTCACTGAGTCTACTGGTGTGGTTTTGATTCCCTGGATGTACATGACGAGTAGGTTGTGAGTTTCCTTTCCACTGATAAATATACATGAGCTAATGACAATGAATAAACACCATGCAATGTATGACGGAAATTTTGCATGGCGAGTTGTGTTTCTGTCAACAGAACTTCTATGTGCACCTGGTCAGTTCCTCATCCTACTCTTCTGAATCAATGATTTACCCACTGAGCTATCATGACTGTACACAATAGAAGAAGTTATTTTGTATATATAATAAATTGATTTATTATAATATGTACAGTATATGTTGCATGATTTATATATATATATTTGTAATACAACTAGTCTTTACATGAAGATATAATGAGTAATCTGTACAACTGGATAAATACACCACATTCAATATTTCTTTAATGTCTTTCTGATCAATGCCATTCTCTAAAAAGAAATAATGTAACATATTCAATTGGACTTCTGTTATTTAATATTAATATGCAACTTTGAAAAGAATTACGCCATTCATACTACAGAGTATTACTGATAGCAATGACGACATGTTGGACAACCATGGCCAATTATGGCAATTAAAACAACAAGAAATCATTCGATAATGAAAATAACTTGGCTTGATTTGTAATTATCAACGATAATAATGGAGATAAATCTACTGGATTTGTAATTTTTAACAATGATGTATGGGACTTAAGGCTGAAGGATTTATTATGTAAACCCCAGATAAACAAAACTGGGTGTATGATATTTTTACTAAGAGGTCTTTTTCTTATTAAGGATTTGGCCAAATCTAACTGTATTGTTACATAAAATCCAACGAGGTAAATTATTTTTATAGCTAATGACCAGCCTCCACCACAGTAGTAATAAACACTAGTTTTTATATTGTTTAATAGATAGTTTAAATATTTTACCTGTTTGTGAGCCTCAGTAACACAAGCTTTCTTGAAAGGTCTAACATCATCAGAACCAAAGCCTGGTAACCACATATTCCATGTTCTCTCTGTAAATACCATTAAGTTTGGTGTTGAATATATTACTATCAATACATATTTTTAAAGGACAATAATGGTGTTAATTATTATCACATGATAGAATTGGTTAAACATCTTCCAAATATAATTTTAAAACAGAGATCGCTTCTACGATTAATGTGCAACAAAGGTTTGACCCGTTCTATGTGATAACGGCTGACACCAATGTTGCCCTTTACAATTCTACAGGTCTGCATTCCATATATGAAATTATGTCTAGCATTTCTATATGGCACATGTAACCGGACGATTATGTGCAGAACATGTGCCGTGGCCTGTAATCATACAGTATAATTTAAACTTACCTAAATATAACTGAACATCTTTGACTTCGAGTGTATTTGATTTTCTATGTTTAGCTATTTGACATGCAGCACTGACTACATTTTCTATAAAATCATCAGCTACTTGAAGTAAAACCTGAAAAAAAACCCCAATAAAATGAACTTTTTTTCTTAAAATAAGATGAAGCACTTTTGATTGTGTAATAAAGGTCAAAGACCCAGCTCACATTTATGGAATAAAAATAACATCTAGTTTTACCTCTTCCACATCATCATCTAACTGTTCTAAAGGATCAACTTCTTTAACTAATTCTTGTAGACGTCTTTTATCTAAAACACGACCTTCACTACTACTTGCACTTGTACTACCAATAGCTGGAGCTGGTACATAAGGTGCTGCAGGACGGATTACAGGTGACATAGCTATAGGTGTAGGTGAATTAGTCATAGCCATAGGAGATGACTGAGATAAACCTGCTATTGCTGTAATACCCGGTGATACACAATTACTATCCATTGTAGCTTTTAATGGATTGGTTATCTACAAAATAAATATTAAATTTACAGTTTTGTTACATAAATTTCTAGTCATAATTCTATTTATCCTATAAATTGTGTCCATTAGGTATGGACAGACACCCATAAGTAAATCAATATATACATTTAGCAAGCAATGAAACATTATCCACAGCAGTAAAGTTCATATCACTATCACATATTTATTCTAAAAAGTAGAAATAGATAAATAACAAAATCATTTCTTGTTTTCAGTAATCTTCACTGTCAATCTCAGGGCTCTATAAAAGTTGAGTGTGCCTGCGCACACACTTGAAAATGTGCCTGCAGGGTCATACTCAAAAAGAGAGCATTCAATTGCCAGGTATATAGTATGATTAATTGGGGGGGGGGGGGGCTTACGACAAAAAAAGAAATTATAAATAATTTTTAGTACCTTTTTTATTATGGTTTCTAGATTGTATTAATGTATTATAGATTACTTTAATAATAAAGATTATGTTTGATGTGCATATTGTTGCTGTTTGGGGTTGATATAAACATAGAATAGATGCCTACCGGCATCAAACAAGTTCTGTACTTAGCTCAGTATCCGACACATCAACATCTATAGCTTAGACAATGGCTGCCATTTTATCATGAGAACCGGACACCGAAGGCTTAGAATCGGCAGGTTTTGAGAAAAAAATGTCATGGACTTGTCCAATCTGAACGACAGACTCACCCTACTTGCGGAGAAGCTACCATTTAATTTTCATACGTTAGTTCGCCCACGTACGGGAGTTGTCTGCTTTTGACCGTAGGGCATTGCAGTCTTCGGCGGGGTGATTTCTCTGTATGCACTTTATAATTTTGAAATAAAATAACATCACCACAAACTCGGCAAGAGACTTTGTTCTTTTTTGCACTTGATACTCGATAGGAAGCCATCGTTATAGAATTATCAGGTGTAAGTGTGGTTACTACACGGTACTGGTGTTTCGGGTTCGCCGAGGTCACAGGTGATAGTTCATACGTCGCGTGCTATTCTTTTATTCATCGACTGGCATTCTACTAGAATTGTCACTAAATTAAGCAGAGGTCACAGGTGATAGGTCATAAGTCACAGGTGGAATCGCTAACGTCCCGTGCTGATGTTTTTATCATCGACTAGCTTATTCTAGTAAATTATTATACGGTAATCAAAGTAAACAAAAAAGTATTCTTTATTTTACATGATTTACGCGACAGTATTACTTTTTAAAAATGTGCCTGCAAAAATTTTTTTTAAAGCAAATGTGCCTGCGCACGCCGTGCGCATGTGCGCGGAAATATCGATGCCTGGTCAATCTGATTTTTATCATACAAAATTGAACCGTAGGTCTTCAGTTAAGAACATGATGTAATTAATGAACATAATACAAAACAAAATACCTTCAGTTGTTCCTGACGAGAACGTTCCAATAAAATATTCAATTTGTCAAACTCCTCTTTCTGCTGCTGGGTATATGGCCCACTGCCTAGAAACTTAAGAAAAATTCAAAGGCTAAATAACATCATCTACACATGAATTAGACTTTGGTTAAATAAAGCTTGTTCAAATCATACAAATTTTGAAACAATAAATAAGCCGAGCAGTCGCTTGTCGGAAGTTGTCGCTTAACATTTTAAACTTTCAATTCATGAGTCATACTTTGTTTTTCATTAGTGTTTTTCAACAATAACATTTTGAAAACAATATTATTTAGAATTAATGACATTGATTCTATTTTTGAAAGTGAAAATACCTCTTTAAACAAATCCAATGTATTGTATCTTAAAAGAGTGTCTTGTAATAAAAATTATTAACAAGAATGAAACTTACTGATATTTGTTGCTCTAACTGTTTGATTGTATCTGCATAGTTAATAGGAGTTGCTACTTTAGATGGAGATGATAATGCAGGAACAGCAGTGGTGATGGTGGTTGAAGTAAGATGTGTGTCTGGCGTTGACGTCATTCCATGCACACCTTAACACTTGACCATTTCTTGTTTACATAACGCTGAATTGCGTAAGATTTTCTTCTATAAATAATTTATAACAGATCAATTCATGCAATACAAAACATAAAAAATACATGTAATCTAACAATAATTTTAAATTATCGAATACGTGTAATTCATCAGTCATTGGAATGATCAAGAATAAAATCTCGGAACCTGGTGTACAAAAAAGTACTTTATTTCGTCTATCATGGTGAGGTGAGTTGCATGATATGTTGAATTTTAAAATGTCAAATAATTTTTTTTTTTGATTATTTATTGTTTTCCTTTCATTGCTATCTATGCTCTATATCTTTGAAGTGTGGCCTACTTTTATTTTTGCTTCAATAATTGATAATGGACATTTTTGCCAAAGTCATGGTATTTTTCATTGCCCAGATGTGCAGTCTGGTGAGATGATAACATTGTTATTATTATTGCACCATGCAGCTTCCTTGCTTCAAATAATATAGGGAGATCCTTTGCACTTGTGTCACTATTATGACATATATTGCATAGGTTACAAAGTTTACGAATCACATAAAAGATAGGTTGCCAGGCAACGAAACATACGCCCACAGCAGCTAAATCGTCCGGGCAGTCAACAAGGGTTGTCGCATATTTTTACTTTTTTTGCTAATGAAACATTTGTAATACACTAAAAACTGATTAAGAGTAACGGCTCATTATGTAATTATCAGAAAATCATTAGAATTTGATTGCTTTTTATAAAGTGTTACCCCACACTAACAATTAGTATATACATGAAACATTTAATATCATGGATTTAGCTGTTCAGTTATTAAAATTCATTGAAAATCAAAATACTTGTTCGTTTCAACACCTTAAACTCTATGTATCAATCTAAAGTCAATCGGATGATAAGTTTAGCCTCTATAGCGTAACAAGATTTTTTGAAGTTATCAAGGGAAATAACTCTGGCAATAATTATTTTAAATCTCTGAAAATCAATAGGCTTCTTCGTCTCATGACCCTAAACACTGTGTGTTAATTTAAAGTCGATCGGATATTAACTTTGGCCTCTAGAGCTTCCACAAGATTTTTTCGAAGTGATCAAGGGCCATAACTATTGCAGCAATTATTGAAAATCACTGAAAATCGATAGACGACTTAGTCTCATGACTGTAAACACTATGTATAAATTTGAAGTCAATCGGATATTAACTTTGACCTCTAGAGCATCCACTGTGTATAAATTTAAAGTCAATCGGATATTAACTTTGGCCTCTAGAGCGTCCGCAGGATTTTTTGAAGTGATCAAGGGACATAACTCTGGCACTAATTATCGGGAATCGCTGAAAATCAATAGGATTCTTTGTCTCATGACCTTAAACACTGTGTATAAATTTAAAGTAAATCGGATATTAACTTTGGCCTCTAGAGCGTCCACAAGATTTTTTTGAAGTGATCAAGGGCTATAACTCTGACACTAATTATCGGAAATCGCTGAAAATCAATAGGCTTCTTCGTCTCATGACCTTAAACACTGTGTATAAATTTAAAGTCAATTGGATATTAACTTTGGCCTCTAGAGCGTCCACAAGATATTTTCAAGTGTTCAAGGGCCATAACTCTGGCACTAATTATCGGAAATCGCTGAAAATCAATAGGCTTCTTCGTCTCATGACCTTAAACACTGTGTATAAATTTAAAGTCAATCGGATATTAACTTTGGCCTCTAGAGCGTCCACAAGATATTTTGAATTGATCAAGGGCCATAACTCTGGCAGTTATTATCGAAAATCGCTGAAAAACAATAGGCTTCTTCATCTCATGACCTTAAACACTGTGTATAAATTTAAAGTCAATCGGATATTAACTTTGGCCTCTAGAGCGTCCACAAGATATTTTGAAGTGATCAAGGGCCATAACTCTGGTAGTTATTATCGAAAATCGCTGAAAAACAATAGGCTTCTTCATCTCATGACCTTAAACACTGTGTATAAATTTAAAGTCAATCGGATATTAACTTTGGCCTCTAGAGCGTCCACAAGATATTTTGAAGTGATCAAGGGCCATAACTCTGGTAGTTATAATCGGAAATCGCTGAAAATCAATAGGATTCTTCGTCTCATGACCTTAAACACTGTGTATAAATTTAAAGTAAATCGGATATTAACTTTGGCCTCGAGAGCGTCCACAAGATTTTTTGAAGTGATCAAGGGCCATAACTCTGGCACTAATTATCGGAAATCGCTGAAAATCAATAGGCTTCTTCGTCTCATGACCTTAAACACTGTGTATAAATTTAAAGTCAATCGGATATTAACTTTGGCCTCTAGAGCGTCCACAAGATATTTTGAAGTGATCAAGGGCCATAACTCTGGTAGTTATTATCGGAAAACGCTGAAAAACAATAGGCTTCTTCGTCTCATGACCTTAAACACTGTGTATAAATTTAAAGTCAATCGGATATTAACTTTAGCCTGTAGAGCGTCCACAAGCAATTGTGGACGCCGGACCGACGGACGGACGGGGGCGACGACAATATACGACCACATTTCAATGTGGGCGTATAAAAATAATTTTAAATTAGCAACTGAACATTGATCTAATTTTTTTGCAATGAATCTACTGATCTCACTGTGAGTGTAATTCACTTTCATTCAAAGAGAGATAGAACTACATATGGTAAACCTCTATACATACACATACAGCAGCTCAAGACTAGCTACCATTGTTGCATAAACATTTTCTAATGAAATTAAATCTATTAATGACAGTCAGTAGTGATACATGTATGTAATCAATACTGAACCTTAAAGGTAGATCTTAAGCCAGGCTGACACTTGCACGACTTTTGGCCACGATTTTGTCGTGCCCATCAGTGTCCACATTGACATGAACTGGCACGATGAGTTCACGCATAGTTTGCACATTGTTTACGCACTTCCCGCATTGGCATGACGAGTTTGCGCAAATCGGACGGTGTAGTGCCAACTCGAGTCATGTCAATGCGTGCCACAGAATCGTGCAAGTGTCAGCCTTGCTTAATGTTATTACTGTTGTTAGTTAGTGTTAACAATTGGTACATTCTAAGACCCTTTACGCAAGATCATATAGGTTCAAATGCACAATTGTCAACACACATCAGTACAGTTTGTATTAAAATAAGTAATTCTATCACAAATAGTGAAGACTGGACCATTAAAATAGTCATCTAACAGTTTTTCTCTGCATAGCGCTGTTTATGTTGTAGGCCTAATGACGTATTACGCAACTCGCGGCCATGACGGTCGGCCAGTTGAAATTTCGCGTTGGAGATGGGTTTCATCAAATCATATAATTATGCGGTAAGGCCTCACCTTTATTTCAATAAGAATTGATTTATTATATGTTAAGCTACATGCAGTACTGTTTTGGGCCAGTTGTTTTGTAAATTAAGCGAGCTGCATGTATAGGCCAGTAAACTTTTTGTAGTCATTTGACTAAAAAACTTTTCTGTAGGGAAAAACCACTACTACTGCGACTGGAGTAAGACGGAGACAGCAGTAGGCTAGTAGTGCCATGTGGAACCATTTCTAATAATGTCCAACGTCTTACCCACTTTGATTTTGCTACCATGGCTCCAATTAAGGAACAGTGATCAGTCCGATCAGAGCCTGTCAGAGCCCGTTCTCTGAGTCTTCTAATAAGGAACTAACGTCTCGACTAGCCTAATCGATCTAAAAATAATCTAATCTAATTCTAATTCATTTGGCATGACACTAACATAATCTTAATCATAATCATAATATAAACATGCACTTGTTGGTAGAGCGACTTTTCTTTTCCCGATTGAGTATATGGAATCCAGACTGAGACTATAGAAATACACAATCATTATAATAAATGCTAATCTAATACAATAATAAAAGAAAACGTGTGGGTCTAAAAAATTATATCTTACTTTAATCAAAAAAATAAACACAATATCTTCAACTTTCCTCTTTTTCGTTTTTAGCGACCACTTTCCGGATTTCTTGCCTTTGATTATCCAGACAAAAATAAGATACAGTTTCGGTCCAGTTTCTGGTAGGATTTCTCTGGACAATCAAGCATAAAAAATTACGACATACAGCAAATTTTACGACTAACGTTAATTGTTCGTTGTGCTATGTTGTTTATTATGTCTGCTCTTTGGCAGAAAAAAGTTTCGAGTAGGCCTATTTCAAGATGGAACCATGCAACACAACGCATCTCAATTCCTCATCTGTTAGTTTTCTTTTATTATATAATTTAGCATAAATCACAGACAAGAATGGTGTTTTATGATTTTTCCTCTAATGAAAATGAAGGCCTAAGAAGGAAGGCTAAAAATTAAAAAGCCAAAGGCTAAAAATGACATCATGAATGCAGGTCATCATATCAACATGTAAAGATGTTAGGTTTTCTGTATTCTGAATAATCTGAGTCTGACCTCCTGTATTATATAAGTCTAAAGTGTGTTCGAAATGTTGAGGAAGGAATTTTTTGGGCACTATTTCAGTAACGCACCTCTACCAGGGGGTTAAGGTTAGGCCAGTTAGGGCTAGTGTTAGATTTAGGGTTAGACTTAGGGCCTTGAATTTGGTGTGAGGTCGTGGCTAGTCCCCCTGAATATTCCCCAAGAATTACAAGTCTTTACAATCACAGGAGCAGGTAGAAGTGCATTACTGAAAAAGAACAGAATTTTGTTGATTGAGTCAAAAAAAAACCCATCATGTAATCAGGTAGGCATTAGCCTACCCCTGAGCCATGAAACTAAAATAAAGATAAGCTACAATATTTTTCATACTGAATGGCGAATTATGTAGGGTAGAATTATTTTTAACACTATGTCATGATATCAAGTCTAGGGAAAAGCCTAATAAAAATTTGATATGTAATATAAGGTAAATGTATCTCAACATAAATTTCAGGTTACACAGGCCTACAGGTACAGATAAATAACATACATAGACTGTGTTATATAGAATAAATACGATATTATTTTTGTACATATTTTACAGATGGTTGATTTAAAGGCAGAACTGTTTAGAAAACAAGAAGAATATAATAAAAGAAAATTAGCAACTAAAGATGGAGATTATATAAAAGGCAAAGTTAGTGACAGTAACAAGGTGAATACGAGTAGTTACAATACCAGTACATGTAACTGATTTTCCTAAATTTTTCTTACATAAATCATGATTATTGTTTCTGCATTGCACATATACCTCTAAGAATAAATTAATGGCTAGAGATTAGAGAGACCGTGTGGTCCCAGTCATGGTTTTGATCAAGGGTTGGTATGTAACAAACTGACCTGCCAAACCTTTCTCTGGGTACTCAGGTCCGTCCCAACTTCTAATGATTGTTGGGTGCAGTCGAAAATATACCATGTTAGTGCCAAATTTACCTGGCTATCTTTAAGTGGATTTTAAAAATAAGTATTGCTACTTTGATTTCACATTTTACAAATGAATAATTTCATCTCTTTTTGTAATACAGAAGAAAGGAAGTCTATTCAGTAAACAAAATAAAGGAGTTTTAGAGAGAGCTGAGAAAGATAGGGAAGTAAAAATAGAAGAAGAAGATGTACATGCTAGATCAAGGTTTTTGTTTTACCTCAATATACAACATTTTGTATGTATGTTTAAAAGGTGTAAAGTAAGGCATGTCAATGTAGTTTTTGCAATATCAACATTGGATTCATGGAGAAACTCAAAAATTGAGGAAATAGATGATGATTTGCATATTTGAAAAAGTTGTTTGATGTTGAGATGTCAAGAAAATGCAACGGTTATACATATAACTAGTCTAAAGTCTGTGTTATATCCCATTTTAACTGTTCACATTATTGAAATATAATTATTTTTCTAGTCTCCTAATTTGTATTTATCTTTGAAAAGTTGTGCAATTGTTTCTTCAGTTTATGTCAAATTTCATGTGGTAAATATGTCACAAATGCAATATTAACAGATTACAAATTTCTGTTACTAATATTACAGGAAGGCCTTAGAAGCAAAAGCTAAACTGTATGATAAGATGACAAATATCTCTGATATTCCAGGTACTGTATGACTTTTGTTGAAAAAAAAACAGAATGTGTTTTCTAGGTTTGTTTGTCAATCAAGAAATAAATTTCAAAATCCACTTATGATCAACATGACATGTCAATTCATTAGTATTCCAATCATCAACATATGAATTAAAAGCTCTATAATAATAATTATTGACATTATTTATTCATAAATGTATGTTCTCTGATTATCAATATAACAATAATTTATAAGTTCTCTAATGTCAACATATCAATTTATAAGTTCTCTTAAGTATCATGTTCATGTATTTTACAGAGGAGGATGGAAGTGGAACATATTTAGTTGATTTCCAAAGAAAAGTAATTGATTCGATATGTGAGAAAAAAGAAAGAGAAAGAGAAGAGGAAGATAATATACCTCCACCACAACATCCTGATGAAGAGTGGTAGGTAAAAATGTTTGATTCCGACAATGGAATGTAATAATGCAGGAAATATAGTACTTAATAATCATGAATAGATAAGTAGCATATTTAAAGCAAAACATTACAATTAATTAATTAAATTATACAGTATTTTAGTCAAACATAGATGATTCTATCTCCATTTTATCCATAATATATGAGAGATATTCGATTCTTCCCAAATGTGAAAATTCTTTTTATAAATACATTGTCGTTTATTGTTGTTGCCCCCGTCCGTCCGGCACCATCTGGCTCTGGTGGATAAAGTTAATATCCGATTTACTTTAAATTTAAACACAGTGTGTAAGGTCATGAGACAAAGAAGCCTATTTATTTTCAGTGATGTCCGATAATTACTGCCAGAGTTACGGCCCATGATCACTTTGAAAAATCTTGTCTACCACTTAGAGACTAAAGTTAATATCAGTTTGACTTTTATTTTATACACAGACAGGAAACATCGATATCGGATAATTACTGCTAGAGTTATGGCCCTTGAACACTTTGAAATAGGCTAAAGTTAATATCCGATTGATTTCAGATTTATACACAGTGTTTAAGGTCATGAGATGAAGAAGCCCAGTGATTTCAGATAATTACTACCAGAGTTATGGTCCTTGATCACTGAAAAATCTTGTTGCTGCTCCAGATGCTGAAATTGATATCTGATTAAATTGAAATTTATACACAGTGTTGTGTGAAGAAGACATCTATTGAATTTCAACAATTTCTGATAATTACTACCAGAGTTATAGCCCTTGATCACTTTGAAAAAACTTGTGGATGCTCTAGAGACCAAAGTTATTATCCGATTGAATTTAGATTGATAAACAGAATTTAAGGTCTTGAGACAAACAAGTATATTGATTTTCAATGAATTTTGATTACTTGAACAGCTACTTCTGATATTAAATGTTTCAAATGCTAAATGTTAGAACGGGGCAGAATTGAAAGCTAAATAATTTCTAATGATTTTCAGATAATTTACTCTTAATCAGATTTTAGTGTATTATAAATGTTTCATTACCGACAACAGAAAATATTTGTGACAACTCTTGTTGACTGCTCCTACAACTTGCCTATTGTTGGGCATATGTTTCGTTACCTGGCAACCTATCTTTAGTCTTGTAAAAACATAAGCTTTTCAACTTCAGAGCTTGCAAATACTAATTCCACATAATTGTCTCCATTTTGCTAACAGACATATGGTACTGGAGAGTTTAATCCCTTATGTTGTTGAAGTCTGCCATGGCGACAGAATAGAACTGTAATGTGGTGCCATTGTTCTCACCATGGTATTGTTTAAATGATGATTTTCTGTATATTATAAACATGTAGCTGCTCATTCTCTTGAATATTTATTATAGGGTAGATTATGTTGATTCTTTGGGCCGATCAAGAAGATGTTTAAAAAAAGATCTCTCACATCTTATTCAACAAGATAAAGATTTATGTGGAAAAAGAAGGTTTGGACAGATTCGTGTTTTTTTATTTCACAAAATTATATTCGATATCTTAAACAGATCTCTTATACTGAGTTGATGAAATAAATACATACAGCAATCAGTGACATGACTGCAATTATTGTATTAATATTATATTTATTCAGCTTAACTACGGAGAAAAAACAGGATGAGAGTTTACCAACATTATTATCAGCTGACATGTATCGTGAAATACAGCGTAAGAAATGGGAAGAAGAGGAAGAAGCTAAATTGAACGAACCAGTTGGTCCAATACATTATGCTAATGTTCAACATAATGGTAAAATATTTATAATGTTTCCACAAAATAGTGTTTAGCATAGTTATAAATTATTCAGAATTAGTCTGTTATGGTAAACTATTTATGATTAAGAATTAGCAGGAAAAGTAGTAGATCTACTATAAAGAAATATCTCAGGATTACTAAATTTGAGGATAACCTTTCAAAATAGTTATATCAAGGATCCATATCTTTCAACTTGTATTTACTATTCCTCAATGATTAAATATCCCATCATATCTGTACCTATTTGTAGCTGCTGGATGAACTGGACTAAAAGTATAGTTGCAGTACAAATTAAATGCTTAGTATTTGACTCTAAGAAACAAATAATGGATAGAGACTGATGTATAATTATGTTATTTTGTAGAGATCAGAACTCATGGTGTAGGTTTCTATCAGTTTTCAAAAGTTGAAGAGGAAAGACAAAAACAGATGGATACATTAACTAAACTTAGAGATGAGGTACAGTATACCATATTTATCATGATAATCACTAGCCCCCAATGACTGCAGACCTGTCTTTATTTTGTTGGAAGGGGGGGGGGGGGGCTGTCTCAATTCCTCAGCATATAACACAGCAACAGCAACCAAATCCTGAAGTAGTTCCTTTTGTTATTTAGAAATTGCAGAAATTTTATAGTCTCTACAGAACCAGCAAGAGGAATGGGGTTGTTTTGTGTTGCTCTTGTATTGGTCATATTGTTTTAACACACATTTTAATCTCAATGTATTCAATTAAATGAAGTTAACTTTAGGGTGCATGTAATATGACTTTAATTACATGTTTGGGTATTTTAGACAGTTGATGCTCGGTCCAAGTCAGAGAGACTGAAGGAGAAAAGGAAAGCCCAGCTAGAAGCTAGACTAGTTCATGTTAAGAAAAGAAGAAGAATGAAAGAAGGATATGTTGAAGGTTATTATTACCTTTCATATTTATTTTATATAATGCTGAGTGTTGACTAGTGATATGTAAACCTATAAATTTAAAACAACTTTACATCGGGGAAACTGGCTTCCATATTCTGTAGTGTAGATGCAGTGTGTCATGAGATAGTGACAATTCCACCTTCTCTTTGTTGTTTTCCAACTGCCAGGGGTTGTTTTATCTGCAGGGGTTGGTGTGGCCAATTGGTTAGCATGTGAGCTTGTATCAGTCGGCATGGTTTCGATTCCCCGGTTGTGTGTGACAGGGAGTAGGGTGGTCTTTCCAACCTTGTGGGTTTTCTCCTTGGTCCTCTCGTTTCCTCCCACCGCTAAAGACACCTGCATTCAAGCGAATTAATGAAATAAAACTGAACCAGGTGATAGACCTGAAAGGACCTGTTTTGTGTCAATTAGATTTAAGATTGGTGATACAGAAATAATATTATATTATAATATAAATACATGTATATACAGGTGTATTGTTATATTGTAGAAGATGAGAAGAACGAAGAAGAAATTGGTCCCAAGTTAGAAGAGATGATATCACAAGAAAGACAAGTTGTTAATGATGAAAAGGATGATAAATTAAATGAGAAACCTATAGAGAAACCAGTAAGAGAATGGGATAGAGGTAAAGAAAGTAAGTAAAAATTATAAAACATCACCAACTCTTTATTCTTTATGTAATTCCCACTGAAATGTGATAATCTAGCTATTGTTGTCATCCCTATTGGTTTTTTCTTTTGAGTATTTAGAAGCTTACATAATGTTTAATATACTTGAGACAAGGAAATCTATCGCATTATATCAGATAATATGTGGCTAAAATGATCAGGTTATTAAATTAATATTGTGTTGTTTATATTAGTGATAGGAAGAAGCCTATTATATTGTAACAAATTCAGATAATTATTTCATGGGTTATCAATCTAGATCGCTTTTTGTTTTCATGTATATGTGGGTGTATGGTTTGTCACCTACCAACCTATCTTATAATTTTATTGGACAGTTGGTTTGCATTGAATATGGTTGTATGGACAGTACTATTATATCTGTTTAGGGCCATTTGGGATGCCTATAAATTCTGTCTTTGTGGGGAGATTTGTGTTGCAATTGATATAATTATCTTATAACACACTTTTATGGAATAACAATTACTATGGTTTATTTCACTGTGACGTTTAACAAGATTTAACGACTTGTGAAATCTTGTTGAATGTCGCAGTGAAATAAACCATAGTAATTGTTATTCCATAAATGTGTGTTATTTGATTATGTTCCAATTACTAAATGCCATTCAAAGAATATATAATTATCTAGCCTCTAACAGTAAAATGTATTTCCACCGTTTTTTTTGTAGAAATGTTTGAGTTGAACTCTCATCATTATTTTGAAAAGAGAAGAGAAGAGAGGGAACCTGAGTTTGCTCCACCATCAATTTATAAAGATACACAGTTTACGCCCCGCTGTCAGTCAAAGCTATATTCTAAAAAGACAAGTGACAGTTTAGAGTTTGCTCCACCTTCAATTTATAAAGATATGCAGGTTACACCACGTGTTAATATCAACTGTCAGTCAAAGTTGGTTTCTAAACAGACAAATGACCATATGAACACAAATAAAATAGAAGTTAAAGATTTAAATATAAGTGATATACCATTGCCTAGTGATGATACAATGTATCAGGGACAAAACGAAACAAAAAAACCTGTGGATATTTTAATACCAAACTTGAATGTTCCACCCCCTGGTTATAATCCTATTACACATTTTAACACTGATATCACTCAACCAGGTTTTATTCCCAATATACCTCCACCAGCTTTTATTCCTAATGTACCTCCACCAGGTTTTATTTCTCCATCTGCTCCTGTGAATTTAAACACAGCATATGATCAGCACCATGATTTTAATTATTACCAAAATATTCCACCTACTCATATTACAGAACAGATTCACCAAGCCAAATATTCAAGTGGAATAATTTCTCAAACTGAGAACAGTTATTTAAGAAAACAACCTGTAGAAAGGATGAAAATAATTGACACTCGGTTTGTTGATAAGGAAGATGGACTGGATGTTATAGAACAAGCAGAGAATATAGACAGTATATCATATAAACCAGGCTCCTTTACAATAGCAGCATTAAACAGTGAAAAGGTTGTCATTAGTGAGAATGATTTGAAAGATAATATTTGTGAAGAGTTACATAGTGTACAACCAAGTTCTTATAGTGGTGGAGCAGTCAATTATTCATCACAAACAAACACTTGAATACAACCTGATACATGTTGATATATTAATATTTTTGTTGTTAATTACAGATTAAAAATATATTAGTATTAAATATTGTAATGTTCTTATTAGTTAATTATTACAGTGTGTTAAGCAATTTAAAGAGTGGTTACAAGGCGCTGGCTAGCTAACCAGGTTTGCTCCAGAAATTGGTTGAGTGGTGCACATTGGTGTGCTCATACACCTAAAAGATACCTTGACAGTTGGAATTCGAAATAAGAGTAGACTGTCGCGCCGCTGTTCCTATGACGTAACCCATCTTCTTTACTGAAATTCAATAGACTTCTTCGCTGCACTTATTAAATTGAGGGGCTAATGGTGTAAGACGCTGGCTGGGTGTTCGATCTCTGCATAGGCCGAGAAAGTTCATCACAATTTTCCGACGTGGTTTCCCCTTGTCGGTGATGCAGAACGGAGGGCCTGACAAGGACAGCTGTCTAGTCGTTTTAATGGGACAGAAAACCGATGTCCAGTGTATATACATGTATTGGCGTGCATGTAAAAGATCCCTTGGCAGTTGGAATTCAATATAAGAGTAGGCTGTAGCACTGCTGCCCAGGCAAAATTTCCCTCATAACACACTGTATGGCGTATGCCTGTCTTCCATTAGCCCAGGTTATGTGCAGTAGAGTAGGACGTTAAACCCCATTTCATTTCATATTAAATTAGTGCATACAAATTTCAAACATATCAGATGATAACTTTTGTCATTAAAGCATTCACAGGTGTTAACAAAGTGGCACAAAGGCTATAAATCTAGAAGTAATCAACGAAAATTCAATGGGTTTCTTCATTTCACCGATTTAAACGATAAATACCAATTCCATACAGATCCCACGAAAACATTTATCTTTCGAGCAGCATTCACACAGTTCAGCTAAAAGAAACAAGGGCCACAACTCTAAAAGTATTTAACTGAAATTAATTTGTTTCACCAATTTAAATAATGCATATAAATTTCATTGAGATCGGATTAAAACTATTGCTGTATGTTCATAAGATTCAACAAGTGAAACAAGGGCCGTAACTCTTAGTCGGAACTAACAAGATAGCTGAAATTTCATTGGCATCTTTGTTTCACTAATCTTGATGATGCATAGAAATTTCATACAGATCGAATGATATCTTTCGTCATTATTGTTCACAGTTTGTGCAACAAAGTGAAACAAGTGCCATAACTCTCAAAGAAATAAAGAGAAATTTTTGAAATTCAATAAGATTCTTCATCTTACTAGTGTAAATATTGAAATTCAATAGGCTTCTTCATCTCACGGATGTAAACAACATATACTATTCAAAAAAAGTAGGGGATATTTGATTTTGGGGGCATAATACTAAAATATGCAAATGACTACGAAAAAAGTCACTATAGAACCTAACAGAAGAAACATTTCCAGGTACATGTGACGCCCAAACGCACCAATAGCTACCGCATGGAATGCAGGTGATGCTTGGGATCATCATGGGGGTCCAACCCAAGATTTGCACGACTCTGACTTTGAATGTTACAGTCATTGTGGCATTGAATTCCAGGGTGGAAGCATTAGTTTAATTGTTTTAGTGACCAGAAAACAAATTTTGATATGCGTCGGCATACCAAAAATGAAAGGTTACGTGCCCTTGGCATGCTACAGATCGGCACAACACAGGCGGTTGTGGCACGGACGATGAATGTTTCTCAGTCTGTCATAAGCAGGCTATGGTCCAGATACCGTGATACACAATCTGTACAGGACCGACCACGCTCAGGTCGACCAAGGGCGACAACTCAAGCCCAGGATCGATTTATCCGTACCTTGGCCTTGAGAAATCGTGTCATCACAGCAAATCAGATCAGCGCTCGTCTTCAAACAGACACTGGTGTGAGAGTGAGTGGCCAGACGATTTGGAATCGACTGCATAGGGGTCACCTTCGCGCCCGACGTCCTCGCGTGATCCCTTGTTTGAGAGATCATCACATTCAGGCAAGACGTCGTTGGTGTAGGGATCGTCAACACTGGGATAATCGACGCTGGAGCAATGTGATGTTTTCAGATGAGTCGAGGTTCACTGTTGATTTTTTGGACAGACGTAGGAGGGTGTGGCGTCGTCGAAACGAGCGCTTCCAAGACGTTAACGTCATCAGACATGATCGATTTGGGGGTGGTTCTGTAATGGTGTGGGGAGGCATCACTGTTGCTGGAAGAACGGCTTTACATGTTGTTGCAGGGCGTGTTACAGGCCAGTATTACCGGGACAACATCTTGGCAGTCCATTTTGTGCCGTTCGCACGACGTCATGGCCGCCGTTTCATCTTCCAGGATGACAACGCAAGATGTCACAGGGCCAGGATCGTTACAGGTTACCTCCAACAACAGAACATCACCACATTACCTTGGCCAGCACTGAGTCCCGACCTCTCCCCCATCGAGCATGTCTGGGACATGCTTGGACAGAGGTTACGTCAACGTCAACAACGTCCTGCCAATGTCCAAGAACTTGCTGCTGAGTTGCAACAGGAATGGGGCAATCTGGACCAAAATGACCTTAGACGTCTCATTAGGACTATGCCACGTCGGATCAATGCTTGTTTGGCAAACAGAGGAGGATTTACCCGTTACTGACTTTGTTGTGATGCTGTGGTAACTTTGCTGTTTGACCCCGGGTATCATTTTACCCTTATAATGGTCAGTCTGTGCCTTACTTAGTCTAACGATCATTTGGAATAAATCGATGAATGTGAACTTCATTTCATTTTGTCATTTGTTTCTTCGTCAGTTTCATTAGGTGACTTTAATAACACTTAAAAATAAAATATCCCCTACTTTTTTTTTGAATAGTATATATCAATTTCAAAACAATACACGATAAATTTTGTCTGTAGAGTGTTCACAAGAACAAATCCTGGTTGAGCACCAACCAAGCAATAGGCCTATACCTACTACAATTGGTTAAAATCCAACTGACATTGTGAAAATGTCACAATTTTCTCCATAAGTACCTCATCTCCTACCTAACGCAGGTAACCCCTTCCAGCCGAATATAAAGACGTATAATCTTTAAAAGTTTATTTTTTGTACTTAAAACAATACATGAATATATTTTACAATGTCAGTCATAAGTATATCCATACACAATAATAAAATGATTTCTTAAATGTACAATTGGAATATTATTTAAGTATATGAATATATTATCAGTTTCTTCTCTTTAATTTCATACCAATATACTACTTTAAGACATTGAAGTAAGTTCATGCAATTGTTTCCCTTAAAATAAATTGTTTGCACACATCCATATTTTTAATATGTACTGGTACTAGAAATGCAGATGATAGATAATGTAACGGGAACAAAATGTATTCAGAACCTAAACCCATTAATATAAATTCCACTCTGCCTGCACTTAACAAGTGATGATGTAAAATAATAAATAAATAACTTATGGATAGTTAATTATAGAAACACAGGCCAATACCAAGAGTGAATAATATCTTTTAAAATGTTTCAAGAGATTTCTACTAGGAAATGTCACTTTGTCTTTGAATTCTTCTAGTCCTCAAATAGCCAAACCAAATACACTAACAATACAGTACATAGTTTTATTTTCCCATCTTATTGTACAGCTTCCTACAAAGAGAAAGATACATTTAACATTAGTCAAACATCTGCATGTGCATGTAATAAAGTCATAAAGAAGGTAAGTGTTAAGTACAAAACATGAAAATTGCATTTCTCAAACATTGTATTATTTTAGTGTATGCCCCTCATGCTCAGCTATGATCTGGTTAGGAACATACTCTTTATAATATGCACCCTAAATTATTTTATTTTGATGATTGTGATCTTAAAAAAAAAGGTTGTACTTACCGTCAGTTGTATTATCCCAATAACAAGAACTAGCTGTGTGAAGACCAGCACCATTCTTCTGCATTATAACACATGTAACTGGAAATAACAAGACAAATTCAATTAGTTCTTTATCTGACAGTACTCTAGAATATACCCACATTAATTAAGTCATATCTACCTGTATGTGTCACACTCTATATTAACACAGTAAATCACCAATATTTGGGACCCAGAAATGGACACAAATGGGTTGCAACCCATAAAATAATGTAATATGAATGTATATAAACTGATTTAAATTCAATCAAATTAGAATCTCCATAGTCTGGTTATTCCAATCTACACTAATATTTAATGAGCATGCTCTCCAGATAAGAACATGGCGCCATCGTTTGACTTGAGTTTTGGAATATGTCTAGCCTCATTCTTTGAGTCCTTTGTTACAAATGGCACTGAAACGTATTATCGTACACGATTCATGTACTAAGGGCAAAACGTTTATTTAGTTTGTTCCTGATAAGATCAAAACATCAATGTTAATTTAAATTGACAAATAATTTGTGCTTTCAATGTCGAAGACTTTGGATAACACTGAGTTAAGAGTGTTTGAGACTTGGCTACATTAAATACATTTAGGAGTTAAATCAAAATTTGTTTGAATACCTGTACATGCTTTCATTAATAAATTTTGAAGTGGCACAACATATTTGTACTTTTAGTACCGTACTAGATTTTGATAGAAGTTATAGGTTGTCTGCAAGATGAAATTGACACTGAAGACTAAACACAAAATTATAATAAATAACTACTAGTTGCAAAAAGTCTACTAACCTATATATTTGAATGGTTTGCCTAACTTTGTAAGTTGGTTCAAACACTGTTCTACAACATTGGAAGTCCACTGATTAACTTTATTGTGTTGGTATGTATTTCCTCCAATGGCGCCCTCCACGGCCTACAAACACAAACAAGCCAATAAAACAACAAATCCATTATTTATAAAAAATAATACAGTATCGAGTTAAATGTATTACATGTAGAGTAGTTGTGTTATAATGTCACATAACTTGGTTTGTATGTTTGTTGTTGCTATTAATAAGCCAGTAATTGTTATTCTTTAAATTAGTATAAATAGTTTTTCGATAGTTAACATAATTGACCTTATTTCAATACTATAATAAATGCCGTTAATTGGTAATTTTTTTAAACTGATTTATCATACAATCAACCAAATAAAATGGATAAAATTTGTCAATTCAATGATCAATTTCGATATAAATAAATTATCACATTCCAAATAAATATCAATTTCGATATAAATAAATGTTCATAATTAGGGTTTCACACTGCGTAGCTTGTGTGAAACACTATTGTTTTTGTTAAAATTATTCTTATTATTATTCTTCTTATTATTATTATTTTTTTTTTTCCAATTTGCTTATATCTCAGCAACTTCTTGTCGCATCGATACAATGTCTTCAGTTTTACTGGGAAAGTGGGTGTGACTTAGAGATTAAAGCTATTCCCGGCATTCTGCGACATTGCGAAATGTCCGAAATCACCGAAAATGTCGTTTTTTGAAATATTGCCGTAATATTAACAATAATCATTGGATTTTAGCATATGATGCATTTTGACATAGCCAGAAACAGGGGACATAGCTATGTTACTTTTGATTTTTGATTTTCGACTAATCTTGGAAGATATTAGGCGCCAAATTTTGAAAATTTAAATTTTTACAAAAAACTTTTTTATTTATTAATATTTTTATATGACATTTTAACCAAGGTTAAAGAGTCATCTGATTTGAACAAAAATGTCAACATTTTTTGTTTCCGTAATTTTCCTTGGCCGCCATTGGCTAATTCAGTTTTTCAGTCCTACATTAATTATTTATTGTTCGATTTGTATAAAACCATGTTCATATGTTCCGTGGTTCAAAATGCCATTTTTTTTGTTACCGGTAAAGTTTCCTGTAGGCACCGGAAGTGGCGTAAATTCAGCAAAAACTACAATATTGACAGTTCGGTACAACTTTTTGAAAGCAAATACTATTTTCTACGAATCTGATCTTACTCAAAAGATGCGCCCTGTAAAGGTGCACAAAATCTCGGACTCAGTTTTTTTAATTTCGATTTTGTTTTCGGGCCATTTCGGTTAAAAGGTAAAAAAAGGGGTAAAAATAAGCTATTTACAACCCATCCAGTGTCTTCATATATTAAAATATTTCTTCGATACTTTCATAAACTTGTAGCAATAATCCATACAAAGAGAATGTATGTGAAATTTAGTTTGTTATATAAGCAGTTGCCGAGAAATGGGCAATTTTGCATGAGTCACTTTTCACGTTATTTTGGCTGTAAAAGAATCAATTATTATTCGATTTTCAATGTTCTTTCACTGTCTGTTGCCTATTGCCACAGTCGACTATTCCAAACCATTTTAACACTTTCACTGTTACCGGAAGTGACGTCATTTAGGCAATAACTGAATTTTTAGCCTTAAAAATACATTTTTTATTCAAATGAGTATTATTTGTAATATTTTCTAGAATTATGAAATTTGGTTCCCATCAATTAATAGAATGAACCGATACGATCATATAGATACCACAAAATGGTTTGTAACTTGTACGGTTGCAGAGAAATGGATGATTTTCCACAAGCCACTTTTTACTTTAGTTTGGCTCTAAAAGAATCAGTTATTATTCGATTTTCACAAAATTTTCACCATATGATTCTTATGCCATTTACGATTTCATAGAGCTAATTTAACTTTTTTAGTATCACCGGAAGTGATGTCATTTTGTCAAAAACAGAATTTTTAGCCTGCAAAACAGATATTTTATTCAAATGAGTCTGATTTGTAATGTTTTCAAAATTATGATATTTGATTCCATTCAACAAATGGATTGAACCCATACGATCATACAGACACCACAAAATGGTTTCTAACTTGTGCGGTTGCAGAGAAATGGTCGATTGTCTACAAGTCACTTTTCAAGGTTTTTGGTCTATAAAAGTGGCAATTATTATTCTATTTACATAAAATTTTCACTATATGATGTCATATGCCATTTCGGATTTCATAAAACTAATTGAACATTTTCATTATCACCGGAAGTAATGTAATTTGTCAGGATCACTTACAAGTAACAGATGTATAAAATGAATTGATATTTGCTGGATTTGGTTGATTCTGCGTCCAATTTATTTGATGTGCGCAATGCTTATGGGGAAACCTGTTTAATGGTTTCATTGGTACCGGAAGTGACATATGTTCAAGGGTAACGTGGCACCGGAAGTGACATGTTAAAGGGTAACGTGGCACCAGTGAAACCCGTCATTCCTGCATGCAGGTCTAGTTATAAATTTTAAATTTATTCTTACCTCTTTTATAATAGTTGTTGCTTCATCAATGACAAATGCAGTCTGAAAAAAATAGGAAGAAAGGTTAAGTCCTGGTCAGAAATGGGTATTCTCTTAAAGAGACATTGATAAAGCACAATAAGTGCGTATTGTACTTGCGAGGTTTTGTTTTTTAAGACATTTAATATACCAAAGTTTGGTAACCAAACACAAGAGGATTGCAAAAAAGTATACAACAAACGAGTGGACTAGATCTAATTTATCTATGCAATAGAGATTGCAAGTAATATACAATAAATGTAAATATCAATAAGTCAATAGCTCTACCCAAAAAAATGATTTTGCCCATAAACTAACAAGTTTTAAGTAATACTGATCCTAGAAAATGAAAGTATAAATAATATCTATGCATGTCAAAAAATAACAAAATATCTGATCATGGTTCAGCTCATTTTAAAAACCCAGTAGAGTCAGATATAACTAACAAAAAGGTGTAATTAATATGGGATTAACCAATCAGTTGATTAATTAATAATACTCACTCCTTCCTTTGAAAATCAAGAATCCAGTTTTCTAGACTGGCTATAAGTCTTAATTCATTGTAGGCCTATCTATATTGTTTTTACTAGTAGTGAAGCCGCATTCAAAATTGTTATTTTTGTCAAATCCATAATAAATAATCAGTACCCTGAGAAAACATAGCATTTTGGCATGCAATATGGTGCAATCTGGCTGTTCCTGCACTTAAAGACCAATATTTTTATTTGGGTAACTTTATATTTCAATCTATTTAATCTATCTGGTAATTGTTTTTTAAATGTAAAAATTAGTACAAGTGAAAAGATTTGAAAACTCAAAATTCTGCGACAGAGTGTGCAAAATCGTAGGTTATTGAGCTTCAATGTGGTATTATTAAAAATGAGGTACAGCTTTGTTGTTTTTGCTGACAAATAATAAAGTAACAAGGAATGTACCATATTATTCAAAGCAATTGAGAATCAACTGACCGTGATAAGAAAAGATCATTCTCCCCAGGTTAACAGCAAGCTCCACCACATGAATATGTGGAGTTATGACCCCAGTAAGGCTTTTCGAAAAGAGGTATTTGTCAGTTGTCACTTAGTACCTTTAAACTGGATAACAGTGACAGTTGAAGTGTCACTCGTTGAGTACAAATGGCACACTTTTGTCAAACCCCATACTTTAACAACAGTGAGCAAACGGGGAAATAAGCGAAATTGTCGTACATCATCCTTCAATGTACATTTGGTCATTTGTAATAATTTTCATATCTAACTCTATTGAGAATTTGAAACCCGATCCTGTACCGACACAACACGCTGTTAAAAAATACTTCTCAGTCTTCTAGACGACTTGGCCGAACCATGGATAGGGTAACTGCGTCTTGTGTCGGTCGTACTGGTTCTAGCGAGGTAAGCAAGGTGTTATTTTCTCACTAAGATGTTCATTAACATTGTTCAAGCGTTCACACGGCCGTTGATCAGTAAAAAGTTGCCCAGTAAAATTGACTGGGGCAGATTCCAGTTTCGACATGTATTGAATGGCACGGGACCTGACCGCAGTACTGGCGAGTGTAATGAGACCTACGTTCAGAGCTGAACTAACTCTGGAGTGTCTATAGCTAGCTGCTATGTAGTACTTCTCGCTCATTATTATTACTTGTATGTTTCTATATTGATAAGCCAGTAACCCTTTACTTAACTTGTTAGTTATAAGGCCTAATCAAAAATGTTAGCCTGCTAATCCTAATATTATAAATTAGTAAGTAACAACAGGTAATGTTATTTAGTTTTTACTTTAGTTTATGTCCATCTATGTGTACCTCTTACTATAGCCTATCACTCTCACTATCTTTAAGCGTTATGTCAAAACAGACATACAGTTTACATCTCAATTTATTTGAAGAAATGCAATGCCAGGGCCCAGGGCAGAGACGACAGAGAGATGGAATGACCGATGAGTCATTTTAGGCCTACTACTTGGCGGTCTCATAGAGTAGTATTATAGTAAATACACGAAAACATCTATCACTTTAACAACTTACCTCTTCTGCTGATTGAAAATCTTCCATTCTGTAGTAACAATTAGGCAAATCTGACTCGAAAACACAATATTGTCAACTGGTCTCCCCCTCTTGTACTTATCTCGTTGACAACGAAGTCTCGTATTATCTCGTGACGAAAACAAACGAGGGGAGATAACTAATATACACTGGCATGATAACCGAGTCTAGATTCTTTTGGTCACAGATCACCTATATTTTAAAGTTAATTCTCGTGTGTCTAAGACTGCCTCTAACTTTACCCCAAATTTTCTTTGGTTAGAACGCTTTATATCACAGATGGAAAAATATGTGATAGCCTATTGTCCAAAAGGATGTATGAGGTTCACCATGAAAAACTTGATAGACATAAAGCTGGAAGTAGAGATATATAAACGTGCAATTATCCGTCCTATATTTCAACCTCACCACCCTCTTATATAGTCTTAAAATCATGAATATTCACCAAAGCCTGGCAGAAAATGTATATTCAAATTTTTTCTCTTCAATTCTACACCAAAATGTCAACAAAGATCGCCATGCAAAAAGCGGAAAAGTGGATGGCCGAACGGTTAGCGTGCGCGCGCTGTATCAAACGACCTGCCATTGAGTCAACTGGCGTGGTTTCGAATACCGGATTGTACGCGGCAAGGAGTAGGGTCGCCTGTCCAACCTCGTGGGTTTTCTCCGGGTACTCAGGTTTCCTCCCAATGCTAAAGACCCCAACGCATAAGCGAATTATCGAAATTAAACCATATGTACGTGGCAAGGAGTAGGGTCGCCTGTACAACCTCGTGGGTTTGCCCCGGTTGATTTCTTCCCACAGCTAAAGACCACAACGCGCAAGCGAATTATTGAAATTAGATTTTAAAAAAACGTATATGTTAGTCCCGAAACGACTTAGTTTGTGATGAGTGGACATTTAACACCATTTCTCTCTCTCTCACTCTCTCTCTCTCACCCTCTCTCTCTCTCTCTCTCTCTCTCATTTACACAGGATATTATACAAAAAAATAATAATCAAGATTATATGCTATTTCAAACGCCTTTATTCGTTTTGCTAATAGTTCAAAAAAGGTTCTAGAATTTAATTTGCAAAAGGATAAAAAAACAAAAACCTAATATTATGAGCTAATATTAAACTGAACGGTGCCATGCCTCTCTGTGATTTTAGCGGACGAGCAAATATTCACTGCTGATCAGTTTGATCTATCACGGACCTTATGTATTATGTCCACGGATCTAAAACCTAAGTTAAATTCCAATCCACTCGATCATTTTCGCTTTAAAAGTGATCCTGACACCTTTGATAAAAATCGGGAATTATGGGAGACTATCAAAATAAAGAATTACAAATCGCTCTTCAAACTTACAGACTTACAAAATAATTATATCCTACTATGATTGACTGCTGTGAAAAAACTGCTTGGCTTATAATAGTCTGTAAGTTTGAAGAGCGATTTGTAACCGAATACTGAAACTTTCTGTTTTGATTTTTGATGGATGTTATTCTAAAACAAACAGTCATGTCCAACTAAGAGCAGTGAAATACCCCAATAATTTACGGTTCGAGGAATTTTTACTGATCTGATCTGACCTGCCGTAATTGGCCCATGCAACAACCACCCAGTTTTCATCCTACCAAAACAGATTTATCCAGACATAATTAAAATATTCCATTGTCATCTGTAGTATCGATTTCAATGCTTCTTTGTTTGGAGTATATTTAATCTGTATTTGTGAATATCCATATCAAATTCTTATCTAATCTAGCTAGATATTTTTCTTTAAACACTTCAGTTGTTTTTAAACACGTTTCAGACCCATGTTCTGTTCAATTCGAACAAGCAAAATTTGTCTCAGCCACTTTAAGAAACAAACACCTAAAATGAAACAGTATAGCCTTTATAATTTTACGATAAATTACACATTTTTTTTTTAACTTTTGTAATTTATTGTGGATCCTTTAATTGAAAACACACAAAACCAATGCTTGCTTGTTAATTAAACCATCCTGTAGCAGAGCCCCTACTACAAATTAAAAGACCACAGAAGTGCGAAGGTGCCAAATGATTTATATGATGAGGATGATAATTATGGGTATGTAGAACAAGCGGGCCCGTACCCACCTATTGGGGGGGGGGGCTTAGCCCTCAACAAAATCGAATTAGCCCCCCACCCCAATATTTTGCCAAAAATAGTGATTTCTTAGGTTTTAGGTGTGTTCTTAGCCGGTCACATCCTCAGCCCCTCCAAAACATTCCGTAGCCCCCCCCCCCCCAAAAAAAAAAATTATGAGCTGGCTACGGGCCCGAGGACATGGGACAATACCAAATTTAGTCTCTTTATTTCTATACTAGCAGGATACCCGGCTTCGCCCAGGTCCCAAATTCGCCCGGGGACTAAATTTGCCCATAACAAATTCGCCCGGACCAAATTCGCTTAGGCCCCAAATTCGCCAGGGGCCCAAAATCGCCCAGGGCCAAATTCGATGGCCTTAAGCATTCATGAGCCATGCTAGTTAATTTGATACGCGATGGTCGAACATACAAACATACACACACCAATACCTACATGGCATTAGTTAGGTTATATACAGTTGGATAGGTATAATCCCGAAAGATATAAGTGACGGTTGAAGTACATTCTGTGTTGATTTGGGTATATTTACGCAGTAAAATCATTAAGTCCGTTCAGCGCTTTTATTTTTCAGCTCAATATAAGGTGTTTAATGGGTTGACGTGATGTGCTTTTTCACCACAGATTTAAAAAAGTATTTTACCGATGTGTTTACACGTCTAAATGTTAGTTAATGCTTTGAGTTATTCTGCTCAGTGTTGAACAAAAAATATATTAACTGCATTTCTGTTTTCGGGTGCCGACCCAGCTCAGTTATATATATAAAAAATACAAAATTGTAAAACCTTAAGCGATTGAAGCGATTTTAAAAAGAGGATAAGGACCATGACCACTAATTAGCTATAACAATAAACGCACGACGTTGATAGAGAGCTATCATCTTTATTTTAAATCGGGGCAGACCAGTTGGACATTAAACCCCATTTCATTTCATTTTGTAATAGCAAGCCAGTGACGCATCATGGCGATGACAACGGGAAATGCCCCCCGCCCGGGCCACGACTGTTTACGACCACATTTTGACGCGGGCGTATAAAAATATCTGGAGGGAACCAATGTCGTAGCTTGTTTTGTCCGCAGGTTTGTCTTAAGCAAGGCTGACACTTGCACGATTCCGTGGTACGCATTGTCACGACTCGAGTCGGTAAGACAGCGCCCGATTTGCGCAAACTCGTCGTGCCAATGCGGGAAGTGTGTAAACAATGCGCAAACTATGCGTGAACTCGTCGTGCCAGTTCGTGTCAATGTCAGGCGCGGATCCAGGATTTGTTTGCAGGGGGGGGGGTCTAGGTTTGATAAAAGGCACTCAACCAATTAAGGGGGGGTTTCCCTCCCCCAGAAAAATTTGATAAATTAGGGTTCTGATGTATTTCCGGAAGGTTAATTCCAAAATTACAGGTCTAAAAGTCGCCAATAAAATCGCATATAATATTTTCAAGTCTGAGCGGGGGGGGGGGGGGGGTCCGGACCCCCTGGACCCCGCCTCTGGATCCGCGCCTGAATGTGGACACTGATGGGCACGACAAAATCGTGGCCAAACGTCGTGCAAGTGTCAGCCATGGCTTTATCTGTTTTGTTTTGCTGTCCTCCTGCGCTTGTTATTTGAGTAGAGTTTTAGCCATTCGTACTGAAGAATGTTCTAACTGCGGAAAGTGACTGTTTATTTCTTGCAATGAATGTTTCTCTTCTCCGCAGCTTTGTCTTGTCGGATTTTTTTTTTGCGTGTAGTGCGGTCCTCCTGCACTTTTATTTCCGTATTTCCCATGACTTCTATATATACCTTTATTCGTTAAATACCGCTGTGATACAATTTAAATCTTTTTAACTGGTCGAAATAAGCCGGAAAAACCCAAATAAATCAAACAAAAAATTAATTCATCAATAACCAAAAGAACATTCATTCATTATCTTCTTATTTATTAGATTTTATCATTTTTTTCTTCGTGTTACAAAACAATTCTTGAGATGGCATAAATATTTGGAATTATAATTTATCCAAAAAGTTATCTAAGGATGGTATGTTTGGTGATAATCCTTTTCTTGTCCTTGTCTCGAGAACAATGGCGGCTGCTCTTGATGTTGGATCGAATGGATCACTAGGCATTAGTTGCCAGTGATCAAATATACATTGAGGGAAGGCCTGGCCCCCAGTTTGTGATCTTAATTCTTTATCGAATCCTGAAATTGACAGAATAAAAAAAATAAATATAGTTTTGGATTTTATTAATTGTTTGAATTTTTATTATGTTCACTGAAAACAGTCCAGGCGCGGATCCAGGGGGTGGGGGCAGGGGGTCCGGCCCCCCCTCCCCCCTGCTCAGACTTGAAAATATTTTATGCGATTTTATTGGCGACTTTTAGACCTGTAATTTTGGAATTTACCTTCCGGAAATACATCAGAATGCACCAAATTGAATCTAATTTAACAAATTCTTCTGGGGGAGGGCCCCCCCCCGTTAATTGGTTGAGTGCCTTTTATCAAACCTAGACCCCCCCCCCTGCAAAAAATCCTGGATCCGCGCCTGCAATCTCGTTTCGAGTTGGAATTTTCGAAACCTTTCTTTTCCCTCAATCATGAATGAGGGTAGATATATTTGCTTCGGTGGGCATAGCTTTAACTCCAATTTGCTCAAAAAATCAATATATTTCCCGCGAGCTAACGCCTTACACACTATTCTGACTAATCTGCTGTATTTGGGTTTGTGTGTGTATTATTCTAAACACAATGGACTTACCAAACGATTCGTTGACAGGTAGATAAGCTTTCATGGTACAGATTGGAGTACCAGTTTGACGATGTTCTTCTATTATCAATCCACGTCTTTTATTAACAGAGCTATATACGCCTCCTATTACAGTATCAGTGCACTGCAACGAATAATAAAGCCTAATTACATGTCATAAGTTGACAAAGGGTGCACAGTCAGGCAATAGATAAAACGCCGTTAAAACCCCAGAATCCTAGCTAGACAAATGGGCAAATAAAGATTTTCCGACCATAAAGGTTGCCTTACCAAAAAGTATTAGACGGGATCAATGCTAACAGAAGTTATGACTGTCTACAGATGATTCCATTTTCTATTGATTTCATTGAGCCATCATTTTTTCTATAAAATCGTAAACCGACTTCTGAATGATAATTCGTTTCTCACCATGCACATCGGGACCAAAATCGTACCTAACCCACGAATTGTTTTATTGTTCACTTCAGTGATTTCTTAATATTCATGTAACTATTTTTCTCGTTTTCATTTTATACTTGTAGTCAATTTCTTACCTGAACTTCAACAAGATAAATAGGTTCAACTAGTCGAGGATTAGCTGTTAACACGGAAGAAAATAAAACTCGTCTTGCAGTGGGAATAACCTGGGCACCACGTCTGTGAGCAGGATCACTATGGAGATGAGCGTCTGTTATATTAAATCTGATACCTCGCATTGATTCCTCACACAAAACTCCCTGAAACAAAAACGCATAAATCAATAAAGGATAAGTCTTATTAGCAAAGTTAGCAAGCGAATAGCTTCAGTGGCTGCTTTAAAATCAAATGAAATGGGGTTTAACGTCACACTTAAGCACCTTCCGGTGTCCCAAGGGGGAAAGGTTGCCTGGACAGCGGCGCTGTGGCCTACAAATATTTCGACTTTTAACTATAAATAAAATGTCCTTTAAAGTATCTTTACACCATTCCTCGGTAGGTAAGTGGGTAAGACGTTGAGTCGCTAGACAGGGGGTCGCTGAATCTCTAGACTGGATATCGCGGGTTCGCTCCAAGTGTTGGCCGAGAATGTTCAAGATTTTCCGGTGTGGTTCCCCCTTGTCAATAGTGCAGGGCAGCGGGGCTGACAAGGGCAGTCGTTCGGATAGCACGAAAAAACAGGTACCGTCCGTAAGAGTAGGTCATAGCACCGCTACCCGGGCAATCTTTCCCTTACAACACACTGTATGGCGTATGCCCGTCTCCATCAACAAAGAGCAAAACGGAAGGTTGTTAAAGCCCTTTTTATTTCATTTAAACAATGATATAATGATATCAACCCGTCAAGCAATAGGCTACCCACCTCTTGTGTAGACCACTGGAATCCAGCTACAACCGTATCTTTAATGTCTTGCATATATTGAACAGATTTTGTTGCATCAATCAACATATTTGGACCACTGCCCTCTGGACCGAAACACCATATCTTTCTACCAAGTCCACTCTCAATACCGAAATTATCATCCAGATAGCGAGCACGCTCTTTAAAGTCCTGTGTAGCTGTAACTGTACCCTGGTGAAAGAATAATAATCTTATGTAATTATACGAATGTTGCAGCATTTGGAACACCAGTGTTCGCTGATTACTCTTTTTATTACAATCTCATTCTGCAAATTTCCCATCATGTATAACAGGGAATTCTTATGTAACAATGTATTGTACAAACCTCTTCTATTTCTTCTGATAGACCTTCTGGTAGCGGTTCAGCTGTAGCATATAATCTCAGTAATTTATTGTTACTTTTTGATAAACACGTTCTATCAGACTTGGTCGTTACCGTTTCTTTATAACTCACTACCGGGTTCTTTCTCTACAAAATACAAAATAGTGCCGTTTTATAACACGAGAAGGTTCAGACGTGGGGCCCTTTTGTCTGCCTTCAGGGCCCCCTAACTAGGGTACAGTTTAATTTTTCTCATCGGTTTTAGCATTTTTTCTCCTGTTTTATTTTTCAAATTTCTTCGATTTTTTTCGAGAGGAGGCCGGCGCAACCTATGAAAAGCCTTTGTTCAGACGTAATACTATTATTTTAGCTATATTAAATAAATTAGATTTCATTGTTTTAAATCATGGATTACAGCGACAACGCCACCTCGTCTTAAATAAATTAGAAATCTGTTTTAGAATACTGACCTTTAAAGGGATACCAGCGTGTTTGTTTTCTAGATCATTCAAACATATTTCTAGATGTAATTCACCAGCGCCAGCTACTATATATTCACCACTATCCATAGTACACTGTAAATATTAAAATATAGAATAGTTCACTGTAAATATGAAAATATAGAATAGTTCACTGTAAATATTAAAATATAGAATAGTACACTGTAAATATTAAAATATACACCATCAATAGTACATTCTAAATAATAAAATATACACCATCAATAGTACACTGTAAAAAATAACATTATTTACCTGTATCATTGTGTCCGCTTTAGCCAATCTCTTCATTCCTTCCACAAGCTTAGGTAAATCAGATGCATGAACAACGTCCACTGCAACTCGAACAACAGGACTTACGGAAAATTTTAAAACCTGAATTTTTAAAAATTAAACGATGTGTTATCATTGGCATCGAGAAAATATGTAGGATTATAGAGTAACATAATTTATATGATTGGTAAATTGAGAAGTTAAAAGGATATACATGTAAATATTTGCATACGTTCTAATGTGAACATGCCCGATGTAACTGTACCACTCGAACAATTACCCCATAAAACTCCCAAATAACCAAAGTCTCTTTAAATAAGAATCAGAAGAGGTTATTTTCATTTATTTTATTAAATTATTATATTTTTTAACAACGTGTTCTATCATAGAATATGTTTTTATAATTGTATACCTTCATGTTATGGGCGTGTTCATGAGATGTCACAGTTCCTGTCTTTACAAGATATCTATCTACACCACCGAGACCAGCAACATTACCACACGGCACTTGACTTAATCCAGTGGCAGCTCCACCCATCATAACCACAACCCTGAAAGTTATAAACACTATTAGAAATAACATGCATTAAGCGCGAACGCGAATAAACGAAAGAAAATGAACACATTCTGGTGTTAAAAATAAAAATAAACAACAGTTTTCTTACCTTGGTATAGATGTTAAATGTAGATTTGGATCGTTCTTTTTTCCTGGGGTATAACCTGGGCACATGATTCTAACAGGTAATCCACTTGAAACAGTTCCAGAAAACACTCGACCGAACGCATAGAAACGGCCTTTATCCTGGGATGGCACCATCTTCGATACATACATCATTAAAGGTCCGTTTGGATCACAACTTTGCATGGCTACAAAACAAACATTGGTTAATATGAAATACCAAGGAGTATGCCTCCAGTGGCGGATCCAGGATTTTTTTTTGAGGGGGGTGACAACTCCATGTTTTGTCTCAGCTAATTTCTGCCGCTAGTAACATAGATGTTTATTGTGTGTCTGATAAGATGCGCACTGTGTGCTATATTAATATATACGACCATGCGTGCATGTCCCGGTGGAAGCATGTATGACCCGGGATTCCTAAACACCGGTGGGGAGGGGGGTGACTAGTCACCCTAGTCACCCCCCTGGATCCGCCCCTGGCCTCTTCGGTGTCAAACGTACTCAGTGTAACGATACCGTCAGTAATTTACACTTTTTGATATGATAATGTAAGTTGTCAAACAGTAATCAGGCGCGGATCCAGGATTTTTTGCAGGGGGGGGGGGGTCTAGGTTTGATAATTGCTTAACTAATTGCGCTCAACCGATTACCGGGGGGGGGGGGCACCCCCAGAAAAAAATGGTAAATTAGATTCAATTTGGTTCATTCTGACGTATTTCCGGAAGGTAAATTCCAAAATTACAAGTCTAAATCGCCAATAAAATCGCATAAAAAATTTTCAAGCCTGAGCAGGGGGGGGGGGGGTCCGGCCCCCCTGGACCCCCCTCTGGATCCGCGCCTGGTAATGGGGTTAATTTTAAAAAAAGAAAACATCGCAGTATCCAGTCAATAAGTTTACTTGTACTGTATTACATTAAACTTATATTAATCTAACGTACCAACGGCAGCTTCGTCATCCAAGGGGCCTTCATATAAAAGTTGTGTTCTGTATTTCTGGGCCACGACTGGCGAAGGTAAATGATTAATGATCATATCTAACATGGCGTCAGCAGCTGGTAACCATTTCTTCATCACTGTTTTCATAAAACTTTTACCCTCTTTCTCCATTTCTTCAGAATTTAACTTGATTCCAACTTTAGCGACAAGTTCCTTGGTTGTCTCTTTTTGACAATCTTTAGACGCTTGAAGAACCTAGGGAGGATTAAAATGATGATAAGTATAAAAGCTGTTGGCATCTACACAAAACTTGTATAAAACATACAATAATTTAAAGCAACCATGGGACTTGATGTATTTACATTTTGAACTTATTCGAAAGCATAAAACTCTCACCTTCATTAAAGGTTCCATGATAAACTTGTTGAATCCACGAACAGAACCATCTGTCTCTGTTTTGGTCCATTTTTTTGTCTGTGGATTAAAGAAGTTATCTCCCCACAAACGGCTCGTCATCTTTTTCTCTGAGATAGAGAACAGTTTCGCATACATCTTAGCGAATGTTTTCAAATTAAAACCCCATCCGTGCAAACCAGAACCAAATGAGACATTGCCCTTAACTGGATCAAGCTGAAAGTACATAATGAATCAACATACCATTACCCTGAACGTTTTTGTCAAGTGTGTTTGAAAGGTGGAATATTATTAGATCCCCACAAATTGCCCAAAGTATCACAAATGTCTCAGTACTCCAGATCTGTATCTGGGTTTTTAATAGTCTGTCCTGTAAACTTACCGAAACATCACCCATTGGAGAACTTTCATCACCATACATAGACAATATAACGTTGACGTTTTCAACTATTTTTCTCAGGCCTTGGTAAATCTCTTCGGCTGATAATTGTTTCTCAAAAATACATCGATCCAGTTTATTCATCATTAAAACTGGTTTAATGTATTCAGCTAGGGCTTGTCTTAAGACTGTTTCCGTCTGTACACAAACTCCTATAAGATTGAAGAAAAGTTGATCTCAATAATTCAAATGTGAAAAAAAAAAACCCGAGAAGACGGTAATTAAATAATGCGATCTATTAAAATGGAATGGTTTTCTGGTATAGCGCAAAATAAAAGGTACATACCAGATATACAATCGACCACAACCATTGCCCCATCTGTCACGCGAAGAGCTGCCGTTACCTCGGATGAGAAATCAACATGACCGGGAGAGTCGATTAGATTAATTAAATATCCGTTACTCTCAACAACCTCTTCTGCTCTCTCATCTTTAACATCATCACGTTCAACTTCATAATATAATGAGATGGCACTGTGAATATAATAAGGTAAAAGTCCCAATAAATAGGTTTATAATCATATAATACTATCTTTATTTCATATCAACACTTGTATTGTCAGTAGAGAGATTTTTACTAGAGCAGTTTTGTTAAAGGTTACGAGTAAATTAAACAAACCATTGTAAACCTTTAATAAATTAACTAAGTATTGGTACATTTGAATACCATAGGACAAAAAGTCTTTGTTTAATAAACCATAATTGTGATGTTCTCTTATTTCACCTAGTATTCTGGAATGCCTGGAAAGTAAATCTCTGCGGTAGATTCAAAGTTGTCAGTTAGAATCTGACTGTCGACGATTTAATCAGAGTTTGGTTTCATATTATGACTTACGTTGACTTGATGGTTATTCCTTTCAATTTTTCATCTTCTCTGGTATGGGTGGCCATCTTATCTCCAGCTTGATCTTGAGAGATAAGACCAGCTTTAGCCAACAGAGAATCAGTCAGGGTAGTTTTACCATGATCAACATGAGCAATAACTACCATATTCCTGATATTACTCTGACGGCTCATCACCGCACCAAGCTGCTCTTTGGAGAGGTTTACCTAAAATTAAACTGATATTGTTACTTTTTCTAGAAGCAGCTGACAAGGTCTTAAGACTTTTGTATCAATGCAGTACCGGAAATAAAATCTAGATTAGGAGAATTGTTAGTGGAAACAGTGTGTGAGTCCCCCCCCCCCGCGATTTGACTCGGTATCCGTTTTGGCGAACTTATATTACATTTTATTTTAACTAAGATAGAAGACACACAAAATAAAATACAGTAGTACAGACTAGATTTATTTTACAGTCGAAAAGGTCTCTATTTCACGGATGTTTTATAAAGACAATAATAAAAGTGAAGTAAGATGATAAATTAATTTTCGAATGAAATACCAACAGAGAAGAACATAGTTGACGTAAGTTCTCCCAAGCCCCACCCCTACGCTCAAGGAACCACGCCAAGTGTAGCCTATATCGAATCAAGCCACGATTCCTTTGTGGACAAGACGTTATAAGGTTCCTACCTCTGAGATTAAACCTATTTATATGAGGCATGTAATCACTCCTTTTGTGTTTTGCCAATTATTCTAATTCATAGTAGAATTCGGTAGATGTTTGAATTCCATTAACAAAATGATTTTTATGAGGTTTTTTTTTTTCATTTTTTTTTTGTTTCGCCAACTAATTATTGACAGAAGTAAAAAATTATATATACACACAAGCCTATAAAATCAAACCATATCATAACCGTATGCTTACCATTTTACTGTTTTGTCGGCTCTGGGGCTTCTTCCAATATTAGATTTAATCACCGGGTGCAATGCACACACTCGTTACGTTCACATTTTTTACAATGTAAAGTGTCCGTTTCGTCCGGGGTATTTATAGGTGCTCCGCGAAGCCTTGGTATTTCACAACACCATTCCCACAATGCGCTTGATGTCAATTTGTTGTGCAATCGTTAATACACGGTTCAGTGTGTAGATCAATGTTTTTAATAAATGTTCCCAGTTCGAGTTATGTTTATATTTATAGAACACACGTTGATTTACTAAATTTATTTGTCTATGTCTATATTCAATGAATATAACGAAACGTGGCTATGGACTAGGTGTCGATCACCGCAGGTGGGGTTTTAGAAATACGGACATCATAAAAAACATTATATCGGCCTAATACCTAATACTTATAATGATTTTATTTTTAAAAAGCCCGTATGTGAGCCGACACACTCGTTGTCACTTTCAATTTGAAATCACGCCACTTGACTCAATGTCAGGCGCAACGTTATTTCTACCCCCCCCCCCCCACACACACACACGTTTCATATTATTATATTATACTATAATATATCTACACAATTATCGCCAATAATTACTATGACAGTGGCCTATATTACAAAATAAAAATTATTTTACTAGACAGTCCAATAGGTACGGGACTGTGGATTAATGCTGTTTGTGGGGGTGGGGAGCACATTATTCAAAAATAAATGCAGAAGTATCAAATTAGATAAACAAGACTATCTCTTAACTACCAAGAGTTAGTCCCCTTTATTTATTCTTGACTGAAGAAAACTTAAAAAGGCACCCATGGTGATAATGTAAATAAACAGGTGTGATCTCATCAAAAATGGTGTGTTTTCTTTATCTAACATCCCACCCCCACCATAAAGTACTACACTAATCACTTATGAAACTAGGCCTTATACTAATGAAACTTTTTCCATTTAAATACCACTTACCTTACATAATATGGGAATAATGTTTTTATGGTTTTTTAAGAATTATTGTTGTTTAATAATAATAGTAGTAATAGAAAGTGGTTAGGAGTTATACTGTGGTCATTAATTAGCAGGTGTGTAAACTAGCTATAAAAGATGCCGGTTGATTACACAAACCTAACCAATAGTGGTATACATTATTTAGTAATCCAAGGAATTGAAGGAAGAAAGGGGGGGGGGCAATGGCTAGCTGGCCGGTCTACTCTGGCTTGCAGTTGGGTTTACTCCAGGTACTCTGGTTTCCTCTCACAGGAAAGACCCCTACGTGTGCGCTAAGATAATAAAAATTTAAAATAAGACAAAATGTCTGTGATATCACCTTTCACCTTCAGTGAAAGTGGAGATGTTAAACACTAAGAACAACAACAGGAAGACTGGGCAATTTTACTAGTAATAGAGTAGTGGCATAACACAACCTTAATTAGATCTATGGACAATTTTTACCGAATAGTAATCATTAAAGTCTCAATACCACTCTCGTTGTAACTGAACAATATGTCCCAATCTTTACTCTCGTCAACAAATTGTATTATTTTACAATATTCCAATTAACTGATGATACAAATTTCATCTTAACACATCTAATTTAAAAAATTGGAAAAATTCAACTTATTGATTTGAAAAGTCTTTTCAAATGTTACTTGGATTTTAAAATATTTTCGAACCTTCTGGACAAGTAAAATAGGATGTAATGGATACTTTACACAACAGGCAGGGCACTTAAACATCTAGTCCTTAGAATAAGGGTATTATTTATTTTGTGGAGCTGCCAAGCCAGCAATAGTGTTATTATCCCTTTAAGTATATGATTTATATTTGTTTTTGTCATACATTTTCATTTGTAGAAGGTTATTTATTTATAAGTGAACGGTGTGAAATGTACATTCCATTTGAAATACTAGACTCACAATACAATTTGAACAGGAGAGCTGATTATTATAACTGTATAGATATCAGTATGTATATAGCCTAGTTGTTTTAGAGTCAAATCCAGAAAATGTCATTGATCAAATCTGTATTATAAATAACTCCCCTTATCAACATGAAAATGGTTATTTGCCACACTCATATATATGTGCAACAGACCAAATCTTAGAGATTGGGCAGTGTTACCTTGTAGAAATTAAGTGACAGTTTTATGCCAGTTTCAATATAGCTGGACTATTATAAAGTTTTAGATAAAGAAAATAGCTGCCTATTTTTAACATATTCCCTTGATGACGACCTTTCTTATAATTTTCAGGGTAATGAAGCATCCCATTTAACAGCAGAACAACTAGAAGAAATATCAACCAAAACACCATGTATGTTTAAAAAAGCTGATCCTCTTTGATTTAGCTTAATTTAAGTCAAAATAAAGTATTAAATTGGGTTGATCCAATGTGTTATGTTTGGTTATTGATGGGACAAGTTCAATAAATTAAAATTTTTGTTATTCTAATCTGACTTGTTATATAATTTTAGTTACTGTGTTGTATGTTTAGATTGGCTTTATCATAAGATTTTCAATGAAGATAAATTATTTCAGAAAACAGATCAACATACAAAATCATTTTGTTGATTCTTTTTAATTCCATTCTTACACACAGTTAATATTTATCTCAATACATCAAATTTTCAATAAGGACTGGATGTCATTCCACAAAGCAACTCAATGTAATGCTATTATAAGAAATAGACAATTTTATATTTCTCTAAATACAAAGAAGACTAATTTATAAATTCATTTTTATTGGCTAGCTGGTAATATAAAAATAATTGTTACATAAACCATATACAATTACTAACAAATAAACAGAAAGTATTTGATTGATATTCATTTTTTCCCAGTTAAAACAAAAGAATTAGAGAAGCTGTTAAAGAGATATTCACAATATGATTCATCAGAACGAGGGATTAATGGAATACCATACAATACATGTGTTTCAATTCCAGAATTTTCGGGAAATAGATTAGTTCCATTCATCATAGAGCATCATATGGACAAAAATTCAAACAGTATATATCCAAAAGAGTTTCTTGCTATTTGTGGCATTGTAAGCCCAGACACTTCAGCCTTGGTGAAAAAAGAGTTTTTATTTGAAATGCTTGATGAAAACAATGTTGGTGTTTTAAAGCATGGTGAAATGTTTAGTTTATATAAGATAATATTTGGTGAAAGTATCAGTGATAATATTATCTTAGATTTAACATTTAGAGCTTTAAATCATACGGAGTTAGAAAAACCGGGGGAAATAAGAAAGGATGAATTTATGAAGGTAATTGTAATATGCCATTTTTGATAGCCTCATTTGTCAAGCAATTAGTTTTTCTGCAATATTTTGCTATGCACTGGTTAATTGGGCATAATATATTTTGCGAGTCATGACAAAACATTTTGTAAACATATTTGGAGCTCTGATTAAACCTGAACGATTTTAATATGCTGTCAGATATTGGTTGTTAATCAGACTATTGACCAGTCATAATTTGGAAGAGAAATTTGCTTTCATTACAGCAATGTTGATTGGGATTATGTCTAATCAAATGAAACACTGCCAGGAGTATGTCTGAAAACATCATATTACATTTCTTTGGACAAAATCGATTTCAGTATCCCCTAACTCTTGTAGGTAGTGGAAGTGTATATTCAGACAACTTGGCTTAAACATACATTTTACAAGAGCTGTTGAATGTCTTTCTTTAGGCCTTAACTGTTATCTTCATTATTAATTATACATTTATTAACAAAACAAGACCATAATCAACTCTTAACTAATATATCTTTAATATCATTTTATATTTCAGATGATTCCTGATAATGAAATAATGTCTAAACTATCTGTTAATCTTCAGTTAACATAACAAACAATATAATGTGATGTGATATACAAAGTTTGATCAAGTTTCTTACGGTCCACTAAAGTAGTGTGGATGTTATATTGGTCTCTGAAGTAACTAAATCTGGATAATTATCAAAATGTGGTGTAGCTATTTAAAGGATATGCATAAAAAACACTATGCCTACATGGTTAACCATTTTCGTGTTGGTTAAAAGGTGTAAATTTTTTTGTTAAGTTTCTACATGACCTATGAACAATTCTGAATAATGGTTCTGATGATCATGGAAAGTTGTTCTGTTCTATCTCTTTTTTAAATCTAATTACATCATCGATACCACCTGCATATGAAAAATGGTCAAGGTTGATTCAGCGTTTCTTAAGAAGTTGAAATTGTAAACTGACGACGGTCATAAGCCCTGAGGAAACTATGTGCTCCAAAACACAACTACTAACAACAATTATTCCTAATTATGGAGAATAAATTCATTTAGGTTGATTTATGACATTATATTGTAGGAAATAATTCCAATACTTTAATAATAATAATGATATTTGTATCGTGCAACTATTCACTCCACTAAACATACATTATGCAAGAGCTAAATCTGCCTATTGTAGGTCTTTCTTTAGGCTTTACTTATATAAACTATTAATTAGACATTAATTAACTTATCCAGACCATAATCAACTCTGAATATCAATGCTAGCCTGTGATATTTGTTTGACTATGACCCAATTTGCTGCATAATTTCCTTCACGTTTTAATGATAAAATGGATAATCACAACTATGATTTTTGTCGTACTGATTGAGGCTAGGTAATCTTTCAATCGGTTAATTTTCAGTTCATTGTGAAATTTTCAACAAATTGCCTTTACATTGTCAAGTTTTAAACGATTATAGTGAGAACTGAAAACTCATTATCTAATCTCCCATAATGTATCTTTAAAAATCACTCTATATGGAATAATTTAACCTTGTATTGATTTTAAAATTAATCAGACATTAACTAATCACACACATCATATAAAAGTAGAATATAGTAGGGATGTACATTTATCGTCAGACATCTAATGCTTTATATAATATATCAGGATTTTCTATATCTTTTTTACTTTGTATTAATCGTAGTTCTAGTTGATGCGTTGTTGGTTTTTCTTGACCGGCAAGAGCTGAAAAGTTAAACAGAAAGTCTGTTAATAACATACTCTTCAATTATCTGGTTGTAAAGTAGCATTATGTAAAATCTAAATTTGACTATCACCTCTCTGGGCCATTGGATGGCTCCAATTTTAAGTAGATTATAACGCTGCTGCCATTTAAGAGTTTAAAGATTGGTTGTCATGTCAGTCAGTAAAACACATACTTACAGTAGGTAAAATGTGAGAGAAGTTGACAAGGGTAGCCACACATTTATTCTTTTGTAGGTAATGGGAACATTTACAAGACATAAATGAACGGAGGCAACGAGAATATATACGACCACATTTCCACATGGGGGTATATAATGCTAAAATAGGTAATCAAGACTTTGTCGCGACTGTCAAATACCATTGTGAAGATAATAAACAATCTATGCTACATTTTGTCAAAACGTCAAACACCTATAACTTCACACAGTATCAAGTTATTTTCAATATATACATTTTTCATTATCTATTTTTGAACTTGAACATAATTTATAGCAAAAATAGCCAGCTCTCTATTTAATGCTTACATAAAATTCATCTGTAATCAAACAAGCATGCAGAATGTGAGGTGAATATAAGCCATAAGGTGTTAAATCTTGTGAGCTGGTTGACAAAGAATATTATATACATGTAGTCTTGTACTATTAGTGATAAATGTCAGCCTTTAGAGCAATCAATATATGACCTAAATATTTGGGTGACAAAATAATGGTCACATCTCTAGAAATGTGTATTGCATGGATTTATCTCTATTTGATATATATTATCATTTAGATCAGTTTTCAATAATGGAGCCATGGTGGCTCAGTGAGATGGCACTGGCTAACTAACGGGGTGTTCATAGGTTAACCAAGTGTTGGCTTAAACAGTGGTGCTAGGGTGACCACCTTTACTTCATCATATTGCGGGACGTTTATGAAAAAAATATATTTTGTTCAAAAACCCCGTTATTGTCTGCGTAGCGCCGAAGGCGCGAGACAGCGGCGGGGGGTTCGGGGGTCCCTCCCCCAAGAATTTTTGAAAACTAAAATCCCGGAAACGCCATTTCCAGCAATCTGACACAAAAAATGTCGCAATGAAATACTCTGATTTGGTAGTGATTGTACTGATTGTAGTATAGTATCATCTTAAAATATTTATCGACTGGTTTTGTAAGCTGATCAGATTAAGGTGTGCTCGGTTGGTTACGCCTGTCATTGTCACTCAGTTTCTGCACGTGCATTAAATCATTGCTTGATATGTCATTGAATAAAAGACACGACCAACATATACTTCGTGTTATTATTTTGTTTTATCCAAATCATATTGTTACAGTGACAACTTTTAATTTTCTCCTGAATACATAACTCAAGACAGTTTAATGAGTTTATGATTTATGATGACGTAAAAAAAATGATCTGAAGAATTGTGTACGTACAGCCATTATATATCAACACAGTCGAACGATAAAGTGACCAAGTATATCATCCACAGTATTCGACAGTGCAAACACGACTTACTTGTCACACCAATTTTCATACTTTCCAAAGATATCAGAAATAAGCGAAGTTCGCCGAATGGTGAAAGGCATGAAGTGTCTTGAAAATGGGACTACTGTAGGGGAGGTAACTCATGGCTGAAAAATTTATTGACTTTCCCCACAATAAATTGTTGCCCATTTGCATCCGCTTACAGTACTTAGACCTATTATAGTATTAGGAATGCAAATAAATTAAAACACTAAAAAAGACTATCGAGACTAGATTCATGCACATTACTGCATAGAAACCTTCAATGTGAGAAATTTCGGGACTTTTTGACTGTTTATAAAGAATTTGCGGGACGCGGAACTTGTAAGCGTTTTGCAGGACTGTCCCGCGAAATGCGGGACGGGTGGTCACCCTAAGTGGTGCAGGAAGGAGGGCCTTGAAGAAACATAATAATATGTCATGATTTATGGGGAAGCATATACAGAAATAATTTTGATTGGTTTGGATGCTAAAGCCCATGCAGAGTAAAATTATCTGATACTTCCTACCCTGTTTGACCTAAATTTACCATGGAGCCTGAATACAATGGCCTAAAATATATGATACCGGGGATGAATCCCGGCAACGAAACAAAAGTCACCCAGGACCCAAGTTCGATGACCTAAAACATTCCCGGGTTCATGCTGGTTAATGTGATACCACACACATATATTGGGGCGGAGTGCGGCGTCGAAGGTAATGGGCAAAACCTTTACCCATACATGTTATCAAGGGTATCTATATAAAAATTTCAATCTCCATAGATTGCCATGCATTTGTATTAAATGTTATATAGACTCACATGTAGCATGATCTAAAGTTCTTTTGATGACAGCTTGAAGTGTTGATACTGTTTTTTCTATAGCTGTCTGAAAACAACAAAATCATTAAATTCAAGTGAAATGGGGATTTGGAAATTGTGGCAATCTATAAAGTGTTTTGGGGGGGGGGGGGGCTAACAAAACTTGAGTCAATAAAAGTGGTATGAGAGGAGAAAATATTGTATTTTTTTCTGATTACAATGGTGTATTTATCATATTACTTTGAGATGTTTGTAAGCTGTTCATACACTAAAATTGAAACAGTGCCAATGTTTTTGTATCTTTTCTGAATTACAATGCATACCAAATGAAAGTAATAATAATTGTCCCCCTTCTTTACAGTTGAATTGTCCCGCAGGCGCTTGAAGAGATTAAAATAAAACTTCTTACTACTGCTTGACTAGTATAGTATATGTAGAATGTATTTCAGAGGCCATCTTTGTTATGACTCGTTGGCTAAATTTCATCTGCAAACATCTCACAATAGTCACTAGTTCTAAGACTTCCCATTGTTTTAATTGCCAACAAGACTTAATGTGATCATTATACACCCTCAAATGTAGTTAAATTGGTCATTTTACAGCGTTATTAATTACAAATCAAACTTAAAGTGTGTTCACTTGGCTATTCATATCTTCAACCATCTCCAAGGACCGGAATTACGACGAAATCAGGTCAAAAGAAGTCTGTATCACCCAGTCCCTTTATAAACCTAAGTTGGATTTGTAATTAATAACGCTGTAAAATCACCAATTTAACTACATTGGAGGGTGCATAAATCTTGTTGGCAATTAAAACGATGGAAAGTCTTAGAACTAGTGATATTATGAGATTTTAGCAGACAAAATTTAGCCATACGAGTCATAACAAAGATGGTCTCTGAAATACCTTCTACATATACAATACTATATAGCCAAGCAGTAGTAAGAAGTTTTATTTTAATCCCTTCAAGTGCCTGTGAATTGTCCCTCTATTCTTACCTTTAAATTTTTATCTTTGTGAACCCATGCTAAAAGAGTTGCAGCAAACAGATCTCCTGTTCCAGAGAATGTTGCAGGTAAATATGGCATTTCTACTTTATAGGATTCCTTTTTCTTTCCTAAAATATCATTCAAAACAATATCATGTTTATGTGTAATTATTGAATAAAAAAAACTAAGAAATTTGCAGGCAATATGGTAAAGTAGATTAAGGCCTGTGTTTTAATGCAGTTTATAGAAGTTACAAATACATATATTGAATAAATATATTCAATGTAAATTTCCAGTAGAATATATTATAACTTTTGTCATAAGAGTATTCACATGAGTCCACAAATTAAACAAGAAGTAATTAACATAAATTGTTGAACCTCAATATCTACAATATTGGTGACAGGGGCAATAACATAGGGAAGGATTGTCGTGCAACTATGAATTTTGATTGGGTTCTTCATTATGGTTGTCCCAAAATCATAGCTGATAACAAAATACTACCACATGAAATATTCAGAGTACATGTATATCAAAATGTTCATCAAACTTTGTAGAAAGTAATGACTGCAGTTTTTCTTCCTGAATAAACAACAGAATATAATATATAATTTTACCTAATACAGAGCTAGCTATACAGAGTAAATGTCCATCATTACCCAGAAGACTACTACTTAAAACAACAGTTACAACACCTCGTTCATGTAATATATCTATAGCTTTTACACAATCTTCTATACTCCTAATACTCACTTCCGTTAATAATCTGTAATATATATCATTATCAATAATTAATAACTGAATATTTAATGAACAGAATACCATTAACTAACTAAACGTGTTCCCTTTGAACGGGTTGGTTTGTGATCTTATGGCCAATTTTATTGCTTTCCTTTAACAGTATAATGTATGAAACAAGTGGTTGCCAAAAAGATATGCCCACATTTTACAAAAGATGGATGGGGAACAGGAAAAATCATCCAGACTATTCCTTTCATTGCTTCACACTGAATTAAGAGTTGAATTTTGATGGGCAACAATATCATTCAAGATCTGTTGATTCATCGGAATCAGCAAAAATTGTAGATCCTCCAGGGTAAACATCAGGAGCTTTATTATAACTCAATCATAGTTATGGTATAAAGGTGACATATGGGAGGCTCCACAAGCTATAAAGGATTTCAGTTCAAATATTAATGTCACAAGATTGTGGGTTAGGGCGAGGGTTAACGTTAGCTAAAAATCTAAAAACCTGATTTTGCGTACAATCAGGGGCAATAATCCATGAAGTTATGGTCTGATACAAGCCAACACCAAAGAAACCCAAGATCTTTGGGATATAGACCTATATTTAAATAACAATGTGGGCAGATATCAATACTTACTCTAATTCAAATTGATTAGGTGTAATAATATCAGCTAATGGAATGATGACATCTCTATACACTGGTAACAATTCCTGAGGTACATACTGAAAATATACATTTCACATGTATAAACTCTTTTTTTAGAAAAATAATACTATGTTCTAAAATATTTTAACAGATTCAATTTAAAGAAATACAAAAGAACAGCTGAAATTGTAGATTTGCCCAAATTTCGCAAATGACTGCAGTCAAACAAGGACTAGTGTGTTGGCTATTGCCAGTCAAAGGAAATGGGGTTTGAAGTCCTACTATTCTGTTCTGAACTGGACTAATGAAGACGGGCATATGCCATACAGTGTGCTATGAGAGAAATTTTGCCTGGACAGCGGCACTACAACCTAAGCTAATATTGAATTCCAACTGTCAAAGGATCTTTTACATGCACACCAATGTGTACACAGGACCTCGTTTTTTGTACCATCCAAACTACTAGACAGCTGTCCTTGTCAGGCTCTCCGTCCTGACAAGGGTGGACCACGTCAGAAAATTTGGATGAACTTTCTTGGCCAATGCAGGGATCAAACACTTGACCTCCAGGCTAGCGAACCAGCATCTTACCCACTTATCCACCGTGACCCCCCACTTAAAAGCAACTATATACAAGGGGAGGGAAATGAATCAAGCAATCGCTCTAATTTCTGAATTATTTGATATCTTATGGATATAAATCCACACAGCAAGTTTATTTTAATTGGATTTAAATTGTAAATTCCAAAACAATCACTAGCTATTCATGAAATATTTTATCAAAATGTAAATTCTGATGGCTAATGCCTTGACAGCCTATTTTGTCAAGGACAAATTTAGACCAAATTATTATGTGATTGTAAGTAATGTGGACAGACCAATAAATAAATAATTTTTTTTAAGTAGCCTATTAGTAAAAATTTAGAAAGGGATATACAATATTTATACAATAACCCACCATCCTATCTTTATTAATTATCTTTCCATTTAAACCTACCATCTTGCCATGATCTCCCATCACAGGATCACATACTAAAATAAACAAAGATAGGTTGCCAGGCAACAAAACATACACCCACATCAGCTTAGTCGTCCCGACAATCAACAAGGGTTGTTGCATTGGACAAGTAAACAAAGGTTGTTGCACATTTTTTTTTTTTTGTAATGAAAACATTTACAACACACTAAAATCAGATTACAAGTAACAAAACAATTTATTAAGTAATTATCAGAAATCATTAGAATTTGTTTCAATTGTTTTTTGATGACCTTAAACATTGAGTATAAATTTATATCAACTTTCGTCTCTAGCACTCCACAAGATTTTTCAGTGCCATCTGATATTGTAACACCCTAATTAAAGTGCACCTCTCAAATTTATAAAAGTGTCAGGGCGTACTTGTTGAAATTCAACAGGCCTCTTTTTGTCTCATGAACATACATACTGTGTATCCATCTAATGTCAATCGGATATTAACTATTGCCTCTTGGGTGTACACAAGCAATTTTGGAACCAGACAGACTGGGGCGACGAAAATATACAATCACATTTCAATGTGGCCGTATAAAAATGATCAATGTTTCTATTCTCTGAAATATATTTGAATAGCTGGTTTAATGATTGCTGAGCTATTCTATTTTTTTGAACACATCAGTCACATTACTAAAACAAATTTATCATTAGTTTTATCATTGTGTGCAAAACATTTACTTAGTAGCCTGTACCACCTGTTTCCTAATGGATTAATAATTATTTGATATCCAAGGTCACAGCACAATGTTGCTTCAGCTTCTGAAATAAGTTCTACTTTCGTTTTAAATTCAAATCATGACTATTTTATAAAAGAAACTAACTTACCATATTTTACACTGGGAGATTTAGCTTTGATGTCTCTAACCATTTCACCAACCTTTTCCAAAAAACTCTTGGACCCAATATAACCTAAAAACAAGCCAACAGGTAACAATTCAGGGAATCCCCAAACAAACAAATGACACACATTAATTATTTGCACTTTTATCTTTTAATCAAAGATTATCAAGCAATCCACTTCATGCAAACAAGACTTCATTGATGGATATTTCTATTAGCTAGATCGAATCATGAAACAAGCGCCACAGTGACTCAGCAAGTAAAGTTCTGACTCGCTAACCTGGAGGGTAGAAAGATTTCCTCAGGATTTTCCAGCATGTTTTCCCCTTACCAGTGGTGCATGACAGAGGACCTGGCAAAGAACAGAGATGGGACAAAAAAAAACAAAATCCTTGTAAAACTCATTGGACAATTAACGTAAGCCTCTAGGGCATTTGCAACAGGAGATCATAACAGCTTTACTAATCAGTGAAAATTTGGCATAATGTCAAACATTGCTGTCTCGGCCTTGGCCTATCTCTTGGTGACTTCCCGAAGTCCAGTTGTCAACCATGACATTATTGTATTTTCCATAGATCTGTAGGGGTTGTACTAACCACCCTAACAGTTTAAAAGACACATTTTACACCACATTTCTGACCCATTAACTTATTCCATGTGATATGAAGATATATTGACGAAGAACCCAGTTAGTAAATCCCCACAGATCGCTTCTACACTCCATGTATCTAACAGTGTATATGATTATGTATAGATCTGTATGGGTTGTATTAACCCTGACAATTTAAAAGACACTTTACACACCATTTCTGACCAACAAAATACTAATTTTTAACAACTTTCTTTTTGATGTATTTAAATTTTTGTTGTTTTGAGAGATTTGCTCTGTGGAAAGTTTACATTCTTAAAGTTAACAGTGCCATCTGATATTGTTACACCCAAATTAAAGTGCATCTCTCAAATGAGATATAAAATCAACCATTTATAAAAGTGACAGAATTCTCAATCTATTATATGGTAATTTATGTCATCAAGAGTGTCAGGTTATTTAGTGTATCTACATGTAATGCGTTAACATTTAAATTGTAAGCTGATTTTGAAAATTGTGATTATAATTATAATAGTCAAGTATATGAACATGAATATGAATTTTATCATCTTCATTAAGTAACTGTGTTGAGGTTTATTAATGTATATAATTTGAAATGGACTACATGAGCTTGAATATCATAAAATATCTTCATCTTGTTGTCTGGTATTATCCCTGCATCAAAACGATTTATTATGTACTTTAATATAGCTGATATGAAACTTGTATACTACCTGTTAAAACATGAGAATATTTCAGTAAATTGTTTTGTTTCAATCCTTCATATAATGCACCAATATCATTAGAGTCTAGAACCTGTCCTTTAACTTTTCCATATCCTAAAAAAAAATCACGTTTAGTACTACATTACAATCTCGGTAAATGTAAAAGAGGAACAAAATGATGTCTAATTACTTGTTGATATAGAGAGTAACACATGATTTATCTTTTAAGGGTATATTTGGGGGTAATTAAAATAATATTATCAATAATATTGGCATCAATTTATAGTAAATAATTACCTGTGTGATTTGAGAATTGTACAGAATTAATGGGGCTTACATCAAACCCTAAAACCTGTAATTATAAATAAATTATTTATAACATATAGCATTTATTATCACAAGGAAATGAAGTGAAATGGGGGTTAATGTCCTGCTGTTCTGTTCCAAAGTGGGCTAATGAAAATGGACATACGCCACACAGTGTGCTATGAGGAAATTTTGCCCTGGCAGTGGCATTACGGCCTACTTTTAGATCGAATTCCAATGATTAAGGGATCTTTTACGTGCATGCCAAAGTGTACACAGGACCTCGGTTTTTCTTCCCATCCCAACGACTAGACAGTTTTTCTTGTCAGGCCCCCCGTCCTGCAACACTGACAAGGGGGAAACACGCCAAAAAAACCTGGATGAACTTTCTCAGCTAATGCAGGGATCGAACACTCGACCTCCAGGCTAGCCAGTCAGTTACTTTCGCAACTATATGTCATTTATGGGTATATAGAAATAATTAAAATATGTTCTAACAATTTCAAAGTTTGGCATGGCATTACACTACACTCTATACAGTACAGACCAATAAATGAAAATGAAATTGAAAAATTCTCCAATGTTTTTATATCTATGTGTCATATACAAACAGCTAGTTCACAGAATAAAATTCCATTTCCTCAATTTGTCATCAAGTACTTAATAACCACTGTATATGTCATATCATATGTATAAGAAAGTAGTATAGCTTTCTTCTTTTCTATACTGAACTGGTATCTTCTCAGATAGGCGTATGGGGAAATTTTTGACTTGGGAGGGGCCGCAGTGGTGGTTGGTGCCAAATAAAAATAAAATGTACCTTTAATTGCCTAACTATATAGACACCCTGAATTTAAATTCGCTGTTAAATTGGACACATTCAAGAACACAATATTTTTCAAAATAACTTTTACAAAGTACAATTGTGTCACGTGTGCCCAAATTTTCACAGCATTTGCTGCCCAGGGGGCAGCTCGTACGCCTATAGAGTATGAGAGTATAGGCTCTATAATATTATTATATGTCGGCTAGATCTATTATTTCATTGTCACGGTCATGTGATTGTTGTGTTAGGTCCAGGCCTTGGACTCCAGGGTTAGGGTTAGGGTTAGGGTTACATCTCGTGACCTTTGACCAAACAACTTGAAGTTGGCCTTCAAATAGATCAAACCGGTCTAAATTATATATTATAAGTGTTATACCTGAAGTGGAAATGTTGCACTTTTATTACCAACATAGCCATAGACCACTGTACTTTGAATAGACAACACACTACATTCTTCTTCTGACATGTTGTACGAATGACACTTTAATTATTTCACCAAAAACATCATGTAGCCTAACTGTAAGATACACGTGAACTGTCTTCTCTACTTCCAGGTCAATCATAAATTATCACGTGATATCAACATTGACAGAGGTCATGTGATCACAAAAATAGGGCGGAGCTAATTTTCTGTTGGCAAAAGGAAAACGTTGCTGAAAAAGGTATAATTTACGAAAAGGTTATTGCATGTCAGGAAGATAAGATCGGAAAGCCAGTGCGAAACCATTACTAGATATATATATATATTATTCTGATAATATCTTTCAATGGTTGTCATCCTTTGCATCTTGAATTTGAAACAATAGTTCAAGAGTGCAGGACAGCGGTCGTCTGCAGTCCCAGCAGTTGAACTCAGCTATCACTAGCTATCAGCTGGCTGTATGGTCACCCATTATTGGGGGACTGCCGAATTCCAGTGCTACCATGCAAACATCGTTACCGTACTTTAGAAACGATCTCTGATAGACGCTTAGACATCATTACAAAACTAAATTAGCAAATAGCTTGAAACTTTTTCTAATGAATAAGTAGGCCTAAATGTACATGTTATGTACCGGTGGCGGTAATTATATACTTTAGCCAATGTAACTGATTGGAATAAATAATTCAGCTTTGAACTGTATAGTTCTCATTACACTCGCATCAGGGACTGGCTATTGAATACTTGTCAATTTTAGAGACTTATATAGCTACTTTAAAGATAGTGTTGTTAATTAATAAACTGTTTTAATTAATTACTATAACTACATATTCATTTATAAGGTTGTAATTTCCTAACATTGTCTTAGCATATATTCTTGCAGTGTGAAAATGACAGGGGCGGATCCAGGGGGAGGGGAGTGACTAGGGTGACTACAAGTTGCCACCGGGACATGCACGCATGGTCATATAGCACACGGTACGCATCTTATCAGACACACAATCAGATCTATGTTACTAGCAGCAGAAATTAGCTCTGTAAATCGCGGTCGGCGAGACAAATCATGGGGTTGTCACCCCCCTCAAAAAAAATCCTGGATCCGCCACTGAAAGAAATAAACCATGCTATCTGCATTTTATCTACGACAAAATTCACAGATTTCTGTAGTTTTATTCAAGTGTGAGTTAATTTACTGTAGTGGATAACAATTAATCCGAGCACCTCAATGTTCACGGTTCACTGCTCATTTGTCAATCATTTCAAATATCTTGCATTTAGACTTGAAGTTCTGTTCAGTGCTTGTAAAATTGAAGCAAAACCCACCAGAGCTAGCAGTTTAAAATACTGTAGAACTGTCGCCACTTCCATTGGATGTAATAAAATACTTATAACATCCAGGCCCGTAGCCAGCTTACTGGCTTCGGAGGGGCAGTGAAGTTTTTAGGAGGGGCACATCCGTTACAGTCTACAGTAGTTATTTTAGAGTTATGGTTGGCAAATTTTCTTTCGGGGGGGCAAAACATTTTTTCAGGGGGGCATTGCCCCCCCTTGCCACCCTCTAGCTACGGGCCTGATAACATCCCCCTAGCACAAGACATTTTGTTCTTCTTTACTTTGCACTTTACAAAAAAAGAGTGGAATATTGCAATGTACGTTTTATTTCAACCCCATACACTTAACAAGAGCCAATTTGGGCCAGTAAGTAAGACACTTGCTTGCTTTCCAGGAGGTCTCGAGTTTTATCCACGTGTTTGTAGAGAAAATTCCGTCGATTTTTTTATGTTGTTTTCTCTTCCAACTAGTGGTGCAGGATGGAGTCTCCTAAGTAAATAGTCGATTCATTGGGATTTAACGAAAAACTGAAGTTCCTAGTACAAATTGGCGTGCATGTTAAAGAACCCTTGATAGTTGTAATATGAAATAAGAATAGGCTGTAGCACTGCTGTCTGGGCCAAATTTTCCTCACAATGTATCACATTAAAGCCCATTTCATTTAATACTATTTCCATTCAGAAAATATATTGTTTTTGTCTTACAGTAATACTTTTGTTTTAATTTAGATATAAAAGTTGAACATCATGGGAAGATTAGATGGGAAGACAGTAGTTTTAACAGCAGCAGCTCAAGGTATTGGTAGAGCATCAGCTGAGGTATGAAATAAAACTCTAATTGCCAAAACAGACTATCAATTTTCAGCAACTTCCAATGATTATGGCAATGGATATTAAATGTTTAGTATGATTCATGTTAGAATAGGGCAGAACTAGAAACCAAATGGGCTGTTAATAGTAATCAGATTTTATTATGATGTAAATGTTTTAATTTCTGATAAAACAAAAAAATATGTAATAACCCTTGTTGGCTCCCCGGACTACTTAGCTGCTGTTTGCGTATGTTTCGTTGTCTGGCAACCCATCTTTTATTAACTTCCTACCTTTTTAGTGGTATAACTTCGAAACACGAGGAGTGAAATTTTCTTGGCATTGGGTTTGTTATTGTACATATGACTTTGCTGTTGTTGAACATAAAGGTATGATTGGCAAGCTCCTGCCTACATTTATTTATGTTTGCCTACATTTATTTATGTTAAATTGTAGGCTTTTGCAAGAGAAGGTGCCAGGGTTATTGCTACTGATATCAATGTAGACAAATTAAAAGAATTAGATTCCATTAAAGGTAAAGTTATAATGTTATTATGTCCATTCATATTCTATATTTCACAGCTATATATAGTTACTACTACTGAGGCTTTCTATTTGGAAATCTCAGACATATCACTCTATTGCCCTGTTATGAGATGAGCATGGATTATTATCAAGGAATCTGGGATTGGTGAATGATTACTTCTTTAATCTAAAAGCATAATATATTGCAATGGAATCGTGTCTGTTATTTACAGTATGTTGATCCCAAAGACGCCAGGCATGGTGAGTATATTGATCATTATAACATTTGTTTTCATATTTTTAAGGAATTGAAACTTATAAACTGGATGTAACTAATATGGCTGAAATAGAATCACTAGCAGCAAAGATAGATATTGTAGATGTATTATTTAACTGTGCAGGGTAAGTAAAAACACAGATTAATGTTTAATATAGGCGTACAGGTTTGGTGATTGTTAGGTGTGCAGAACTCAATTCACGAAAAATTTAGCTTAGGGAGCCCCAACTCGACGAAAAAATTTTGAAAATTTGACAAATGCAAATTCGTTTTCCTGCTATTCCAGTCGATTGACTTAAATTCTTGTCAATTGTTTGCAGTTGACAGAGATGGGACCGTCAGATAAAATAAAAAGAGAAAATTTAACTGCCACAAACACATTTTCCTGCTATTTCAGATCTTGAAGACAGCAACTTAAATGTGGTCTAATACAAACTACCTTATAGGTGACTGACCCGAATCCCAAACAAACAAATGCATTTTTCTCTTCATCTAGCCCGTGAGTTAAACCACTCCAAAGTTGTCCAATGGTTTTATAAATGAAATCCCAACCATCCAATCAGACTGTTACAGCTTCATTCACAAATAATAATCGATCTCCGAAAATGCTGCACAAAGTAGAGTGACTCTAGACAAAATGGTTTAATCCATTGTCAATTCAGTACAAATTCGTGGTAATCAATTAAAAGAAAAGTAAAATTGGTGTGTTATTCTATTTCAGGCTTTTACTAGATGAAATAGAAATTTTTGTTTTCACTTTACCTGCCTGCCCAATAAGTCAGATTGCCCGAAAGTTAAGGGTGCAGCTGTCCCCTCACCTGGCTCTGCCTCACTGGCTTGTATGCCATGATGTTGAAGTAGAAGTTCTTTGTCCTCATTGCACAGTTATTGCACAAAGAAATATTGCCAGTTTCAAATTGCATAGAGAACGGGCAATTTATATGAATAAACAGTTACAAACAGTATTCTTTGTTCTACAATTGTTACATTATTTCATTTTGCCAATTAGATGAAATGATAATTTTGGAAGTGTGATTGTATATTGCCATCGCCGTGTCAGTCCGTACGTTCATCTCTATGTTTAAGGTCATGAGTCGAAGAGGGCTATTGATTTTCAACGATATCCGTTAATTACTGCCAGAGGTATGACCCTTGATCACTTTGAAAAATCTTGTGAACGGTCTAGAGGCTAAAGTCAATATCCGATTGACTTTGAATTTATACAGTGTTTAAAGTCAGGAGGCGCAGAAACCTATTGATTTTCAGCGATATCTGATAATTACTGCCAGAGTTATGACCCTTGATCACTTTGAAAAATCTTGTGGACGCTCTAGAGGCTCAAATTAATACCCGATAGACTTTGAATTTATACACAGTGTTTAGGGTCATTAGATGAAGAAGCCTATTAGTTTTCAGCAATATCCAATAATTACTGCCAGAGTTATGGCCCTTGATCACTTTGAAATATTTTGTGGATGCTCTAAAGGCTAAAGTTTATATCCGATTGACTTCAAATTTATACACAGTGTTTAAGATCATAAGACGAAGAATCCTAGTCATTTTCAACGATTTCAAATATTTACTGCCATAGTTATGGCCCTTGATCACTTTGAAAAATTTTGTTGACGAAGGCCATGAGACAAACAATCGGAACAATTCTAACCATTTGTGAAAATGACATAATGGGCTATTACTCATAATAAGATATTCATGTGTTGTAAATGTTCTCCTTACTAACAAAAGAAAAAATATGTGACAATCCTTGTTGACTGTCCAGACGACTTAGCTGTTGTCGGCGTATGTTTCGTTGCCTGGCAACCTATCTTTTTATTTTTTATTCCACATTGTATTTACTATCAAATATAAGGTTATATACTTTCCTATATTCAGTTTGAAACAATACAGTCCAAGTGAAAATATTTATATTTTCCTATGATATTATGAAGCTGTAATTATATTTGATAGATATGTACACAATGGCACGTTATTAGAAACAGATGAAAAAGGTTGGGATATGTCATTTGATATTAATGTCAAGAGTATGTATAGAATGTGTAAAATCTTTATACCTAAAGTAAGTAAAATAAAATACATTTTCTTGAATTTGAAAATGAATAGTGTTTCATCATTCATACAGAAGGGCATTCTCAATTGATATAATGAATTGATGAAATAACGAAACTAGCAGCACTTAGAATATTAGTTCAAATCTTTTTCTACTTTCCAAAATGTCCCCATTCAGCGAAGTGAAATGAAATCAAATGGGGTTTAACGTTTCCTAACCTGGGCTAATGAAGACGGTTGGCATTCAGTACTTGATTCTTGATTTCTATAAGATATTTGCGAACCCTCAAATTTGGTACATCAATATTACAATAAAATCTGAGAATAGTATTATGTTTTTCCCAGGGTTTTGTTTTAAGGGCATAGGGGGCAATGCTTGAATTAATAAGTTCAGTAGTTTTGATCTTTTGTACATTGAACAGCTTGTTTCATAAACTAGGGTTACACTATAACTTTGACCTCTTCATATGTAGATATATTGATTCAAAATGTTGCCTTTCTAACTGATGTATTATTATTTTGACTACATTAATAGATGATATCAAGAGGAGAACCAGCTTGTATTATAAATATGTCGTCTGTTGCTTCTAGTATCAAAGGTAAAAAAAATAAAATAATTCTAACAAAATATTTTAATAGTGAGTGAACAACGAGGTTTAATTAATGTTCCCAAACTGTTTCATTTTGATACTCATGTTATGGTTCAATTTTATTTCAATAATTCAACTGTACATAGGGTCTTTTGCAGCGGAAGGACACAGGAGGACTAGGGGAAAAATGACAAGGATGAACAGGGGTCCCTTCTCCTTGTCATGAAGATGTTTGGAATCAAAGCCACACCACTTGACTCAATGACAGACCTTATGACTTAAACTGCACCTGTTAGACTATAATATAGCCATCCATTTCCTTTCCAAAATAGCATAGTGAACTGTAACCAGTAGAACATATATGTGACTGGTGAGTCTTTATGACCAAAAATTAAAAAATGAGTTATATGTGTCATCGTAAAGCGAATGTTCTAAGCTGTCTAATGATATCAAGATCATTTCTCTACCTTACTCCATCGTCGAGATATTCTAGTTCAAAGTCTGGGAGTCCAGAAAGGCCTATTTCGAGAAAACTTTGTTTAAAGATTATGTTCAAAATTTCTGATATGCATGACAGAAGTCATGGTTAAAAATGCCAAACAGCCACTAAACTTGACACAATTGTTAAGAAAATCAGATTTCAACATAACACACGTAATTGCAATGAATTCATTCGTTCAAGAAATTTCCTTTTTAACGTTGTCACAAAAATAATCTACAAAACGAGATCGTTCCATTGTTGAACACTGACCGATGTAGACAAATTAAAAGCTGTCAAACTGTTCCTATATTTCACCACGGTTTGCTCTTTCGAACAAAGCGCCATTTAAACAAGGAATGTTTGTTTACTAAATGTACAGAATTTTTAAAAATTAACTACAGCTTTAATTCATAACTTTATAATTGTTTGTCTGTTGACGAAAACTCGATAGGCGGCCTCATTTTGGTTGATACGACATCGCCAAAGTCCAATCAATCAGACGCACTATAGACGGGTCACGTCATTGACATCACATAGCAACGAGGTGAGTTTGTTTACTATTTTAAACGCTGCTATTGGCTGAGTAGTGGTGTTTGATATTATAATGAGTACTATAAATAGGAAAGAGGGGATTTCACTGGTTGTGTTGGTATAGGTTACGTGCTTGTCTGCCTTCGGCAAAATGGCTACATTTTTCAGTGAAATAGATCAATAGTAAATTGACCAACTCTGAGTAAACTACTGTTTACTAATTGCTCCATTTCTACCTTTTATCGACATTTTCTTGCTAGTAAAGTGTGCCAGGCTGAATTTCAACATGTTAAACTATTCAAAAATGGTCAAAACCAAATTTTGAAAATTTCTGCACTGGGACACAAATTAGCGTGTAATTAGAAATCTACTTTTGCAGCTTAAGACTCGTTTAGGTATCACCAGTCACATATTTTCTTGTTGTGTTGATTGTATTTTTCAATTGTCTTATCATTGTATATATATTATTGTTGTTTTAGACATATAAACTGAAGCAGATATTTTATGAGTGTGAATATAACTGAAGTTAACTTTTAAATGATTTAATTCAGGTGTTCCTAATCGTTGTGTGTACAGTACTACCAAAGCTGCCGTGATTGGTCTAACTAAATCTATAGCTGCTGATTATTGTGAGAAGAAAATCCGTTGTAACTGTGTCTGTCCTGGTAATTAAATTGCAATTATTTGTTAACTACTATGTCATCACCCATGTCTGTCCGTCTGTCTGTCAACAATTAGCTTTTGAACATGATAGAGGCAAACTGTGGATGCTCTACTGCAGTACGTAGTTCTCAACCAGTGTGCTGAGGCACACAGGTGTGCCCCAAAAACTTCCTAAGTGTGCAGCGAAATTTTGAAATGCTTTCTAAGAAAATGCGAAAAACCACATGATCCTAATTGAATATTCACTGGTGTCTACTGGTAGGTGCACAGTTGTGTTTATTTTTATTTTGTCGGAGTCATTCTATGTGTCTTTGACTAATCTGTGCTTTTATCCAAAAGATTGAATTTTCATAGTTCATAATTCCGTAATTATGAAGATAGGTTGAAATGCTTAGTAAATCAATTATGTAATTTACGGTATTATTTTCAGGCACTGTTGATACACCATCACTAGCTGGTAGAATTAATGCCTTAGAGGATCCAGAAAAGGTAGTATTATTCAAATATTGGAAAGGTCATGCATGTATTGTTGTGGCTAGAAATAAACAACCCCGGTAAGCGAGTTGCCGACCCTGGTAACAATTCGCAAATCCCGGTAACCTCACCTATCAGTAACCATGGGAACCCCACCGGGGTTTCGGAATAGTATAAATATAAACGCCCGCCACGTGAGTCCAATCAGTATGAAGAATTCTACACGAACGAAACTAGTCACTGACACTTGGGATAACTAGGTCTTCTAAGCCACTTTTATCTCTTAGATATAAACATTGTTAAATATATTATGTTAATTTATATGGCTGCACAATAAAACACATTAGATGTTAACCTGACTCAAGTCAAGACAATATGCCAAAATACTATGTTAGCCATTGGGTCAATTTTCCATTCTTAACATATTTACATTTAATAAACATTTATTTATTAAAATACAAAGTTATTATACAGAAAAATGATTTTATTCAGAACCCTCTTAGACTTCTACAATGGTGGCGATACTGTAAGTCCATGACAATTTCAGCCTATTTCGTCTGCGGCTTTATAAAATTTCCCATTTACCATTTAGACCAACAGCATAGCAGTGAACAACTAGCTATAGTGCGCATAAATACAAATATTAATTTGATCCTTAATTTGTGCTTTTTATTTTTTGATTTCAGTCGTTGAAGGACTTCGTAGCTAGACAGAAAATGGGACGATTTGCTTCTGCAGATGAAGTAGCAAGTTTGGTATTATATCTAGCTTCAGATGAGGTAGGAGTCTTTTACTTTTCTGCACTATACTTTAAAGTGTTTTGATGAAAAAAATCGTCCCACTCAGCAGTAGATATCAAATCATCCCACCAATAAAGCGCTTCCCCCTCTTTAAAAGCTAAATTAGACACAACAGCAAAGAAAAATTCCCCCCCACATCATCTCAAAATTCATATTTCCAAAATAAAGTACAAAAAGTGATCATCATCATTTATATGTAATATAAGATGTTAACTTTTTACTTTAGTATACTGGGCATTGTAGCTACAGTGAGCATGGTATAATTTTGATTTGATTGAATGTGTAAGAGAATGCGGCAAACCAGCCCATTTTTCCGAAAAATCAGTCCACTTGGCAGAAATATCAGCCCCATTTGCCTATCTGGACTAAACTCAGGGGGCGTTCTGCACCCCACCAATACCCCCCTATTGTGCACCCATGATAACTTTCAGTCATATCATAAATAGAAACCTGTCAAATCACATCATAGACTACTAACTGATATTCAGTGATAGTCACATCATCTCATCTATTCTGTGATAGTTACATCATCTAACTATTCACCGAGATCACTTCATCTCAGCTATTCAGTAGTATTCACATTATGTCAACATTATGTGATCATGTCTACTATTAACTGACATTGCATCACATCGACCATAAACTGTTATTCAAATTATGTCAACTATTCACTGATATTCGCATCATATCAACTATTCACTGATATTCATATTATGTCAACTATTCACTGAGATCGCATCCATTCACTGATATTCACATCTTGTCAATTATATACTTCACATCATGTCAACTATTTACTGATATTCACATCATGTCAATTATTCGTTCATATTCTCATCATGCCCATTGTTCACTTACATTTACATCATGTTGACTGTTCACTCAAGTTCACTGATATTAACATCATGTTCACTATTCACTGATATTAACATCTTGTTCACTATTCACTGATATTAACATCATGTTGACTATTCACTGATGTTCACATCATTTCAGTTATTTGCCAAACTTCATATAATAGACTCATTATTCATAAAGTAAATTGTATTATTTATTTTCTAGTCTGTTTATGTAACTGGACAACCATTTATCATAGATGGAGGATGGAGTCTTTAAATATGGTACAAACTATCCTAGCTATATATATATAATCATTGCTAGTCCCAAGTATATGCAAATTTACAGAATATTACATAGTTAGTTGTAAATTGCACTTGTATTGTCCTGAATGAACAAAAAATTATGAAATGAAAGTGGTCAATTTGAAATTATGATAAGTATTTAAATATAAAATCATACGTTGTTAAAGCAAATAAAAGGTGTAATAATTTTATGAATTTCTTCTCTTCTTTAATGAACAAAACTATAGACCAATTTATCTCTTAGAAGTCATTGAATTGACATACAAATATATCGAGTTGTCAAATCTTATACTTGTAGTATGACAATTGCATGAATGTTGAAGACATACTTTAAGACCACCCAGCATTCCTTTGTATCTGTTGTAGCCAGTTGTAACCTGTTGTGGCTTAAAACAAAAGCTGTAGCACAGGAAACTAAAGCTTTGAAAGGGACCGATCATACCCCTGTCATCTATACAAAGATCATCTTGATTTCAAATTTGTACATTACAAAATTAAATTGCTTAATTAAATTGAAAACATGATACCTTAAAATAGCATTATGCAAGAGCAAAATCTGCTTATTACAGGTCTTTCTTTAGGCCTGAAATTGTTAAATAATCAATTAGACATTAATTAACTTATCCAGACCATAATAAACTCTTGATGTCAAGACTAGCCTTCAATGTTGGCAGATTAAATTCATGTATACCGCGTAACGGCCATTGATAATTAAATCAATCAAGTGGATAATCAAGACTATGCTGTTTATATTAATGATCTTTGTAATGATGACCGAGTCTATGTGAATATTTCATTCGCTTCGTTCTCGGCTAATAGTGGATCAATGTGACTGAAATTTTCAGCAAATTACCTTTTACACTATCTAGTTTTTAACTATTATAGTGAGAACTGCCATCTCTTTATCTTATCTCCCATAATGTATCTTTAATAAATAATAACACCCTCACTAAAAAAAATTGAAATAAAAAAAAGCAATGTATGAATCTAGCCTGTTCAAAACCATTCTATTTCTGTAAACCTGATAAATTATGTGATCTCAATGTAAAGTGAAATCTGTTGTTGTGGGAAATAAGAACACGATATGCAATGCACTACATTCAGTGGAGATGAGAATATAATTCAAAACTCCTACTCGAGGGTTTTTGTGTGAAATTTTCTTTGCTACTAAGTAAACTCAGTTTTCTGCTCTGAACGGTAAAGTTTGATAACAATATACAAATATATAGTAAGATTGTCTCTATGTCTGCTCTATGTTAAGAGAATTACCTCAGTCACTGTTTGAACAAGCTTTCACTGAAAAACAATGTGTGGTACTTGATTGTATTATCTAATTCAAATGGAACACATAGCTAGTGATTGACACTAAATAAAACTTTTAAGTAATATACATATAGACACTGGGCTTCATTTTACTCTTCAAATGATTGGGTGACAAATAAGGTGTGTCAATATATAATGACTGGATGATCAAGACATACAAAAAAGGCTTAATAGTTGACTCATGTGGTCAGGAATTGCAGATCCTTTATTTATATTGGTTAATATTCACAATAATTGAGCCAAAAGAGAGTGGGGGGGGAAACAAAAATTTCAAGACAGAAATTTCAATAGTCCAGACAAAATTTACAGGAACCCAAATGTTTGACTGGACCTCTGACTGGACAGTATCTTGTTTTTGAGAAAATGAACAATTCAAACTATTTAATATAAAAATGTTTATTACTAGTAAATTATAAAGTGGAACAAATGCTTTGCTTTGCTGAGTGAAATTGTGGGGTAATAAAATTCATTTTGTGACTTGGAATGAAAGAGTTGGCACCATTTAATACATGTTTAACCCTCAACAACCTCTTAAATTTACAATATAGTTTATACACTCCGGTTGATGTATAAATAATCTCTAAAAGCCCTTGATCCCCCAAGTTTTTCTTAGAGATGATCCAAACCATAACCATGGAAGATCATTGATCCATAATCTTGAGTGTGCAAGGTTTTACAGAGAATTTTACACCAACCCTTCACAGTGAATTTCAGAAAATATGACCACAACATCACTTTGTACCTTTGAGATCCTCGGATATTAAGTACAAAAGTCGACATGGTTACCACTTTTATTGATATTCATATCACATGAGGTAATCTTTTGTAATCAGTTGTACCATATAATTAGAATATTTGGCCATACAAAGAACATTTTGGCTCTCAGGCAATCCTTACCAAAAATCTAATGTGGGAGGGAGGACTTTCATATTGTTTTTATTTTATCAAAGAATCGCAACTTGGTTAAATGACTTCGCATAAAGATCAATTATTTTCAAAGCACTACTTTTATCTCATCATTTTGTTTATAGAAATATATGACTAACCAGTAACATTTATGATTGTCATTAATATGATCAGAGACTATTATACAAATTATTTTCTAGATTTACTTCCATTAACTGCAGTAATTAAGGAGACTTTTATTTTTTTTTTTTAAATAAAAACATGTTATACAGCCTTATTAAGTGATTTAGGAGTATGTGAGAAACAGAATATATATTTTTTTGTATGGCCTTAGTATTATAATTCTATTGTTATATTATTGAGGTTCTGTGGTGTGACATAATGACATATTTTCAAAGAACAGCTATAGAAAGTCTTTCATTGTATAATGATTTTAGAGAATATGAAACAATTAAGACAAGAAGTACTCAATACACTGTACTTTGTGTAAGAAATTGTTAGTTATACAATCATGTAATTTTTTCGACAAATAATACTGATATTCTTGTGTTCTTCTCCAATTTCTTATTCACAATATTAAAATAGTTTTATATTATCTTTGAATGGCATTTAGCGATATAACATAATATAACACAACCTAGTTCTATGGATAACAATTACTATATACACACTTTGTTTTAACAAGATTTCACTAGTCGTTATAAAGCATACATGTACAAATTTACAACTAGTGAAATCTTGTTGAAACGTGATGTGTATAGTGATTGTTATCCATAGAACTTTGTTGTGTTATAGTTTTATATGTATTATTATAGGATTAATTAGAGCCTTAAATTTAGAGGGCCTGCTCAATATCAGGTCACTACACTAATTTTAAATGCATGTTTTAATGTAGAATAGAATTCTGAGAAAAATAACTGATAAATTGTATTAAACTTGAACAGCCCAAAACAGATTCAAAGATTTGGCTTGTATATTTGTCTTCTAATATCATAAATCTATATCCTTTCTTTCAGATAGGGTTAACAAACATTTCAATAATCAGACATCCTAAAATAAAGACTAATATTTGGAATGTAGAATAAAATATTGCTTCCCTTCATTCCATTTATGTTATATAACAGACCAAATCTCTTCTCATTCATTCATTTAAAAAATTAAATATGACATAGCACAAGGCCTTCCTTTGACTGTGAGGTGTAAATCATGAAGGTCAAATCACATACTGATTTAAATTTGATTAATTTCAACTTTTGATATACCCGTAGCCATTATAGTAGATGAATGATAACTTATAATCAGGGACATATTTACCACTGTAAAGATTGATTTACCTCCTAGCTATTTTGGCATCTTATCCAGTAATCCTAAAACATCATTTTTGTGACATATTTTTCAAATTTTACTAACAAAACTGGGCAGGAGTTCACTTTTGATTCAGAAAATATGGTTGTCTTCTCAAAGCTGAAGGTTAGCCATGAGAATTGATTTCCAGCCATGGTTACTGTTACTAATATTATTTCTTGGAAATATCCAGGATGGTTATAGCTACCATGCTCAACACACACACTTAATCTTAATACTTCATGAATTTTTATAATTTGGAGCCAGATTCTTGTCTTTTTGCTCCAGTCAAAGAAAGGCCATGCTGACTGTAGTGGATTCTCCATTTTCCTAATAGCCTGTTACACCCGGAGAAAACAATCACAGTATTGAGGCTATCTAATTCAATAACTGGAAGATATATACATATATATATATATATATATATTTATCAACAATCATTTTATTATTTTTTTTTAGTGTGTAAAAAAAGTTATGTTTTTAAAAGTGCTAAAAAAATCTAGTAAAAAATAATTTAACAAATTTTGCACAAAGTATAATGTGCATGATAATAATATTTCTCTGTAGTTCAAAAATGAGTACACTACAATATTCATGTTATTATGCTATACTTATCACAGAAGTATATTCAAAATAAATATTATAACAAAAACAATATATATTTATATATATACAAAGTGAATGGTGTACATACATGTAAATGGATCTTGTTTCACAGACTTATACATCATCCTAAGCCCTATGTTGTATATGTTGTTTTGGATAAAAGGATATGTAATCTCAATTTTGTTGGTATTTAAAAACATTGTACTACAAATTACTCTTTGTTCTAGAATTACAGTTTAAATGTTTCAAAAGATAATGAATCTTACAAGTTTGAATATAAAAATTTTAGAAATGTTAGTAAATGCCATATCGAATGGTATGGGCGACATAATCCTCCCATTTATACATAAAGGAAGAAAATCTATATAATATAACAAAGTCATTGTATAATAGGTTGATAAATGGACACACCTACATTATTCATCAGATTATTATTAATTCACTAAAGGCACATCTATTTTTATAGGCCCACATTGAAATTGTGGACGTTCCACAGCCTCAAGTCATTGTCCAATTAAATTTAAATTTATACACAGTTTTTAAGGTCATCAGATGGAGAACCCTTTCCATTAATTATTGTCAAAATTATGTCCCTTGATCAATTTTAAAATTGTGTGGGCACTCTAGGGGCCAAAGCTATCAACTGATTGATTTTAAATGTATATAAAGTGGTTAAAGTCATGAGATGAAGAAGCCTATTGATCATCACATTGGCTTTAAATATATACACAGTGTCCACAACGTTTGAGTTACGAAATTGTTGAAAAGCATAATATTACTTTCTCTCATGAATGTGGAGTGAACAGCTAAGTTCATTATATTACACATATTTTGTATAATAAAGAGAGAGAGACAGAAATGGGGTTTAATGTCCACTTGGCACAAACTATTTCATTTCGGGACTAACATATGGTTAAATTTTATTTCAATAATTTGCTTGCGCTTAAGGAGTAAACCGGAGTACCCGGAGAAAACCCACAAGGTTGGACAGGCGATCCTTGTCATGTACAACTGGGGATTCGAAACCACACCAGTTGACTCAATGACAGGCTTTATGATACAATACGCACATGCTAACCATTCAACCACCCATTCCCCCTTTTTGTATAATATAAGTAATCTGGAAGAACTACTACAACCCAAAACAATTCTATTATTTCTGATAATTACTTAATGGGTTGCAAATATTTTCATTACAAATAAAAGAAAAATATTCGACAACTCTTGTGGATTACTCGTATAAATTAGCTACTGCAGGTGCCTGGCAACCAATCTTTTCTATAATAGGTTGATATTTGTAAAAATTTCATAGTTTCTGAAAAATTATACATAAACTAATAGAATATACAAAAGATAGACTTGTTTCAATACTAATTAGCAAAAGGCACAACTATTATAATAGATTGGTGTGTTTACAAAGTTTTATAGATTGTTTCCTAGAAAAATTTAAGAATATTAATTGCACACCAAAAACTCAGTCAAATTCCTTTCAATCGCAACACAAAAATTATTCAATCAAGATTTGGCTAATGAACAAACTTCACAACTGCTATAATAAACTGATATGTATAAATAGTTTCAGTAATATATCTTCAGTGACATACAGACCCCTTAATAAATAGACCATATTTAATACCTGTACTATGTGATGTGAAACTTAACTAAGATTCAACAAATAATAAAAATATTTCATACCATATACATGTATGTGTATTACAAACATTTTGTCATTCTTCGTATTTTTGATCATTTACATGTACCAAGTAAAAGAATGAGTAAGGTAGATCTTTCTCAGGGGCGGATCCAGGATTTTCAGAAAGAGGGGGCGTGCTGCACCAACTTGGGAGTGCGAAGCCCGGAACTGAGATTTTTGAGTGTAAAAAATGCTCACAAGGACTAAATTTATACTAGACTAGTACTGTAAATTACGATTTCCAACCTAAACTATTTTTGTTCTCCTTTCTCGAGAGTATATATGGAGCTAAAAATTGTTTGCCACCTCTAAAAATAGAGGGGGCGTGCGCCGGGTGCGCCCCCCCCACTGTATCCGCGCCTGTTTCTGATTGGAAAGTTAATGGAAAGCCCCCCCCCCCCCAAAAAACAATATTAGAAATGAGTATTAGATTCTGTTCTAATATCCAACCAGAAGATAGAATGATTACACTATTTTAAATATTTGTAAGCACAAATATAAAGGTACAATCTGATATATGCATCGAGACATAGGTCCTGTTTAAAAAAAAAAAAAACAGTAAAGAATTCACTCTTCCACCAAAATGCCTTTTGGGTGGGTTAATTACTTAATACAATATGTATGAGTTTGATATGACATTATGATAATGTGCCTTAAAATGGTGAAAATGCATAAAAGGGGTGCTTTGGTTTGAATAATTTCTAGTTTGTAATGCTTGCACCTTGCATATATATAATACAGTGCTGTGGGCTTCCTCATATTTCTTTAATACTGTAACCTCTATCATATATATTATTTTACAATTGTTTAAGACTAGAAATTGTCAGACATTTTTGTAGTAACATTGAAAGTGAGACTATTATAAAGTGGCTTTATATGTTATGTATTCAATTGATAAGCAAGGTTTACCATTTTCATCATTTGTGCAATATTTTGTAAATATATGATTTAAGTACTTAAATAATATGTTAGTTGGCACCACATAGACCTATATTATCCAGTATCAGTATATATATTGTTTACAAACCATCATGTCAAGTAATATATATGATCATGCCTTTGAATTTCAGACATCTTCTTATATAATATTAGCCATTATAAAAAAATGTGACATAAGTTGTGGCATCAGCTGTACTATAACTGTTTACTTTTATTGTATGAACTAACACTGTTGGATTTTTTTTTGGTACTGAATTTTATGTCCAAAGATTGATACTGTGGGGTTTTTGTTAAGAATTTTGTATCAACTGCACAAGTGGTATGTACTGACTCTGGGTTTTGTACTTAATCTGTTGTTAATGTTTATTTCTATTGACTAGTAATATTTCTGTAAATCTTTAAGTTGAAGTAGCCATTTTGTTTTTTAAATGGAGGATGAGAGGATTTATCTAATACACAATAAAAGTAATGTACATCTGTCAATCTCGTTGTTTGTAACACACACGCACATCTTGATATTATTAAATGCTCCACAGAATTAGTCAGCTGTCCAGTTTATTGTCACTCATTATTAATCAGTTAAAAAATATCTGTTATTAAATATAACTACAGCATATCTTCATCATACCATTTGTGATCATCAGTATTTATATGATTAATGATATAAAGCTTTACACCCGTTCTTGAACATGCCCAGTCTTTAATGGTTATCTCCCTTTATTTTGTAAAGTCTCATGATAATCCATTATGTGTGCTAGGATTGGTCATCATCATCAACATCATCATACACTATATCTGCTGTCGATTGGTTCTGAGATTTAACCAATATCTTTAACAGAATTAACACCTGATCCATTTTATTATCTAACTTATTAACCTATAATAGATAATATTATATATTATATGTTATAATGTCTGCAGCCCTGGTGGCACAGTAGATGCTGGCTTGCTAACTAGAATGGGGTCACAGCGGCTAAGTGGGTAAGACGCTGGCTTGCTAGCCTGGAGGTCGGGTGTTTGATCCCTTCATAGACATTGGCAAAGAAAGTTCATTCTGATTTTCTGGCGTGATTTCCCCTTGTCAGTGATGCAGTATAGAGGGCCGAACAAGGACAGCTGTCTAGTCATTTGGATGGGATGGAAAATTTAGGTCCCTTGTACACATTGGCATACACGTAAAGATTCCTTGGTCAATTGGTCAACATTGCTCCAGATCCCTCAGAGAAAATGAGGGACCACTTACATTTGTATCACTAATTCATAGTATAGACTTGTAAAAACATACTAGTTTCAACAGATACAGTCACACATCATTCATAATCATGTCAACCATTTTTATAAAAACTTACCTGAGTTTCTACCCTTGTAATTCTAGAATATAGAGTCATCTTCTCTTTCTCTTTTATATTACTACAATAAGCTGGTTTACCTATTGTTTGATCCAACCTACAAATAAACAATATTTAGCATACCTTAAACATACATTATGGGAGATTAGTTAAAGACCTGGCAGTTCTCACTATAATAGTTAAAAACTAAATAATCTAATGGGAATTTGCTGAAAATTTCAGTCAAATTGATCCACCCTGGACTGAGTGTTAAGCAATTGAATTTTCGGCTTAGCCTCGAGCATCATTACTAAAGTTGGTACGATAAAAAACATAGTCTTGATTATCCATTTTTTTTATTTAAGCAGCAGCGGACTGGGTTCTAATCTAGTAAATATCGCTTGCTAGCGATGACATCGAGAATTGATTATGGTCTGGATAAGTTAATTAATGTCTAATTAATAATTCAGAAAACATTTCAGGCCTAAAGAAAGACCTGCTGATTTAGGTCTTGCATAATGCATGTTTGTGATTAAAACAACTCGTTCTCTAAGATGGACGAGAGTCATAATGATTTAACCTTTTGGGGTGTGTGATCTGAATGAAGACTTAAAAAAGATCAAAGTGAAACATAAAAGATAAACCAAATGGAATTAACATCTGATTGAGTTGGTAACTGTAGTATCAGTTAATCATTAAACATGCATTTCACCAAATTAACTCAAATACGTTATCCATGGATAGTTTGTAATCTTTTCCGTAACTTCATAGTTTACCTTCTTTGTAATTCTTTGATTCTAACCATCATATTTAAATGACCCTGAGAATATTGTTCGATCACATCTCGAACATCATATGGTTTTCTTGCTTGCTAGAATAGAATATAAAATTCAATAAGTATTCATATAGTAATAAATTTGTCAATAGGATAATATAAATGAAATGTACAAGTGGAAATGTTACTTACTTGAAATTTTCTTCTTGCTACAAAAAATTTAATTTTTCTTATAACTCTGATTATAACCTTATGATTTTCATTTAAACTGAAAAATGAAAATAATTTTTGTGTAAATTATGTAAAGGATACAAAAGTAATAGTTTTGTGAACATAGTTGTGATATCAAGTGTGCTTTTGTTGCAATGATGGTGTCATGGTGTCGGATTTGAGTCAAATTTCACTGAATTTGATACATTGATTTGTTCATTGCTATATATAGATAGAACTTGATGGCCATTGAATACCATATTCCGGAAACAGTGGCTTGAGAAATCCTTCTCTGGCCATTGCTGGATTGACTTCTGATACCAGAGCTTTTGAGGGAGTGTGTCTATTCTTCCTGTTCAATCAAATCTATCCCAAGTACAGCAACATGACAGCCCTTTGTTTAATCTGGGGTCTTCCCTAAAACTTTGGACAGTGATTTAAGGTATTAAAAACTGTGAAAGTATGTTTGTTTCCAATCAGTATCGTTTACATTTCATTCGACTTGATAGCCTCGTTTGTCACACAATTAGTTTTACTGCAGTATTCTGCTATGCACAGGTTAATTAGGCAAGCCGAAATTGAAACTTAAATTAGTAAACAAACTGAATTCTGTTTAATACCTGGTACTTTGAAACAAAAATTTGATTGTTTTGGGCTTGTTCCATCACTGATTTGGAATGTAAACCGTGGGGGAAGCTGGGTGGAGAGGGAGAGCAATTTCAAAAAAATCTGTAATCATTAAAAGTGGTACAGTGAGCAAATATACCATCTAACAGATCTGGTGACATAACATGTGGGTGTCTAAAATAACCAGTTGATTTTTCATGACACAAATACAAAAAGATACGTCATTGTTCTACTTGCACAATGTGACTATAATCCCTTACTTGCAATTTTGATTTAACTTGGATTATTCAAGAATTGGATCAGGATCATGAAAATATGGATATCATTAATTAATCATATAATGGATGAAATATTGACTTACATTGTTGGTTTATAAACAAAATCATTATCATAAACATCATCTACATTATTACCATCTGTTAAATCTAATGATTCCGATACTGATTTAGTTGGTGTACCTATATATAAATAATTATTACACAGTAAAAACAATACCGGTAAATAAAACTGTCAAATTTGAATTTTTTTTATTTTTCTACAAAAATGTCTGAAAGCCTAATAGATGCTATGGCAGGCATAATTCAATGTGTTGTTATTATTACAAGAACTCCAAGCAGTGTGATAATCATTTCCTAAGAATATGAATATATATACTTCATAGGAAAAATTTAAATTTTGCTACCATAGAGCATTTTTATTTTATTTTTATAAAAAAAATGTCAGATATTAGAGAACAAAGACTGATGTTTGAACATACATTTCTTATACATGAATAAATATAGAGATATTTTTGATAATTAATATAGATATTATACCTGGTTTATTGATGGTCTGATCTGTATATGCTACAATACTATTACTGCTCTCCTGTCTCTCTAAACTATTTGCACTTTTAATACTTCGTTTCTTCTTAAATAGACTAGGTCTACGATTAAATCGAGAAAATGTTGATTGATTGGAACTATTCTGGTATAGTGGATGTTTGGTTTTATAATGGTGACCTTTATCTTGTATATGTATTTGCCATGTTGCCAGTGAATCAAAGCCAGCTTCTGCTGCATGACATCGCCATAAACACTATTATAAATAATATACATTAATATACTTCATTTAACTATACCTGATGACACTATAAACCCCAGAATGCCTCGTTCGGCATTTCTGTCCAAACGAGGTAAAATAAATGCCTCATTGTCTGCAGTTCCAAAACAAGGGTTTTTTTTTTTAAATTACCCTGTTTTTGGAACAAGGTATTTTGTTCAGAACGAGGCTGGCTAAAATACCTCGTTTACTAAACGTGTTTTTTTCAAGATAGTTATTAGCGGTATTTGTTATCAGCAAATTTGTAAAAATTAAAATTTATGTTATTTAATACGAAAATAAAACCAGTCCAAACTATGATATTATAATCAGAAAAATAGACAAGACAAGAATACACGCCATACCATAAATTATTTTCGCATTATTAATACCTATCTGTCTTCATAATAAAACGTTTTAAATAAATTTTAATGTATGAGGTGTGCTTTTTTTCCCATTTAATTGACAATTGGTATAAAGCAGACAAATTTATCACTGTGCGTTTATATGACTTTGCTCCAATAATATTTTGTGCATTGTTATGGGGTTTCAACAGAAACAATCAATGCTATGGTCAAGTAATTTTTTTACAATAAATATGAAAAATAAACTGGCGTATTGGAAATATGAGATGAAATTTAAGATTAATAAGAATGGATTATTTGTTGTATTAAGATCAGATAAACACTAATTTGTTGTCTGCGATATCAGTTAGGCGGAGGTATAAAACACACAGCTACCTTGATTGATTTACCACCCCAATTTAGCTTTCACAACACCTCAGTTGTTACTTAACACCTATACCTGATTGGGTAATAAATAAATCAAGGTAGCTGTATGTCTTCAATAGTTTTACACCTCCACCTATGGCGTGTATGCTTGTCTATTTCTCTGATTATAACATCATAGTTTGGACTGGTTTATTTTCGTATTAAATAACATAAATATTAATTTTTACAAATTCGCTGATAACAAATACCGCTAATAACTATCTTGAGAAAAAACCTGTTTAGTAAACGAGGCATTTTTGCCAAGCCTCATTCTGAACAAAATACCTTGTTCCAAAAACAGGGCAATTTAAAAAACCTCATTTTGGAACTGCAGACAACGGGACTTTTTTTTTTTTACCTTGTTTGGACAGAAATGCCAAATGGGGCGTTCTGAGGTTTATAGTGTGAGGAGCAGAAACATGCAACATTTTAAAGGGTTTATTTTTTTTTTAACTTCTAAATCAAAATTACAAATCAGAGTAATTTATAATATCTACTGGATGAATTCAAAATCTTCCAATCTGCTAAATTTACTGCTTTCTAACTTGTGATTAAATATTCTATGGTTTACCATATGTTTCTTGTAGTTTGAATATTTTATTCACAAAGATGAATGTTATTTTGTGTAAATTTTTGGCAGTATCTTGACTTGATCTGGGGATGATAAAATAGCCTGACATATTCTCTACATTCCCATCGAACAAAGTATATACATGCACTTACCAGACATTATAAACATTAACTACTACCAGAATATACTAGATTAAATCAGAGGTATAACGAGTAACCTCACAAATCTTACAAGATTTTATAATTGATCAGGGTGTTGTTTATTAATATATGTTTTTATACCTGAATCAGTGTTGCTGCTGTTGGAATTTGTCGATTGAAATGTTTTTGCCTCTGTTTTTGTTGTACTTTTAAGGCAAACCCAGATCCAAGAATACCCTGTAAAATTTAAAATTATTTCTGTGGTTAAATTTAATTCAAAGTAAAGTACTCAGTATACCCAAGTATGGCGTATAAATAATAATTAGTAAGAAACCTGGGCATTATGGTTATGAAAGGATGGTTGATTTCCAGCGATTCACAAACTGAGGAAACATATCAATATTTTGCATTCCATGACATTCCATTGTGGATCTACCCACCCTTCTTCAAAAATCTTTTTAACACGATAAAACTACAGTTTTTAACTAATTTTCTTCAAATCAGAAAGGATGATCCCTGTTGATTTTTTAGCATTCTCGGATTTTTATACACACACAGGTCACAATTCTTATGTGATTTTGACGAAACTTGGAACATTGGTTAATCTCCAAAAGATCTTGATTCCTTTCAACATTAGCATAATATATCAAATCGAAACTTTGTGGATTATGACCCTTGACTGTAGAAAAAATTCAGTTTTAGCTTGTGGATACTTTAGAGGTCACAATTTTTATCTGATTTAGATGAAACTTGAAATATAATTTATAACCCAAAGGGACGGGTTGGGATGATCCAGAGTGCCGCGCTTCAACCTCTAACTAGCCTGTCACCTCTGGCTTGCAGCTGTGGTTTCGAGCCCTGGTGTGAGCGTATGTGGCAAGGAGAAAGGGCGCCTTCTCAACCTCGTGGGTTTCCCCCAGTTTCCTCCCACTGCTAAAGACCCCTACACGCAAGCGAATTATTGTAATAAAATTAAACCTTGTGTTAGTCCCAAAATGACCTAGTTTGTGTTCAGTGGACGTTAAACCCCATTTCTCTCTCTCTCTCTCTCTATAACCCAAAGATTTCAGTTCGGGTGTAATGGCCCCTGATTGTACAAAAATTGATTGATTTTTTGAGCTTGTTCTCTGTCCATCAATTGCAAACTGTGAGCATGTCTTGCATGGCAATCGCTTGTCTGGAAAAGCTTGTGAATGTGGTAGAGATTAGATTTCTTGAAGATATCCATATCAAATTTGGTCAACATCCAATTTTTTCTTTCTGATATGGCCATACATATATTTTTGGGAGACAAAGCTGCTGCGTGGGCTTATTTCTATGATACGAGTGGGTGTCTTCTACTTTCTTTTCATGCATTAGCCAACGCCACCAGACTACATAGAATACATAAAAATTAAGAAAATAATGTTGTGTAAGAATTTTTAACTTGAAGTTTTTTTGGGTCTAAACTCTAAGCATCTACTTACATGTAAAATGTTCAATTATTTTCGGATAGATAATAAACTGGTAAGAAATCTATTTGATATAAACATATCATAACAATGTGTAAAAATAATACAATCCATATGCTGTGCTATTCTAAACATGTAAACAGTTATTAACTTACTGCTGGTAAGGCAAAGAATGAAATTGCGAAGACAGAAAAACAGGAAGCCACAATTCGTCCCATCCATGTTTTAGGGACTGTATCACCATAGCCTATGGTTGTAACGGTTATCTATAAGAAAAGAAATATAATATGCTTGTGTTTTTTTCTATAGAACAGATTCATGTTTACTTTATGTTGAAAGAGAATTAGGTATAATGAGAGGAAGTAATACTATAATCAGCATCTTTATTTACACAACCCTCAGTTTGCTAACTCATTCATATTGAACTTTTTTTAGGTTTTTTTTTAAGCTATTAGGATATAAGAATGGAGGTTTTGATTTAGATCTAAGGCGATAAAGGTATTAAACTTACCACCCCCCACCAGAGGGCATCAGCATAACTTGTAAAATCTGTTGACCCGTCTGCCGAGACGGCATCTTTTTCTGCTAAATATACAAAGTAGGAAGAAAATATGAGCCCAAGGAAACCTATATATAAGGTTGTTATTAACTCCTGAAATAAAAAATAAAACCATTATTATTGCCATGTACAACAATTTTATAGAAGTATAGTGGAAAGATTTGATTCGTTCAATTATTAAAGCTGTTTCGTCAATTTTTAGAAGCTATTGTAATATCTCTAATTTAGTGTCCAAATATCCAATCAATATAAAGTTATTTTAATATTTTAGATTATGTGTCTGTAGAACCTCTGAGGTTTAAAATGATAGATAATGACACAGATTATAAACAAATATTCAATGTTATTCACTAATTAATTAATAGAGTTCACTAATAATTGACCATTATCAAATTTAGCACAAATTTGCAAATATAATATTAATCATGTGTCTGATGCATCATATATAAGTTATAACTTGAACTCTAAAATCTTGAATGTATATAATATAAAGGAAGCCAGGTCAGAACTATCAAGTCGCATGTGTATATAATATTCCATATGTGTTTTAAACCACTGGAAGAGGGAAGATAAGTAAATATATCTCACAACCCCTTACTTTTAGAGATTTTTATAGGTAAATGCACATTAAGATGTCTAGAATATGAATAAAGCATAATAAGTAGCTGTTGAAACTCGCCTTTAAAATCACTAGCGATTGTAACATGGAATATTACGTTACAAGATTATTAACTATTGTCATCTATATCAGATGTAGAGTTGAGATGATATAGAGAACTTACCTGTCTATGTATATATACTACAGAACCTAATAACCTCCATGTTCCTCCCTGTCTGTCTACATGTAACATACGTAAAATCTGTAGAAATCGAACACCCCTAAAATAAAAAAGTTTCAGACGGTCTGGTTATGTAAATCACATTTTTATTTCCTTCTGTGAATTGACAATAAAGTGTTGTACATATGTATTAGACAATAAACTTGCACTTGTTGCAAAGCAATCGCACAATCAAATTAGCACAGTCATTAATTGAGGACAAGGGCAGGACCTTTGTAAAGATGTGTTCAGATTTATGTTGATGGAATTAAACCATGTAAATTGAAGAAAAAACCTCAATAATTTTCATGTCTTGGAAAGGTTTTCAAGAACAATAATTAATATAAGAGCCACCCTTATTACTGTGGTATGTTTATGAACCATGGGTATTAAGTATATAAATAAATGCTGATTTTCAATACGGTTCAACCCTTCTGGAACTAACTGCTTTGGTATAGACAATAATGGAATAAAAAAAAAAAAAATTAAGCTTATTTTCTATGTCCCCAGCCTTTTGAAGAAAAGTGGGGTTATTGAAATGGATCTGTCAGTCTGTCACACTTGTTGGAACACAATTTTGTAGGTTTCTCTATGCGTGTTGGTTCTAACCTTTACCTGGGAACATTATAGGTCCAACAGCTTTATATGTCTTGTTTGGCAAGGGGACAGACGACATATTACACAAAAAAAAACCCACCTATAATCATATTTAGACTACTCCAAGCTTTGGCCTTCCAAGAGCAAAGAGTAAATCATTTCTTTAAGTCTCTGCTATAGTTTCTTAAAATCAATTGAGGCTGTAATGCATCCTTAAACATCCGTATCTCAGCAAGACATTGACAGGTCTGTCAGAGACTCAGAAATTTTGCATGCTATATAATTGTGACCCCACCCTCAATGTTTCCTGAACAGCAAGTATTTACAATACATGTACGTGTATAAATTATATGATTAATAATGTAGTTAATATAGATGACTATTTACCTGATGGCTGAGGTGGCAAACACTTGCCCATTAGAACCAACTGATAAAACTACTATACTTGCAACAACAACTAAAAAATCTGTTTATAAAAAAAAATTAGTTTATTATTTACTATATTCTCTTTAATTAAACTCTCAATTCACCTGTGTTCAAAGTAAAAATATGTAATAACATCTGTCAATGATATGGGCAAAATTGACCATTTTTTTAAACTTGGTATTGATCCTTTCCAAGCAAATGCTGTCTTTCTGATTTAAATACCCCACCTCCTTACAAAAATTCTGGATAAAATTCTTCCAATTAACAATGAAGATATTGGGTTGATGGTTTGGAATAAACAATTATATTATCTTGGATAATGAGAAAAAATGTCTACCATCTTGTAATAAGAAAAATATTTACATTTTTAGGTTAAAAGCCTATCTTCTAGTATGGGTTAGTTTGGTTATAACATGGAAAGTTATTATAAAATGACCTTTTCAAAAAGGAGCTTAGCAAATTTTTTATGTCGTATTCTTATTTGAAATGAATTTCCAGTGACTCAATGGTTAAAATAAAGTGGAATTTTTCCTTTCATTTCCTTGATTAATAGTAGACAGGCTATCAAGGGAGATGAAAACTCAAACAAATTAACTTCTCAAATTTGTTTAGGTCAATAGATTTTAGGTTTCAAAATGTCATTGCTTGAAGCTCTAAGGTCAAAGATCCTACATGAGCAAGATATTAACTGAAGATATTTCTAATCAGAGATCAAGACTCACCAATTATTGAAATTGGCTTCCGAGCAAATCGGAATCTACCTCTAAGGCCCATATACTTGCTGCGACATCCAGCTGACCAAAGCCGGATAACATACTCCAAGCCAAAGAAAACTACCAACACTATTTCCTGCAAGATAATCAAGAAAATTCTTTAACGTTAAAGGAAATAACAGCAGGAATTCACTTGTTTCATTGATTGGTTTAATTAACAATTGATAATGTGAGTGGTATTTTTATACGCCCCTATCTGTCTAAACGCCAACCCACATTTTGTTTGTGGACACTCTACATGTCAGTTTTATGTAGACATATATTGTTGTTGCCCCTGTCTGTCCATCCCAATTTTGTTGGTGGACACTCTACAGATCACAATATTTATCCAATTTTGATAAAACTTAAAATGTATGTTAATAAACCACAGATCTGAGTTCTTGTCAATATTGGCACATGTGGGACCATAACTTCCTGGATTATGGCCCCTGATTGTACGCAAAATTTTGTTTTTAACTTGTTGACCTTCCCGAGGTCACAATGTTTATCGAATTTTAAAAACCATTTAAATATATCCCCATTACACTATAATGATGCTTGTGTTTGAGACAAATGCTCACTCCATGTACACAAATAGTGTAAAAGTATGTAATTCTAGAGGTAACAAGTTTTATCTGATTTTGATGAAACTTAAAATATATTATTACATCCAAAAGATCACGGATCCTGATACTAGCACATACCCGTATCTTCCTGGATTATGGCCCCTGATTGAGGACCCTCTTGAGGTCACAATATTTAGCTGATTTTAAAAACCATTTAAATATATCACTGTTACACTGTAACGACATTTGAAATTTTATGAAAATTGTCAAAATGGTCGCTTCCCTTAAGCAAATAATGTAAAAGCATGTAAGTAAAACCAAGTTAGTGGACCCTCTAGAAGTCACAAATTGTATCCTTACTTTAGATATTGGTATGTATTGAACCGTAACATCATGGATCATGGCCCCTGATTTTTTGTAAAGTAGTATGAAGCATTGGGACAATTAGAGGATGAGACCTATTGATTTTCCCTGCCATCTTTTTGATCTCTTGCAAAACGTGGGCGTTTCTTGCATTGCAACCGCTTGTACGATCTTGAGAAGCCAAAATTTATCATCAGATCAGAAATTTATATATACATTAGTGAAACAAAGAAGCTAGAGCATGCACAAATTTATCCATATTGTTCAGTCGGCTTTGTCTTGTGAACTTAAGTATCAAGTTCAAATCAATTAGATGATAAATAATTTGAGTCTCTCGATTTTCTTCTAGAAATTGCAGACAATGGGCAGGTGTGATGGCAATATATAACTAATCACATAACAAAGGGCTTATTGTTTATTTATATTTACATAAAAATTTTCTTTGCAATTATGGCTTGTTATGAATTTAAAAATTATACTTTACTTATAACAAAATATACAAAATGACAACACATCATTGATCACTAATAACAAACATATGAAAAATTCTTACCATCCAAAATAAAGTTTCATTTGCAAAATCTGTATATTGGTCTATCGTTGAAAGTACACTGAATATAAGACAAATTAGCACCATCATAAAGCTAAAAAAAAAAATAGAAATACATGTAAAGAGTAATATGATGTACTATTAACTAACAAAAACCTGATGTTATTATATTGTACTCATGTTAACTGAAACACAGTGAAATTTTACTACTTTTATATATTAATTCAAGAGAACATGAGTACCAGTGTCAATGGATGCATGCAACCTTTCCAACAAGAGTGTGCAGGGTCCCACAAGCATCAATTAAGTGGTTTACCTCCTCCGTGTGGCGTGGACATGTTGCTGACTTGGGAAGTTTTACTCTTGACAGTTTGAATTTGATGAAGAGTTTTTGGAAAGGCTGCTTTGTAGCCAAAATTTTCCCCATAATAGACTAAGGAGAAAAGTAGGATGTTAAACTCCATTTCATTTCATTTATTGATTTTCCTATTACAGTAATTGTCCTTCCTATAAACAAGCCAAAATCAGCTGCATTATGTCTCACTAGCATTTCCTGTCAAATCAGTTTCAGTCTTACATTGCGTGTCAGTATATATTGCCACTCTTGTGTTTGTTGTCTTTTTTCTTGTACAGTTTTTATTGTCGTCGCCCCTGTTCGTCCGTCCGTCCGTCCACAATTGTTTGTGAACAGTCTACAGGTCACAATTTTTATCCGATTTCAATGAAACTTAAAATATAGGTTTATCACCCTAAGATCTCGGTTCCTTTCGATATTGGCATGTATCGGACGGTAACTTCATGGGTTATGGCCCCTGATTGTACGAAAAATCACGTTTTTATACGCCCACATTTTTATGTGGACGTATATTGTCGTCGCCCCTGTCCGTCCGGACGTCCGTCTGTCCGTCCGTCCGTCCGTCCACAATTTGTTTGTGGACCCTCTACAGGTCACAATTCTTATCCGATTTTGACGAAACTTGAAATATAGGTTTATCCCCAAAAGATCTCGGCTGCTTTCGATATTGGCATGTATCGGATGAAAACTTCATGGATTATGGCCCCTGATTGTACGAAAAATCACGTTTTTAGCTTGTGGACCCTATAGAGGTCACAATTTTGAACCGATTTTGATGAAACTTGACATGCATGTTTATAACCCAAAGATCTTGGTTTCCTTTCGATATTTGCGCCTATCGGAATGTAATTTCCTGAATTATGGCCCCTGATTGTCCGAAAAATCACCCTTTTTAGCTTGTGGTCCCTCTGGAGGTCACAATTATTATCCGATTTAAAAAAACGTTTGATTATATCACCGTTACACCCTAAGGAAGGTTGAGTTCGAATTTCGGGAAAATCGGACCAAAATTGCCATACAAAATGGCCGCCGTTTGTACGCGAATACTGTTAAAAAATGGTATATCAAGGTTGTGGACCCTGTAGAAGTCACATTTTTTATTCGATTTTGATGAAGCTTGAAATTCATAGTTATAACCCAAAGATCTTGGTTCCTTTCGATATTTGCGCATATCGGAACGTAACTTCCTGAATTATGGCCCCTGATTATACGCAAAATCGCCTTATTTTAGCTTGTGGTACCTCTGGTGGTAACAATTATTATCCGATTTAATAAAACGGTTGATTATATTACCGTTACACCGTAAGGAAGGTTGAGTTCGAATTTCGGGAAAATCGGACCAAAATTGCCATACAAAATGGCCGCCGTTTGTACGCGAATACTGTTAAGAAATTGTATGTCATGGTTGTGGACCCTGTAGAGGTCACAATTTTAATTCGATTTTGATGAAACTTGAAATGCATGGTTATAACCCAAAGATCTTGGTTCCTGTCGATATTTGCGCATATCAGATCGAAACTTCCTGAATTATGGCCCCTAATTGTCCGAAAAATCGCCTATGGTCCCTCTGGAGGTCACAATTATTATCTGATTTGAAAAAACGTTTGACTCTATCACCGTTACACCCTATGGAAGGTTGAGTTTGAATTTCGAGAAAATTGGGCCATAATTGCCAGAAATTGGGCCATAATCGCCGTTTGTACGCGAACAGTGTAAAAATATGGTATGTCAAAGTTGTGGACCCTGTAGAGGTGACAATTTTAATTTGATTTTGATGAAACCTGAAATGCTTGTTTATAACCTAAAGATCTTTATTCTTTTCGATATTTGCGCATATCAAATTGTAACTTAATGAATTATGGCCTTTGATTGTAGGAAAAATCACTTTCGGTATTGCTTGTTCTCTGTCTATCTCTCGAACAATTATTATCTGATTTTAAAAAAAACTCTGATTATATTACTGTTGCACCGTAAGGAAGGTTGAGTTCGAATTTCGTGAAAATCGTACCAAAATTGCAGGACGAAATGGTCACCGTTTGTACGCGAATAGTGTAAAAATATGGTATATCATGGACTCCTACAGGTCACAATTCTTATCCGATTTTGACGAAAAGTAACATTTCTAGGTTGTGTACCATCAAACCATAATCATTGTCGGCTTCGAATTTCATGAATATCAGACTGGAACTGACCAACAAAATGGCTGCTCCCAATACAGTATGAAATACAGGACTTAATGATGTAGGAAAAATCACTTTCGGTATTGCTTGTTCTCTATCCATCTCTCAAAAATGTGGGCGTATCCTGCCTGGCAGTGCCAGCCTATCTTTTAGCTTGTGAACAGTGTAGAGGTCACAATTTTGAACCGATTTGGATGAAACTTGAAATGCATGTTTATAAAACAAAGATCTTGGTTCCTTTCGATATTTGCGCCAATTGGATCGTAACTTCCTGAATTATGGCCCCTGATTGTCCGAAAAATCGCCCTTTTTAGCTTGTGGTCCCTCTGGAGGTCAAAATTGTTATCCGATTTAAAAAACCGTTTGATTATATCACCGTTCGATGGTTATGAAGGTTAAATTCGAAGGTCGTGAAAATTGGACCAAAATTGACGGACAAAATGGCCGCCATTTGTACGCGAATAGTGTGAAAATATGTTTTATCAAGGTTGTGAACAGTGTAGAGGTCACAATTTTGAACTGATTTGGATGAAACTTGAAATGTATGTTTATAACCCAAAGATCTTGGTTCCTTTCGATATTTGCGCCAATCGGATCGTAACTTCCTGAATTATGGCCCCTGATTGTCCGAAAAATCGCCTTTTTTAGCTTGTGGTCTCTCTGGAGGTCAAAATTGTTATCCGATTTAAAAAAACGTTTGATTATATCACCGTTACATGGTTATGAAGGTTGATTTCAAATTTCGTGAAAATCGGACTAAAATTGACGGACAAAATGGCCGCCGTTTGTACGGGAATAGTGTGAAAATATGTCATATCAAGGTTGTGGACCTTATACAGGTCACAATTTTGAACCAATTTTGATGAAACTTGACATGTATGTTTATAACCCAAAGATCTTGGTTCCTTTCGATATTTGCACCCATCGGATCGTAACTTCCTGAATTATGGCCCCTGATTGTCAAAAAAAATCGCCCTTTTTAGCTTGTGGTCCCTCTGGAGGTCATAATTGTTATGCGATTTAAAAAAACGTTTGATTATATCATCATTTCATGGTTATGAAGGTTGAACATCAATTTTGTGAAAATCGGACCAAAATTGACGGACAAAATGGCCGCCGTTTGTACGCGAATAGTGTGAAAATATGTTATATCAAGGTTGTGGACCTTACACAGGTCACAATTTTGAACCAATTTTGATGAAACTTGACATGTATGTTTATAACCCAAAGATCTTGGTTCCTTTCGATATTTGTGCCCATCGGATCGTAAATTCCTGAATTATGGCCCCTGATTGTCCAAAAAAATCGCCCTTATTAGCTTGTGGTCCCTCTGGAGGTCATAATTGTTATGCGATTTAAAAAAAACGTTTGATTATATCACCATTTCATGGTTATGAAGGTTGAGCATAAATTTTGTGAAAATCGGACCAAAATTGACGGACAAAATGGCCGCCGTTTGTATGCGAATAGTGTGAAAATATCTTATATAAAGGTTGTGGACCTTATAGAGGTCACAATTTTGAACCGATTTTGATGAAACTTGACATGTATGTTTATAACCCAAAGATCTTGGTTCCTTTCGATATTTGCGCCCATTGGATCATAACTTCCTGAATTATGTCCCCGGATTGTCCGAAAAATCACTTTTGTTCGCTTTTGGTTCCTCTGGAGGTCAAAATTATTATCCGATTTAAAAAAACGTTTAACTATATCATCGTTACATGGTAATGAAGAGAGAGTTTGAATTACGTGAAAATCGGACTAGAATTGACGGACAAAATGGCCGCCATTTGTACACGAATAGTGTGAAAATATGTTATATCAAGGTTGTGGACCCTATAGAGGTCACAATTTGGAATCGATTTTGATGAAACTTGACATGTATGTTTATAACCCAAAGATCTTGGTTCCTTTCGATATTTGCGCCCATCGGGTCATTACTCCTGAATTATGTCCCCTGATTGTACGAAAAATCACCCTTTTTAGCTTGTTGTGCCTCTGGAGGTCACAATTATTATCTGATTTAAAAAAAAAAACGTTTGATTATAAAAACCAAACAAATTCTAATGATTTTCTGATAATTCCTTAATATGCAACAACTCTTGTTGACTGCCCGGACGATTTGGCTGCTGTGTGGGCGTATGTTTCGTTGCCTGGCAACCTATTTTTTCAAATGGTATTTTAAAACTGGAATCATAAACTCAAATTTTGAGATTTGATATTTAATGTTAGTGTTCAACTAGTCCTGAGCATAAAGACTATAATTGTAATTCAGTGTTGTATATAAATTATTGCCACTGAGCGATATACAAATGTTTTGCCATGGTATCAACAACAAATATATAAGAAAAAAGTTTGTGCTATGCAGTAAACAACAATCCATCAAGTAAATTCAACATACACTCATACAAGATTTCCTTCACTTTAAAGATACATTCCTAAATACCAAATGTATTGATTGGAAAATAAACCGCTGTATCAGTAATATAAACAAACATAATTAGGGGATATTTTGGGGATGACCTACAGATTTGAATGCAGACACCATAGTGTTTAAACAGGTCTCCCGTATTAAAGTTACATTATGGGAGATTTTTATAAGGAGTTAGCCATTCTTGCTACAACAGTTCAAAAATAGATGATGAAACAACAATATATTGATTATGGCCGATCGTTGATTGACAGGCCTTAACTCCACCTACATAGTCTCGATTATCAAGTAATGTTTACAATGACTGTGGTACCGGTAACGTATTCGGTTTGAGACGGGACTGCAATTCAATTCGTATTACATTTATTATTTACTACAAATTAGGATTAAGACTTTTAATATATAGATAACAAGAGAAAGTCTGCGACAGGATTTTAAAGTTTGAAAGGAATGGACCAAATCAACGAGGCAGTATTGTAAATAAATTATAATAAATACGGTAGCCGACTTCTTGCGTTGCCTGTGTGTACTCTTTTGTACTCCAGACAGGCCCAAGTGACTCCCGAAGCAGGCGAATAGAAAACAGTGATCTGATGGGGTTGCAATTCAACTGGGGTGATGTTAGCTGCGATGTTTATCAATTTCCATAATTTTACTGAAACGCAAGTGAAAGAAACGCATATAATAACGACAATATGTGTATTATAGGGAGGGCAGCGTGATGAGCTGCTAATTTCCGGAAGTATTATGACGTCAACGTCACGAAGAATCTCCGCCCACGACGCCATTGTGATTAAATCAATCAACGAAATCCTGTTTTAATCCGAGCCCAATCCAAGCCATCCGTGGGTATACAGAGTTAATTTTTGGCTTGTTGTTTAAATAAAGATCTAATTTATAATTTCTATGACATCTGAGGCCCAAAGGAAGACCGTCAAATGTCAGTTTTTGCTCTCCAATAATGTATCTTTAATAGAAATGTCAGAAACTAAATTTTCACCATCTGAATTGGTAGCTTATTCAGTATAAAAAATCCTTGATCCATGTAAGTAAATAGATTTGTAAAATTACTGACATGTGCACTGACTGCAATGTGGCATCATAATATATATATACATATATATTAACATTGGACTGTCAATTCTGACATTGTATGGGATCGATACAATATGCCAGATTAGACAGCATGTTGGAATACTCAATTGCCTCAATTATACCAGAAGTATTATTGTACCTTCGAATACCAGAATGGCGAAAGTTTTGAAATAAAATAATGCACCCTCAACTGCACAGAACTTAAAATATGATAACGCTTTCTGTATGTTCAAAATTTTATTATATTATATCAAACAATTGAATTGCATATATATATATATATATATATATATATATATATATATATATATATATATATATTTGAATTGACATTTAGGAGAAAAAAAGAGCTAAATAGGGGATGTTTAATATTTAAAAACAAGGTTGATTTGATGTGTTATTGTTTTAATCATGACAAGTTAACTGGAAGTTGGTTTGTTTACTAATTTTAATTTTATTTTTGGTGTACTGTATCCACAATGGAACATGAAAATTGGTTATATCACAACACTGGTTTAATCATCCCATAAAACAAATCACCATATAAATCCACTAAGTTAACAGTTTTAAATTATTTTTCACCCCATTCAAAAATATCTTGCAAATGTCATTTAAATTTATGGATATTTTAAAAGTACTCTATCCTTTCTCGTTAAGAACGTTCTGGAAAATGGGTTGGTCAGATCAACTATTTTAAATAAACCCATTGAATGTGCATTTGTAATTGACAGAGACATCTGCACATAAAATATTAATATTGACTTTTTATAACTTTATTATTTTCTCATTCATCTTTAATTTTGTTCCTTAGATAAGAGTCTTTCAACATGATGCTTTGACGAAGGAAAGTATGTAACTTTCTTCCTTTTAACATCAAATATTTTGGTGCCTTTTTCCAAGTTTAATTTTGATATTGATAAAATTGAGATTTGATGAGCTGAATTGATGTGATGATGTTTGTGGCTTTGAACAATTTATCTGATAAAAGCAGAGCTTCATTCATTGTTTTTAACGGTATCATTTTAAAATCTCTTAACTGATGGTGATAGATATTTTTTATGGGTGTATATTGTCTCCACTGTCTGTTGGTCGGTTTGTTCACACAAATTGTTCTTTCAAACTTTATGCACAATTTGCTGTATAGTCATAAGAAGGAATTCAAATTAAAATGGAGTATTGATTTAATGCCTCTGTCACCAAAACCCTTCTAAACACTGTAAAGGTCAGTTTTTGAGGTATATTGTTCATACTTGGTTAGACTCAGAAAAATCTGTATTCAAAATCAGATATAGTGCATCAATTTCATGACAAGATATTGACCTGTATTAAAGGGACAATAACACTTTTGCTGGCTTGGCAGCTCCAGAAAATAAATAATAGCCTTATTCTAAGTCTACTAGATGTTTCCATGTCCTATACCTGTTGTGTAAATTATCCATTACATCCTATTTTACTTGTCTAGAGGGTTCAAAAATATTTTAAAATCCAAGTCACATTTGAAAAGGTTTACGTTAGGCTTTTCAAATCATTTAGTTGAATTTTTCCAATTTTTTAAATTAGGTGTGTTCAGATGAAATTGGAATATTGTAACATAATACAATTTGTTGACCAGAATAAAGATTGGGACATATTATTCAATTTCAACAAGTGTGTTATTGAGCCTTTAAGCAATCTGAGCTATCGACAGAGTTCAACATTTTAAAGTTAATTCTTTTGTCTCAATCAAGTGTGATAATTGCAGTCGAGGTCACCATTATGCTGCTTCAATTACATGGAACTATAGACTTGTAAATAAGCCAGATTTATAGTTAATTAATATTTATCACCTAGACTATATCTAATCTACCAATCTATTATTTCAAGTTAAATTTAACTATTGTCAATCTTCTTTAAAACCATCATAGCATTAGTGCAAATAGCACAATGGCTATAATGTGTGGTATATGTGATTCGTTACACATTAAGCCTGTCTGATGTCTCCTTTAAACACACACAATTACTGTCTATATAAAACCAGATGTACTCAATCATATAACATTAAATTATTGGCTTTATGTCCTGGTAAAGCTGCTGAGGTTATAGGAGCATTTTGTTGAAGTTTTTCTCAGTTAATCAGCACTGTGGTTAGTATTAATAGTAAACCTTCGGCTGTGTCACACTGAGTGTGATGTCGCAGGAACCTATATGTCCATCATGCTAATAAAGGCCATTATGGTAATCACCCTGGACTTGATGATGACATCATCTTGTTTTTAATATTTCGATTAGGTTTATAGGATTGGTTGACCTCTGCATAGATTACAAATTCCTAGTTTTGGCATGCCCATGTCAAAAGTTATGGCAGTTTGCATAGTGTGATGACTATATATCAAAATAACCCCCTCAACCCACAAAAAATTGCAACAAAAGGTTTCTCAACTGATTCTGGTAGGGTTTAGTTTACTTTATACTAAAGGTTTACCAACGTAGAACCCTCGGAAAAGTGATTTTTCAAGATGGCGTCAAAAATGGCCACCGAAATGTCTTAACTTCAAATCGGAGTTAAAAACACACTTGTTTAAATGTTATTACGATCTGTGATGTGACATTTGTTAAGCGCTTAGAAATATCACCGGATATAATATGGAGCACTATAGAAGATGAATAATAATAATAATAACCATGGAACTATCAACTCAAATTTGATGATCTTGGTGTTTTTCCTTAGGATTTTTTTTTTGGGGGGGGGGGTAAAGAACACACTAAGATCATTAAAAATGATGTTGGCCTAATATGTCAAAATAGCTGCCCACACCTCCATAATTATTGACTCAAATTTGATGATCTTGATGTCTATCCCCAGGTTTAAGGGGACAATGAACACATTAAGAGAACTTTGGATATCACTGAGCTGTTGAATCATTATGAAATTGAATTCATGACCTTTAGCTGTCGACTATCATAGAATAAGTTTTAGAGCATTCAGTTTCACCCTTCAAAACAAATCTCAAGAGGATGTAACAGATCTTCGCAAAAACCTGATGGTTGATCTATTTGATGGCAAATCAAATGATACGCTATCATCACTGTGCCATATCATTATCACCAAGAAAGTGGCAACTGCTGAAGCATCTGCCATTCCTAAGCGGCTTCCCCCAACATCACCTGTAACAAGACTTCAGAGCTAACCGTGTGTACTTGCAAATTATGGTATAGACGGAGATGGCAAATGAAAGTAACCTAACTGAATAGGGATGGAAACAGGGAAATGATCAGTTAATTTCAATTATGACCCAAAACAATGCTGTACCTGGCGAACTCTTGAAAATTACCTATTGCAACTCTTCAGGGGGTGTGGGGATTTTTGACATTTTTAATGATCTTAATGAGTTCTTTGCCCCCTAAAACATAGGAATAGACCCAAAGATCATCAACTTTGACTTGATAGATACATAATTATGATCATTAAGACGTTTCATTCACAATCTTTGAAAAAAAAACAACACTTTTCCGCCTTCCGGAGGTCCTACTTTGGTAAACTTTTAGTATGGTATAAAGTACACTAAACCCTGCCAGAATCAGTTAAGAAACCTTCTGTTGCAATTTGGGGGGAGGGGTTTACTGTATTTTGACCTGATTATTTGGTGGTCATCGTGGATTTCACAAAGTCTTTATGCAATGTCAATTTACAAGTTGATTTAATTAATTAATGGATTGCTTGACCTGGAAAAACTAGATAAAGACCGCAACAATTACTACTCTAGCATGAATAGCATGGACATTATAATGATCAATTTGATGGAATGGTGTCCCCAACATGATTCACCATATAAATGTAAACAATACACAGGTTCTCCTTCATGTGATTAACAGATATAATTCCATCAAATATTTAACTTCATCCCCTAAACCTCTTAATGCTTGCTAAATTATATTTTTACTAAGTGATTGTTAAGTATACTTAATCATATATAATGAGACATATGTTGGTTGTGTGAACACTCCAATGGAAAGTGGTATCAAAGTAGGCCACTCCTGCCTAGTGTATGACACCCATCACTACTTACAGCTGATCAATGGTTTAAATTTTGTAGGTATATGTAACTAGAATTTTATGCATTATTATATATCATTACATTAAATTTTCTTTATATATTTATGGAAAGAGTTCCAAAACTTTTATTCTTGATAACAATTTTGCAGAGTGGTTCAACCTTGTCAGTGATGCAGGAGGGCCTGGCAAGGGACAATGTGTATATTCGCGTTCGGATGGTATGGAAAACCGAGATTCTGTGTACACAATGGCATGCACACAAAAGAGCCCTTGACATTTGGAATTCAGAACAAGAGTAGGGCGGATGGCTCATGGCTGCTTTCATTAGCTCAGTCTGTGCAGAACTTTTCATTTTATTGTTGATAACATGCATTTAGGTTTCTGAATCAAGTGATGCATTAAAGACTTGCGCAAGAGCTGATGGAACAAATTAATTATATCTGTATCCTGGTATCAAAACATTTGACAGGATCTCGTTTAAACCTGATTAAATTTAACTGATATTAATTTGATGTAGTTTGTAAATTGTGTTGTTTAATGTATCTGCTTGTGTGGAATATTTCATAAAATGGCATGTTTACATTGTGTCATGTGGGATGTGGTTCTATGTCAAATTACTTAATTTAAATAAATGCCTGAAAATATGTCAATAATTATATTTACATAGCAGCTGTGACCAACTACTAAACCTGTTAAAAGTAATTATTGTGCTATTTGAAAGATGGTTTAAAGAACTGGATGTGTCATATTGTTTAATAATTACATTGAAGGAGTTTACCCATATAGATTGAAGATAAACTGTGACCATGGAGCTGTATACCCCAGTGCCTAAGTTTCTTTGCCAAGAAAAGGGCAGGGGTTGGATTGTCAAATGGTTAGCGTGTGCGCGTTGTATCATAAGTTTTGTCATTGAGTTAAATGGTGTGGTTTCTGGTTTCGCTTACCCAGTTGTACGTCACAAGGAGTAGGGTCACCTGACTAACCTTGTGGGTTTTCTTCAGGACCCCCCCCCCCCCCCTGGCTAAATACCAATGCGCAAGTGAATTATTGAAATAAAATTATACTTATAGAAAGTTACTCTCATTTTATATTTATCTATATAGAAAATACACTGCCTACATTATATATTTGAATATATTGTTTCAATGTATCTGTATACGTGTAATTTATTAACTTTTACAGATATAATTTGAGTAATTCAGATTCAAACACATTGTTGTAATCGGGTTTCGAGTATTCTATAACACTGAACTTTTCAAAAGTCTCCTCAAATTCAAACTCATATTTAAGTGAAATAATTTGTAGCCATCACTAATAACAAGTATGTACTTATTTTGATATTATATATTGATTATAAGCAAAGATTGGGTATTGTTTAATGAAAGGAAAAAAACCATTCAGAATTAGAAAAAAATATACGTACATGTAGGTGACAAATCAATTAAACAGCTTTGCTACAAAAATAGATTGAACATTTATTGCATTTGTTGGCATTTCTATTAACCGATATAAAACTACTGTCATTAGGGTTGGTATACCAGATATTACTGATATTGATGTATGACATAACCATCTCATACAATCATTATCATGATAGAAAAAAATATTTCACATTTGAATTATTCCTGTTTTTGTTTTATTGAACTAGAATGACACCAAGTTCACCAGGTTTTTATTATTAAAAGCTTCAAAGAAATGTCAAGGCACACAGATCATTCATTATTGAAAGGATAATTGGAATTGACAATTCCTAATGTGTTCTGCGAAAAATATCTTTTATTCTCCCATGTGCCATATTCTTTTAAAAGAATTTATTGCGGAAGAAGTGTTGCTGATTATTTGTATTAAAAACTAAATATAACAAAGATACATAATGGGTTCTGAAAAGTTATGAAGCTTTGTGAGCTACCATTTTCAAACATATCTCAATATTTACATTTCTTGTTTCTGTTGTTGTCAAATACTTGTGTTTATCGACAAATTTTTATCCAGGTTTATTGTTCGCTAAACTAATCAATTATGAAACACGTATTGATAAATACTAAACAAATATTTCACAATAATAATCCAAACAGTAGTGGACATTAAGGAGCTACTCTATTCTTTGATAGTAGAGACTTTCATCAACAATGTCTTGTTGGACCATCAGTAAATCTTTATCATTATAAAAACACCTATAGCATAGCTGATTGTTTTAAAACAATACTTCAAAGTTCCTTTATTCCAGTTCAAAGACATGTCACATGGTGTTTATTAGAGGTTGAGTGACCTAAAACAATAGTTCCATAATGCTTCCAGGATTTAATATAAAACTCAGGTGTATTTTGTAGATGTAAATTGTTTGATGTTTTCTGTGTAAGCCAAAGAAAACACCTGGAAATGTGATCTGTCTATTTACAAAATAAAATCAATATATTGCATGGGAAGTTTTCAATTTGAGATTTGTATAATATATTCTTATAGCTAGACGTTGTCTCGATATCCAAACTGCTTCTACAACATGATATAGCACTACATCATTTGATTATTTTTGTATTGAGCATATAGTGACAGGGTTATTAAAGCCACATTTGATGGAATTTGTCGAATCCCTCACAAACTTCAATATTGTGCAAGTTGAATCTGTCCATAAATCGTTCAGTTCTGTTCAGTATGTGGAGTTTCAAACATTTCACATCTTTTTCACACATAATAAACACAAAAGAGGAATGGGGAGCGTCCGCTTGCCACTTAACCCAGTTCATTCCAGGGGTTTGCACCACAAGTGTTTAATAAAAACTTTTCATTGGCATCCTTTTAATCCTATTGAAAGTTAAGTTGATATTTTGGTTCTGTTTTCTTAATTAAATGTTAAATAATTAATTTGATGTGGTCTGGAAAATGAAATTGACGATCAGTGACTGTAAATGTTTTAAGTCAGTCTTTCACAAAAATACTGTCTTTAATGTAGAATTATAATAGGTTATAAAAATAACACACATTGTTTCATTTTTTATATCACTGACGCAAAAATAAAATCAACCTTTGGTGAAAATGACAGAAAGCCAGAAGAACTATTTATGGAGAAAATATATGCACAGTTTATCTATAACTGTAATTATCTTATCTATTCCTGTACTGCAGTTGTCTTAATATTGAAAAACTGTTAGATGAAAGGAATTTGTTTCTTCCTACTCCTACTGACAAAGATACACAGTAGAAAAAGAATATAATTTTTGGCTTGCATAAGCATTTTATATATTTGAAAAAAGAATATCATCCCATTTAGAGTATTTTTATAGTAAATGCATATTTGTAATTTACAGACATCGAGTCTATTTAAATGTATATTTGCTTTAGACACACATCAACAATTCTACTCAATGACACGATGGACTAGACAGGTTTACAGTTGAAATACGATTCAATATTTAATGATTTATTTTTCATATTCTGTCGAACAAATCAATATAACATGATGGTAGAACTTTAATCAAATCAACTGAACATGTAAATAATCCACAACAATATTTGACAGACTTCAATAATTTTTTATCTTTAATATGCAACATAACTATAGAAGCATGGTTGTTAAATGAAGCAGTCATGAAGAACAGTCTTCTATATTACGCAATGTATAAACATCGACTAGGATGCTCAGTTTGTCTTCTGTTAAAACAAAGAATATTGATCTGTTGCAGTTCAATAACTTCTTTAGGTTCAAAACATTTCCAGGGTTATATCAACATTATGATATGTCTTCCATTTTGTTTCTGGTACAAAGTCTGTTTAATTATGTAGGAAAAGAATGACTGAGATCTTAGTTTGACAGTAAATTCTATAAACCCACATGTGGTAGAATATTGTTATTACCCCTGTTGATAAACAACACTTATAAATGGTCTACAGTTGTCAGTGAGAACTGCATCACATACAAACACATTTCTTTTTTTTTTAAATTTGTGGAATTAGAATTCAGAATTTTCAGATTACAAATTTCTTGATGGTTCAATGGAATTTATAAAAATTTGGTCAAATTGTTTATTTGGACATAAAGAGGAAGCGTAAAGAAATTCAGATTTTTTCTTATCACAAGATTGTCACTTAGATTCGAAGAAAGCTTGGGACTACCGGTCAGTCTGTCAATCTGTCCATCTGTCACATATTTGGGGTCACAATAACTCCCCTTCTAATTGAGCAAGTCGTGTTTCTTAGGTGAATGCTTTGATGGAGTTCAATGATGAGGATTTTCAGCTTAGGGTAAGCATAGATCAGAAGTTTGATTGATTGATGCTTTGGGACACGATAACTTTGCGTCGCATTAAGTTAGAGTGATCAAACTTGGTGTATAGTTTTATTACATCAATCAATACCTTGACTATTAAGTTCAATAATGAAATTTTTGGTACAGGTAGCAGAGTGATAACCATCTGGATTGGTCAAGACTTTGGAACCTGACAACTTTGATTCTAATTGGTTGAGAATAGTGAAACTTGGCGTATATCATTACCAATACCTTGAATAATGCACATTTCCAATAGTTTCATTACATTAATACCTTCACTAAGTTCAATTATGAACTTTGATTCCAATTGAGTGAGAGTGGTGAAACTTGGTGTATAGTTCAATTCCAAACACAAAGTATAGTTTCAGTACATAAATACTTTGACTAAGTTCGATGATGAGCAATTTGAGTGAGAATATTGAAATCTGGCATCATAACATCAATACCTTATCTAAGTTCGAAAATCTTGACAAAGTTCGATGATAAACAATTTGATTATACCACACATAACTTAATACTGTGTAAAAAAAAAAACAGGAACTATTAAAATGCATCTGTTTGTCTTTCACCTTTCAGGACAAACTTCTGCTTCAATAATGAGAATTTTCTGCACATATTAAGCACTGATAAGCAACATTATCATTGCTTTATTAAAGATAAATATGCAATTAAAAAATGGGTGTCATCTAATTACTTTTTTCAATTTGGCAGTGGACATCATCATGACTGTTGGCTTGTTTTTGTTGATTTTATAAGGCAAAGATAATTTTACATCCTGGGAGCATAAGAGAACATACATTAAATTATAAATTTTTCTAGCTTTAATTATTTGAATTTGACTTCAATAAAGCTCAGATTATATGACATGTGAAACTGAATGTATGCTGTTATTTCTTCATGAGATAGACAAAGCTATTTTAATCGAGAGAGCAGAGCGTAGCTTCTATACAATCATATAGAATTATTGGATAGAAAAGGGCTAATGGGGTTGTGTATATGAAGAGATGGCCCATGTAAATGGAATCACCATGCAGTTAATCTATTTACTACATCAGACAGACACAGCTCTATTTAATTACCAGCATTTTTCATAGGACCTAAGATTTCAGCAAGTTAATTTCAGATGTTTTCAGATTTTAGCCCAGTGCTGTCAGATTTTAGTCCAGTGTTGTCAGATTTTAGCCCTGTCAATGTCATTGTCAGATTTTAGCCTTGTCAATGGCATGCATTGTCCAATTCAAGCCTTGTCAATTTCTTATGTTATCCATTTTCAGCTAGCATGGTCTATCATAAAGCTGGACCGTATAACAAACCGATGGTTTTCAGTTTAGTTACTGCTTTCTTAGAGAAAAAAGTCATTTTTCAAAACAATGCTTGGTTTATAATTGTCATCAATATGGAGCCTTTTGAAAATGCACACATATCTATGAGAATTTCCTGAGTTATTGTCTTTACCATGAAAAACTGTGAAAGTGAATTAGAGAAAAAAAGAGCCAAATTATTCATAAATATTACAAAAGTAAATGAAAATATTCTTTTTTAATGTAGGACTGTTGCTGGTTGGCATTTATAAAAAAAGATAGGGGAATTATTATTAATGGTACTGTAAAGATGGCGGTGAGAATATTTGTTTTCACCAGAATGATTTTTAATAAAGATGGTTTTGTTTTGTGTATAGGCTTATAACTATATTTATAACCTTTATTATTGTGATATGTTTGGGCTTTGAATAGTTACTTGATACTCTGAATAGATTAACATCAGGTAATGGCTACTAATGGTATTAGCATCTGACATTTGTTCTTTCCATATTATTTTATTATTCTGATGAAAATGAAAAATTTGTGCAAAATTACTTTCCTTATTTCTATCAAATAGGTAATATATTCAAGAACAGGATTGTTTTATACTATATATGGGAATTAATTTGAACATCATCTCCCAATAAAAACACAAAGTTTTGAAAAAAGGTCATTTACAATTCAATTTTAGTTCCCCTTGTTGAATCACCATTGATCAACTTTGATACTTAATTAAATAAGATGACATGTATGATTGTTTATCTGGTGTGACTTGTTTGATTAAAATGTTTCACTCTGGTTTTAAATGTATATTTATAAATGAAACTGAGAGAGGGAATATCACAAGACCAGGTAATAAAATCACACGTTCACAACATTTGATTTATAAAATATATATAGTTTTAATGTATTTTTATTATGTATTATGGCATCATTTCTCTTGACACTATTACTATAATATAGATGGCATTATAAGCTTTTATGGATTTGGCTTCTGCTCGTTTAATTGAGTTGTAATAATAATGTTCTCATTCTCGGCTTCACGACTGACAAGCAAATAATTCTTAAGTATGTTCATAAAGAGACTCAATTATAGGTTAGCGACAACTGGAAGAAGCCATACTGTGAAGCTGTGAAAACAACGATTAAATAATTAATGCAAGTTCTTGAAGGGAGACTGATGTGTGTGTGGTTTCTATTGGTTAATCTTATCAACCACTATTACATGTATATCATCAAGTCTTTTGAAAGATATTGTTCATCACATTCTTCTTGTATATGCTGGGATGATATTGGTTTTTTTTTTGTATAATGGCGTGTCCCAGACATTACAAACTTTTTTAGAAATTGTTTCTAGTATTCAGACAACTTAACAGACTTACACAATCTTTATAATTTCACAGTACTTTTACTTTGAGAATGACTTTATTAATTATTAACATTAGATGAGAGTGACCAGACACATCATAGTATGATGGTAGTAGTAGATATAATATATAGTCTGATATTCACTCTTTTAAATGTAGTCTGCTTTCAAATTTTTATATAGAAAACATTAAGACTTATTGTAAACATTATATACATTCTCTACGTATCCGTTTCTTGCAGATATTTACCACATTTTATTTGATCTGATTTGGCTCAGTAGGTAGGGCACTGGCTCACTGTCAAGGAGGTCCGGGGTTTGATCAAGATAGATTTTCCGGCATATGGCTTTGCTTTGTCATTTGTGCAGGACTGAGGACACTGGCTAAAGTACAGTTGTTTAGATGACATGTGAAGGAACCCATGACAGTTGAAATTTGAAATAAGAGTAGGTCCTTGCACTGCTGTCTGAGGCTAAAATTCCCTCATATGACACACAGTGTATTGTGTATGCTCATCTTCATTATCTCGGTTGATGCAGTAAATTTAAGTAGGATGTTAAACCCCATTTGATTTCACATACAGATTCATGGTAGATTTAATCAACCAAGTCATATAAAGGTAACATGGCCAACTATCAATCTGGGATATACATGTTTAAAATAGTTTAGAGTCATTGTTTGAAATTATATAATTTCTTAACACAATTCCAGAAAGTCTGTGATGGAAAAAAACTATTGGCAACTTGAGTGTAAATAATTTATGCAAAGGTCTTTCAGTTTTATCCGTGCCTATTCAGTTATATGAAATATATATAGAAAATATATACTATGATAAGATATAGTCAAATGAATTATTACTAGCTTTGATAATACTCAAGGTTTTATAACATAAAATATTGATATCTGTAAATTGAAAGTTGCATAAATTAAACTATAAAAAATCTGTTGCAAAGTTGTCATTATCTCTGTCATACAAAACTAACATATAAACTTGGGCATCACATGTATTGAGACCATTATTTTACTATAAAAATGATCTTACCAAGATAATCAATACTTTCACTTACACAAAATATTGTTATTAAGAGAATTTAGTTTGAAATTATGGCAACAATTGATGAGATATGGCTTTATATATCACAACAGTAACTCACAGACTCACATATTCTCAGATGAAATGATACAATGCAAATTCACAGAGTTATGGAAAATTAAACTATACTTTATTAAAGTATTTTACAAATGTGTTTGGGTATTTCTAATATGAATGAGGTTTTATAACATTGATATCCATTATAAACACTATTATATAATACAAAATCCCCTCAATCTGACTCTATCCTTTCATTTGGATTAAAAATAAAATTGTCAATTCTATTTATTCAAGTTTGCACCAGTCAGTGTTTACATACAAGGGTTTGTGTTTACTTGTCGAAAGTTGCATAAAAAATGAAACCAAATTATGATACAAACCGACTTTTGAGCTAGTCCCATTTTCGTAAAGCAAAGACATTTCACTGATTTAAGGTTCTTTTTGCATGTGCTTACAATGGTTTTTAGGGTGGGAGGATATTTAGAATCAAAGTTTATGTTGACAGTGACATAAGATTCCAATTTGGTAAGATGAAATGGCTTAGTTGGTGACATTGCCAGAGACATATCATACAGAAAACTACAAGACTCTCTCATAATAAATGTAGAAAACATGATGATATTAGGACATTACCAGAATAAAACCAAACCTTATTTTCATTCAACAAATTATCACCATTGACAAAGTCATAAATATTTGACCATATTAATTAACGAATCAATAAGTATAGTATCGTGTCAACATGAGGCAATACTAATGGTTGTTGTTACCAATAAACTGTAGTGGAGTTTGTATTAAACTCTTCATTGATCATTTCCTATAACAGTTTAACAACTGAGTGAGGTCTGTATAATAACTATAGTCACATCACAAAATGTAATTGTATCATTATTTGATTGCTTCCTGCATGGAGTTACTTGTATAAATAGTTTTTGTATGATCAGCCAGTCAGAACCAGATCTAGAGAGGGCAAAGTAGGGTAAATGTCCCCTACAATTCTCGTCCCCTACATTTTGGGTTGAGTACAAGATCATAAGTTCCATGAGATGACTTTGAGATTCTAATTTAGATTTGAAAATATGAAGGTCATAAATGCTTCTGGATTGATATGGTTGACTGGGGTTCATAACTTGATCGACTTAAGGCTAAAGGTTTCTCATATGACCGTTTTATTGACTGTAAAAATGGAATGGCCGGGATTTGTTACTCTCTTTTTTATTTAACTTGTGTGGCTCGCCCAAAATGTACCTCAGAATGCACACAATCGATTCTATTTTTTAAATAATATGTTAGTCCCAAATGACATAGTTTTGTGGAGGGGACATGAAAATATATTTCTGTCTCTCTATTGCGAAAAATGTTATGAATTCAACTAAAATAGTAAAATGATACTTGTTTTTGTTGGAATACATCCTATTAACTTAATGTTATTCTTTTTGTTTGGATGCAACCTATTGACCTAATGTTATTGTTGGAATACAATTACCTGTTAACCTAATGTTATTGTTTTTGTTGGGATACAACCTAAGTGACCTATTGTTTTTGTTGGGATACAACATATTCACACCTAATGTTATTGTTTTTGTTGGGATACCTGTTGACCTATTGTTTTTGTTGGGAAAAATCCTATTAACCTAATGTTATTGTTTTTGTTGGGATACAACCTATAGTGACCTAATGTTATTGTTTTTTCTGGGATACAACCTAGTGACCTAATATTATATTTTGGGGGGATACAAGCTAGTGAGCTAATATTATTGATTTTGTTTATATACAAAGAGCTAGTTAATATTCTTGACTAGGTCTGCAGTGGTTCTTTCTTTTCTTGTATCTCTTTGCCAGGAATGATAATGATAACTACATTAGCGACAAAATTGCAAAAACAGAACAGAAAGATGTCAAAAACTGTAACTTACACCCCCCCCCCTTTTTTCAAAAATTTAGTATCTGCCCCAACATGTATTGTTTGTCACATCATTCCAAGGTTAGACTAAGAATACATTAGCATTGAGGCATACACAAATATTTTAGAAATATATCTGTGAAATACAAAACGAACAGTTTTGTTTGTGATCTCTTTTCATAATGGTGAAACTATGTATTTGGTTTTTTTAAGGGAGGTGGATGGCCGAATGGTTATCACTTGCACTTTGTATCATAAGGTCTGTCATTGAGTCAACTATCATGGTTTGAAATCCCCGATTGTACGTGACAAGGAGTAGGATTGCCGGTCCAACCTTTTTTTCTCCAGGTGCTCTGGTTTCCTCCCACTGTTAAAGACCTCTACGTACAAGTGTATTATTAAAATAAAATTGAAGTTATTCCCTAAATGACCTAGTTTGTGTCAAGTCGATGTTAAACTCCATATCTCTTTCTCTGTTCTCTTCAATATCTACTAGAGGATGACATCACACACAAATAAAACGCATAAGACATTTGTGGACAAGACACAACCTGCACTGACATAGAAAAGTCATAGCAATATTTCATAATAATTTATAAATATTATTTGGATTATACTTACACAGTGAAATGGTAAACAAAACACTTCCATCCCGTAGGTCTCTCCAAAAAGTTGTACATTTTATTCTGTAACGTGGCACGGACATTATTCTTTAATCTTTGTCGATACTGTGTCTCTATAAATTTGTCCATTTGAGATATGACAGGTTTATATTCATCCCAAGCGACAGCAGACGGGTTGATGGGCTCCGAATCGGAGGGGTTACGACAACGTGGTGATCCCATCTCACTCATTTCCATATCAGTGTATTGAAATTATGTGGCTATCAAATAGAATAGTTGATTGAAGGAGGAATCTTATTGGTTGACTATAATCCCTATGGTAGGCCATTGAGAATAAAGCTCATATATTTCACACTTAACACATAGAATAGTAAAGTTAAAACTCGAGGGAGGGAACAGCTTGCGTGAGATGAGAATCCAATATCATGAACAAACTATATGATGTCATTACTGATTTCCCCTTCCGTAAGCCTTTTATTCCTGCAAATTTCTGCTGACAATTATCCAAATTACAATGAAATCAGACTGTTAGGTGTTGATTTAAAACACTTTCTGTTGCTAGATCTTTTTAATTTACACATCCAGTTCACAGGAATCATTTTTTGTTTCTAGCCTCAAACACAACATATACACACATGATAGAGACGTGATCAATATTAGTAACAGTAATCACTGAACATAATAACTGGAGGATGTGGTGTACGTATTAACCTCACTTTTAATTTTCTATATTTGGTTGTTGTAGATATCTAACAGCTGTAATGGAGAATGTAAAAGATAATCAATTGTTTCTACCCTTAGTAGATAATATATTTACCTCGTTAATATCTTATTTTGATGACAACTGTGTAAATTCACATATTTCACAAACATTCAAATCAATATAATTATTGTAAATATTGTAAATCTATTTTTCATTGAGAAAGATGCGGTTTGGTGATCTTATTGTTCATTATGTATGAAGTAATTAATCCTAAGCACCACTACCATTATAATTTTGAACAATATAGTAATTACTATGTGTGAAAGATGTACAATAAAATGGTGTACTTTTCATACATTATATGGGGGGTGGGCGTGCTATACCATAAAGTCTGTCATTGAGTCAACTGGAGTGGATTTGAATCCCCCAGTTGTACGTGACAAGGAGTATAGGGTAGTCTGTCCCATCTTGTGGGTTTACTCTGGGTCCAACGGTTTCCTCCCACTGCTAAAGACCCCTATGTGTAAACGATTTATTGAAATAAAATTAAATCATATGTTAGTCCCAAAATTACCTAGTTTGTGTTGAGTGGAGGTTAAACTCCATTTCTCTCTCTCCCTCATACATTATATACTAAATATAGAATTTCCAAAATATTTTAAGTAACTGTCATTAAATCCTTAACCTTAAGAAATGAAAATAAAAATTAAATGCTAATGATTAAATCATCTGTAACCAAAACAAGGTACATGTTTTGTGATATATTAGTGTCTGCGAGTGTTACCTACCCTGTTTGCGAAGATGGGTTAATCAAAAGTTATGCAGGCAAGGATATTGTCTTCATCCTAATCTAATTCATTTGAAAGCAGTTGAAAAGAAAAGATAAAACTAAGTCAATTAAGACTTACCTCTATACAGGGCTAATACACTTGTAAGTCTTTGTGATTCCTTCTTTATCTACACTCTTATTGATCACCATTACAAGATGGAAGCCACATTGTCTTGTGAGCACTGAGCTGCCAATCCACTTATGGTCCAGATGTTAGCACATCAAACTGTTGACTAGGAAAGTATCTTTACCATCTCTCTAACTTCAGCAACAGATAACCTGAAAAAACACATTACTACAACTGAACATCTAGATTTAGCCACCTGGAGAAATGGGTTTATAAATACAATAGGTGAATCAGTAGGCATGTTTCGAGTAGAAGTATGGTAGTAGAGATGTGTTATAAATGTTTTACCTGTCCCATGATGCCAACAACCTGTATATATAAATACCTTTCTACCGCGATGATAAACAAAGCACACTTTTAACCATCATGAAACCATTAACGCAATAGAGTTAAAAACTCACTTGAATTTAATAATTACATATATAACTAAATGTATATCAGTGCTTTAGCACGGACAAATACACTGTTTCTAAAAGCTGACAATTGAAACAAAACACTAACATGGGTAAAAGCTTTCAATATCATAGACAAGATTATCAGTGAAACCAACATAATTCTATTAGTAAGTGCTGGAGAACAGCACAACAAGCAAACAAAACACATTAGATAAACTTGCTGACATTGGTACACCACCAACTACACACACATTGTAAACAATAACTACAAAATGATATAAGTGAATATATCCAGGTAAAAACTAGAGAATCCTTGTCAAAACTTTGCTTTGTCATAGATAAGTCATTGTATTCTGTAGAATTAAACCTTAGTATTCAAAAAAAAGATAAGTTGCTAGGCAATTAAACATTTGCCCACACATGCTTAATTGTCTGAGTAAGAAATAGTTAAAATTTGGTTGGCTTGTAGGTTTTTATAGTGCTAGTGCGAATATTACTTAAAACGTGTAGCAGTAAATCGGATTATAACTTTTGCATAGAGATTGATTCCTGTATATTAACCACATTAATAATCAATTGTTGTAATATGTGCAAGTATTTGCTGTAAGGGTGGGCAGTAATATTGGCACAAGCTTCAAATCATTATTGTTCAATCAGAGGATAAAATGTAGGTGTTTTCAAGTCTGGTTGCTAGTAATATCAATACACTAGTAGTATCACAAATTATTGAATTGTTTTGATGGCATAGTTCATTTAATGTTGTGACAGACACGAAAACTAAGTGTTTGATATGAAAGTAAATTCATTGAATTATATTTGGCACCGAGGTCCTAGTTGGTCATTAATTGCGACAGAATGGATTCTTCTGTCAACATGCTGTGTCATGTTTGTCACAATACAAAAGAATTTTTATGCATTAACAAAACCAAAAAAAGAAGAATATCCATAGGCCTACATTCAAAATGGTATGTGAACATCAGTCATTGTTTTTTAAGTCGAGTGATCGTTCTCGAGCGCCTACAGCTCACCTGAATGTCGACCGAGGGGAGTTTTTTTCCCCTCCCCTTAAAATTGAAATCACTCTCCTTTACAAAGTCATTGGGGGTTTATTAACATTTATCTACCAATCACCTTCCTTAATATCAGATCACTCTCCTTAATTTCTGATTCACTCTCCTTAATTTCTAAAGCATTCCTCTTCTTTTAGGAGAGCCATTTTTTTCAATTTGTTGATTGAGGGGAGCTCTTTTTGCCTCTCCTCTGAAATACAAAAAAACAACGACTGGAACATGTAGAAATTTACATTGAATATATTCTGGACAGTCAATAAAATGTATCTAAAATTGTTGTGTTCTTGAACATATGCAATATGTTGTGATGTATGTTAGTCAATTATGTCTGAAGACTTATGTCAGACAAGATCACATTTTCGGTTGACTGGGAGAACTCTGCGGTGTGCATTTTTGATCAGTAAAGGTAATTTGATTTTTCTATCCCCCCAAAAAACAAGACGAAAAGACTTGTAATCCTGGCCATTGTAAGAATTCCCCCTAAATTGTGGTAAAGTCAGGATGGGAACACCTATGTTGGGTAAGTGATAATGTCATTAAAACTTCTATTAAGAATATGGTGAATCGATCTTGAAGAGCTTGTGTCAATTTGCACAGTTCTAGAATTTACAAAGTAATCTGTGATAGACGAAGTATTGAGATTACTGGTATACTGTTTCATAATAGACTATAGTAGACGTTAAGACTATTATTAACAGAATTCTTGGTTTAAATCTTCTGGATAGAAAGATATTAGAATTTTATTAATGACACGGTACTAAAATAGATTTACTATGTCAGACTGCATTGTATTGTGTTATAATATGACATGCTTTACTGTAGTGTATTGTGTTATTTTTATGAAAAATTTTACTGCTGTGTATTGTGTTATAATATGACAAGCGCCACTGAAGTGTATTGTGTTATTTTTATGACAAGCTTTACTGTAGTGTATTGTGTTATAATATGACATTTTTGCTTTTTATCATTTGATGTGTTTTATACAAGATTCGTTACCATTTAAATGGTAATTCCATGATTTCACTGGGTTTCGAAATAACTGTTTGAATATGCCAATCAACTGTGTTGTTGAGAAATATCCTATCAACTGTGTTGGAAAGTTTCAGGTAATGAACACCTCCAATTTGTTCACTTACCAGTAGTTACATAATAAATGTGGCTAACTTAGCTATGACCTGACACCCCCCCCCCCCCAAAAAAAATAAAGCACAGCGCTTGTGTCTGAGTTACAGGTAGGTTTATTCAGGTACAAGGCTCAAAAAGTTGCTTGGAACTAAAATACGAGATGCAACGAGCTAGCACACAGATTTAGCTTGTTTTATTCACTGTGTTCTGTAGACAAATCAAGTTATATAAATACACCAGGCCATAGAATCAGAAAATATCCCATGAGGAAAATATAATCATGTGCTGTTTGTTCATGACACCCACCACCTATAGTTAACATTGAGTATCCATCCATTAACCATTTCATACAGATTTTGAATGAAACTGGTTAGATGGAATGATTAATGTACCAAAACCATACTTTATCAGGAATGTGATCACTTTAACATTACCTGTTGTAGCAATATTGGAGAAGGTTTTTTTGATCAATATTGTAAATAATAAAACAAGATATTGTGGCATATATATTGCTATATGTCTGCTTGATATTAAAGAGAACAGTATAGGAAGAATGTAGACTAATATATACAATGGTATACTAGGTATTTCTAATAGATAAATAAGAGATATAGCAAAATCAATTTCTATCAATCTTTTAGTAATTTACTCTTATTCCAAGTTTCATGGCTATACAGTATCATACAGACATGTAGAAAACAAATATTTAAGAACACTTCAATCGATGATATATTGAATGAAATCTTATTGAAAATTGGTGAGCAGTAATACCTTGGGTACAATCAAGCCTCCAGTTCTATTCAATAGACGACTAGTCCTGTGTTTGGATCGGATCATCTGAAGGCAGACAAGATTTGAACATCGTAAACTAATATGATTACAAGGTCAATATGCTGACTTCTAGTCACTACAAAGCTAATTTCTACTGATTAATGTAATAACAATCCTGCATTTCTTATAAGATTAATTAATTTTAACGAAGATATCGAAGGATATGTCAGATCTATTGATATTTCACAGAATAAACATGCTCTGTCTGATTGACACATTTTACAAAATGAAATCTGACATCTACACACTAATTATCTCCAGGTAAAGATATTCTTAATTTTATCTTTCCATCCAACTCAAATATATATACATAAATTTGGTAAAAATAAATTTTGGTTTGAAGACTAATGTTTTTAGGGAACCTCCTCACATGTCTTAACATGAAGTTATTTGAAAATCCATTATACTTCAAATAGCAACAGACTCGACAGTACAAACAACATTTTTGAACAAAACCCAAATTGTCACATTTGATGAATTCCCAAAATAAGACAAAAGACAATTTAAACCACAAAACCTAAATAATAAGAATATTTAATGTTATAAAAAGCAGTGAAAGTAAATTAAAAATCTATTTTGTATTCAGGACAAATCAAGTATATTGTAAAGGGGGGTTATGTCGACCTTGCAACTGAAAGCAACTGGCGTTTTGGCAACTGGAAGCAACTGAATGCAACTGAAAAAAGTTCAACTTTCTGCAACTCGTTGCAACTAGTTGCAGTCGACATGAGCGTTCTTGCAACTGGAGTCAACTCGTTTCCATGGAAATAACATCACGTGAGAAAAGACATGTGTCATGTGACTTTATAAATATGCATATGGAAGCAAACGAAGACACACACTTTTCAAACGTTGATGATGTCAACCATTATATACTAATAGAATTGTAGTAAGACCGACCATGCCTTTGCGTTACTTCTTTTAAGTTATTCGCCATTTTGTTGATCACGTGATGAATAAATTAACAGTCACATGTTAAGTGTGATCGCTATTAGTTCCGAGTCGACATAAGCGCTCCGAATTCGGTTGCTCCCAGTTGTCCTCAGTTGCTGATATGATCGACATATGCACTCTTGCAAAAATGACTGCAACTAGTTGCTTTGGGTTGCAACGTCGACATAAGCCCCGCTTTAGATGATACAACTTAGTTTTGTTCAAAAGTTGGGGGTACAATTTGGGACAGGTTTTCTTAAGCCTAGCTTATATTGCCCTACGATGCAATAAATTTGACAGCGATTCAAAATCGGCGACTGGTTTACGATCAAGTGGAACTGATTAGTTGTGACTACTTGGGCGACCTGAGCGCTCTTACGACTGGTGTGAGTCGGACGCCAACCCGTCATCGTCCAGTTGTCTCCAGTTTCTCCAAGTCGCACATGTTGTACTCCTACGACTGACTGGAGACAACAAGTTGTCCCAAGTCACAAGCGACATAAGCTCACCAACAACTGGCTTGAGTCAGCACCTTGCTGACGTAGCCAACAGGATTCGGTAATTTAGTCACATGGTCCCCATTGGGGGCAACAACCACGGAATGAGGCCATTTTGAAGGTCAACACATGTCATTCAGGTGCTCAGTTGTGGCTCCGATTCTTCAACTGACGCCGGCGACATGAGCACGCTTACGACTGTGATCAACAGGTTGCTCGTGATGCGTCCAGTCATGGATAAATTCAGTCGTAGCGACATAAGCTGTCAGTTGCCGTTAGTCGCAGTCACTTTTATCGCATCGTAGCGCGACATAAGCTAGGTTTAGCTTGCGAAATGAATGTATAAAGCACCTGTTAATTATTCGCAAGAAAATTTTATATACTTACTTACATTTTATGAGAATCTCTCATTGATTAAGAATATTTTATTTACAAATGAGCTTACTTATTGAAATATAGAAAGAAATCAGAGAAAGACATCAATTCAAATAAAAAATTTACATTAAAAAATAGATGAGGAAAAATTTTGTATAATTGAGACGACCATGAAGCAGTATATTTTTTAAAGAACCTTGTTGGGAAGAGAGCAGATCAATGGTAACATTAAATAGCATGATTACATGTTCTATTTATGATTTCTGTCTATAACAAGAATATCTTAATGTTAAAGGTAAAAACACTAATGGTATAATTACTATTGCAGATCCATAATATTATTTTATATATTCACAAAGAAGCTAATCAATTACTTATTTTTCTCTCTATTTTAAGATGCAGATAAATTGGAATTTTTGAATATGTAGGTCTATAAACGTGATTAGCTTTGTCATGATAACGGTTCAATGTGGAATCGTCTAGATTACCATCCAGACTATTATATAAGAACAAAAAATTTCTTATAGCAAAGATGAAGGAAGTTGTTTCAGTATTGCTAGCTGGAACTAACAGGAAGTTCCCAATGCCATCTGTAAGGAACCTAGACATGGTCATTATTTGTGATGTTCAACTGGATTAAAGGAGCTAAGTCTTTAACTCAATATCTTCCAAAATCTTCAACATAGAAAACACGAATTATTTGTCAATTTAAATCAAAATTGATGATGTGATCTTACCGGAAAAAGATGGGCTTCTGATATCCAATATTTAAGACAAAATAAATATTTTACCATTGGTACACGAATCGTGTACCATAATGCGTTTCAGCCCCAGTTCTAGCAAGAGACTCGAGGAACGAGGCTAAAAACATTGTACCAAATCAAACGGCGCATGTAGACTGGAATAACTAGACGCTAAAAAAAATGCCTTCGGTTGACACTTCTGGTTTATTTCGCCGAACATAACTGATTTGAAATTGGAGTAAAAACGGAAACAATTGAATGCAAATCAGTTTATATACATTTATATCACAGTATTATATGCATTGCGATCCACTTGAGTCAATTTCTAGGTCCCAAATGTTAGCGATTTAGCTCCTTTAAACTAGATTTTATTCAGTGTTACAAAATATTTAACATGTGTTTACAAAACTACAGATGTCAGATCATACAAACAAATTCCTCCAATTTACTTTAGACATGACAAAGTTTGAAACATTGTTTCATTAGTTCCCTTTGTTCGATCTTATTACTTAGTATTATTCATTTATGTAAATGTAGGATAATTGGTCCATACATGTATTGCCACTTACAATTCATCAATATATTATAAATTTAACTCTATTACAGTATGAACTTATTGAAATGGACTAATTATGTTACTAGCAATCCCATATATTATGTAATCATTTAGAAATTCAAATTAAAAACAACAATAGGATGATAAAACCCAGATAATTGAATCAGGCTGTTATTGCGGAATTAGACAACATTCATGGAGAATTTCCTATTGATAGTATGCAAGTAGAGAATATGACAGACATGATCATAATGGCTGTCATCAAGCCATTTGACCAAATATCTCCTTTTCATACAAGTGGTATTTCAATGAAGTAGCTTCAAAACCAATTAAGTCAATGATGAAGTTATGTATGGAATAAAGGCATTATATTCTAACACTATTATTGATTTTGTAGACTATAATTCTCTATAAATATCATTCATTGTTTACATTTACAAAACAAAATATACAAAAAAAACCTAGTCTTCATCAATATTAGATTTTGAATTGAATATGTTAGATTCTGGTGAGTAAACTCTAATACAACATGCAAGTTAAATATTTTATATGAAATATATCTGTGAGCCACTGTGACTCATTAACAAGATTGTCCATGGTTCCATTGGGGTTTCTTGTCTGGTTTCCTTGTTGATAGTAGTGCAGGACGGAGACATGTCAAAGGAAAATGGGCTGAAAATCGAGGTCCTATTTAAACATGCATTATATATGTCAGAGCTAAATCTGTCTATTGCAGGTCTTTCTTTAAGTCTGCAATGTTATAAAAATTATTGATTAGAAATTAATTAATTTATCCAGACCATAATCAATTCTCGATGTCATCATTAGCCTGAAATTTTTACTGGCTTGAAATCAGATCTGCTGCTCAATGCTCATTGATGATTTAATAAAAAAAAATTGATAATCAAGACTATGTTTTTTATCGTACCGACTTTAGTAATGATGATCGAGGCTAGACCTAAAATTCAATCACTAATATCTGGGTTCAGAGTGGATAAATTTGACTGAAATTTTCAGAAACTCCCAGACAGTTTGAAATCTATATTTCCCAACATAGCGTGTGCCAATGTTTCATTAGTATGGTTGGTGCAAAAAATTAGGATGTTAAACCCCATTTCAAACTTAACTGAAGATTTTGGTTTTTTTATAGCTCTTTTAAACTTATAATTAGACCTTTGGCGCCATGCGTTTACTCCTGATAATTTTTTTCTGCTTTATTTCTGTACTAAGAGGGCAATAACGTCAGGACCTGATGAATACCTTCCTTCTACATTTAATTGATTTTTGTCTGTGAAGGAAAGTTAAACTGTGACCAATTACATGCTTTAAAAAATTCTTGATGTCAATCTGAATATATTGCTAGAGAATGGTTTCTAATAAATAATCAGCATTTTCAGTTATTCTAGATTATAGGTTAGCTTGATGTGCTTAACTAAAACTGAAATTATTATTTTTTAAGGTGTACAATTGAAGGGCCATAGATATAACAGCTGGAGTAAAGAATTGCAGGATTGTAGACCGGGCAGCTTCTTGGTAGAGAAAAAAATCGAACCATTGATTGATGTAATAGTACTTCTGTATTTACTGTTATATTGTATTTTCCATGTTATTATGTTTCTTTGATGGAGTCAATGTGTATAATGGATCTTCATTTAATTCTTCAAAGCTAATTGTATAAATCTGAATTTACGTGTTCATTTAGATGTTAACTTTCAAAGATTACAGTTTCTACACATTTTGATCTCACTGTTTATATTCTAATCAGTATATTAGAGATGTATGGTATGACTTGCAGGAGAAAGTCCACATATATTACAGTGAATAAAACTGGTTAATTCTATGAGAACCCATTACTCTAATCCAAATCAACTATCTTCCAGTGTCATTATGTTTTAAAAGAAATCACTTTCTGATAGTATCTTGTGTCTGGATAAACAGTGTAAAACTCACACACATGCACATTGAAAACAATGTAGTTTCAAACTTTTTTTGTACTGCACTACTGCAAGCTGATAGTAGAATTTGTAGGATATTGCAGTCTGGTAATGATCATTTAGCAGTGTTTACAAACCCTGTCACATAGTCACATTTATTAACTGTCTAAATGAAGGGTTGGATACAGAAGAGACGAGTTATGCAACCAATCCATGTAATTGTTTTGACATTCATTTCAAAATTGTTTAATATTTTGGAATAGGTGAATTTTGGCATTTGATTTGCATACTAAAACAATTAAACTGTTTGAGAATCCCTGATCAAATGAAATGATGTGATGGAGAAGGTGGGGTTTATTATGGATTTTATTGTTTAACCACTATCCATCACAAGCCACTAAACAAAATGAAATAATTTTAAAGGTATATTGACTGATTTATCTCTCATGTAATCCAATTAGCTATCTATTTACAATGTTCCACTTATTGAGTCTAGTTTGGTATTACTTTATTAAGTTAGCATATGGTTAAAGTATGATCTTGCCAATTAATAAAAATCCTTCACATACTCAATTCAATCAAATAACTTGAACCATATCAACAATACCAGGCCTGTACAATGGAGATTTAAAAAAAGAAGTCATCTCTGTGACAGTAGTGATATAAAGTGAACATGGTTAAGATGGTCAATAATTGCTTAACAACCAGTAATGTCATTGATTTTATTCTTCAATTTTTTAAAGTGGTAGTTCACTTATGTGACTGTCTACAGTGCTCATATATAAGTCTTAAGCTCCATAAGGCCATGTAACAATATAATTCAATTATTAATTATTTCATCTAAAATACCATTAGATGGCAGTATTATTGTCTTGGAAAGCAAATTCACCCTTTTGTCTCAATCATTAATTAAAATATATTCAGAAGAATATAATTCTTGCGCTGAACTAAAAATTACTCAAGATCAGTGGGTTTAAAAATAACAGTGTTTCTTCTGCTAGGTTATCCAATAAATCAAATGACTATAAAATTACATGCTGTGTGAAAAAACGTTAAATTCAATTCAGAAACTTGTCTTGTATTTGATTTGACATCATTCTGGGGTGAAATTGTGCGGAATGAACTCTGCCTAAATCATGTGCATCAAAAGAAAGATTTTGCCAGCCGATTATCACGTAGAGAACATAGAGGATGAAGAATATAATGATAATGATTCATTTTTATATGTGGTCATATATTGTTTTCTACCTCCACCTATCTGTTGATGTTGGTCTGTTTGTCATCTACATATTGTTTGTGGACACTAAAGTTATTATCCCAATGAATGGAAATTTATAATTTTTTATAACTAATTCATGGTTGTTACTTTTATTTGTTTTTTAGAATAAATTATGCAATAACTTCTGTGAACAGCATGTGTTTAATAATGTATTTCACATTTCTGAGTGACAGATCAAATTCTGTATTCTAAGGATATCTTAAATCTTAAGATAGTCACTTAACAACTAGATTTCACTTATGTGTAAGATAAGGGTATAAGTGGTATTCATAGGCAATGTTAAGTATCAAATTTTCCCTTAGAGTAAGACTGCTTTAAGTTACAACTGTTTTGTCTTTTAGCGGTATTCGTAGATCCGTTTAAGTGAGAAAATAGGTTGCCAGGCAACGAAACATACAATCACGGCAGCTAAATCGTCCGGGCAGTCAACAAGAGTTGTTGCATATTAAGTAACTATCAGAAAATCATTAGAATTTGTTTGGTTTTTATAAAGTTCTGCCCCATACTAACATTTAGTATACGATACAATTAATATTATGGATTTTGCTGTTCAATTATTGATTTTCAAGAAATTCAAACCCAACCGTCATTAATGTGTAACAGGGATATAGTCAAAGGTTTTTTTTATTCGGAATAAAATTGTGAACTCCATAGGATCAATGAGATAAAAGAAAAAAATTTTTTTCGTACAAACAGTTATGAACATGCATTTCAAGTTTCATCAAAATCAGACTTAAATTGTGACTTCTACAGGGTCCACAACCTTGACATACCATATTTTTATACGCCCACATTTTCATGTGGACGTATTATGTCGTCGCCCCTGTCCGTCAGTCCACAATTTGTTTGTGGACTCTCTACAGGTCACAATTCTTATCCGATTTTGACGAAATTTGAAATATAGGTTTATCCCCAAAAGATCTCGGTTCCTTTCGATATTGGCATGTATCGGATCAAAACTTCATGGATTATGGCCCCTGATTGTACGAAAAATCACGTTTTTAGCTTGTGGACCCTATAGAGGTCACAATTTTGAACCGATTTTAGTGAAACTTGACATGCATGTTTGTAACCCAAAGATCTTGGTTCCTTTCGATATTTGCGGCTATCGGAATGTAATTTCCTGAATTATGGCCCCTGATTGTCCGAAAAATCACCCTTTTTAGCTTGTGGTCCCTCTGGAGGTCACAATTATTATTCGATTTAAAAAACCGTTCGATTATATCACCGTTACACCCTAAGGAAGGTTGAGTTCGAATTTCGGGAAAATCGGACGAAAATTGCCATACAAAATGGCCGCCGTTTGTACGCGAATACTGTTAAAAAATGGTATATCAAGGTTGTGGACCCTGTGGAGGTCACAATTTTGATTCGATTTTGATGAAACTTGAAATTCATGGTTATAACCCAAAGATCTTGCTTCCTTTCGATATTTGCGCATATCGGATCGTAACTTCCTGAATTATGGCCCCTGATTATACGCAAAATCGCCTTTTTTTTAGCTTGGAGGTCACAATTATTATTCGATTTAAAAAAACGTTTGATTATATCATCGTTACACCCTAAGGAAGGTTGAGTTCGAATTTCGGGAAAATCGGACGAAAATTGCCATACAAAATGGCCGCTGTTTGTACGCGAATACTGTTAAAAAATGGTATATCAAGGTTGTGGACCCTGTGGAGGTCACAATTTTGATTCGATTTTGATGAAACTTGAAATTCAAGGTTATAACCCAAAGATCTTGCTTCCTTTCGATATTTGCGCATATCGGATCGTAACTTCCTGAATTATGGCCCCTGATTATACACAAAATCGCCTTTTTTTTAGCTTGGAGGTCACAATTATTATCCGATTTAAAAAAACGTTTGATTATATTACCGTTACACCGTAAGGAAGGTTGAGTTCGAATTTCGGGAAAATCAGACCAAAATTGCCATACAAAATGGCCACCGTTTGTACGCGAATACTGTTAAAAAATGGTATATCAAGGTTGTGGACCCTGTGAAGGTCACAATTTTAATTCGATTTTGATGAAACTTGAAATCCATGGTTATAACCCAAAGATCTTGGTTCTTTTCGATATTTGCGCATATCGGATCGTAACTTCCTGAATTATGTCCCCTGGTTATACGCAAAATCCCCCTTTCTTTAGCTTGTGGTCCCTCTGGAGGTCACAATTATTATCCAATTTAAAAACACGTTTGATTATATCACCGTTACACTGTAAGGAAGGTTGAGTTTGAATTTCGGGAAAATCGGACCAAAATTGACAGACAAAATGGCCGCCATTTGTACGCAAATACTGTTAAAAAAATGATATATCATGGTTGTGGACCCTGTATAGGTCACAATTTTAATTCGATTTTGATGAGGAAGGTTGAGTTCTAATTTCGTGAAAATCGTACCAAAATTGCTGGACGAAATGGTCGCCGTTTGTACGCGAATAGTGTAAAAATATGGTATATCATGGTTGTGGACTCTCTACAGGTCACAATTCTTATCCGATTTTGATGAAAAGTCACATTTCTAGGTTGTGTACCGTCACACCATAATCATTGTCGGTTTCGAATTTCATTAATATCAGACTGGAACTGACCAACTAAATGGCTGCTCCCAATACAGTATGAAATACAGGACTTAAAGATGTAGGAAAAATCACTTTCGGCATTGCTTGTTCTCTGTCCATCTCTCGAAAATGTGGGCGTATCCTGCCTGGCAGTGCCAGCCTATCTTTACATCATTCGTGTAAAAGTGGCGGCCATTTTGTTCAGCAATTTTGGGCCGATGTTCATAAAATTCGAATCGAACATTCATTGCAGTGTAACGGTGATATAATCAAATGTTTTTTTAAATCAGGAAATAATTGTGACCTCCACACCGACCACAAAATAATAAAGGCTATTTTTCGTACAATCAGTGGCCATAATTCAGGAAGTTACAATCCGATATATGTGCAAATATCGAAAGGAACCAAGATCTTTAGGTTATAAACATGTATTTCAAGTTTCATCAAATTCAAATTAAAATTGTGACCTCTATAGAGTCCACAACCTTGATATACCATATTTTTACACGATTTGCATACAAACGGCAGCCTTTTTGTCTGTCAATTTGGTCCGATATTCATGAAATTTGAACTCAACCTGTAACGGTGATATAAATAAACGTCTTTTTATATCAGGTAATAATTGTGACCTCCAGAGGGACCGCAAGCTAATACAGGTGATTTTTCGTACAATCAAGGGCCATAATTCAGGAAGTTACAATCCGATACGCGCAAATATGGAATGGAACCAAGATCTTTAGGTTATAAACATGTATTTGAAGTTTCATCACAATCGAATCAAAATTGTGACCTCTATAGGATCCACAACATTTTTTCACACTATTTGCGAACAAACGGCAGCCCTGTTCTTATTTTCCGACACTACTTTGTGTGGGTAGCCACATGCTCACTTAAGCCTGAAGAGTTCAAACAAGAACGAAACTAGTAGCTAAGAGAAATCTGGGAAGGTTGTTCGCCCATTTACAGATTTTTTACTTGTAATTTCGGATCAATCAATTATATATAGAACCCCTCCGTTGTTTTTTGACTCTGTTAATTAGTTACATAGAACACAGCCAAAGATAGTGATAATCATTTAACTGGTAAAAATAGAGAAAAAATTATGATTTTGTCAGCAGATTTATAACTGTAATGTGATCTAAGTTAAGAGGAATGCTTACTCTTTCTTGTTCTGTGATAAAAATCTATGTAGGTGATTTATGTTTAACTTCAGTAAATCATTTTCTAACATCACATTGTATTCTATGATTTCCTTGTCTTTATTTATCATGATATATAACATCTGTCAATACGGTATGACACTCGTTACTAAAACTAGGCAAAATCTCCATCATACTCTTTAAACTAACATATTACTTGTAACTATTGGATTAAATTTTCACTACTCGTACCAATAGAAACATTTTGAAGTAGGCCTATTGGGTTTTTTTTACAAACATTAGATATATTTTTAGGCCTGACATGTGAATGTTTTATAAAATATGAAATTAAAGTTTTTATTCTGTTTTGATAGTTAAACATTCCTCTTATAACACATCCATTCTTTATTTACAAGTTTATTTCTTTTATTCAGAACAAACGGAGAGAACTTGAAATATGAGGTGGGGGCGAATGGTTAGCACATGCATGCTGTATCATATGGCCTGTCATTGCGTCAACATGTGGTTTCGAATCCCTGGTTGTACATGACATGGGTTCGCCTGCCCATTCGAATGGGTTTTCTCTGGGTCCTTCGGTTTCCTCCCATTGCTAAAAATCCCCTACGCCAAGCGAATTATTGAAATAAAATTAAACCATATGTTAGTCCCGGAATGACCTAGTCTGTATCAAGTGGTCGTTAAACTCCCATTTCTCTCTCTCTCTTCAAATATGTGACCCGGCGCAGCTAAATGAGTCAGAAGTCGCAAAGCTAGATTCCGCGATAGAGTGCAATGATGGTTCAGTAGGTCAAAATTTTCAAAATTCAAATTTTCTCATTAAAAGCCTCAAAAGTACCTCTTTCGTCAATTAAAAGTTTAATTTTCATGAAAAGAACATCTATTAATGTTCAAAAATTGCATTTTGTAAAAGGCAGTTAGCAAAGAAGTCATTAATTATCTTGGAATAAAGCAAAACAATCGTTCATTTACTTGCCGTTTTCATAAAATGTCCAAGCAACCCTGAGAACACCATATTTGGCACTATACAAGCCGTATCCTATATGTTTCCCAGAATAATGGGAAATCGTGCCATTTTGGATTTCCGCCATCTTGGATTTTTTATATTATATTTTATATTATATTTAAATTTGGCATCCCAAAAATCTCATGTTACAAAGCATGAAACCTATGTATACCATGATCCGGACATAATATAGAGGAAGTTTCATATTTTTTCCGTCAATTTTGGCTACCATCTTGAATTTCCGCCATTTTGGATTTTTGAAATTGATTTTCAGTCCTATATTTAATTACAGCCACCCCAAGAACCCAATATTTGGCACAACATAAGCCATATCCTATCTCTGCTTCCCAAAATAATAGAAAATCGTGACATTTTGGCCGCCATCTTGGATTTTGGTCGCCATCTTGGATTTCCGCCATCTTGGAATTAAATTATTTTCTGTGCCCATATTTGATTTCTTCGACCCCAACCCCAAACTATGTATTCCGCGATCCAGACATAGTACAGAGGAATTTTCATTTTTTCCATCAATTTTGGTCGCCATCTTGGATTTCTGCCATCTTGGAATTAAATTATTTTCTGTGCCCATATTTGATTTCTTCGACCCCAACCCCAAGCTATGTATACCGCGATCCAGACATAGTACAGAGGAATTTTCATTTTTTCCATCAATTTTGGTTGCCATCTTGGATTTCTGCCATCTTGGATTTTTGATATTTTATTTTGTGCCAATATTTGAATTCGGCATAACCAAAAATCTCATGTTACACACCATGAAAGCTATGTATACCATGATGCAGACATAATACAGAGGAATTTTCATTTTTCTGTCAATTTTGGACGCCATCTTGGATTTCCGCCATCTTGGAATTTTAAAAAAATTTCATTTTCCATATTTGATTTCTGCGACTCTCAACGTTCCATGAGAGCTATGTATACCGTGATTCGGACATGATATATAGGAATTTTCATGTTTTCTTCATTTTTGGCCGCCATTTTAAAAAATGGCGCTGCACCATCATAAAAATAATTATTTTTTTAAAAAATAATTCTTTATTCGTTTTTTGTAGCCCATTTCGCATTGGGAAAGCATCTGACGTTTTATTGAGTTTCAAAATAAATGTTTATTGTCACATGAATATTGCAAAAATCTAAGTGTCATTTTCAGAGGCCGTTTTCTCCGAATTTAGGAAACCAGGGATGTCCAGACCACCCAACTTCAAATCGCAATTTCTCAGAGATGAAACGTCGTAAAGCAATGGTTAATACATCATTGAAAAGCTGAGACTAGTCTCTCTTTGGTTATTCCAAAACCTCACTTTTGAACAATTGGTCATTGTGACTCATTTTGCTATGTCGGGTCACATATGATTTCTGAATTCTAGTTATGAATTGTTAGTAAATTTTGTACATCACATTGACTAAAGAATGTCATTTACTAGGTCATAATTTCAGAATCAAAAATATGCAGGCCCTATACTTTAGTTGGTCTTCAGGATCATAGCTGCTACCAACACATGGATGTTCCAATAATTATATATGGCCATGTCGAAAATAGGAAAAATTCAAGTTATTTAAATCATTGAATCAACTTACTTACGGTTCTTCAAAAAATGAAAATTTCAATAATTTTGACACGGTCGCAATCGCGGACCATCTTTAGTTAAAAAAATAATATTTTTAAATAAACTATCAATAAAAAATGGTTAATATGACCATGGTTTTCACTCATATGTAGGATTTATTGTCCATGTTTTCATTCTTTATGAAAGATTTTTTTTTACATATCAAACTTAACATAATTTTTACTTTTAATATACATAGGTATGGAAAATCTGGCATGTTGTGAGTAGTCATGTGAAAACAAGTTTAAAAAGTAAATGCAGCCTGGTTTTGTTTTTTGTCAGATTGGTTATTATTTTGTCAATAATTACATAGTTTGTTTGGGCTTTGTAATAGTATCAATACTGATTTATCTATGGAAGGGATAATCCATTATAACTGAGCTTTTATGCTTCTTTAAATTGCTGAGAACAATAGCCTGAGTACCAAACATACCATATAAATACTGTACATAATTAATCCTAACTGGTGATCAAAGACAAAAAGTCCATAAAATTGAGATAATGATAAAAGGACTTCCATAATGGGAAATTATCTCACCAATAGTGAAATGAAATAGGGTTTATTGTCCTACTGTTCTGCTCCTAAACTGGGCTAATGAAGACGGGCATATGCCATACAGTGTGTGATGAGGGAAATTTGACCTGGGCAGTGGCACTAAGGTTTACTCTTATATCTAATTCCAGCTGTTACATCCACCCTTGTTTCATTTAATGGGTACACATAGTTTCATTACAGCAATCTGTCAGTCTGTTGTCTTATTAACACTCTTCAATTCAGAGTTAAGGCCAACTACTTGCACCCAGCCAACCACCCTTCCCCACAACGACTGACAACTTCCATTTTAAAAAACAGATACAAAACTTGAAACTGATAAAACTGTTGCAAGAATAAGTAACATATCAATCTTTGATCATTTTTTCCTCAAATTAAAAAGCTGTGACCTTCAAACATACGTACTGTGGCACTCCGAGATCTGCACCTTAGACGGCTAGCACCAGTCCTGATCATTAGTATTAAAATTACTAGCTACGGTAAAATTATTATAACTAAATACAACTAAAGCACCCATTTCTCTATGGTTTATTCACATTCTCAAATCTAGGTTTCCATTTACAATAAAATGTCATTGAATCTACTTGATGATGACATACTGTACAAAAGGATACCATGCACATAATTTTTGCTTGTGGATGGAAGTTTGTTTGTACAGCTAAGGAGGTAGTAATTATACCCTCAGGTCGGCAAGATCCTCCACTTCTAGTTAATAAAATTATCAAAATAAAAGTAGAAAGTGTAAGAATTTACCTGAAGTCTGTATTGAAAGATGTATAGCGTGTATATTTCTGTATCGATAGACCAGGACTAAATGTATTTTGACTGGCAGTAGATCAATATATGTAAGCCATATTGTGAAATAACTGAATAGAATGTAATACAAAGAGGGTGTATTATGTATATCACACAGATAAAAATATATTACTTAATTCTTACTTACCTGAATTTATTAATTAGTAGCAAAATATCCCAGCAAGATTATTATATAAGCATGTAGAAATCTTTTAAACTTGTAAGGTTGATTAATCTGTCACTGGTAACAATGTACAGCGTGTTAGAACATGGTAATATAAATAATCTTCTAAAATCTAACTATAATCTATACATTAATAATGATTCATATTCATAACAGCTGTTGAACGTCCATCATGTTAAAAACATCAATGTGAAATATACCACTTAAATATACACAATCCTAAACTGATAATGACAACAAAATCAAACCATTCACGTTGATGACAGTAGGACTAGTGATAACCAATATTATAGCTATAAGACCCATTGAACCGTGAACTGTTCTCATATTTAATATTATTGTAAGAGGCTAAGTTCAATAATTCATTCAACACTCACAAAAGAACAGATAATGCATGCATTGTTTAAATGAACAAAGAAAAATGAAATATTAATCAATTAATCAGTCAGAATAATTGCCTATATATGTATTTTTGTAAAATTAGATCAGGATATAGATATGAAAAAGATCTAGACAATTCGGTCAATTGAAGATCTTTTACAGATTAACTCTTTCGGTTCTAGAATGAGGATGTCCCAACGAGATTAGTATTTAATCTAACTTTTATCTAAAGCATGTTCTAATTGTGAGGCACCTGGAAGGTATTAAAATAAAACTTCTTACTAGTATATTCAACAGTAGGTATATCATCCCCCATTTTTTATTCCATACCTTCTTTAACCCTCACACTCCCTTTCTTTTATATTGCAAACAAAACTTTATTTAATTTTTATTCAATGCCCAATATCACTTTATTTCAGTGAAATATAACTAAACTAGTTTTGGGTTTCATTTTCCTTGCAATATATATCCTGGGATTTGTCAATGATTTTGTAAAATAAAATGTTACATAGAATGTTGAATAATACAATACCCATACATTATAATCAATAAATATTAACCTATTATTCTAAATGAGATGATAAAGACAAGGGTAGAGTACCTTTGTTGAAACGTCACATAGTATTCAACTCAGTAATTGTGTATCCATAAAATTGTACCTTGTGTTAAGCGGGGCTTATGTCGACCTTGCAACTGAAAGCAACTGGCGTTTTGGCAACTGGGAGCATCTGAAAGCAACTGAAAAAGGTCGACCTGATCGCCTCTTACAACTAGTTGCAATCAGTTGCAGTTAGTTGCACATGTTCAACTTTCTGCAACTTGTTGCAACTAATTGCAACTAGTTGCAGGCGACATGAGCGTTCTTGCAACTGGAGTCAGCTCGTTTCCATGGAAATAACATCACACGAGAAAAGACATGTGTCATGTGACTTTTAAAATAAGCATATGGAAGCGAACGAAGACACACACTTTTCAAACGTTGATGATGTCGACAATTATATACTAATAGAATTGTAGTAAGACCGACCATGCCTTTGTGTTACTTCTTTTAAGTTATTCGCCATTTTGTTGATCACGTGATGAATAAATTAACAGTCACATGTTAAGTGTGATCGCTATCAGTTCCGAGTCGACATAAGCCCTCCGAATTCAGTTGCTCCCAGTTGTCCTCAGTTGCTGATATGATCGACATAAGCACTCTTGCAACTGACTGCAACTAGTTGCTTTGGGTTGCAACGTCGACATAAGCCCCGCTTTAAAGTCAAAGTTCATTTGTATTTTTTATTTATTACTTGAAGGGGTGACAGGCTTATGTTAGATTCATTATGCTGAAATATGCTTTGTGGTTTATACAGTTCTATTCAATTTAAGACTTATTACAGAAGGTCATATAACCTCTGACCAGATTAACAATGAAAAGTTGTAGATAGGTTCTAATATGTATATTCTATAACTAAAAATGGAATGAAATGTAGTTTTATATTTATAGTATATAGTGTATATTTGCTATGTATAATATTAACATATATGTTTATATATTGGGGAATATAGGTACAGGGAATGGCTCTACAGATTAACACTATTTAAACAACCATTGTTATTCCATTTTATAACACAGCTTATAAATATGACATTCATTTTCTAAATATACCGTTATTTTTCTACATTCTGTTTTAGTCAAAACTTGTGGAATTTATTCTGTTGATAATTTACATTTTACTCGAACAATATACAACTCATTTACTCATGGTGTTTTTATTAGCTTTATCACAATGATTGAGACCTTCATTGAACAGTAAAATAACTGTTTTGATTTGCAATTGGGTTTTCAGATTAGATAGCATGTAATATCTGAGCATAATCTACCAATCCATGAGATATACATGCTTTAAGATTCCTTGGAAATTAAGCCTGCACTTGATTTTTTTTTTAAAAAAAAAGAACATCGCTAAATGTGAGAGACTTATAATGAAGCTTCTTATCCCTTTATTTAACCCCCAGGAAATACATATTAATATTATTGTATACAAACGAAAGTAATGTTTCTATGATATTTTTAGTAGTATAACCTTTTTGTAAAATATAAATAGAATACTAATACAACATGTAGCTTCATGCTTCTATAGAAATACCTGTTATATTATAGTCTATGATTTATGAGCAGGGATCGCTAAAGCTTAGCCAACATTCAAGCAAGAACATTGCCTTCGAGTTTCATTCATTTCATTTAGTCTCGAAATAAAGGGAGATATAATGTCCTCAGTTTATTATTAAATTTGATTTATTTTAAAGGGGTATTATGGGAGATTAGATAAAGAGCTGACAGTTCTCACCATAATGTAAAGGGAATTTGCTGACAATTTCAGTCAAATTGGTCCACTTTGAACCCAAAATTTAGTGATTGAATTTTAGGCCTAGCCTCGATCATCACTGCTAAAGTCGGTACGATAAAAACATAGTCTTCTTTTGGGATTTAATCATTATTGATCATTGAGCAGCAGATCGAATTCAAATCCAGTAAATATCACATGACATCAAGAGTTGATTATGGTCTGGATAACTTGATTAATGTCTAATTAATAATTTATCTAACATTTCCTGCCTAAAGAAAACCTGCAGCAGGCAGATTTTACACTTGCATAATGTATGTTTAAGCACATTAGTTTCTAATGACATGTCTGAAGTTGCTTCTGAAACCTCTGACACAAGACGTGCAAATTTTGTTTAATACTTTAAGTTACTGCCTTCATTCACCTGATTGTATGTTCAAATTCTTCCACATCTTTTAATAATTAAAATTTATCAATTTCTCTACTGTTATTTAATTTTTAGATGCACAACTACATTCCTGATCTTTTCCATATTGATAATTTGTAATGAAACCAAACAATGGACACCTTCATAAATATGAATTGAACTTTCAATTGTTCTGTTACACCTATTGTGATTCTGTAACAATGCATCTGCGGAATATTAATGATGTAACTGCTTTAAATGACATTCATATTAATCAGGCATTATGCCTTAGGTCTTACGTGTCATATATACTTTTAATTAGACATTTAATAACATGACAAGACCATAATCATCTCTCAATGCCATCTAAATAGATTGGAATCCGATCTGTGGTTCAAAGCTAGTTGAGGATTAACCTTGAAAATGGACAATCCAAACTGTTTATTATCGTAACGGTAACAATGGCAATCAAGGCTACAGTGTTATTGAAATGTAAATTTCTCAGCTCAAACTCAGAGTGAAGTAATTGGACTGATATTTTCAGCATATTCTCTTTACAATATCTACTATTTAACTATTATAGTGAGAACTGTCAGCTCTTTATCTAATTATCCATAATGCCCCTTTAAATAAAGACAACTGTAAAATTATAAAAAGGTGTCAAAGATATTAGTATTACTATCAAAAGCTGTAAATTAGATTTTTGTATATGATAAACAGGTCTTTTTATGGTTTTACGTCATGAAATACTCTTACAGTTGTAAGCAATATACCTGAAGACACTTTATAGAATGTTGAGATTTGCATCATTATTAAGCATTTATTTAAATAAATATTTGTAATGTTTTTTGTAGTTTTAAAGACAGATTAGTTTTAAAAATATTCAAACAAAGGTATAAATCTGTACATAATATTTTAAACTTCAGAAACAAGTATTTTATTTTAATACTCCACTCCCAAACAGAGTCTTAAAATGTGTTTAGCAATGGTGTCTTGTTTGTAACTGTTTCAATGACATTTTATATGAGACTCATGTGAACTTTCTTGTGAGAAATATTATCATTTGGTCTGCTTAACATTTATATTATTATTATGAAATTTTTCAGATTGTTAAATTAAAGAAACCTATCAAATTTTAGAGATTTACACAAACTATTTCTTGAGTTATTGTCCTTGTTACTAAACAGTCTTCCTGAAAAGAACAATTTCTGTTTATTAGCTCTCTAGTTATTGCCCTTGCTCAATTTGTTGATTTTGTGACTACTTCAGCAACAAAAGATTTTTGAGCTGGCCAGCTTGAAAGCTATACACATTGCTCAGATTATGTGATGCAGAGACCACATTTGGATTAATATTACATAGTTTTTATCTGTTCACTTTCTTTTTTAATTGACCAACTGCTAATAAGAAGCAATCTTCAAGTGTTAAACATGATAATATACTTTTATGTGTTGATTTCATTATGAGCCTTCTTTGATTCAACTGATGATATTTATCTGCCCCTTTAATCAGAATTACAGCCAAACTATGATATATTCATGCAACCAGTTAAATGTTTGTAATTGGTGACAGTCTGATGGTAGAACATATTGAGGTGGCTAGTGAAAGGAACTATTATTTTAAAACAAATGCCTCATATTTGTATAGGGACTTTTTGCCAAGGGTCTGTTACAGTCTTAATCCAGCTCTGAAGATTCTCAGTTTCCAAAGTATTCTACATTGATTTGTAAAGAGAACACATGCATTCACATACCTTGACAGTACACCATACATATAGGCATATTAAAGTAATTGTCAATTGTTTATAACCTCATTTTCACATATTAATGAAATATTGACGATCATTTAGTGTCTGGTGCCAGAAGTGACTTGACTAAGAAGTTATCTGTTTGTCAAATATGTAGCAACTATGTTTCTTTGTAATTTTCAAAATGTCTGCTCAAGAGTTGAGTATAAGATTTGATATGTAAACCTTGGCATTGTAGAGAAGCTACTGTGCCTTATTATTGTTTTGAGACCACATATTTTAATTTTCTTATTGACCTTTTGGGGGTTTCTAATTCCAATAAAACTTTGCAGGTATTTTCTTGTTGTGGTCCTTTTTGCCCTTATAAGAAACTAGTGATAATAAAACATTGTTATGGTTTTATGATTTTGTGTTAAAATTGATTGAGAACTGTAACTGTTAATACGAGTTGTGTGTGTAGCCACATGAAACACGGCTTACAGCGGATTAAATACAACTAATAATCAATGTAACCTTGCTGTTTATCAAAGTTCATATCAATAAAAAGAACAGTATTGAAAAATGACATGAGTTTGTAGAATTCACATTATATTTTATTTCTTGAGCAATTTTATGATTTGGGGAAAAGGGGGTCATAACCAGTATGGTCAGGGTAGTTAATGAGATTGAAAACAAAACTTTGGAGAATCTAAGTCTGCTGGTTCATTGTTCAGTTTGATCTAATTTTGTAGAAGTTTTTAGCTGTCAAAAGTTTTGGGAGATGTAGATTGACTTTGAATTTCAGACAATAGGAATGGAAAAACTGTAGTTGCTTTAGAGTTATTTTTTATGTGTGTTCCTATTGCATTATCAAATAATAGTGTTTAAGTTCATGAGTTGAAGAAGTATATTGATACTTAAAGAACACACGTCGACGAGCTACATTCCCTGAAAGTCGAACGGTGTTATATGGTGGAGAAAGCTTGCAGAGTAAACAAAATTGTCTACTCTTGATTCCGGTACAGCTAAGCGAGATAAATTGTAAACATATTTTGAAGAAGAAAGGATGGATATCAACTTTATTCTTCCTTCAGCAGCAGTAGCAGCAATAAGAAGTCTGAATCAACTACCAATGTCTTGGAGTCTCAAACTGGATAGGGGTTCTACAGAAATCAGCTTTAAATGGGGCTTCATTACCCAGTCCGGAAAAGAAATATCGTTCTTTTGCCAAAAGACAAAGGGATAGACAACGACAGCTAGAATCTTTTGCTAAGAAGGATGCCCAAAAAGCACAGATTTCTGTGGTCTCCAGTAAAAAGGTTGTGGGTGTCCAAAATATTCCTGATACTAAAGATGTGGCTGTTGGGAATAATCCTGGGTTAATGGTAACAAAAGAAACAATGTGTTATCCTTCCAATAGCCACGATAAAGGTTGTCAAATAAATTTTGACAGTGAGGCAGCGATGAAAGATGTTTCAAATTCTAGTGCCAAAAGTACCAGCAGTCAAGACCATCGATATGTAGGAATTTGTTCAACAAGTCCACCTGTACAAAGTGTCTGACAAAGTGCTTAGACAAAGAGTTAAGAACACAAAACAAGAATATCTCATTCAGTGGAAGAATTGTCCAGCAACTTCAAATTCTTGGGTTTTAGAGGAGGAACTAGATCATAGTGCTCAGCAATACATAAATGCGAATTCAAATAGAATACAAGGACCCAAATTACGTTTACCTGATGAAAATGTTAACCAGTACAATTTGCAAGAACATCATTTTAGGCCTAAAAGGCATCCTATGTACAAAAATAGACATTATTATTATTAAAAAAGTGATAGATTATGTTACTTTGATTAATTGAATAATTGTATTAATGTTTAAAACATGGGGTCATGCTTTTATTTGAAGTCAGGGGGATATATGACCGATGTCTAGGTCATATGTTATTTTATTATTTTTCAATTCTGTTTTAAATTTCAAAATGTATATTTTAAATTTCATTAATGCTTGGTTAGTCATTAGACAGCAATTAACCTGTCAGTCAAATTATGACAGACTGACAACTAAAGTAGTTGATCTGTTAAGTCTCTTCTAACTATTGTTTTAAATGCTGTAAGTCTTAATCCTTTGATAATTATATGTTTATGTCAACACTTTCTAATAACTGATTTGTATAAATAGACAAATGTATGCTAGATTATCATTAGTTGGAGAGATCAGCTTAGGGAACATGCTAGTTATAGGTCCGATATATTTACTAAATTATAAGTTGTTAAATTGTTGCTGTTAATTATTTGCTGCTGAAAATAAAGTGTTGAAGATCCATTACAAGAATCTGTAGTCATTTCTGATACTTAAAGAACACACATCGACGAGCTACAGTCGAACAGTGTTACTTATCTAATCAGAATCTTTTTTTGACAAATTGGTTTGGTCCCCACGACTTGATCAATGGGACACCGAAAATGGTATGATTTGTTAGGTGTCTCATCCCAGAGGGGCGCCTATAATGCGGACAATGGTTGGTCGCCCACAATGAGATCTTATGTGTCTATAATATATAAACAACGTGGCGCCCACCTAGTGAGATTAATTAGGCGTCCACGAATGAATTGCGCGTCCAAAACAGCGTAATAATCTTCAAATTTCAAACAAATTATTATAGGTACGTTTAAGTCGTATTCCTTCCTTGAAATATTTATATTGTTTATGTCAAAATATCATAATATGCCTAAAAATTGAAATTTTCCATCATTTTCAAGTGTTTGAGGGTGTCCCTAGGCATCTGTAACCCAAATTATTTACTAGCATTTTAGGTTCGGCCCCCCTAACATTCATCGAGCCCGTACACCTATCGAGAGTACCCTAGAGACTTGTCCATGGTGCCGTTCGCCATGAACTGCCAAGTGCAGGTACATCGGTGCCCCAAAAAGCCTCTCGGTGCACCCAGAAGCCTTGCCCCTCTAACAATTTTGGGCTAGCTAAGGGCCTGATAGTCGATACCATTTGTAACCTTTGCTAATAGTTAATTCAAATACAATAATAAACTCTAGAAAATAAGTTTTAGAAATTAGAGTCAATGATATATACCTGGAATTTATATGCTTGTGCTCAAGTTGTATACTATTCAAAAAAAAGTAGGGGATATTTGATTTTGGGGACATAATACTAAAATATGCAAATGACTACGAAAAAAGTCACTAAAGAACCTAACAGAAGAAACATTTCCAGTTACATGTGACACCCAAACGCACCAATAGCTACCGCATGGAATGCAGGTGATGCTTGGGATCATCATGGGGGTCCAACCCAAGATTTGCACGACTCTGACTTTGAATGTTACAGTCATTGTGGCATTGAATTCCAGGGTGGAAACATCAGTTTAATTGTTTTAGTGACCAGAAAACAAATTTTGATATGCGTCGGCCTACCCAAAATGAAAGGTTACGTGCCCTTGGCATTCTACAGATCGACACAACACAGGCAGTTGTGGCGCGGACGATGAATGTTTCTCAGTCTGTCATAAGCAGGCTATGGTCCAGATACTGTGATACACAATCTGTACAGGACAGACCACACTCAGGTTGACCAAGGGCGACAACTCAAGCCCAGGATCGATTTATCCGTACCTTGGCCTTGAGAAATCGTGTCATCACAGCAAATCAGATCAGCGCTCGTCTTCAAACAGACACTGGTGTGAGAGTGAGTGGTCAGACGATTTGGAATCGACTGCATAGGGGTCACCTTCGCGCCGGACGTCCTCGCGTGATCTCTTGTTTGAGAGATCATCACATTCAGGCAAGACGTCATTGGTGTAGGGATCGTCAACACTGGGATAATCGACGCTGGATCAATGTGATATTTTCAGATGAGTCAAGGTTCACTGTTGATTTTTTGGACAGACGTAGGAGGGTGCTTATAAGACGTTAACGTCATCAGACATGATCGATTTGGGGGTGGTTCTGTTATGGTGTGGGGAGGCATCACTGTTGCTGGAAGAACGGCTTTACATGTTGTTGCAGGGCGTGTTACAGGCCAGTACTACCGGGAAAACATCTTGGCAGTCCATGTTATGCCGTTCGCACGACGTCATGGCCGCCGTTTCATCTTCCAGGATGACAACGCAAGTTGTCACAGGGCCAGGATCGTTACAAGTTACCTCCAACAACAGAACATCACCACATTACCTTGGCCAGCACTGAGTCCCGACCTCTCCCCCATCGAGCATGTCTGGGACATGCTTGGACAAAGGTTACGTCAACGTCAGCAACGTCCTGTCAATGTCCAAGAACTTGCTGCTGCGTTGCAACAGGAATGGGACAATCTGGACCAAAATGACCTTAGACGTCTCATTAGGAGTATGCCATACTACAGTAGTATTTAATCTAACAGTTTTTACTGGTCTGTTATCTATTTTGTTTTATTACTTGTTTTAGTATTAAATGTTATTAGTACAAATAATGTTTTATCTCTTCTTCTCAATTATATTATCAGTTATCTTTAATGTTTTTAGTTAAAAGAGAAAACTATGGGATGATCACTTAATCAGCCATGTATCAGAATAATGTCAAATTGTGTTGAATTTTTGTCAGTAAATGGTTACGATTTTTAACATATCTGACAACAAATCAATAATAGATTAAAATGAAAACTGATAAATTTTGCTTATATCCAGTTTACGTTGAAAAATTGGATGAAGCTAGCATTGGTTGTGATTTCAAGATCTGTATCATTTAATTCAGGATATGCAACTTGTAAAATCTAGGGATGCTAATTGGGGAGGTTCAAGTATTTCCGGAGTCGAAAATGGCTGCTTTATGCAAATGAGAATTTTGGGGAATACTAACCTGAACCCCAAACCTTTTAAGAGGGGTAAGAGATAAATTGGATCCAAGATCAGTCTTCTAAAAAGGGTTAGGGTAAGGCCTAATATTTCCCGAAATTTGCATAGATATAAAGTGTCTTTTTGGTCTCCAAAAACACCCAAACCTCCCCAACCGGTCTACATCCCGAGCAAATCAGTCATCAATAAGAAATAATTAAACCACAAAATCTGTACAGCAGTAACTCTTTATAATTCAAATACTGATATTGACCATTTTTAATAAAAAAAACTAATCAAAAAATTGGAGTGATTTTAAAGAAGATTATTATATTTTCTGATTACATCTATCTAATATACTAATACTACATATAGTTTGATATTTACTAATGATATCAGATATAAATCAACATAGCAATAAAACTATTTATAACAAACCACCATCTTAAATTATTCATAAAAGATGGAGTTGTTTTTAACAATTACATAACCAAAAGGAGGAACTACATTGTAAATCAACTATTTATACACTTAACTCGTGGCAATTTTATTAACATAATAATACAGTTTGCCAATATGACCATAGAAGTATTCTTGTGGGATATCAATATTGACGGAGCTTAATGAAACTTAGAACCACTTTTGAGGCAAATACACTCTATAGATATATATATATCTAGCTAGAGCATGATCATCATGTACTAAATCTAAAGCCAGGCGCAGATGTGCAACTTTTTTGAGCAACTTTCAGGCAACAGTGAAGTCGCTTGTCGTTGAAAGAAAAAATTGCTTGTCTGCGCCAACGGGCAACAATAGTTGCTCCGAGTTGCTTCTCGTTGCCAAATATCAAACATGTTTTATATTCGACAACAGAAAATTGCTCGTCGCCGAGAAATTGTTCATCTGTTGCTTCAAAATTGCTCGTCTGCGGCGGTAGGCGACAACAGGCAACAAGCAAGTGGTTAACTGTCCAATCAGCGAGCGCTCTACTGTCATGTGATACTTCAAGATGGCGGCGTCGGAACAGCTAACAACATTAACATGGTCCGTGGAGATGGAAGACATGTTGGTGAAAATGTGGGCTGAGTGACAAGTCAGCGCACCCGGGAGACCTTGAGTTGCCAATTGCTCGGAGTTGCCAGTAGTTGCCTATTGCAGCAACAAGCGACGAAAAGTTGACCGTCTGCGCCAAGCTTAATTAGGTTCAACACCCCTAGGACTTCTCATTAAGATGACAAACTTCAGTTCTTTTGTTTTCAGAATTTGTACAAGTGAGAGAAATTTGGACACTAAGCAGGTCATTTTTATACACCCAAATTTTCATGTGGACGTATTATGCCATCGCTCCTGTCCGTCCGGACGTCGGTCCATCCACAATTTGTTCGTGGACTCTCTACAGGTCACAATTCTTATCCGATTTTGACGAAACTTGAAATATAGGTTTATCCCCATAAGATCTTGGCTGCTTTTGATATTAGCATGTATCAGATCAAAACTTCATGGATTATGGCTACTGATGGTACGAAAAATCATGTTTTTAGCTTGTGGACCCTGTAGTGGTCACAATTTTAATCTCATTTCGATGAAACTTAAAATGCATGTTTATAACCAAAAGATCTTGGTTCCTTTCGATATTTGCGCCCATCGAATCGTAACTTCCTGAATTATGGCCCCTGATTGTCCGAAAAATCAACTTTTTTAGCTTGTTCTCTATCCATCGAAAATGTAGGCGTATCCTGTCTGGCAGTGGCAGTCGCTGGTTGAACTAATATTGGTTATTATTCAAGGAAACCAAAATGCCCAGAGGAAAACCATGAGGTTAAGCAGGTGACACTACTTGTGGTCAAATTAGAGATCAAATCCATGACTTGAATAGATAACAAGCACACATACATGAGACTATTTGTTCCAAAGAAAATAAAGAGGAAAAAAGAAGAATGTGGGTATGATTTAGTTTGTTTCAGAAAAGATGGGTATTTGGGAGATAATATGGTGTTTCAATAATCTATATTGATCTGAATGTCATATTATTTGAAATGGAACATTATTGAATCATTTTGCCTCGCTTATTGCAATTTTCTTCAGAATTGTATTCAGTGTTATTATAATTTGTGGAAGAATCCTATTAAAATTCACCAGTGAAGAAAAATTGTTATTTATTATTTGCATTATCAGCATTTTTCAGCAGTTAGATTATATGAAGTGTGATGTAAAATTGTGTAATTAGTTAGCCTGCAATTAAGATACTGTGCTGATGTGTTTGGTAACTCTGATGTAAGATGATTGTTATTGATTAACAATTTTCTTTTTTAGTCATTGACTCAATGTGTTGCTCTAGTTTTAGCCTAAAGAGTTTAGGTGACTTCTGTCTATCATCTGTCTGGTACACATACACACATATTAATATGGTAGTTGCGCCTTTTCATCATGATTCCATAATTACTTTAACTAATTCTACAGAGTTTATCTCTTTACCAAATTTAAAACGAGTAATGGGGTAAATATAAGTCATGTCAGTTTTGAACCTTTCCTGCAAAATATGATTGAGAAATATTCAATTTTTCACCAATTTTCATAAAAAATTTTAAGGAAATAAACAGGGGTTTAACCATGGACCATGATTTTTCTGCATTGACTCAGCCAATGGGGTCGAGTATATGCTATTAAGAAATTATTTCCCGGATAGCAGCACTACAACAGACTAATATTTCAACTTTCAAATGTCAAGGGTTCTTTTGGTGAAGATGTTTAAACTTCCAGATTTATTTCCTGTGACTTATTGATTGAGGGATATAGCCTTGTCCAGTGTTCAAATGAATTGTATTTTGATCATTATTTACATTGCAGATTCCCTAAATTGGATGGGGGAGCATGTGTTACATTGTCTGGCTGGTCATCTATGTTTTAAATTTGTTTATCTGAAGAACTCTTGTACATAGACGGAACTTTTTAATAGAAAGTGCACGAGAGCACCCCCATCCGCTCCATAAACAAACCAACCCAGAAGACAAATCAGTGGTCAAGACACAATGCACAACAATATTGCAAGTTATAAACAATAATTATAGGCCTACCATCAGTGGAATGGACCTAAGTATCCACTGTGAGGTTTCACTCAAATTGAAAACAAACTCATTATAAGGGAGACAATCCATAAACACAAACAGGAAAATGGAAGCATTTGGTTGTGTGTTTACAAGATATTTCATTGTTACTAAACTTAAGAAAATGGTTTAGAATCACTCAATTTGCTGAAATGAAGCAAATTTTAAGTCCAGTATAAGGACATTTTCATAGTGGACTGATCCATATGGTTTCCACATTAAGGGTTTGAAAAATCTACGAAAGCAGCCATATAGAATGTATTGTACACAGTTAATATAAGGCACCCACCCACATTTTCATGATTAGGTTGATATATTCTGTGTTCCACGACTTTCCATTCTGGAGTTACATGTCTTGAAAAGATAGTGAATGTGGTAGATGTGACAGTTTTTGAAGCATTGGAATTATGAGTGGACATTTTAACTTTATTCAGACTGTTAGCTTTACTGTAGAGAATTTTATCTTGAAAATAAACAAAAGGTGTCATTTAGTATGTTTAAATGTTCAATTGTGAAAGGCTAAAATACATCTTTTCCTACTACCATAGGTTGTTGGTTTGTATGAAGAACACAAATTAATAATTAGGATATTTTACATCCAGTATTGACTGCAAGATAAGAAAAAAAGTGCAATGAAACGTATGTAAGAGTTAACAGAGTGGTGAAGAGTTAATTTGCCACCCATAACTATCACATATCTTGTGAGAAAATTGGCCCACAGAGAAAACATGAAGAGCAAAGGCAAGCAAGCTCTAATAATCAATAGGGAAAAAGTTACGAAGCCATCAAATCTGAGAATTATCTCTGGTGGCTTATGTTCTTAGTCTCGGTTAACGGCCCCCTTTCGTCAAGACCTATAGCCTTAATCAATCAAGTATTATAAAAACCACCATGACTTATGGTGAAAGTTGATATGTCATACACGTATGTTGGAGCAATCTCTTTATTAAGTCATAAAGTAGCATCAAATAAACTGTGGCTGTTTGTGGTAATACTCTAATCTCATTAATTAATGATAAACCAGCTTCAAATAACCTGTGTTGACAAAACATTTTATTAATTCCATTGATTTTATGTCTGTTAGCAACAGTAAATTCTAGAACAAAATTAATATCTCTACAAAAGAAATAGAAATGGTATGAAGAACAAATATATATATGGAAACAAATTTATATATGAGAACGAATGTTATTTATGCTTAGTAAACTTACTTTTCCAACTGTTAAAATAGCAAAAAAAGTTTAATCCATGGTTTAACTGTGTATGGGTCATTTTAGATCATACATATTTTTAGAAGATGACCTTGGAACAAAGATATGGATGCTGAATGCATTTCATGCCATACAAACGATTATAATAAGTAGGAAACAATTTCCTAGAGAGATAACAAATATAGCATTATTGTCCTTCCTATAAATACTTGTAGATGTGTCCACCTACACTCAAAATAAGATTATACTGCAATTAATCTTGGTCTATATTCCATGTTAAAGAACATGCTATCAAATGTTTCTAACCATTCAACAACACAACTGCCAATACCAACTTCTTCCTAGTTAATTTTACTATGATTTAAGAGAGACAAAATCTTAGTTTAATGTTTCTGTTTTGTTTTAGGCATGGAAATAAGTTGATAAGGATTGAATTGAATCACGGCTTCCATATCGATCATTTTGATAACGCACAAAAACTTTGCAAATTTAATTCATATTTCATGATTGATGGTAAGGTATTGTAAATTCAAATGTCTATATACTGCACTAAGAAATAAAATATTAGCTTATGATAATTATTTATAAATGAAATATTTGTATTGTAGTCAGGAGAAGAATAATGAAGCTTATTAAATACATGTGTCCAGCCATGTATATATGTAAGTGTATTAAGGCATGTTATGATGTATGATGCAGACATATCTTGACTTCCTGGATAATATTGATTGTGTGATGTAAATAAGATTTAAATGAGTCGACTGTGTAATATTTTAATAAGTCACCTGTAGTCACAGGTATAATGTGTATCAGTGATGTGGGCGTTCACAAGATACGCAGATTACAGTGAAGCACATGCCAAATTCGTGTGTGAGAACAAACAATGATTTTCTGTATTACTCATCCTTCCAGGATTATACCCACTTTCCGCAAACCTTGCGAACTCATTAGAGATTACAGTATTTAAAAGATATTGTGGGTCAAGAGAGTATGAACCCTATTGTTTTGCAGCTGGAGGATGAACTCCAATGATTTGGTGTGGCATTGGGTTTGGATGATCCCATTTAATTCTAGATCTTTCCATTCCAGAGAAATATTACGTGTTCCAGAAAAGCTTGTGCACACACAATAGAGATTAGGCATCCTTTCTTATCAAATTAGGTCAACATCCAAGGTTCCAAGTTTTTCTTTTGGATAATATTCTGTCTATGCCTATCTTTCTTGCGAGAAATAGCTGCAACATTATTTCCACACTTTGGCATTTTTTGGGGCATTTTTCAGCAAACCAGGTCTGACTAAATGAATGTTAATGGTACTCACCTCACCAGACTAGCTGATGACTTTTGTGGTCACTGTAATTACAGAAAGAATTCCTCATGGGGCAAAACTGTGGGCCAATGTCCACTTGCTTTTAGCTTGAGACAAGGAAAGTATCATAATTAGAGGTACACATGGCATCGATGTCCTAAAACAATGAATCTATATCAATAATATCAAAGATGTATGTGTGTGAGTTGGCCAATCACTCTTCGTCGTTATGACCCACCACTACATAATGTGGTAACAAATTAACCAGGCTGACCCCATGAATGTTTAATACCATCAAATTTGGGCCCTGGTTGAATTGGGCAAATCATGCTTCGTGGTGGTGATCCACACCCAAATGTGGTATCAAGTTAACCAACATGACCCGTAAGTATATTAGACAATCGAATTTGGGCCCAGTCGTAGCCAGGTATCCTGCTAGTGCCTGATAGAAACAGATTATAAGGTGAGAATATCGTGTTTACATGTTAACTTGTGACATTTGGGATTGATTTCTAGTATTTTTAATAAACACAGAGATTTTAATTTGATACATTTTATAACACATTGGTCAACTTTTGAGTAGTTAAAGATAATTGTTAAAACAATTACTCTAACCAGACAACGGAGTGTTCCCACTTTGCCTGCAGGCTTTGATGTCAAATTTTCCCGCTAATCTAGAGTTTATTCTAGAACAATGGTGTTATACACTATAGTCCATATCTTTTTTAAGAATAAACATGTATTGGTTGTAACAAATTTAAACTTTGTTAAATAACATTAAATAATTTACATATATAAAAATATATTACAATTTTCACATTTAACTTTTATTAAATAGCATTATATAATTTATAAATAAATGCCTTACAACATAACAAACATTTTACAACTCCACTAAATAGGAAATATTTCTTCCATACTGGTTTACACTTAAAGTGCCATTTAATAACTGTGTTTTCAAATGGTCAATTCTTGTATCAAATTGTCGATATTTCTTTTGGTACCAACAAATAATATCTGTGAAATGGTGATTTCGACATAAAATTGTTCTTGTTTTATTAAGTTAATGAACTTGCAAATATTAAGATGACATGCTGGCATTTTCTTCAACTATATTAACATAGTGAATTGAATACATGTTTGAAGGCATATCGTGGGCATGAACTTGGTTAATAAATTTTATTAATTGTGATTAAGAGCTTATTAACACTGAACACTTGAGAAAAGTGAGTGACTACTTTTAGACAGACTATAGTTTTAAGATCAATTAAAGGATTAACAGTCGGTCGGCGAAGTGGTAACACACCCAGACAACACCTTGAATCATGATCTTAAATGATTCCTTAAACAAAAATGTTCTGCTTTCTCACTAGGATATCCTTGCCCAGGTCATGCTTTTTTAGAAATACAAACCATACAAATGTAAAAGTTCATTATAACTCATTGTAATTAATCAGGTTTCTATTACAGGAAAAACTAAATTATAATTTTGCTCTTCTGTTCATCAAACTATTGCCAAATTGTTCCTTGTATCTCCATATTGACATTCTTTGTAATGGTTGGAGAGTATGATTGAACATTGATTATTAATTAACAGAGTAATATTTTGTGTGAATAGACAGAGTCAACCAGAATATTATTTTACTTAAAAGTTGTCCTATTCTCTAAACATTCAAATTATATTTAAATAATAAAAATTCACTGACATAATTTAATACAAAATCCCTGTGGATATGAGAAGAATTTGTTTAAGGCTATTTCATTATAATAATTGATGGAGTAAACACCTAGTCTATAGAGAGTGGTCCATTTACTGTTCAGTATCAAAAGTCACCATTCTAGACCAGCATAATACAATTTATGATAAAAACTACTTACAGCTCACATCATAATGTTTTTAATTTAACTTTTATGTAATGATTTACTATTTACAAGTTTATAAGGTGTTCCCAAACAAATACAAATCTGACAATATTTATTACTTTGAAAAATCAGTATTATTTCTTGTAAATGTCAAACATGAATCCCCTTTCCCAAAATATATCATAATAATGGCTATCTTTCATCTTGTCTATCAGACATCTACATAAAGACTATACTGGCTATTACTAACACTTAAATAAACCAATTAATACAAAATGCAATTATTGGGAGATGCTTCAGATATATATTCCACGACATTTTAGTTGAACAGCTTAGTAAAATAACTACGATAAATATGTAATATTGAATGAAATATCAAAAGCAAAATACCGTGGTATCAATCCTGAGCTTCCCGATCTCAGAAACACCAATATGTCGAGGGAAGACACACCCGACCGCTACCAAATGGTGCTAATTCCTCTATATCGGGAATTCTAATTGACGAAAATTTCATGTTCGCAACAAAATTTATTAGAGATTGGATTGCGGAAAACACTATTGTTTTTTTTTAAAATAATGGTGACTGAAATTTAATTTGTTATAACGTGCATGTTTACTAACTATATATAATAATGATGTATATAAACTTACCTTAGGTATAATATATATGATGAACAACTAATACGTTTATACTAACACAACTCGAAAAGGGTCATCACCTGTCCGCCAGAGACAACCCGAAGAAATTACCAAGAAATAATTCTCGTGGTTGGTAATAGATAGGTTGACACTTTGGAAGAGTGTTTCATCAAAGGATTAATATCGAAATCAATTTTAGATGATATGACAGCAGTAGGAACCGTATGTTGATTTCCCCTGTGTACGATTGTTTGAGCGACCAAGCAAACATCGATCAATTCATTGAAACAACTTGTTATTTCATTTGCTACTGAGCAATCACGAAAATTCATCAAGTATTAATTACTAACAAAAGCGGGGAACCCTTTCGAATGTCTCCACGGCCATGCAACTTGACTGAGGAACGTGATTCTAACCAACTTTAATTTCAAATATGAAAGTCAGATTGGACTCATGGCAATTGTTTTGTCACTGACATTTCAACACAACTCAAAGAAACCTATCTAAATTTCTGATTTAGTTGAGTGAATTCGTTTTGAATTGACATTAAACAAAGAGTTAACAATTTACGAGGGGCTCCCTGTACGCCGTTCGCAATGGAACGTACTGGTAATTCTTCATTACCTCGAAAGCTTGATTCACCTTGTAAACTTTACATTTATAAGACCGGAGACGGGAACATAGAAGAAAATATATACAGTTGAAAGTTAAAGAAATTTTTACATTTTCTTTAGGGTGTGCTGTAAGTTTCGTAAAAAGTTCACAAAACATACACAGAGAACATAGTTATTTATTTCATTATGAACATGTTTCGATAGGGGTTTTACATGGGCTTTGCTTGTTCCCCAACCCCATTCAGACATCCTGAATAGAAATATAGCTTTAAAAAAAAAAAAAAAAAAAACCAAACCATGTTTCCAATCTGCTATTTTCTTCACATTTAAAAAGATAGGTTGGCACTGCCAGACAGGATACACCCACATTTTCGAGAGATAAATAGAGAACAAGCAATACCGAAAGTGATTTTTCCTACATCATTAAGTCCTGTATTTCATACTGTATTGGGAGCAGCCATTTTGTTGGTCAGTTCCAGTCTGATATTCATGAAATTCGAAGCCAACAATGATTATGGTGTGACGGTACACAACCTAAAAATGTGACTTTTCGTCAAAATCGGATAAGAATTGTGACCCGTAGAGAGTCCACAACCATGATATACCATATTTCTACACTATTCGCGTACAAACGGCGACCATTTCGTCCGGCAATTTAGGTACGATTTTCACGTAATTCAGGAAGTTACGATCCGATATGCGCAAATAACGAAAGGAACCAAGATCTTTGGGTTATAACCATGCATTTCAAGTTTCATCAAAATTGTGATCTATACAGGGTCCACAACCATGATATACCATTTTTTAACAGCATTCGTGTACAAACGGCGGCCATGTTGTATGGCAATTTTGGTCCGATTTTCCCGAAATTCGAACTCAACCTTCCTTAGGGTGTAACAGTGATATAATCAAACGTTTTTTTTTTAAATCGGATAATAATTGTGATCTCCAGAGGGATCACAAGCTAAAAAAAAAAGGTGATTTTTTCGGACAATCAGGGGCCATAATTCAGGAAATTACGTTCCGATAGGCGCAAATATAGAAAGGAACCAAGATCTTTGGGTTATAAACATGCATGTCAAGTTTCATCAAAATCGGTTCAAAATTGTGACCTCTATAGGGTCCACAAGCTAAAAACATTATTTTTCGTACAATCAAGGGCCATAATCCGTGAAGTTTTGATCCGATACATGCCAATATCGAAAGCAGTCGAGATGGGGATAAACCTATATTTCAAGTTTCGTCAAAATCAGATAAGAATTGTGACCTGTAGAGAATCCACAAACAAATTGTGGACGGACGGACAGGGGCGACGACATAATACGTCCACATGAAAATGTGGGCGTATAAAAAGCACTTTCAGTGGTCAATTGAAAAAAAAATGCATTTTGACGTCGATAACACTATTTTGGGAGTAGCAGGAACACGGTACGTCATTCATGATTGGTGTTGCTTAATTCGACCTTTCCACAAATAAATTGTGAAAGTCTTATATAATTGACCCTAGTTCAGAATGAGAGCCATTCTAATTATAAAACTTTACCCAGTTTATTAAATATTTATGCTATTTTTGAAGCATAAAGTCGATAGTCTGACGCGCGTTGTAATAATATTAAAAGAAAGGTAACAATTATATTACAGTGTTAAAAGCTGCATTTACTTATGTCTAGATGAATGCCTGTATATTACTGTTATATTTCTACAAACCTCATTCTTCCACACTCGACGTATTTTACTCAAGTACCCCGCCCCCACACCGCCCAAATCCTACTTTGTAATGGTCTGCTAAATCATTTAGGTTTTTTTTTTCAATCTTTGTATATGATGCAATGCACTGAAATCGATATATTATGTTAGTTTGTTTTTGTTTCTTGGAGATATAAAAGATGTAATAAACGAATATGAAATGGGGTTTAATGTATACGCCGTGTGCTATGCGTGAAAATTTGCTGGACAGCGTTGTTACAGCCTACTTTTTTCGAATTTCAGCGTGTGAACGGGATCCGAGCTTTGCATCCCGTACGAGCGACCAGACAGGTAACTTGGTTGGATGATCGCGGCAAGTAGGGTTTAGTACCTTGGTTCCCAACCTCTGATCCCGACCCTAGCATGGGTTGCGGAACACTTTACGTAGGATCCCAGTGGACTATCAAAATATTGAGTAACTGCTATGTTTTATTGAAAAGTATATTATACGGATAGATCAATTGGGTTGAAACAAACTTTTGGCATCAACAAATTCAATCATTGAATGAATCATAGACATAAGAACTGCAACTGTCATGTTATTATTTATTCGCATTCGAGTAAAAAAAAAATGGGCTGCTGAATTTAAGTGTGACAGCAGTTCTGTGTCCTTCAAATTCCTTTCAAATTTGGCGTGAAGAATTTGGGTCATGAGAGGATGAACACTATTGATATTAATATAAGGACGATTTCTGTCTAATAATCAGTCTCTGTACTACTGGAGGTATAAAGTAGGAACAACTGACAGGGCCGTATCTATTGGGGGTGCAAGAGGTACATTGAACCCCAAGAAAAATAAGTCGCCCCACCCCCAAATAATAATTTGACAAACTTTCAATTACAGAATAATACCCTTGATTATGATCACACAGTGATGCTCTTAAGGTACTGATCAGTCGGTCGGTTTTAAGGGCGCCCTGCTCAAAACTTACTAATATCACTTACGTGGAGGCTATGGCGCCCCATCATTCTGCTGCACCCCCACTTTTAAAATCCTACATAAGGCCCCGACAACTGGTAAGGTTCTAATAAGTTTATATCATTAAATATATGCAAAACAATTTACAAACGTAAGAAGTAAAAAACATCAAACGCTAAAAGCCATTAGAAACGCATTGCCTAATTCCCTGCACTCTGGACTTTAAATAGGCCTACAGATCAAAATTTCAATATTCATCACTTCTGAAAAATGCCACTCCTTACACAAGAAAACAGATCACGGGGTTTTACAGGCACCCGTCGCCAGACACTTTAATGTCCACCCATCGACCATTGCTCGCCTCAGAAAACGCTTCGACGCTATCTGTAACGAACGCTGCTCAAGATCAACGGCGTGGATTTGTCATATTTTATTTATTTTTTTTTTGGGGGGGGGGGGGCGGACGAACCGGGAACCTTTCATTACCAAACAAAAATAATAATTATGAACAGTTTTCTGTACCAGTGTTACTTCGCTGACAGCTGTAACTACGGATGATGAGATATGAAAAAATTGACTGCCTACAATCATGGACCGTGTATAGATAGATGGACAGGCAACGTCCACGAAGCCTTTAGAATTCTGTGCCGCGGCAAAAATTGACCAGACAATCGTGACTAAAATAAAATTACCCCCCCCCCCTCGCGCAATTACCAGTATTACGTTTATAAGCAAAGAAACACAAATCAATTCATAACATTTTTTATTAATCTTGCTACTCTTTTTTTTTTGCAACCCATAAATAGACTACTAACTTGTGATTAGGGTGCAAATGTATCAACACATCGTCTTTGTTTACTTCGGACGCGCCCATGTGAATTCGAAAAAAACCATGTCGAGGTTTCGTTAAAAACAACCCTACTAAAACACTCTTTTTTACTTCTGCACAACTAATCATCATTCCGGACGGTATTATACCTGAACTTTATTTTCATAATTTTAAAATCCTTCATACACGCGGAAATTTGTTTAAAGCCCCAATAACACTCTTGTTGTAACTGAATACTATGTCCAAATCTTCATTCTGGTCAACAAATCGTATTATTTTAGAATATTCCAATTAAATGATGATATAAATTTCATCTTAACACACTTATTTTGAAAAATTGGAAAAATTCAACCAATTGATTTGAAAAGTCTATGTAAACCTTTTCAAATGTGACTTGGATTTTAAAATATTTTCGAACCCTCTGGACAAGTAAAATGGTTGTAATGGATATTTTACACAACAGGTAGGACTCTTAAACATCTAGTACTTAGAATAAGGCTATTATTTAATTTCTGGAGCTACCAAGCCAGCAAGAATGTTATTGTCCCTTTAAACCAAACCAAAATGTTTACAACATCTACGAAAATATTAAAATCGATCATTTCAAAGTTCTTAACTGGAGAAAATCGTCACTACTGGATAGGAATACTTATCGGGTTGAACAATTACCATGTAACTACTATAAGAATAGCGTTAATTCTAAGGAGGAGCCCGAGAAAATAATCTGTATAAAATCCCGCTTTGTCAAAAATCACATCGCTTGATTTGCCGTTGACATTGTCATTGAGATCTCGCCATGTTCGCGCGAGCGGCAGAGAACCCAACCAACGGGACTCGTTGCCTGTCCATCCATATGGTCCATGCTACAATTAGGGATGAAGATATCGTAAAGATCAGTAACTGTGCCGAGACCCAAGGCAGTGGTTAGGCCTTCAGAACCCACGCCCATGCTCAAGATCGCCACCTCCAGCTACTGCATCTGCGAAACAGGTTTCGGCCGGCTAATGCTACTGCCAAGGGATCCGTTGGAAACGTCAGATCAGCCCACAAACAATCCGAAAGCTTCTGGCTGCTCTTCGGTAACGCTTCAGTCGACCTTACCAAGGTCAAACCAAGTCATCGACTTGCTAGACAGCAATGGCCGCAAATCAGGGGTGTCTGCACAATATATGGCGAAATGTCCTCTTCTCGGATGAATCCTGATTCAACCTCAGTTTTACTGATAGACGTCGCAGTATAGATATCTACCGACCTAAACATGAAGGCTTTGCTTGTAATTGCATGCTTGAAATGGGTCGTTTTGGGGGAGTTGGCGTCATGGTTTGTCCCAGTTGGTGGTGGCCCAAGGGAGTCTTAAAGGGACAATAACATTCTTGCTGACTTGGTAGCTCCAGAAAATAAATAATAGCCTTATTCTAAGTACTAGATGTTTAAGAGTCCTACCTGTTGTGTAAAATATCCATTACAACCATTTTACTTGTCCAGAGGGTTCGAAAATATTTTAAAATCCAAGTCACATTTGAAAAGGTTTACATAGACTTTTCAAATCAATTGGTTGAATTTTTCCAATTTTTCAAAATAAGTGTGTTAAGATGAAATTTATATCATCATTTAATTGGAATATTCTAAAATAATACAATTTGTTGACCAGAATGAAGATTGGGACATATTATTCAGTTACAACAAGAGTGTTATTGGGGCTTTAACATTCAACATTATGTTGACAACATCCCTCGTCCGGTGTTGTTTCGATTGCTGGCTCAACATGGCGTTCGTCGACAGATGGTTTTCCAGCACGACAACGCCCGACAACAGACTGCCAGGTTGACAAGAGACTTTCTGAACAATTATCATGTCCGTGTACTGAATTGGCCCGCAATTTCCCCCGACATGAATCCGATCGAACGTCTTTGGGATGAACTTGGCCGACGAGTTCGAACTCAGGTCTTGCCACCACGAACTGTTGCAGAGTTGGCATATGCTCTCCAAAATCACCGAACACAAATTGGCGACCTATTCGGCTAACGACCTAACCGGACCCTGTTTGGTACTGTTATTTTAATCCATGTTTATGGTTTCACTATGAATTTTGTATATATTGATCTCAAGTTTACTAAATGTCATTGTGCTTGATAACGATAAGAGGATACTTGTCGAAACGTCGTGCTTTTAGAATAAAACTAGTGATTGTAACCCATAAAAACTGTGTTCTGTTAATGTGTTTACCGATCGCTAAATGCCACTTAAAGATTATGTTCAACGTCAATATGGGGATGTGGCAATTAAGTGTGTTCGTCAGATTAGTAAACTTGAAGATAAATATATAAGAGTGTGTAATAATTTAACTTTTCTCATGAGATGTAGAGACAGTGATATTGTGCCACAAGGTTTAAAACTCAAGGGTCCGGTTATCCCCCTTTTGGTACTGTTATTTTAATCCATGTTTATGGTTTCACTATGAATTTTGTATATATTGATCTCAAGTTTACTAAATGTCATTGTGCTTGATAACGATAAGAGGATACTTGTCGAAACGTCGTGCTTTTAGAATAAAACTAGTGATTGTAACCCATAAAAACTGTGTTCTGTTAATGAAATTTTATTGTTAGACCAACTACTCACAACAGAATGAGAGTGAAACACAACATCTTTTCAAACATGATAATTTATAAATTGACAAGATTATTTTATACTAAAGCCTGCTCCTATTTTGCGACCGACTGCACTTATTTTGCGACCGACTATTTTTATACTAAAGCTTTGCGTGAGTAGCGTGACGTATACAGTGAATACTTATTTTGATAGCCTACCGACTATTTTGGGGTTGCCCCCCCCCCCCACACACACACCCACATTTACGCCGTCTTGGTTGAGCAGTATGATCCTAATGCAGTGCAGTGGTGGGATCTGGATGACCATTTACAAAGTGCTGAAAACTTTTGCCAAGGTAATGGTCAATCTCAGTTTGCTGGGCTACACACTTCTTAGTTTTCATCAGTTTAAAATAAGGGTGTAGGTTTTTGTAATGCCATTTCAAATATACTGTATGGGAAACCCACTGTGTAATAATTCTTGGCAGTTAAGACGAGAAGATTATTCACTAAAACACTTCCATTCCAAATAAATAATTGTTTATCAATAATATTTTTGTGATTTAGGTACCATACTAAGAATAAATCCTAGTGTTGGCCATGACACTGTCAAGAAGAGCCCGACAATAAAGAAACGACCATTGTTGGTGAAAAGGGTGCAATAATATATCAATAATGGTTAAATGGTGCAATGCGTAAATCTGGGTTCCCTGTCACCGGCTGTGGGTAGGCCTATACCAACCCGAAAATGGTATATGTTAACACCACTGGATATATCTCAAATGAAAACCATTAATTTAGAGACCACATTACTCTTTGATAATAAAACAGTAGAGTTGTGCCCCTGAATAGATTTGGAATTTTTGAGGTCTAGGTAGCCCCGAAATGGTACAAGAGAAAGCATCCGACATGAAAACCATGTCATTTGAACGATTCACCCTGGTGACTTAACGGAGGGAGTCAGCTTAGTGTGTTGCTCTTAAAAATTGACGATCATCAGCTTTTAAAGGAAAATGACTTTAAAAACCTGAACTTAACCTTCACAATCTGGGGCCTTCCCGTACTCCAGTTTGGGTAAACTTTTAGGATGTCATTCAGTACACCCAACGCCACCAGAAACCATCAAATAACGTTAACGCAATTTGATAACTTTGACACCCTTTTTTCATAAATTGATTGTTCTGTTAGTGTTTTTGTGTGGTTGTACAGCCAAGCAATACAAAGTTTTTTCGTTTCTTAACGGGGAAGGGTGATAATCTTGCAATTATAAGTCGACAATCCACATAATAATATGAAGAGTTGTGTTTTTTTCTTATTTGGTCGTTCTTCGACAATCAACAACGAGTTGTATCCCCTTATGTGACGATTTTTTAATGTTCCACTAACGTAAACAATAGATCATCTGGTTTTTCTTAGGATTTTGGAGGGGCTATTCTAAAATGATAATGTAAAAGGACTTTAGACACATGGTTGTTGTCCGAATTTGGTAATAAAAAGTTACTTGGCCTCAATAAGGGACGGAAGGGATACATTGAGGGGTCAAATAATAATATATGTTTTAGATTTGTATTTCTTTACAATAAAAGTGATTACAATTGAAACGGTCTGCGTTTAGTTTGTTTTGTATTGTAAATATGCATAGTTTTGGCATTTGGTGAAAATCGGACGAAAACTGCCTCACAAAAAGGCTGCTCATTGTACGCAAATAGTGTAAAATTATACAATACCAAGGTTGTGGACTCTCCATAAATCGCATATTTTATCCGATTTTGATGAAACTTTAAATATATCTCTATATCCCAAATATCTCAGTCTATGTCAATATTCGCGATTTGTAGGCCATAACTTTCTGGATTATCTGATTGTAGAAAAAATCGTATTTTTAGCTCTACGACTTGTGGCTTGTTTGCACAGACGCCGACTTAAATGATTTCCAGGGTCGGCACATTATCAGCTCTCATAACAACCGGACTTGAAAAAATCCCAAAAACATGTAGCGATGATGATCACGTTGTATGTGGCCGGTGGCTTTAACAGGCCGCCACGCCTTCAGTGGAGTCTGGAATGCGTTTGTATAATTGACTCTCTGGGCCGGGTGTGCTGGATGTGGGCCGGAATTCGGAATCCTACAAGTGCAATGGGGATTTAGAATTTCATCCGAAAATCTCATCGGATTAACCCGACAATGTCGCCCGCAAATTCACTAAGTCACCTGCAACCTGTTTATGGGGATACGCCAGAAACGTCTGCCGATGGTTCGTAACTCCAAAAATATTCAATTTCCAATGAAAATATTCCTACTTATTCAATATTTCTAACTGGTTAATCAAATTGTCAAAATTTTCTCAACTAGTCCCATTTTTAAACCAGTTAAATTCTCTTGACGATACAATGGACGTTTTATAATTAATAATATGACGATATAATGATGGTTGTAAATTAATTGCAGGTCGGGGTTTTGGCCTAAATTAATCTTTTTATGAGATATATTATTTGACAGAGATTATAATCGCAGTCAATGAAAGGGGACGCTCTGACACAGGAGACGAGGTCGGTTCCCGGGCCCAATCCGCCACTGACTGTGTCTCTTCCCAACCGTAAATAATGGGTAATTATTGTTAAAGAAAAAAACAACAAAATTGAAAATTGATTTTATTGTGTACATTCAACAACAAAACTTGTACAAATTGTGAAAATAAATAGGAATAACATTTTTTTATAGACATTCCTTTACAAATGCTTTAAATATAGTAGAATTTCTCATACAATAGATTGATTGATAAAAGGATAAAAATGGATTTTAAATGGAGAAATAATGATTTACTATATACAACTGGCTTAGCATGTTGCATTATATTATATTTCAAATATTTAAATGCAAGGGTCAGTACTCCATGCCCACATGTAAGTATTTAAATGAATGTTTATTTTGGGTTAATAGTATGCTTAATTACATATACATAACACTGGAATGACTCCATTAAGAAAAACATTGTACAATACACGAAATGTGGTAATACACATAGTTAATATAACGTTGCCAGGCAACAACAAAAAATTCATCCACTAGGAGCTTTGTCATCCATAAAAAGAGGCAAGAATAGGGACTTATATAATGTTATAATTGACACCACAAGAGTAATAACTTAATCTCAAAAACTCCTGCACTCATTTCATAAAAACCTAAACTAAAATTTTTAAAAGAATCGCCAACTGTTCATTGGCTGGGGGTTAAACACAATCTGTCTTATTTAACATTGTGTATGTTCGTTGTGAGATGTTGTTTTTTTCGCAGGTGGAGGGGGGGCAATGTTATGAAAGACAAAACAGCTCTTTATTCAGTTAATTCATAGTCGTTACTTCAACATGTCTATTCTAAAATTCACATTTATGTACTAAAATCAATATTTGTTTTCCAAATCAGACATTTGTCATCAGATTTGTAAATTGTATCTTTGCTTAAAAAACATACAACAAAAACAATTCTTGAACAGCAAATTTCCAAACTGAGAATTAAGAACACTGAATAATGTGCTGTTTAGTTTTCCATAATGTTTTTGTGTTCCAAAAAAGTGGAATGGACTAACGGGCGGATGGACACATTTTAATAATATTTTCTCTGCAAGGTGCAGATAAGTACAATATTACAGTGTATTTGAACACCATAACCATTTAGATTCAGTCAATAAAAAGTATTGAATTGGGTTGATAGACAGCTGTCTTTGTCAAACCCTTCCGTCCTGCATCACTGACAAGGTGAAACAACGCCGGAAAATCTGGATGAACTTTCTTGACCAATGCAGGGATCGAACACCCAAACTTCAGGCTAGCGAACCAGCGTCTTAGCCACGTGATCCCCCATAATTTGAATTGAACTTTAAAGTAACTGTCACATAGAAACATCAATCCCACAAAATCAATCAAAACTTGAACTCTTCATTTAATATCAAAGAAGTCACTTTAGTCATAAATTATCATATAGGCCTTCCTACAATGGATAGTTTCGGATAGTGCATAGTTTCTTAGTTGAAAAGTTTCTAAGTTGAAAAATTGGATTGCTTTTTTGAACCATGCTGATATACAGCCAACAGTTTTTTTTTTAAAAATTAAACATGCTGGTAACTTGATGTATAAGTCCTGGAATAATGTATAATAAAACCATAACAATGTTCTCTTTATAATTTCTTATATCTATATATTTTCATATTTTTATTATTCAATATTATTTATATAAATAATAACAAATATAAACAAGAAAATACTTTAACAGGTGTATATACATTATACTTCTAGTTGTGACCTAACTTTTCCTGAACAATGTCCTTTGATTAAAATATATTCTTTGGTATTACATATATAATCATTACATTATGCTGTTTTTATTTTAACAATGTGCAAGAATGAGAAAATATTTTTAGAAAGTAGAGATGTGCTATATATGCATGTGAACCTGTACATATTATAATTGATGGTGAAAAATAAATCTCAGTTTTCAGCATTATTTTTTCTGATGTATATTATTTGTGATAGTTACTTGAGCTTTCAATTAAGAGAACCAAATTAGACATACATGTATAGACAATTATTAGTAGTTAATTTCACTACTGGTGCCAGTGATACACAGAAAATGCAGATGTGAAAATGTGTTACATTATATTATTGCCTGCTAAAATCTAATAAGTAATGATTTAAAATAAAATTTTCCATATAATTATAAATAAAACAACCCCCAACATCTCTTACCCTTCAAACATAATGTAGCAATCATCTATGATATGCAGTTCTATTGATCATGTATACTGTAATTATGAGTATTTTTCTAATGCCACAAGTCACAACCATTTGAGTTATTCAACTTCCACATACACAGTTAAATTATAGTATAAAAACTATAATAAACACAAGAAGCAACATCAAACGTCACCTTCATTCTTTTCTTCTGCTATTATTGTTGTTGTTGTTGTTAGCCGATCTTTAACAACTGTTTTAAGTAAAAATAATACTTGATCCATTTTCTGATCTAATTTGGATACCTGTCAATATAAATATATATATTAATATACATATATCTATAAACCCCAGTAGGAAAGGCTCAGTATCCTCCTTAGTCAAATCAAAGTTATCCTTTTTACAAAGCCTCGACAAATCAAATTGCTAAGCACGCTGTTTAGTAGAAAATACTCATCATTGAACTCAGTTAAGACTTTCATACAACGAATCTACAAAAATTTTGAACATTTCACTTTATTTAGATGCTTATTTGTGTCCAAGGGGAAAAATTTCTTGAGTAATTATAGTAAACCGTTGAAAATTAATACGATTCTGCCCTTTGTCACATGAATATAAACATTTTGTTTAAATTTCAAATTTTATAGCTTCTAATAAAGTGTCCACAGATTTTTGAAATTTGTTGTATACAAATTTTTCATATATCCTCTTTGACTCAGTCACATTGAGCCACATACTGTTTGTGTTTAGTACATCTGGTGATATTAGTTGGCTATATAACAGTTATTTCCCATTCAATGGATCATACATAATACCAGGACAAGTGTATCAGGGAATAGGTTTGACAACACTAGTGAATATAGTGAACATGCATAATCATTTTAAATGTCAGTTTATTACATTCACAGCGTTCATTCTCACCTTGTGGACAGTTCATTTAAAGTTTTATGTCTCAGCTATTTGCAAACAATGGACATTTGCTGGATGGACATTCTTTGGAATGGGCCCTGGGTCAAGAAAACAACCTGTTCACTCTTTCTTGGTTGTTGGAAACTATAGGATTATTTTAGACAAAGTTAAACTTATTGTCTCCAAATTTCAATGTGGGTGTATAAACATACCTGATTCTCTACTCTAACTATTCTAGCACTAATGGTAGACTTTTCTCTATCTCTGGAATGATTACCATATAAGGTACTAGGTTTACCTAGTGTTTGATCTAATCTGAAACCAAGACAAACAGTACAATATTATTATTGAGCTAATGATTAGGTAACTATTGGGCTAATGATTATAGCCCTAGGTAGATTTAGGTAACAAGATTCTCTTATAATAAAAGAAATAATGTAAAAGTGTCTGTGTGCATTATTTTTAATAAACAGCCATAATAAGCAGGACATTCTTGGCACGGTACCAGACGTGATAAATTTCAAGAAACTGACCCGTTTACACTACTCTACAATAACCGGTCTCTGAACCATGTCAGGCACATCAAAATGTGGAACTCTTCACAGAAAAGTTAATTTCAGTCCCTATGCAAATTACCCAGACCAAAACAATTGTGGCGGTTGATTTAGTTTGGGCAGCCATTTTGACAGAACTGATGACAGAACTGTCAAAGTTAGCGTCATTTGGCATCTGCAGTAATCTGTACTGAGAACCGTTCTTAGACCGGATAGCGTTCACAATATGAAAAATAGGCACGGAACTTAGTATGGCATGCTTATGTTTTACCTGTTTACATTACAAAAAAAATTAACCATGCTACACCTGGCACGCTTAAAATTTGTAATTTAAACAAGGTTTTAGAGGTTTTAGTGTTGGTGGCAGTCAATGAGGACTAGTTTGTTGGGTCAACTTTTTGCAGCAAAAGCAACTATGTGAATATATAAGGAGAGTGAAGGAATCTAGTTATTTGATTTATAGAGCCACAGTAGCAAGCTGGTTTTATTTAAATCAGATGAAAATTGTAGACTCCAATGTGTTTGCTAGGTATTCTTGGCATATTTTCACTCTGTGACGGACAATTACTGTCTGGTACTCCTGGACAAATTTATAAAACATGTTCAAGTTTGATTGAACTCATCAGAAATCTCCTTGATATGAAGCTTCATTACATTCAATCAAAGGTGTTTGTTATTCCTGACATATTTCTATTATTTTAAGGATGATAACTCTGCAAATAATTGATGAATCTTGAAATTTGAACACATCTAAGATCTTGTGAATATAAAGTCTCATACCATACTGATAAATCTATTTAATCATTTATACTCAGCTATCAGAAATTAATTTGGAGGGAGTGTGTAAGTAATATAATATATAACACTACCTTCTTTGTAATTCTTTGATTCTAACCATCATATTTAAATGACCCTGAGAATATTGTTCGATCACATCTCGAACATCATATGGTTTTCTTGCTTGCTGAAATGTTATCATAAAATTCACATTTCAGTTTAATTTAGCAGGATAATATTTACATCCATGTTAGAATGATATTAATAATTTTAAATTTAACTGCATTCTGTAATAAAAAGTATTTGTCATCATGAACCATGGTTTAGTATCCATCTTATATCCCATATTATATTCCATTTTATATCCCATTTTATATCCCATTTTGTATCTCATCTCATATCTCATATCTCATCTTATTTCTCATCTTTTATCACATTTTATATCCCATCTTATATCCCATCTTATATCTCATCTTATATCCCATCTTATATCTCATCTTATATCCATCTTATATCCTATTTTAAATTCATCTATAATCTCGACATCACTTGATATATTTTCAAATATTCCATATAAAATTAATTTTGGCCACTTATATAATTTTGCTTTATTTTACATTTTACATGATCAAGGTGAGTGTTCGACTTTGAGGAATTTCTAAAAGAAATATGCATAAAACATTATCAATGTTATAGATAGTTTGCCAGATAATGAAACATGGCTTATTTCAGAGCAGTCCACAAAGGTTGTTGTGTATTTATTGTTTTGTATCCAAGGTTCGCATTTACAAAACACCAAACTAATCAAGGGTAAGTAATTATTAGAAATAATTGAAACTTGATTAGGATTTAGATCTACCTAGTGCTAACATTTATTTGCGAAACATGTATAGGTAATTTGCTGTTGAAAGCCAATAAACATCTTTATCTCACGAACAAAACAGCTGTATATAAATTCAAGCTAATCAAAGATAACTTAAGCATTTTTTCATGGTCAAGGGCAATAACTTAGAAATGTAGAATGTCAATAGGTTGCTTTGCTAATCCGATGATCACTTAAGTCTCTAAAGTTTCCACAAAATTCACCAGTGACAAATGTTGCATATAGCCTCTTTGCATTTGACTCACTCTCATTAATCAATGGTCCTAATTCTAATAGTTATCATCAGGAATTTGTGAAAATCAATAGGTTTCTTTGATACATGAACATGAAAACTGTGACAATGATAACAATTGCAATTTTGGTCGATGATGGACAGGGGCAGGGACCGATCCAGGAATTTTTGCAGGAGGGGGTTTTCCAGTTGACAGTTGACTGCATGATGCCATCAACATCTCTAAATTATGTAGGTAGACATCCACATTAAGCTTTTTAAAGAGAGAAATCCAATACCCCTCAATATCATGAATTAATAGGATCAAATTGTGATTTAATTTCATTGTGATATCACATTAATTGTGATATCACATATGTCTATATTCATATTTCGCGCAGTGAATGCCAGTCTCATCACACTATCTGATGATAAAGGATACACCCCCCCCCCTCCATGAGGGATGGCCTCAATGTAAGACCACATTTTTATACGCCCACATTGAAATGTGGTTGTATATTGTCGTCATCCCGTCCGGCGTCCGGCGTCCACAATTCCTTGTGGACGCTCTAGAGGCTAAAGTTAATATCCGATTGACTTTAAATTCATACACAGTGTTTAAGGTCATGAGACGAAGAAGCCTAAGGTTTTTCAGCCATTTCCGATAATAACTACCAGAGTTATGGCCCTTGATCACTTCAAAAAATCTTGTGGACGCTCTAGAGGCTAAAGTTAATATCCGATTGACTTTAAATTTATACACAGTGTTTAAGGTCATGAGACAAAGAAGCCGATTGATTTTCAGAGATTTCAAATAATTACTGCCAGAGTTATCTCCCTTGATAACTTAAAAAAAATCTTGTGAATGCTCTAAAGGCCAAAGTTAATATACGATTGACTTCAAATTTATACACAGTGTTTAAGGTCATGAGACGAAGAAGCCTATTGATTTTCATTGCTTTACGATAATTAGTGCCAGAGTTATGGCCCTTGATCACTTCAAAAAATCTTGTGGATGCTCTAGAGGCCAAAGTTAATATCCGATTTACTTTAAATTTATACACAGTGTTTAAGGTCATGAGACGAAGAATCCTATTGTGACGCTATAGAGGCCAAACTTATCATCCGATTGACTTCAGATTGATAAACAGAGTTTAATATGTGTGGAAACGAACAAGTATTTTGATTTTCAATGAATTTTGATAACTGAACAGCTAAATCCATGATATTAGATGTTTCATGTATATACTAATTGTTAGCGTGGGGTAAAACTTTATAAAAAGCAATCAAATTCTAATGATTTTCTGTTAATTACATAATGAGTTGTTCCTCTTAATCAGTTTTTAGTGTATTACAAATGTTTCATTACCGAAAAAAGTAAAAATATGCGACAACCCTTGTTGACTGCCCGGACGATTTAGCTGCTGTGGGCGTATGTTTCGTTGCCTGGCAACCTATCTTTTAATGTGGGTGTATAAAAAGTCTAAACTACCTGAAATTTTCTCCTGGCTACAAAATATTTGATTTTTCTAATAACTCTGATAGCAGTTTTATGTGCTTCTGTTAATCTATAAGATAATTAATCACCACCAATATAATATTAGTAAATTAAAACTAAAAACATTAAAGTAGGAATTTGATAAAGAAAGGGAGTTAATGTTATTGGCTTGGTTAATTTCAATTTATTTTGTCTGAATTGACATAAAATTAATAACTTCTACTGTACAATGATACAAAATTAATAACTTCTACTGCCCTAGTAATTAAAATAGATCAAAAATAAAAAATAGTGAGAATAGTTTTAAAATAAAATTGTGAAAATTAATATAACATGGATGAAAAAATATTTTTTTTTTTTAGGTAAACTTACAATGCAACCCTTTCTGTTTCATCTCCATCATAATCTGTATCATCTACAAATTGTTCATTAGTACCACCACATACACTAGCACGATGACTATCTTTTCTACTACCTTTAGGTGTAACTATAATATATAACATTAAACACTGTAAACCTTTAGACATAACTACAGAATATCACATTAAACACTGTAAACCTTTTGGTGTAACAACAGAATATAACATATAAACACCATAAACCTTCAGGCTTAACTACAGAATATAAAATTTAAACACCTTAGATGTAACAACAGAATAGCCTCTTAACCATGCATCAGAAATTAGATGTAAAGTTATAACATTTAAACTATAGACCTTTTGAAACCTTTATCTAGTCTTGTGCAACTAACGGAAGCTCTATATTACCTTTTCACAGAAATTTAGTTTCCTTGAATTGTTGGCAATATGTCCCCTTTCCACAATTTGTAAGCTATCCCCAAGTCCCTGATTAGAAATATCAACACATTTGCCAAAAGTCATGGCTGTAAGTTTTTGTCACACTGAAATTTCATAAAAAATGAAGCGCTAACTTCTGAATGACTCAATATTTTTAGCTCAATTTTTTTTTTAGCTGAGAAATTTTTGTAGGATTTCACGATGTGGTCTGGGTGCAGAATGGAGTGTGTGAGAGAGAGAGAAATGGGGTTTAATAACGTCCACTCGACGTAGACGTTTTAAGCAGTGGGAGGAAACCAGAGGACCCGGAACACATCCATGAGGTTGCACAGGTAACCCTTTTCCTTGTAACAAAAGTGAATGGAGCGTGAATGTAAAAGAACAGTTGAAATTTAAAGTAAGATTGCATGGCATGAGCCTGTCTTCATGAGCTTGTATGGACCAGAAAAAAGAGATGTTCAACCCCTTTTTCACAAAAGCTATTGACAAACCTATTAATGATTAATAATAAGTTAGGAGGGGGGGGTAGCACTACACAAATCTGAAATATATTGTGTACCTGATCCTGATTTATCGTTATCATTGTAAGATATGGAGGACACACTTTCTCTATGAAAATGATTAGTAACGGCTGAATCTAATCGGGACATTCTTCTCTTCCGTAATGTTAAACTCGCTCTTCGAGCAACCCTGGCTAATACTGTTTCCTCGGAAGTTGGATCATGAATGTGTATTTTCCATGTTGCTTCAGATTTAGATGATGAATCTGCAGCATAACATCTCCATAAACACTAAAAAATACAATCATTTATTAATAATTACTTGATTAACTCTTTTGTTTGGGTTATGTTCTTTGTTAAGCACCCATAAACACTTATGTTACAATTAAATATCCCACAAGACTATTAGTATGATTTTATCATTGTTAGGTTAGCTCGGTTTCATGAGTAAGTTTACTACCTTACTTTATTATCATCACAATGATACAAAGTGTCACTTTTAATCAATCAATGCACCCTGTTTGGCTTATGCACGGAAGGTTGGTGGTCCCTGACCTATATTAACTTAAAAAGAGGCCATGGAGCCCATTTCATGAAGTGTGTATAAAGTTAGATATAACTTGTACAGTAAAAGTATTATATTGGTTTTATTAATTGGGACGGTATGTTTGAGGTTGTATTTTAAACTGAGGTAAAATACACACCTGTATTAATGTCGCTGCAGCTGGAATCTGTCGATTAAAATGTTTCTGCCTCTGTTTTTGTTGTACTTTTAAGGCAAAACCAGAACCAAGAATACCCTGAAACAAACAATTTTTATAAGTAGACTTGTCATGTTCCAGTTGAATAAATACACATGAAAATATACGTAATTAATATTGTATTTTACTACAATAAATTTTAACATATCATCGTTAGAAAGCAGAACTTTATAGCTACCTCGAGAATAATAATGCTTGCAACATAAAATATTGGAATAATTATTTATTGCTCTCAAAGGATGAGCCAGTGCGTATATATAATTTGTGTTTATGGTAAAATTATTGACAGTAGGGCTCATTACTTCATGCCACTATTCAGTAAAGGCAATAAATCCCTAAAGGCCTATTACAATATTATGGTATAGCATCACAGCCATGCTTTATGGAACTAAAATGTTGATCCTTTTTTTTTTACAGAGAAAACGATCAGAGCACTTAAATAGGTATTTACAAGACCTAGTCATGCATCTTATAAAAAAGCCTTCACTAGGAATTGAAAAGAAGATTAAAATAAAATGTTAAGATGTCTTAGTATGATGTCTTGTCTGTATACATATTTGTTTTTTTTGTGTAGAATTGTGTGTGGTGCAGTCCCCCTGCACTTACTATTTGTATTGTCCTGGGTATTAAAACATAGAAATCTAACTCTCCATATCAAACATTATTCTCATCACTCATATATGAGACCATGACGATGCATGATTCACAATCCAGAATTTTCAAATTGACAGAATTGCAATCAAGTGACGTGGAATTCAGTCCTGTCACAGTTCTGTCAGTCCCGACAATGGAGGTGGTGTGAATAGAATCGCTGCATGGTTGGTAGAGACATTTTCCTATTCAGTCGATGCATGTGTTGTAGTCCGAAATCCCCCTTTTCACACGATTGTCACTATTTTGGAAATTGACAGAATTCAATTCCAGACCTCAAATCAAGTACCCCCCTTTTCACACTTCATAGGGAAGTAATTAACAAAACTGTAGACCCAACTGTACCAGTAACATCCTAGTATTTACGAACGGACCATTATCATTGCCTTTACATGTTTAATAAAAAGCCTGCATTGTGCTATTTCAACATTTGATTTCCCTAATCCAAAAAATCTTGATCTACCCCTAGCAAAACTCAAGTTCACTTTTTTTTTCATAGTAATTTTGTCTAGACTAAAAGATGAAATATTCTATTCCAAGTTTTAACTTGGGCCATGACAAAAGACTAAGAGACAAATTAGATGAATAGGTCTATTGATAGTATCAGACCTTATTTCAGCAGATAATGGTATGTATCTGTGTCTGACAGAATGGGATTGATAATATTATTTTATTTGTAGCCCTCATATGATATTTTTTCTAGTGAGATCCATGTAACTATAATGAAGATAATCAGATTTAACAATATTCTCTATTATCTATTCTTTTTAGAAATCCATATTAATTAATTCCCAATAGGATACTGTCTTTTGTTTTAATATATATTTTGTAGGGATTTGTAATCAGTCATCTGTTATAATGATATTAGATAAAATACAAGATAAGACGGAGATCTTTATAAAATGCTGTATTTCTGTGCAACCAATATCATTAATATCTGTAGAAAGACAATATTATATTATTCACACATGTAAACATCAATTTTAGATTCAGACACATATGTTTATTACCATTATCAGATATTCAATACCACAAATAATATTTTGAGAAGATTCAGTTGTTTGAATTCAATTTTCTTACACTAGAGGTTTTCAGGATACATTCTACTCTTGAAGTATTCCCAAAGAAAAATCTAACTCACGAGAATGGATGAGGGGTATCATTAATTTTCATTTTTTGGCTAATTCAACTTTCCTTTCTTTTTATATCATGTGGGGCAATATCACTTTGTTGCAACCAAATATTTCTAGTTTAATTTATGCTTTAAAGAAGTAGTGAAGTGGACCAATCCATAAAATGCTTTATAGGCATTGCTGTCCTCATATCAAAAAGGACCAGTCCTCATACAAAAAAATACAAATATATTCACTTCTGAATCTAATATAAAATGGCTTAATTATAAATTACATCCCACTTCTACTCGTTGCCAATGGCAACCTTTGATGAAACTGTCTTGTTCATTTCCAATACATGCACAAAAGTATCCGTGTATCAGAAATGAACAGTACACTTTTGAGAAAGAGTACTGTTCATTTCTGATACACGGATACTTTTATACCGTGTAAGAAACTTATCAAGCAATAAGAAGCGGACGTTTAGTCCGACCCAGATCGCAATGATAACTAGTTGTTTCATACTGCACTCGGAGAAGGTACATGAGACAACTAATCAATATCATAGTAACAAAACAAACCGGTAGGAACTACATGGCAGTGCAAAAATATATACAATGGCATTAAATCAACATAACAACATATTGCGAAAAACAATTATTACACATATCTATTGGCATCTATTCCATAATTTGGTTTGATTTATTATGCAAAACATATAAATGAGAATATTGAATAATTATTTTAACTAATTGTGATTCTCTTGCTAGACACTTCACAGGCCTTGAAAATAAGCAGGATATAAAAAAAAACGCCTAGAAAGTTATAAATTTCATAACAATTAAATTTCAACGGACGAACCATGCGCCGATGTATACTTTGACCATGAATGACCCACGTTTCGAATTTCCTTTACACTACATTTAATATCATCGCAGTCCTCTACGCCATAGACAAGATGTTTTTAACGATGTGGTCTAAACGAACACGTGGCTAGTTTACGCTCGGGGTGTCACAACAAAACGCACGTGTAAATACTACCTTGAAATGTAACGTGAGGCTCAGAAAGGGATAAATAAAAGAGCTGACATTATTTGTCACTTTTCGGTTGAAACGACTCGATAATAAATACTATTTTTCACATTTTGCTTCTCAATACTCGATAGAAATGTGATGTAAGTAACTTATTAGCACCTTTCCTCGGTGTATCGGTGAATATCAGGACAGTTTTGGTCGTGGGCCGCCTCGGCTCCGCCTCGGCTGAGCCCCCGACCAAAACTGTCCTGATATTCACCGATACACCTCGGAAAGTGTGCTAATAACTATTACTTACAATATACAGTATATGCCTCATCATAATACAATACAGTATGCAATATATGCCTCATCATCATAGCTAACAATACTGTATGCAGTATGCCTCATCATAACAGCATATAATACTGTATGCAGTATACACCTCATCATATTATAATACTGTATGCAGTATATGCCTCATCAATACAGTACAGTACGGAGTACATGCCTCATCAGAATTGAGTAAAAAAGGTAAAAAAAATATATAAATATACAACCACATCAGAAATTTTTACTAGGGTAATTAGTAAGCAGTTAAAATTGTTGAACATCAGATATATTGTTTAAACCATAAAGTAACATGATAAATTAATACTTTGTTGTATGGTACTGTACAATAACAGTATAACCAAACATAATTCCTATACCCAACAAGTCAAGGCTTGTACTGTGCCAACCCTGGCCATAATTTTAAGCGTACCAGGAACGGTTCAAGGTACGACGCGCTTTGGGGTTTTTTTTGTAAAGTAAATGGGTCAAACTTAAGCATGCTGAGCCTGGTGCGGTGCCAATCTGACCCACTGAAGTGAGGTGGTCACTGAACGGTACCAGGAACGACTCTCTTTAAATTTTAGTAGTGTAAACGCTAACTGGTCTGAGCATGGATTACTGCACATGCGCGAAACAGACCTTGACCTTTTCAGAGGCAAACTTTGACAGTTTTGTCATCAGTTCTGTTAAAATGGCTCCTCAAACTAAATCAGTCATCATAATTGTTTTCATCTGGCTAATTTATACAAAGATTGAAATTAACTTTTCTGTGAAGAGTTCCACCTTTGGCGCGCTTGGCACGGTTCCGAGACCAGTTATTTTAGAGTAATGTAAACAGGTCAATTTCTTAAAATCTATCGCAGCCTGGTACTGTACCCAGAACAGCACTCTTATCGCGGCCAAGTGAAACAGGACTCAGTGAGAGTTCATTCTGTGAGTAACTGTAATAACTGGGGAAAAGACCTGTATATTTATTTATGTTTTAATCTTTCTTCTTGTCTACATAAGAGTACTTGTAATGATAATAATATTCTCTTGTGATTTCTATATTTTCATCTTTTATTTTGAATAATGCTGAATTACTTTGTTTTAGCCAACTCTCTTGAGAAATGTACGCCACAATGTCATCATACTTAAAGCAATGATAAAAGTCGAAATAGAATGTATAAATATCATCATATTGAAGAATGGTGAACCAAATGTCATCATCTTTAAACAGTGACAAATAAAATAGAACTGATTGTATCCACTTCTAGACACTGACACACATTTAACCTTGTCGGTATACTTTTCATTAGCCATCCATGATTTTGAGGTAACTAACCTAAACTCATCAGCTGTCGAGTATAAACCCAATCGTGGTCCTGATGCTAGCTAAAACTTCATTATATTGTTCCAGTAATTTTATTAAATGTATACGTTAATACTCCATAACATGTATATTGATAATTATAATATGTTTATATCATTATGTATCTTGCTTTTGCGAAGCCGATTTCGATTTATATAAGACTTTGGCTTGTTTCGGTATCCTGTGAATAAAATATTAAATTCCTATTTAAGGGATATAGGCCCTATACAACCTAGGAAAGGGGAAAACCTAACATAAATAGGTATAGCTTTAGCATTATGCATTGTTTAATGGTCGAGCATGAGACATTAAGTAATATATTGTAACAATATGAGGGCTGTATGTTTTTACAATATATTACACAATATCGTAAGCTCGAGACGATTAAACATCTTAATTCACCTCAGATCACAGGATCTGTTATCGATGTAGGTGTGTTCAATCCTGTGCTTGTATTGGACAAGGGTTAGGGCCAACTGCTCAACCTTCTGGGTTTTCTCCCATTTCCCCCTACTGCTAAATGCAAGCAAATCAAAAATGACCAAATTACAGTCCTGAAATAATCTTATATGGACCTGTGTGTTGAACGAAGGTTACAGTTCTCTCTCTCTCATCACTTCCTACTACTCATACTTCTATCTTTTGTTCATGTCATTAAAGATAACTATTGTTGTGTCAAGTGTTTAATAATCTAAAATAATAACTTGACCATGTTCACTTCTATTAAGAATATATCAATACTTACTGCTGGAAGAGCAAAAAAGGAAATTGCAAAAACAGCAAAACATGAAGCAACTATTTTGCCCATCCATGTTTGTGGTACTTTATCACCATAGCCTATAGTCATTACAGTTATCTGAAACAAAGTGAAATAAAATGGGGTTTAAGGTTCTACTTTACTGCACCGTCCATGCACGCTATTTCCTGCTTCATATCATTAATCTGAACAATTTATATTTCAAACAGACAATAGGATTGTTGCTTGGATGTACTCAAGATTCTTCGCAAGCAAGTTCAATAACTGTACAAGTTAATATTAGAAATCACTGAAATTCAAAAGGCTTCTTCATTTCTATAATAAAATTGTGCATGGCAGATGGACAGGAGTAATAGCAATATACAATATACAACTACATATCAATGTGAACATGCCAGTATACAAACTTTATAACTAGAGAGTAATTTTTCTTTTCGGACATTTTAACCAAAACTAAAGGGACATAACTCAGTAATATTCCTACAAAATTACATGTTGGCATCATACAAAAGACTGCTGATCCATACTTTTTATCAAATTCACAGCAGAAATATAAGTCCCAATTTACTGTATCTTTCAGGGTCTAATTCACAACTTTCAGAACAAGTCCAGCATTTGTTTTATACTCTTTTTTGACTTATATACGGATGTTTTATACTCTTTTTTGACTTATATATATATGGATGGTAATATCTGATTGACTTTAAATTCATACACAGTGTTTGAGGTCATGAGACAAAGAAGCCTTACTCTTAATCAGATCTTAGTGTATTATAAATGCTCTATTACCGAAAAAAGTAAAAAAATATGCGACAACTCTTGTTGACTGCCCAGACAATCTAGCTGCTGTGGGCATATATTTCGTTGCCTGGCAACCTATCTTTCATTTTCTTATAAATATATGTGTATATTGCTATTTATTTTATGTTCCTTCTCACCGTGGTTGTGTCATGTAAATGAATTGTATGTGGCCTGCACAATAAACTCTTATCTTATCTTATCTTACCATAGATATCATTCGGAAAACATCGACAACTGGGCCGTATCCTAACTTACTGTGCGACGGTAAGCATGGACCTAAAATATGGCCAATGATAACATGTAGCTACAGACATTCAATTTTAATGCGACTACATTTTTGTTATTATTATTAAAACTTGCCGCTTATAGAAAGAACTTTTCAAAATGGCATCATTCGAAGAGTGCATAGAGTTTTCATTTCATGGTTGTATGGAATCAAAGTTAAAGAAGGTGTGCTGAATGGCTTCTTTTAATGCCAGGCAGTTTTCAAAGATGGCTTCCTAGTAACAATTTACAAATGCAATGATTTGTACCCATTTCAGTTAAGATTATATGTGTTATTGTAGTTGGGTGTGTCAGAAATATTAGAAATAACAATAATCAGTCGTTGTTTTGATAAAAAATGTTTTCAATTGGGCTTTAAAAACACTGATGTATTTCATGCCCGCACTGCCACGTTAATAGTAATAGGATCAACTCTTATCTTGAAATACAGAGGGTTGAGAGATAGGTTTGTTATCTACTAAGATACTCACTTCCTAATGATATTAAAAATTATATAATGTAATTAAAAAGATATAAATAAGAGTGTGCGTACCACTCCCCACCACAAAGCATCTGCATAGCTGGCAAAATCTGCCTTTCCATCCTCTCTCTCAGCCAAATATACAAAATATGAGGAGAAAATAAGGCCAAGGAAACCTATATACAATGTTGTTATTAACTCCTGAAATAAAAACAAAACAATCTGGTCATATACATTCAATAGCTTAGAGTGAAAGGACATTGATAGATTCTTGTATGGTGTATGATTGGTTGTGAAGAAAATGATCTTGTATTTGAGTGGAATTGATCGAGACAACATTTCACACAATGAAGACAATTTAGTGTGAAAAGATGAAGCCTACTATAAAACTTCACCTGTCCTACTATATGGATTTACAATTTCTATATCAGATGTCATTTTTCAATTATTTTGAGGAATTCAGATATAACTAACAAATCTTTGTTTTTCTTTAAAAATCCAGTGATCATTCTCCCTTTTATATTTTTGTGAGTAAATGTCAATAAAACATTAGAAATTCTCATCAAAATCCATAGAAGCATTAGAAATGAAATGAAATGAAATGGGGTTTCACGGTTTAACGTCCTACTCTTCTGCACTTAACATGGGCTAATGGTAAATGGGCATATGCCATACAGTGTGCTATGCCTACACTTATATCGAATTCTAACTGCCAAGGGATCTTTTACGTGAACGCAAATGTGTACACGGGACCTCAGTTTTTCATCCAATCCAAATGACAAGACAGAGCTGTCCTTGTCAGGCCCTTCGTTCTGCATCACTGACAAGGAGAAACCACGCTGGAAAATTGTGATGAACTTTCTCGGCCAATGCAGGGATCGATCATCCGACCTCCAGGCTAGCGAACCAGCGCCTTACCCACTAAGCCACATGATCCCCTGTTCACCAAAATCCATAGACAGTATTATATTGAAAATGTTACAAATAAGGTCTGAGGTCTGAAACAGTCAACTCAAGTCTGTTAACATCTAAACTTCATCCATGCAATTCAAGATTTGAGAATATAATCACAAATTTTGATACCTTCTTAACTCTAAAGATAGTGAGTAGCTCAAAACAATACATATGACAATCTTTAGAGTTCAAGAGTAAAGATAAAATTTCTAGTTGAAGGGCAGCTGGTTTCAACAAATTGAACAAGTCATCTAAAATGATTTTATTGAACATCACATACACTGCACTAGTTTTTCAAATATAAGATTCTATATACAGTATCTTATGTAATAACTGCACATGCTTAATTTCAAACCAAATAGTTTAACGATTCCAAGGTAAACCAAGAGACGCGTGTGAAGTAGAGAAGGGTATTTGTTATGTTCAATACAGTAAGTGTATAAAAACTCTATCTTGCTCCAAGGCAAGCTTACACATCACTGAAACTGCTTATTTTCTTTCAATTTAACAATTAATAAGACCTGAAAATTGTGTCTAAAATTCAGTGTAAGAGCTTTCTTCCTCTGCTGGATGAATTAAGTCCAATTATATAAAGATGGTGAAATTTAAAGAAATTTTCGCCTCAATGCTACAGATTATCGTGATTTTACACAGTTTTTATGGTTGTCTTTTTGCCGAGTACATATATATAAATACAACAGAAATAAAGTAAACAAGTACCTGTCTATGAAGATATATCACAGAACCTAATAACCTCCATGTTCCTCCCTGTCTGTCTACATGTAACATACGTAAAATCTGTAGAAATCGAACACCCCTAAAATACAACAATATCATTTTTGAACACATTCATTGAGATTATATTGTTACCTAGTTTTATAACACAGACAAGTCATATAGAAATCTGATCATTAGACTAATATATCCATCTAGATTGTAATTATATTAAATAATAGGATTATTTCTATATTATATTTTATTTCATATTCCTAAAGCAATATTACAACAACTGTAAAACAGATATTGATTTCATGAATAAGAAGAATTATCAATCAAATTAAAGTAGCTACAGTTTATTTATCTTAAAGATACACAGACATGTTCTTCAAGAATTCAGTTTATTAATATTATCCAGAATGCTGAACATCGGTAAACGCCCACATTCTCCTGGAATATATTACTGGTACTGCTTTCATTTTCAACATTTTCATCATCAATATTTGTTCTTTAGACAAATATATCAACATAAAATTAACAATTACATGTATTTACATTTTGTCATGTCTAAACAACAATCTAAAATATGATTATGCTTCTTTATCTCACTTAGACCTAAACTATGCATATAAATTTCAAGTAGATAATACTATAATTGTTTCTAATAGATCATTGCCAAGATTCTACAAAGTGTACATCAAGGGCAATTACACTGCAATTTGTGTTTATAAAAGAGACGTTTACACATTATGATGACTACCAGATATCTAGTTTAACAAGAAACTCTAGACACATTATTCATGATTCTACCGTAACATCCCAAATTAGCCCATATTAAAGGAAATATGAATATCTGAATTTTGATTATTTACATATAATATATGTAAATTGGTGTAATTCTTATATGATAGAATATTTCTGCCAACTAAAATCTATGAGTCCTACTATTCTGTCAAAATGGGTAATAGATTTGGGACAAAAAACCTCAATAGATCATACATATATTCTGTGTAAAAACTACAATTACACATTTTGGTTAACTTCATTACTAATTTTTATACGCCCACATGGAAATGTGGTCGTATATTGCCGTCGCCCCCGTCCGTCCGTCTGTCGGTCCGTCCGTCCGTCCATCGTCCACAATTTCTTGTGAACGCTCTAGAGGCTAAAGTCAATATCCGATTGACTTGAAATTTATACACGGTGTTTAAGGTCATGAGACGAAGAAGCCTATTGATTTTCAGTGATATCCGATAATTACTACCAGAGTTATGACCCTTGATCACTTTGAAAAATCTTGTGAACGCTCTAGAGACTATAGTTAATATCCGATTGACTTTAAATTTATACACGGTGTTTAAGGTCGTGAGACGAAGAAGCCTATTGATTTTCAGCGATATCCGATAATTACTACCAGAGTTATGACCCTTGATCACTTTGAAAAATCTTGTGAACGCTCTAGAGGCTATAGTTAATATCTGATTGACTTTAAATTTATACACAGTGTTTAAGGTCATGAGACGAAGAAGCCTATTGATTTTCAGTGATATCTGATAATTACTGCCAGAGTTATGACCCTTGATCACTTTGAAAAATCTTGTGAACGCTTTAGAGGCTAAAGTTAATATTTGATTGACTTTAAATTTATACACAGTGTTTAAGGGCATGAGACGAAGAAGCCTATTGATTTTCGGTGATATCCGATAATTACTACCAGAGTTATGACCCTTGATCACTTTGAAAAATCTTGTGAACGCTCTAGAGGCTAAAGTTAATATCCGATTGACTTTAAATTTATACACAGTGTGTAAGGTCATGATACGAAGAAGCCTGTTGATTTTCAGCAATATCCGATAATTCCTGCTCGAGTTATGACCCTTGATCACTTTGAAAAATCTTGTGAACGCTCTAGAGGCTAAAGTTAATATCCGATTGAATTTAAATTTATACATGGTGTTTGAAGTCATGATACAAAGAATCCTATTGATTTTCAGCGATATCCGATAATTACTACCAGAGTTATGACCCTTGATCACTTTGAAAAATCTTGTGAACGCTCTAGAGGCTATAGTTAATATCCGATTGACTTTAAATTTATACACAGTGTTTAAGGTCATGAGACGAATAAGCCTATTGATTTTCAGTGATATCTGATAATTACTGCCAGAGTTATGACCCTTGATCACTTTGAAAAATCTTGTGAACGCTTTAGAGGCTAAAGTTAATATCCGATTGACTTTAAATTTGTATGCAGTGTTTAGGGTCATGAGACGAAGAATCCTATTTGATTTTCAGTGATATCTGATAATTATTGCCAGAGTTATGACCCTTGATCACTTTGGAAAATCTTGTGAACGCTTTAGAAGCTAAAGTTAATATCCGATTGACTTTAAATTTGTACACAGTGTTTAGGGTCATGAGACGAAGAATCCTATTTGATTTTCAGTGATATCTGAATTAATCTAAAGTTTTGTTTGTGATAAATCCAAACTATTTCTGGCACTTGATCACTTTGAAATATCTTGTGGACAAACGCCTTGAGACAAAACATCAAAACTATTCTAATCATTTCTGATAATTATTTAATGGGCTATTACTCGTAATAAGATTATCATGTGTTGTAAATGTTCTCCTTACTGACAAAAGAAACAATATGCGACAACCCTTGTTGACTGCCCGGACGACTTAGCTGTTGTGGGCGTATGTTTCGTTGCCTGGCAACCTATCTTTCATTAGATTTGTGATTTGAAACTTTCTGAATTTCCATAGTGGATTCCCTTATATGCCAAATAACAAATTCCATCCAGAATTATCTCTGTAGCAACAGCATGCAAAGTATTTGCATTTTAATATAAACCAACAGTTGTCATACAACCACATTTGACAAGAGATCTACAGGAACAATTTAAACAAAAACCCAATAGTACAATCAGCGGCAATAATCAAGTATAGGGGCCTACAGTCTGATATATGCACAAATATCGAAAGAAATCAACATATTTTGGATACATCCATATATTTTAAGTTTCATCGGATAAAAACTGTGACTTCTAAAAGGCCCACACACAAAAAGTCCAGGAATTTATATTCTGATATGCATGATTATCTAAATGAACCAAGATCTTTGTGGTATGACACAAACTGGGTCATTTCGGGACTAATTTGGTTTAATTTTATTTCAATAATTCGCTTGTGCGTAGGGGTCTTTAGCAGTGGGAGGAAACAGAGGACCCGGAGAAAACCCACGAGGTTGGACAGGCGACCAAACTCAACCATTCTTATGGTGTACTGATGATATGTTTGAATTGGAGATAGCTTTTATTTCAAGTTTCATCAAAATCGGATAAAAAGTCTGACCTCTCTAGATAAAAACGTGATATTTGGCACAATCTGGGGCCATAAACTATGAAGTTATGATCCAATACATGCCAAATATCGAGAGGAACCGAGATTTCAAGTTTCGTCAAAATGTAGACGTATAAAAACTATGAATTCCTAAAGGATTCCACAATTGTATAACTAATAACCATCAATTGCATTTCGCTAAATTAGAGCCCCCATTTATGCCCCTAAGGCATATAAACAAGTCAGCATAGGGAGGAGCGTGGGGAGGTGGAGGTAAGTGCTCTTAAGGCATATAAACAAGTCAGCATAAGGAGGAGCGTGGGGAGGCGGAGGTAAGCACTGCAGAAACACTAACACAAAGCACAATTCTTTCCCCAAACAAGCATGTGTACAACAAAAGCTAGAATGCCAGAGATCCTGTTGTCTCAAGTATGTAAATCTCGTGACCTAATTAATAGCGTCACTTGACTGAGACGACTGATTATAAAGATTCTGATTGGTTGAATCACACAAATTTTATTATTTTCATAATTTGTATTTCTTTATTTTATTAGTTCTTCAATTGTAATAAAATACTTGTAATTATAATTAGCACACCATCCCATTCCTACTAGATATATAATCTTCGCTCTTTTCATATTTGGCACATCTTTACTTCAGGGTTCCACAAAAGGTCCTAACTCCTAATCCATGAATGACAGACTCACACAATCGACATATATAAATAATCCCCATTTAAGATCAACTGTTCCGTATAAAAACATCCACCCAATTACACTTGCTGTTATTTTATTAAAATTCAGTTTATTTATTAGGTATGCCATATCATCATCACTCCATATACCAGTACCCTTATTTTACATTGAAAAGATTTGGACAAATCCTGGTGTCTTTGTAAAATATCTTGTTTAGATGGTACGCTTAAATTTATAAAGGTGTATTGATCTGTATAGAAGAGAGAACGGATTGTTACCCGTATGGAAAATCCATCTACTTCTAATGGAAAATGTCCTGTGCATAACTGACACAAAAACTAAAATCATGAGTTAATGTGTGTACAATTATCACGCTAGCATGCTGAGCTAATGCTTTGTTGTAATCATGGAGTCATCAATCAGTTTATCAAATACATGAACATGTCATTATCAACGAAACCGACACAGATATTATCAGACTCTTGTCATTATTCCTATTTTCTTCAAAGGAAGTTCCCGTTGATAAAAAGCATTAATTTAAAACATCATTTCTCTTAAATCCAGAAAAGAAAAAGATTGTCGGACAACAAAATCTTTACCCTTATTAAGCAGCTAAGCTGATAAATATGACAACAATAAGTAGTTTATTCAGCTTGCTATAATCATATGTTTTAATTTGATCATTTCTCAATATTTCCTGCAACAAATCAGCCATTATTTAAAGACTTGGTTAACTAGTGTCATTTTTCATCATTTGTGAGGTAATTTAAAGACAGTAGACAGGTTGTAGTTAGTGTTGTAGAATGGATTACAGTCAGTCTGTTGACATTCCACCCTGAAATAATGTTTATATGTCAAATATAATCATTAGTTGTACTTGAACTCTGTTAATATAGTAATCTGTGTATTTTCTTACTAAATATCTTTAAACCACATGACACTATTTGCTGAAGGAAGTATTCCTGAAAGCTGATTAGACTCATCAGTGTTTAGACGCTTTTACTCCTACAGCTAGAGTTAAATTATGATTTTACTCCTACAGCTAAACTATGTTTTTACTCCTACAGCTAAACTATGTTTTTAATCCTACAGCTAAACTATGTTTTTAATCCTACAGCTAGAGTTAAGTTAAACTATGTTTTTACTCCTGACCTACAGCTAGAGTTAAACTATGTTTTTACTCGTACAGCGAGAATTAAACACTGACCTATTAAATTTTCAATGTTATGGGCAATAACTGATATAACTAATGGAAAATAAACCCAACAGGTTTTGAAAAACAAATCTCAAAAACAGTAGAGTGATAAATACTGATAATATGAAAATACGTGAAAATTACTGTGGGTCATTATTGTTTAGATGAATATAAACATGACTTAATGTACCTGATAGCAGATGTTGCAAATACCTGTCCCTCGGAACCAATAGAAAGCACAACACATGATGCTACTACTACTATGAAATCTGTAATTAAAAAAAGAAGCAGTCTTTATGATTAACATGTTGTCAATAGCCATGTTGGGCAATTTTCTACTTGTCATTCAGAAAGGTTCAATAACTTTGGCATTTATTGTTCTTTTTGTTACCTAACAAACAGCAATTATTCTTTCGCCAATTCTCCGAAATACAGGTTTGTTTAGGTATTTAACTATTCAAATCAAATATCCACTATTTAATAAATAGCTTTTTTACTCATTAATCAACATAGATGATTTTCTTTAACAAGGGCCCCTGTTTTTTGTTTGAATTGGTATGTTCACCTATTTTCTTCAACCATGTAGTTAACACATATTAAGACATGGTATTATTATCATTATTTATGAGCACACAACTAACTATATATAAGATGAAGCAGGTGTCATCACTAACACTAATGATTTCAGATTAGGAAGCCGTGCTTTCAACCTCTTAATGACTTGCTAGAACAACCATTATATATAAGTCTGCTACCAGTATATGGTGAGGTAAAGTAAGCCCTTAGATTCTAGACAGATAATCAGGGATTAATTCCAATCTTAGACCACCCATTTATATTATAAAAGATCAACTAGTGGACTTGTTAAAAGGATCTAATGTTTACTCCCAAAATAAACAAGAGCCAAAATGGGCTTTGCTTTAAGCCATCATGTTACTGATAATTTCTCTCTAAGAAAGTCTTCATTTATCTCCTCTTGGTGCAACACAACTTTTTCCTACAAAGTGTTGTTCAAGAGGTAACAAAAAAATGTGGGGAGGTGGGCATCTGAAGATGTCTAGCTAATTTTACAGTTCCTACTGTGTTACTGTATTGTTTGTTATATCTTTGATTTGTATTTCAATAACTTAAAATAACCAAATTGTGTAATTATTTTATAAATTATTATTCTTGAACGAAAAAAATATTTTAAGTTAAAGTATGTGAACTTGGCTTTCATTTAAACAGTAATATTTCTGTCAAGCTTTACATGAGATTAAAGAACTAATAATAAACCTACCTATAACTGATATAGGTTTCCTTGCAAAACGAAACCTCCCACGTAATCCCATATATTTACTTCGACATCCAGCAGACCACAATCGTATCGCATACTCACAACCAAAAAATACCACAAGAAAAATTTCCTGAAATAAAAAGATTTTATACTAAAACTATATGTTGATGTGAACAAGGAATTATTAAGTTAAATGCGATCTATGGCTAGTCACATTCATTTTAATACCTATTCTTAAAAATATAACATAACTAAAATCAAATATCGTAGTCTTTCAATTTTAATTGCATTTATTTCAAATGTTCATTTAAAGCCGATCAAATCTCAAGGTACTGTGAAAAAAAACAAAAAAAGTATTGATTATTAGGTTTAAAAACATCAAAATGGTATACTTATGCATGGAACTGTGTGTGTGAGGGGGGGGGGCAATGGTTTAATGTGTGTGCTTTAGATAAGGTGTGTCATTGAGTTGAGCTGTGTGGTGTGGTCAATACTAGATCTAAGGCAGACAAAGTGGGACAAATGTCCCGGACACCCCACATTTGGGGGCCCCCCACTACTAATATTTTATCCAGGACAGAGCCAACCAATACCTTGGCTGAGGGGGCGAGGATTGGGGCCCTGGGCACTAAGGGATGTTGAAGGCCCCAGGACTGGTAGGTACAAATAGATTTTCGGGGGCCCAGAGATCGGTTAGGTCCCAAAATTAACTAAATTAAATAACTTAGAGGTTCTACCAATCAATAGGTTCTAATCAGTTCCGGGGACCCCATGACGAGATGTGATTGTTGGGGCCCAACCACGGTCAGTACGAACAATTTGAACTAACAACAATGGGGCCTTGCACAGTTGGTATGTCCCGGGGCCCCCCACAAGGTTAATCCGGCACTGAGTGTGGTTTTAATTCTCTGGATACATGACAAGGTGTACCAACCCCATTCTTCTCTCTATTATCAACTTAATGAAACACATTTATTACAAGATGATGTTTTGATAATGAAAATAAAATTACAAAAGATCTGAATAAATTAAGTATGATAATTTAATATCCCACTTTCAGATAATTAAAAGCTTAGGGTGGGTGGAGGAATGGAGGGAATAAGTCTTTGAACAACATAATTTTTTCTACTATACCACATAAATTTCTTAGGTTAAATCAAAATTCAACCTGTTCACATGGAAATTCTATTTAAAAAATCTGCTGAAATAAAGCCTACTTACCATTCCAAATAATGTTTCGTTCGCAAAAGATTCATACTGGTCAATAGTAGATAAGACACTAAATATAAGGCAAATAAGCACCATCATAAACCTGTAAAATAATATTTATCAATAATATATATCATATATCAACAATTATTAATCTTGCTGGTTTAATATTACAAGAGTCGAAGCCAACTGTTGGATCTGCATTAGCCCAGTTGGTACAGGAAAGTAGGAAGGTAAATCCTATTTTATTTCCTATATAATAATTTCTCTTATACTGTGTACACTTGACAATTTGCAATATGTAAAAAACGCCAACTTGGAAAAATCCCATTCTGCACCAGAAGTACAAACGGGTGTTTACAATAGAGCAGTGATGTATTCATAATGTTTCAGGTCTTGCAACCCTTTTTCAAATGATGCTGGGAATGTTGTCGCCCCCCCTCCCCCTTCCTACAATCATGCTATAACACAACATATTTGTTAGCCGATATTAAAAAGTGGTTTATTAAATGTCATTTTCTTTTATTGTTTAATGTAATGACCTTGAACAACTTTATGAACTCATCAAAAACAAAATACAAATGAATTTAGAATTGTTACGTCCATGTCCTTACACCTTTTTTATGTACTCATTCCTGTTATCTTTTCGAACATGACTACTCCCCTGAAAGTTCCCCCATTTTTCCCAAGTCGCTCAACTTCAAATTTACAAATCATAATTAGCACGCCCAAAAGCAACAAGTCTGGTTCTGAATAAAGAAGTTGAAAATGTCTATTCTGTATTTATATCAGGCTCCCAGTAAAAAAACGTAATTAGAATTAATAAGATGACAATGTTTGAGAATAGAACTGTGTGGTTAATGTATTGACAATCTCTCCATATAAAACACCATTTATAATACTAACATGACAACTTCATAGTTTCATTTTTAAAATACATTAATAATTATAATGAGAATAGACAACTTTCTTTAGAATGAAGAATATCAATGACTGGATAAAAAATTATACTCTGACCACAAATTAATCTATTAATAAAATGGTTTGCCAGGTAACTAAATATATACTAAGGTCATCTAAATTGGCCTTTAAGAAAATGTGACAGGTGATAGCTAAATGAATCTTAAGTCGCACAAGTAGATTTCTAATTACACACTAATTTGTGTCCGAGAGCGGAAATTTTCAAAATTTGGTTTTGACCATTTTTGAATAATTTAACACGTTGAATTGTGTCAAGTTTAGTGGCTGTTTGGCATTTTTAACCATGACTTTTGTCATGCATAGCAGAAATTTTGAACGTGATCTTTAAACAAAGTTTTCTCGAAATAGGCCTTTCTGGTCTCCCAGAATGTCTCGACTATGGAGTAAGATAGAGAAATGATTTTGGTATCATTAGACAGCCTAGGACATCCGCTTTACGATTACATATATAACTCATTTTTGAAATTTTGGTCATTAAGACTCATTTCGCTGTCACCGATCACAAATATGGATAGATTTTCACATTTTCTTGAATCAATTTTTTAAAAAAAGGTAATTAATATTCTCTCTAAAAGGTTGCTATGACTATCACCGAATAATGATACTAATTTTTAGTTCTTTTTCAAATTTTATATTAAGAATATGCATAATTTATATTCACATTTTAGGCAATATAGCTAACAATTGGGTTATCAATCTGCCTGTCTTTACTTTTAATGTTAGTATTTTGATTTAAAGTCTATAAATTATATTTAACTATGAAACTTTCACCCAATGAAATTTATATAATAATTCAACTTCTTTCATCTGATTGGCTACATTATATTTTTTATCCCAAATTTTATCTTTCATCTGATTTGTTGCAATTGTGTATGCAAATTAGTGTCTTCAACAGACCCCTACACAAACAGAGGGACACACAGACAGGGAGATCAGATGAGATAGGAGATAGGGTTAAGACATTTAGTAACCCTTTGATATGATCTTGTAAATAATGTATTTGGAATTTGACTTAAAATGAACAGTGACCACCTTCAGTAGAATACTTCTCCAGGAATGCGCTATACAACCCCAATCCTAGCTCGTCCATATGTATAAAATGTTACATATGTATCACCTGGTTGCCTATTTGAACCCGAATAGCCCTGAACACGTAGGTGATATGACATGAAATTATAGTGAATTTATATTCTTGACATTTTTTGGGAACATCATAAACAAAAGTTGTCATGGTAATGAAGTATAAACCCACCACCAGCTAAGTCATCTCACTCATCTGAGCTAAAGGTTTTAAAACTTGTTGATTGTTGAGTGATCACAAGATTTTAATCACGTAATGATTAATATAATTCTGACACATAATCATTCAAACAATCTCGGCAAGCTGCTTTAAAAAGAAATACCAAATACCAGAAACTTTAACATGCAGTCAGATGCCAAACACAGATAATGGGATGTAAATCACTTACATGTAATCCAACAAACACAACAATTTTTGTAATAAAAAAAAACACCTTGACACAGATTTCTATATGTATGGTGCTATCACAGCTTGATTACACGGGTGATAATTCTGATCTGAAGAGGGATTACCTGGGGTATAATTGAGTGAACATTCTGGAATTAAATTCTCTTAATTCCAAAAATGATGTCAATCGAATGGAAAGGAAAATTTCAGAGTACAATGCATGTGCCAACAACATAAGAAAATATCCCAACCATGACAGTTGAAACATATTTGTTACTTAAAGGAGTTCATATTATTGGGACCTAGAAATTGACACAAATGGGTTTGAACGTATATAATAATGTAATGCATATAAACTGAGTCACCGTTTTTACTCTAATTTCAAAGCAGTTTTGTTCGGCGAAACACACCAGAATTCTCAATCGAATGGCAACCTCTAGTGTCTGGTTATCCCAGTCTACACTGATAGTATTTATTGTGCATGCTCTCCAGATACAAATATGGCGTTAACTTTTCACATGATTTGTTGGAATATGTAATGCATATAAACTGAGTCACCGTTTTTACTCTAATTTCAAAGCAGTTTTGTTCGGCGAAACACACCAGAATTCTCAATCGAATGGCAACCTCTAGTGTCTGGTTATCCCAGTCTACACTGATAGTATTTATTGTGCATGCTCTCCAGATACAAATATGGCGTTAACTTTTCACATGATTTGTTGGAATATGTCTAACCTCATACTTTGAGTTGCTTGTTACCAAAGGCTCTAAAACGCATTATGGTATACAATTCATATACCAAACATAAAATGTTTATTTTTTGTTGGATATTAGAAGCTTATCTTTTCAAGGTAAGATAACAACATAAATGTTGATTTGAATTGACGAATAATACATGTTTTTAATGTAGAAAATTTTTGATGATATGGAGTTTGAGACTTCGCTACTTTTAAATACGTCACAGAATTGTAACAGAGCTGAATTCCATGTCACTTGATTGAAATTCTTTCAATTCCAGACTTTCCAGACTGACAATCTAGCACACCCAAAGTTTCAAAACAGGGGCAATAACTCTGCAAATAATTATGGTGAGACTCCAAATTTAGGTGGAGTTCATGTAAATGACAATTTAAAAATACATTTCTGGCCTTCATGTTGATTACCAGTTTTTAGTTTATGTGCATTAATTTATGCAAGCATCTGAATTTTTATTTGGTTCATCTTTATGATTGCAGGTAGTCAAACAATTCCAGCATGTTTAAAAAACAATTGTGTTTTACCTGTTCAGCAATAACAAGATAAATAATACCCCTGATAATGAATACTTCCATCTTTATGATATTGTTATGTTTGGAAAAAAATCTGCAAAATTTTGGTATCGAGTGTGGTTACAAGTTTTTGATGATATGGGCAATAACTCTGTAATAAAATCATGCTACTTGATAAGTAATGTTCCTTGACTATGTAAGATGTATTTCTATCTTATATTAGATAACTTGATCAAATCATTCAAACATTCCATTAACATATGGTATCTTTTTTGTGACAATCCACAGTCGCACCTTTGGTCAATCCTGCCACCTGCCTAAACAGAATTCTGGCAACAACATTGTGATAAGCATGCATAATCAATACCATTCTATTCAATACTTCCAGTTATTTGACAGATGAGTTTAGGAAGGATTGCCAAGATTTCTACATAATGAAACAACTTCCTGTATATGTAATATTGATGAATGACTCTAAAGATGATTATAAATCATTCCGTACCAGGGGTTAACATAAATCTTCTTTTAAAGGGGATCATTCATCTTTTTATTTATTCTGATGAAACATAGAAACATTTAAATGGGACAGATAATTGGATTACCTTTAAAGAATTTATGAGGTAGGCATGACACATTAAGGCACTGCCATTAATTAAAGAGAGAAAGAAATGTGGTTTAACATCCATTCGACACAAACTAACATATGGTTTAATTTGCTTGCATATAGGGGTCTTCAGCAGTGGGAGGAAACTGAAGGAAACCCATGAGGATGGACAAACAAGATATTTATAATATATAGGCCAAATCTGTTTATATCATAATAATATGTAAAAAGTATTTTGTTCTCAGGCTCAGTGAAAGTGGTATGGTTTATCAGCATTATGAAAGTAACAAAATTTTTGATAACAAGTATAATTTTAATATCAATTATATTTGAGCCAAAATATAAGTGTGAAAATAATGGAGAATGCATAAATTGCACCATTTTGTTTGTCTCTGTGTGTGGGTCAGTGAGTGGGGAGAGACTTAAGAAACCAAGCGTTTTCACTTATACATTTTTAACTGAAACCAAATGATTTGACTTATGGTATAAACTTTTAACTGAAACCAAACATTTTGACTTTGAACTGACTACATAATTTTTATTATGTATATATCACAAGGTATCTTCTTATATAAGTGATACTATATATTTTGTATTTGTTTTCAAGCTATCTAATGATACAATTTATTTTGTATTTTTTACAAGGTATTTGATGATACAATTTACCTGTCCTTTGTATTTGGTGCAGTATTAAATGATGAAATTCAAACTTTATTGACAATTTTGTCCTGCATGACAGAGTGTCCTGCATGACATGATGTTCATGGTGGAAAAAGTCCATTTGTCAATTTTTGGTCCCAAGAGCTATCGACCTTGCACAAGATGTTTATGTACATAAGGTGGAAAATAAGTGACTTTAGAATAACTTGATAATGAGATTTTTACAAGAAATGTAATAGTGCTGTATTGTATGATAAAACTGAAAATAAATAATTATTGTATTATTACTGATGTTTGAAAAATGGAGATACAACTCATCTCAATCAAAGCTAGGTAACACAGCTATTTTTTTTTTAAATATCTTAGTAGAAGAGCTAGACATTAATTTAAAAGCCTCAAGTACATTAGTTATACGGCTGTCATCATACTGTGTTGATCAATGACAAGAGATGTCCCTTGTCAATGTCAGATAGTTCTCGTAATCTTTGACTCTACTCGGACTAACTTGATATTGAGTGGAATCATATTTAATACACCTGGTATATCATCATACTGATGTATAACAGTAATACATATTGTCTCTACAACAATATTATCTCAACTTCCTCTATAGACCACATAAAAGACTTTATACATTCTCAATAGAAAGCTAGCTTGCCATCAAAACATTTGTCTACGGCAACTACACTGTATGAGCAGTCCACCAGGGTGTCGCATGTACATTGTTTTGAAGATAATGGTGGCATTAAAAACACTAAAATTGACCAGGACCATTGATAGACAAAATCAATGCTACACTGGGGCTTCCATATAATGCTGTTGTTGAAGTTGACTGATGTAACCTATCGTCTACAGAGTTTCTATATATTATACTGAAGGGCTTCACACTAACACTACTGGAAGCCATGTAGACCCCTACGTTAATACTGAAACATGCTTTATAGAAAATTGGTTTATATTCAACTGAAATTTCTGGGACTCTATACTGAGAGCCATAGAAAACGCATCACTTAGTTTTTCGTGTAACAAAATGATCCTGTAAACATATCTTATTTATTTTGTTTCTTATTGTGAACAATATTTAAATGGGAACACATCAATAACAACATCAATAATAATATTATGTTATGACAGTATTCTATACTTTTTGAATAATTCTTCCTTTAATTTTAAATAAAACATTACAAATTTCACATTTCTAGAAATATGTCCCATCAGTTTACATGTGGATGTGATAATTTATTTTTACTTGAAAAACGTATTTTCAAAGAGAATAGTTAAATTTTGTAATAATGGCAAACATATTCCTCGATTAGTCTGTGTTGAGATCCTGGTAATTGATAAATGTCTGAAGAACTCATTTTTCTATTACATGTTATATCAATGTGTTTTTTGTATACGTTGAAGCGCAAGAAATAAATTGACCAGACAGTTAAACAGCGACATTATAGCTGAAGAGACCTTGTTCAGATTTTCTATGCCAGAACGTCAATAAAATCATTTGTTCTATGATATGAAAGTATGTCTCTATTAATTTTCCTTAGTTTTTTTTTTTATAAGTTAGATATAAGATGATGGATTGTGACAGGTATTTTAAGCACTTAATTATATTTGAAAAATAAATTTTAAGAAAAAATATATGAAAGGCTCAAGATTTACATCACCATGAGTTGGCGAATTAAATTAAGAAAAGAAACAAGCAAGACCTTAAAGAGTTGATAGCAGCTCTATACTTTAGAACCATAAAACAAAACAAAAAATGTGTCGATTAGCATAGATTTATGTAATATGAATCTTTTAAAACTGATTTGCATTCAATTTTTAAATTTTCATCTGTCAAATACGAGAGCAGTCCAAATTGAATTGAGGTTAATTGTGTCTGATTAGTCCAATCGACATGTTTATCTTTTTGTCTGGTTTCCTCTCACTGTTAAAAGACTTCTATGTGCAAGTGATTGATCGAAATAAAATTGTACTATGTATTAATCTCAAAATGCACTAGTTTGTGTCAAGTGACGTTACTCTCCATTTCTTTCTCTCTTTTATTGTTTGTGGAACTGTCATTTATAGTAACTTCTGTATTGATAGGTTTTGCTGGAGACCATAGTGAACCCAACATTGGGGGGGGCTTTTCCTGTGTCTTAAAAGTTATCATTCTATCTGCAATTGATATGTTATGGCCCTTTCTAATCTTGCATTGTACTGTGAACACTACTATGGTATGAGAATTAAACTGAAATTAATCTTTTTATTGATCTCCAAAATGTAAACAATGTTTATAAACCTTTAAAAGATGAGAGTGTTTACAAGGAGTTGAGGTTTAAATATAATGAAATAGCATTCAATGTCCTTTCTGCTTTAATTTTGCTAATGATGATTGATGTATGTCATAAAGTGTCAGGCGCGGATCCAGAGAGGGGGTCCAGAGGGTCCAGACCCCCCCTGCTCAGACTTGAAAATTTTTTTATGCGATTTTATTGGCGATTTAGACATGTAATTTTGGAATTTACCTTCCGGAAATACGTCAGAATGAACCAAATTGAATCTAATTTACCAAATTTTTCTGGGGAATGGCCCCCCCAACCCCCCGTTAATCGGTTGAGCGCAATTAGTTAAGCAGTTATCAAACCTAGACCCCCACCTGCAAAAAATCCTGGATCTGCACCTAAGTGTGCCATTTGGGAAATTTGCCCACACAGCGGCACTATGGCCTACTCATATTGAATTCCAAATGCCAATGTGTACATGGGACGTCCCAATGGCAACTAAACTATTAATTGTTCAAACACCAATCGTGTTTGTGATTAAGCACGTAACATGTTAAAATATTATGAATATTTAATGTTTGTAGTGTGTGTTGTTGATTGGGGATGTATGATTTTAGTCAGTTCAGGTTAATACATTATTTACGTTATAACACTTCTAACTAATTACTTCAACCAACAATTCAACCAATTCTAAACAAGGTGTAACTTGAATAAAATGATTATGGGGTATCTTTAATTCAAATATTAAAGGCTCAATACCACTCTTGTTGTAACTGAATAATATTTCCCAATCTTTATTCTGGTCAACAAATTGTATTATCTTAAATATTCCATTCAATTGATGATACAAGTTTCATCTTAACACACCTAATTTAAAAAATTGGGAAAATTCAACCAAATGATTTGAAAAACCTAACGTAAACCTTTTCAAATGTGACTAGGATTTTAAAATATTTTTGAATCCTCTGGACACATAATATAGGATGTAATGGATAATTTACACAACAGGTAGGACATGTGAACATCTACTACTTAGAATAAGGATATTATTTATTTTCTGGAGCTGGCAAGTCAGCAAGAGTGCTATTGTCCCTTTAATGTGTATCTTTAATTCAAATATTAATGTGTATCTTTAATTCAAATATCAATGTTTTTTTTATCTTTAATGCAAATATTAATGTGTATCTTTTATGAGAATATTAAGCTTTAATTACCATTTTAATCACTGATATTGCCCTAAGGTGGATGCATTACTGAAGGAAATGAATCTGTAAGCTCTATACACGGATATGAAGTCTTATTCTAAACATCAATGACGTTCACTTACACACTAACTGAAAGGCATGCTTTATTTGGATCAATATGGAGGTTTAGATTTTAATACCTGATGTAGTCACGGTATCTAGTATAATCTATTTAGATCGAGGATGACAATACCCTGAACACATTGCCGTTATTATCTTTCTCTTTGTTGATGCCAACTTGAGAAAGAGAAATCAGATATAAATCTGGTAAATGTAAAAGGGATTAACCTTGTCATGGATGTTGAATTTTATGACATACAAACCAATATATATGGAGGACTTGGTATATCTTTAAAACTCAATTGACAATTGAATCTTTATTTCGAGAAAGTTAACTTGCCTGCATTGAACAGTGGCGGATCCAGGGGGGTGACCGGTGTATCGGAATCCCGGGTCATACAGGCTTCCACTGGGACATGCACGTATGGTCGTATTATATAGCACACGGTGCGCATCTTATCAGACACGCAATCAGAATCTACATGTATATTACTAGCGGCAGACATTAGCTCCGTAAACCGCGGTCGGTGAGACAAAACATGGGGTTGTCATCTCCCTCAAAAAAATCCTGGATCCGCCACTGATTGAGGTGATTAACTCAACTACACTGGTTATTTTGAGATGGTTAACTTGACTAAACTGGTTATTTTGATGTGGTTAACTCGACTACACTGGTTATTTAAAGACACTGGTTATTAGAGGTGGTTAACTCAACCTCACTGGTTATTTTGAGATGATTAACTCGACCACACTTGATATGGTTAACTTGACCAAACTGGTTATTTTGAGGTGCTTAACTCGACCTCACTGGTTATTTTGGGGTATTTCCAGTAAGACGACCTCAACAAGGGAGAACTTTTAAACTGAGTTAGTTCCAATTTAGAACCCGCTCTCCCGTTGGTTGATTTTAACCCATGTCAACCAATAGAAAATTCCAAACTTGAAGACAACAGCATAATTAACAAATGCTAAAATTACGCGGCCCACTTCTTTACTGCGGAAAAAGGAAATCATTAAAGTGGAGACCATGTCCGCATGTATCTGTGTTGGGGTTAGTTTTGTCCATTTCTGATGATTTCAATGGATAGGTTCTGGTACAAAGACAATAATAAACTACAGTTGCAGTTTTTATGTCAATGATTCATTCAATGATTGTACTTGTTGGTGGCAAAAGTTTGTTTCACCTTTTGATATATCCTTTTGAGGCTTAGAATTTTTCAGCCAGCCCATGTGCGATCAAATTTCAATGTGGGCATATAAAAAGGAAAATACAAAAGATATAAAGAATAAAATAAATCTTGAGCTAATGTATATTGTAATAAAATCTTCCCCACTAGGAAGAAGTCATTGTATCAAATAGAGGAAGTTGATCTTTATCCAACGTATAATATGTCACTTCATCAATCTAGATAATGCATTAATATAAGCTAAAGCTTGATCAATGCTATATGATGCGATAAGATGATAAATAGACTCATAATGTATCTTAATGCTATTAAATGATTGCTTTACTTCTAATAATAACATAAACATGATACTGTACGGATGTTACAGAGGGAAGTAATACTAGATAGAAATGAAATAAAGACCTAGCTGATTTCAAACCCATAATTATAGATTAAAATACAGTTTGTGTCTAATCAATCAATGGTTTATCTTTTTGTAAACTGAAATTTATTCTATTATTTTTATACATCATACAATCAGGGGCCATAGTCCAGGAAGATACCGATCGATATGCCCAAATATCATAAGGATACGAGATCTTTGTGATATAAACATAAATTTAAAGTGTCATCAAAATTGGATCACAACCTTGATATACCAAACTTTTACACAATTTACGTAAGGGGAGTAGTCATATTGTCAATTTTCCCAAAATTCAATCATAATTATGGTGAAACGGTGAAGTAATTGAAGTCTTTATTAATTTAGATAAAAAATTACGACCTCTATGTGAACAACAAGCTAGAAAACAACATTTTTTTTGCAATCTGGGGCAATAAGCCAGGAAGTCGTCGTCCGACATGCGCGAATATCGACAGAAACCAAGATATTTGAATTATAAACATACATTTCAAGTTTCATCTAAATCGGATAAAAATTGTGACCTCTAAGAGTGTCAACAAGCTAAAAAGATAGGTTGCAGTCAACAAGAGTTGTCGCATATTCTTACTTTTTTTTGATAATGAAACATTTATAATACTCTGAAATCTGAGTACTCATAAAATAATTATCAGAAAATCATTAGAATTTGTTTGGTTTTATAAAGTTCTGCCCCATGCTAACATTTAAAATCATGGATTTAGCTGTTGAGTTATCAAAATTCACTGAAAATCAATATACTTGTTCATCTCAAGACCTTAAACTCTGCATATGAACAGGATTTTTTTGTACAATCTAAGGCAGTGATTCTCAACATTTTTTGCACCCAGAATGAAAAAATAACGACACACCTGGCTAAATATGAAAAATATTTGAATTTTGCAAAATAAAAACATGGCAAATCATATACGGAACACAACCGTAGACACAGACTAGCCATAGCCTCATAGAATGAAACTAAATAAAGAAGAGCACAGCTATTAAATTACTTTATTGCAGTGTTTCAATTTTTTATCAGTCAAATAGCTGGCTTCTTTAGTGAGAAATTTACTTAGCGTGCCGTTCAAAAATTCGCGACACACCTAGGAAGACATCGCAGCACACAGGTGTGTTGAGAATCACTGATCTATGGCCTTAATCCATGATATTTCAATCCAATACATGCCAATATTTAAGGGAACCAAGATCTCTTGAAGATAAACCTGTATTTCAAATTTCATCAAAATTGTATGAGAATTGAGATGAGTAGAGTGTTCACAAACAAATAGTGGACGGACAAGGGCGACAACATAATACATCCACATGAATTAATATTTTTTGTTTGTAGGTTGAACAATGGGTAATCCGATTGATGGACTAAAACCATAGGTAACACAATCTACATGTATAACAATATTTTATTAGGTGTGGTTTAATGGTTGAGAGTGAGATATTAAGTAATATATTGATACTGCACGAGGCATTAACCGAGTGTTGTTTCAATATTTTATGCAATGTCTTTAGCTCAAGACCATTAAACAACTTAAAATACAGACACTCAATAGCCTGCAATGCTTTTCAATGTATTTTAATTGGAAATATTTGACTCTCTAGTTTCTTTGAGGGCAATGATGAGTATTAAAAAGATAACAGACCCTGGGTTGTTTTTTTTTTTGGGGGGGGGGGGGAGGGGGTGAATTTTCAACTGATTCCCTCACAATCCATGGATTGAAAACAAAAAAATTTACTTTTTGAAGGATTCATAAAAATGTTTTTAATAGCATGTAGGAAGTGTGTACCAAATGATACCATCTATTACTTTGAACACAATTTACCATATCATGCATCTTTTTACAGACAATTGATTGAGCTTTAAATCAATGTACCCTGTGTCAAAAATCTTCAAGTTTTGGAAAAGGTTTGGAAAATGAACAAACAATAGAATGTTTTCCATTGTAATCACTGGGGAGAAACGCTGACATTTCAGAATATATTTTTTTAGTAAGAATGTGAAGAAAAATATTTTAATATAGTATCAAAATATACTTACACAGTGAAATGATACAAAAAGCACTTCCATCCTGTTGGCCTTTCTAGGAAGTTATAGATGCGTGCCTGAATTGATGTCTTTGGGTGAATTTTGGTTCCATACAGCATGGAGGTATACACTTTATCCACTTGAGTTCCTGCTATTTTCGATTCAGTCACTGTGAATGTGTTTGATGAGCATTCTACCTCTAAATGTTCTGGTAATATGCTTGGAAAGCCATTACCAGAGAACTTGCTTTTGTTTCGCCTGAGGAAACTTTTTGGCTTGGAGGGTTGTAGCATCCTCTGTGATATGGCGTCATTTTCCTTGGTCGAGTCCATGATTAGCGCTAACAAGAATTCAATTACTCACATTGGCAAATCCTGCTAAATATTAAAAATGATGCAGCAATCTATAAAGTGTGTTATATGTGTTAAAATAAGACTCACAGAATAATAAATCACATCCTGCTCTCAATCTAGATGGTGAACTTATATATTAATCATTGGAACACATTTTCTATAGAGCCGACATTCTAAATTGAAACCCTGCATACATCATGTCATTTTAAAAAAATATATTTTAAAGAATATATAAATTGTAATATTGTAAATGGGATCTTCTTCACATATCCGAATGTAAAACACATTAAAACTTTTACAAATAAATATCAAGCCCTCAGATATTATTTGGTGTCTGTTTGACTTTGTTTACTTGACATTCTCCCATTCAATTATAAATCCAAGCTGACATTGACAATTTTTCTCCATTTACTACTTGTGTTATTGATAAATTCTATAATTCATGGTTAGCTTGATTTCAAACACACAAAGATTCCAATCTAAACCAGCTTCACATTTCTTAATAAGGGGTAGAAATCCCCAATACATTTGAATGACCATTCTTTGTGTAATACAAAACAACACTTTTTTGAAGCTAGATCCTGTTAATGAACGACCAAAGATGGAAGATTTAAATAAGCTTCTCTTAGCTGCTAACAAGTCTGTCAACAAACACGAGCTGTGATTTGTGACAGCAGGTCAACTGCTAGTTTATCAGGATATTTTCATAGCAGTTGTAAAATGCTATTAGCTTGATATATTCTACCATCTGAAATGAAATAATAAATGGCCGTAAATATATTGAATAATATATATGAGATAAACAAAACATTTCATAACAAAGGCAAATTAATAGCATACTTTTAACCGACATGCCATTTTTACTACTAAAGTTTAAAACCATACATAATCATAAGTAAGCCCACATACTTTTATTTTGATAATTATTTTTTTTGTTTAGGCCCTACATAGGTTTTATTCATTTCATAGTGCTAATTAGGGTTTCACACTGCGTAGCTTGTGTGAAACACTATTGTTTTTGTTAAAATTATTAGGGTTTCACACTGCGAAGCTTGTGTGAAACACTATTGTTTTTGTTAAAATTATTATTAGGGTTTCACACTGCGAAGCTTGTGTGAAACACTATTGTTTTTGTTAAAATTATTATTCTTATTATTATTATTATTATTCTTCTTTTGTTTTGAGTAGATCTCAGCAACTGCTTGTCGTATCGTTACGATTTCTTCGGTTTTACTGGGAAAGTGGGTGTGACTTAGAGGATAAAGCTATTTTGAACGTTCTGCGACAATGCGAAATGTCCGAAATCACCGAAGTTGTCGTTTTTGAAAATATTGCAGTAATTTTAACAATAATCATTGGATTTTAACTTTCGATACATTTTGGCATAGCCTGAGACAGGGCACATAGCTACGCTTCTTTCGATTTTTGATTTTCGGCAAATCTTGGGAGATATTAGGCGCCAAATTTCGTAAATTTAAAATTTTACAAAAAACATTTTTATTTATGAATATTTTTTAGTCGTATTGTGCACAGAATTAAAGAGTCATCTGTCTTGTGCAAAAATGTTAAAAAATTTTGTCTCAGTAATTTTCCTTGGCCGCCATTGGCTAATTCAGTTTTTCAGTCCTAGATTAATTTTTTATTGTTCGATTTGTATAAAACAAAGTTCATATGCTTCGTTGTCTCAATTGTCATTTTTTTTATTACCGGAAGTGATATCTGTCGGCACCGGAAGTGGCATAATTTTACCAAAAACTACAATTTTGACAGTTAGGTACATTTTTTGAAAACAAATATTATTTTTTGGAAAAATTATTTGACTCAAAGAGTGTGCCCTTTCAAGGCGCAAAAAATGTCGGAAGCAGTTTTTTTAATTTCGATTTCATTTTCGAGCAAATTCGATTAAATGGCTAAAAATGGTGTAAAATTGACCTATTTACAACCTATTCAGGCTTTTCAGATTTTAAAATATTTCTACGTAACTTTTATAAACTTGTAGCTATAATCCATACGAAGAAAATGTATGTTAAAATTAGTTTGTAATATAAGCAGTTCCCAAGAAATGGGCAGTTCTGTACAAGTCACTGTTTTCGTTATTTTGCCTGTAAAATAGTCAATTATTATTGGATTTTTATAAAAGTGACATCATTTGATTCAAAAAGCATGTAGCGTCATATCAAGTTGATTACAATTTAAAATTGACACCGGAAGTGACGTCATTTGGTCAAAAACTGCATTTTAAACTTTTTAAATCAATGTTTTATTCAACCATGAATAACTTAATATGTATTAATAATTTTAACTTTTAGTTTAAATTCACATATAAATACAACTCATATGGTCATATAGATATCATAAAATTGTTTCTAACTTGTTCGGTTGCCGAGAAATAGACGGTTTTCTACAGGTCACTTTTGAAGGTTTCGGGGCCATAAAAGTGTCAATTATTATTCGATTTTCATAAACGTTACACCATGTTATACCTAATGCCATTTGTGATTTCATACAAGTAATTTAAGATTTTCATTATCACCGGAAGTAACGTCATTTTGGCAAAAACTGAATTTTTAGCCTTCAAAACAGATATTTTATTCAAATGAGTCTGTTTTGAAATCTTTTTCAAATTATGGTAATTGATGCCAATCAACAAATAGAATGAACCCATACGATCATACAGATACCACAAAATGGTTTCTAACTTGTACGGTTGCAGAGAAATAGCAGATTTTCTACAAGTCACTTTTCAAGTTTTTTGGTCTTTAAAAGTGGCAATTATTATTCGATTTACATAAAATTTTCACTATATGATATCGTATGCCATTTCTGATTTCATAAAACTAATTGAACATTTTCATTAACACCGGAAGAAATGTAATTTTTTCAAGATCATTTACAAGTATGTATAAAATGAATTGATATTGCTGGATTTGGTTGATTCTGCATCCATTTTATTTGTGTGCAATGTTAATTTGGAAACCTGTTTAATGGTTTCGTTGGTACCGGAAGTGACATATGTTCAAGGGTAACTTGGCACCGGAAGTGACATGTTTAAGGGTAACGTGGCACCAGTGAAACCCGTCATTCCTGCATGCAGGTCTAGTTCTTATTATTATTATTATTATTATTAGGGTTTCACACTGCGAAGCTTGTGTGAAACACTATTGTTTTTGTTAAAATTATTAGGGTTTCACACTGCGAAGCTTGTGTGAAACACTATTGTTTTTGTTAAAATTATTAGGGTTTCACACTGCGAAGCTTGTGTGAAACACTATTGTTTTTGTTAAAATTATTATTCTTATTATTATTATTATTATTATTATTCTTCTTTTGTTTTGAGTAGATCTCAGCAACTACGTGTCGCATCGTTACGATTTCTTCGGTTTTACTGGGAAAGTGGGTGTGACTTAGAGGATAAAGCTATTTTGAACGTTCTGCGACAATGCGAAATGTCCGAAATCACCGAAGTTATCGTTTTTACAAATATTGTGGTAATTTTAACAATAATCATGGGATTTTAACTTTCGATACATTTTGGCATAGCTGGAGACAGGGCACATAGCTGCGCTACTTTCGATTTTTGATTTTCGGCAAATCTTCGAAGATATTAGGCGCCAAATCTCGGAAATTTAAAATTTTACAAAAAACTTTTTTATTTGTGAATATTTTTTAGTCGTGTTGTGCACAGAATTAAAGAGTCATCTGACTTGCGCAAAAATGTTAAAAAATTTTGTCTCAGTAATTTTCCTTGGCCTCCATTGGCTAATTCAGTTTTTCAGTCCTAGATTAATTTTTTATTGTTCGATTTGTATAAAACAAAGTTCATATGCTTCGTTGTCTCAATTGTCATTTTTTTTATTACCAAAAGTGTTATCTGTCGGCACCGGAAGTGGCATAATTTTACCAAAAACTACAATTTTGACAGTTAGGTACATTTTTTGAAAACAAATATTATTTTTTTGAAAAATTATATGACTCAAAGAGTGTGTCCTTTAAAGGCGCAAAAAATGTCGGAAGCAGTTTTTTTAATTTCTTTTTCATTTTCTAGCAAATTGGATTAAGAGGTGAAAAAAGGCGTAAAATTGACCTATTTACAACTCATTCAGGCTTTTCAGATTTTAAAATATTTTTACGTAACTTATATAAACTTGTAGCTATAATCCATACGAAGAGAATGTATGTGAAAATTAGTTTGTAATATAAGCAGTTGCCGAGAAATAGGCAATTTCGCATGAGTCACTTTTCACGTAATTTTGGCTGTAAAAGAATCAATTATTATTTGATTTTCAATTTTCTTTCGCCATTGGATGCCTAATGCCATAGTGGACTATGTCAAACCATTTTACCCCTTGCGCTGCCACCGGAAATGACGTCATTTGCTCAAAACTTAAATTTTAGCCTTCAAAAAACAATATTTTATTCAAATGAGTCGTATTTGTTATTTTTTTCAAATTGTGATATTTGATTCTATTGATCAAATAGATTGAACCCATACGATCATATAGATACCACAAAATGGTTTCTAACTTGTACGGTTGCAGAGAAATGGGCGATTTTCCTTAAGTCACTTTTCAAGGTTTTTGGTCTATAAAAGTGTCAGTTATTATTCGATTTTCATAAAATTTTCACCATATGATATCTTGTGTCATTTATGATTTCATAGAACTATTTTAACATTTTCAGTATCACCGGAAGTAATGTCATTTTGGCAAAAACTGTATTTTTAGCCTTCAAAACAGACATTTTTTTCAAATGAGTCTGATTTGTAATATATTTCAAATTATGATATTTGATTCCAATCAACAAATGGATTGAACCCATACGATCATATAGATACCAAAAGATAGTTTTTATCGTGTACGGTTGCCGAGAAATAGACGATTTTCTACAAGTCACTTTTCAAGGTTTTTGGTCTATAAAAGTGGCAATTCTCATTCGATTTACATACAATTTTCGCCATTATGCTGCCTTATGCCATTTCTGATTTCATAAAACTAATTGAACATTTTCATTATCACCGGAAGTAATGAAATTTTGCCAGGATCACTTACAACATATATATAAAATGAATTGATATTGCTAGATTTGGTTGATTCTTCGTCCATTTTATTTGATGTTTACAATGCTTATGTGGAAACCTGTTTGATGGTTTCATTGGTATCGGAAGTGACATATGTTTAAGGGTAACGTGGCACCGAAAGTGACGTGGCACCAGTGAAACCCGTCATTCCTGCATGCAGGTCTAGTTCTTATTATTCTTATTATTATTATTATTCTTCTTTTGTTTTGAGTAGATCTCAGCAACTACGTGTCGCATCGTTACGATTTCTTCGGTTTTACTGGAAAAGTGGGTGGGACTTAGAGGATAAAGCTATTTTGAACGTTCTGCGACAATGCGAAATGTCCGAAATCACCGAAGTTATCGTTTTTACAAATATTGCGGTAATTTTAACAATAATCATGGGATTTTAACTTTCCATACATTTTGGCATAGCTGGAGACAGGGCACATAGCTGCGCTACTTTCGATTTTTGATTTTCGGCAAATCTTCGAAGATATTAGGCGCCAAATTTCGGAAATTTAAAATTTTACAAAAAACTTTTTTATTTATGAATATTTTTTAGTCGTGTTGTGCACAGAATTAAAGAGTCATCTGACTTGCGCAAAAATGTTAAAAAATTTTGTCTCAGTAATTTTCCTTGGCCTCCATTGGCTAATTCAGTTTTTCAGTCCTAGATTAATTTTTTATTGTTCGATTTGTATAAAACAAAGTTCATATGCTTCGTTGTCTCAATTGTCATTTTTTTTATTCCAAAAGTGTTATCTGTCGGCACCGGAAGTGGCATAATTTTACCAAAAACTACAATTTTGACAGTTAGGTACATTTTTTGAAAACAAATATTATTTTTTTGAAAAATTATATGACTCAAAGAGTATGTCCTTCAAAGGCGCAAAAAATGTCGGAAGCAGTTTTTTTAATTTCTTTTTCATTTTCTAGCAAATTGGATTAAGAGGTGAAAAAAGGCGTAAAATTGACCTATTTACAACTCATTCAGGCTTTTCAGATTTTAAAATATTTTTACGTAACTTTTATAAACTTGTAGCTATAATCCATACGAAGAGAATGTATGTGAAAATTAGTTTGTAATATAAGCAGTTGCCGAGAAATAGGCAATTTTGTATGAGTCACTTTTCACGTAATTTTGGCTGTAAAAGAATCAATTATTATTCGATTTTCAATTTTCTTTCGCCATTGGATGCCTAATGCCATAGTGGACTATGTCAAACCATTTTACCCCTTGCGCTGCCACCGGAAATGACGTCATTTGCTCAAAATTTAAATTTTAGCCTTCAAAAAACAATATTTTATTCAAATGAGTCGTATTTGTTATTTTTTTCAAATTGTGATATTTGATTCTATTGATCAAATAGATTGAACCCATACGATCATACAGATACCACAAAATGGTTTCTAACTTGTACGGTTGCAGAGAAATGGGCGATTTTCCTTAAGTCACTTTTCAAGGTTTTTGGTCTATAAAAGTGTCAGTTATTATTCGATTTTCATAAAATTTTCACTATATGATATCTTCTGTCATTTATGATTTCATAGAACTAATTTAACATTTCCAGTATCACCGGAAGTAATGTCATTTTGGCAAAAACTGTATTTTTAGCCTTCAAAACAGACATTTTTTTCAAATGAGTCTGATTTGTAATATATTTCAAATTATGATATTTGATTCCAATCAACAAATGGATTGAACCCATACGATCATATAGATACCAAAAGCTAGTTTTTATCGTGTACGGTTGCCGAGAAATAGACGATTTTCTACAAGTCACTTTTCAAGGTTTTTGGTCTATAAAAGTGGCAATTCTCATTCGATTTACATACAATTTTCGCCATTATGCTGCCTTATGCCATTTCTGATTTCATAAAACTAATTGAACATTTTCGTTATCACCGGAAGTAATGAAATTTTGCCAGGATCACTTACAAGTAACATATATATAAAATGAATTGATATTGCTGGATTTGGTTGATTCTTCGTCCATTTTATTTGATGTTTACAATGCTTATGTGGAAACCTGATTGATGGTTTCATTGGTATCGGAAGTGACATATGTTTAAGGGTAACGTGGCACCGAAAGTGACGTGGCACCAGTGAAACCCGTCATTCCTGCATGCAGGTCTAGTTATTAGGGTTTCACACTGCGAAGCTTGTGTGAAACACTATTGTTTTTGTTAAAATTATTATTCTTATTATTATTATTCTTCTTTTGTCTTGAGTAGATCTCAGCAACTGCTTGTCGCATCGTTACGATTTCTTCGGTTTTACTGGGAAAGTGGGTGTGACTTAGAGGACAAAGCTATTTTGAACGTTCTGCGACAATGCGAAATGTCCGAAATCACCAAATTATCGTTTTTTAAAATATTGCAGTAATTTTAACAATAATCATTGATTTTTAACTTTCGATACATTTTGGCATAGCCGGAGACACGGCACATAGCTACACTACTTTCGATTTTTGATTTTTGGTAAATCTTCAAAGATATTAGGCGCCAAATTTTGAAAATTTAAAATTTTACAAAAAACTTTTTTATTTATGAATATTTTTTAGTCGTATTATGCACAGAATTAAAGGATCATCTGACTAGTGCAAAAATGTTAAAGAATTTTGTCTCAGTAATTTACCTTGGCCGCCATTGGCTAATTCAGTTTTTAAGTCCTAGATTAATTTTTTATTGTTCGATTTGTATAAAACAAAGTTCATATGCTTCGTTGTATCAATTGTCATTTTTTTTATTACCAAAAGTTTTATCTGTCGGCACCGGAAGTGGCATAATTTTACCAAAAACTACAATTTTGACAGTTATTTTGCTTCTTCGAAAACAAATATTATTTTTTTGAAAAATTATTTGACTCAAAGAGTGCGCCCTTTCAAGGCGCAAAAAATGTAGGAAGCAGTTTTTTTAATTTCGATTTCATTTTCGAGCAAATTCGATTAAGAGGCTAAAAATGGTGTAAAATTGACCTATTTACAACCTATTCAGGCTTTTCAGATTTTAAAATATTTCTTCGTAACTTTTATAAACTTGTAGCTATAATCCATACGAAGAAAATGTATGTTAAAATTCGTTTGTACTATAAGCAGTTACCAAGAAATGGGCAGTTCTGTACAAGTCACTGTTTTCGTTATTTTGCCTGTAAAATAGTCAATTATGATTGGATTTTTATAAAAGTGACATCATTTGATTCAAAAAGCACGTAGCGTCATATCACATTGATTTCAATTTAAAATTGACACCGGAAGTGACATCATTTGGTCAAAAAATGCATTTTAAACTTTTTAAATCAATGTTTTATTCAACCAAGAATAACTTAATATGTATTAATAATTTTAACTTTTGGTTTAAATTCACATATAAACAAAACTCATATGGTCATATAGATATCATAAAATGGTTTCTAACTTGTTCGGTTGCCGAGAAATAGACGGTTTTCTACAGGTCACTTTTGAAGGTTTCGGGGCCATAAAAGGGTCAATTATTATTCGATTTTCATAAACGTCACACCATGTTATACCTAATGCCATTTGGGATTTCATACAAGTAATTTAAGATTTTCATTATCACCGGAAGTAACGTCATTTTGGCAAAAACTGTATTTTTAGCCTCTAAAACAGATATTTTATTCAAATGAGTCTGTTTTGAAATCTTTTTCAAAGTATGGTATTTGATGCCAATCAACAAATAGAATGAACCCATACGATCATACAGATACCACAAAATGGTTTCTAACTTGTACGGTTGCAGAGAAATAGCCGATTTCCTACAAGTCACTTTTCAAGTTTTTTGGTCTTTAAAAGTGGCAATTATTATTCGATTTACATAAAATTTTCACTATATGATATCGTATGCCATTTCTGATTTCATGAGACTAATTGAACATTTGCATTAACACCGGGAGTAATTTAATTTTGTCAAGATCATTTACAAGTAACAAATGTATAAAATGAATTGATATTGCTGGATTTTGTTGATTCTGCGTCCATTTTATTTGTGTGCAATGTTAATTTGGAAACCTGTTTAGTGGTTTCGCTGGTACCGGAAGTGACATATGTTCAAGGGTAACTTGGCACCGGAAGTGACATGTTTAAGGGTAACGTGGCACCAGTGAAACCCGTCATTCCTGCATGCAGGTCTAGTTAGGGTTTCACACTGCGAAGCTTGTGTGAAACACTATTGTTTTTGTTAAAATTATTATTCTTATTATTATTATTATTATTATTCTTCTTTTGTTTTGAGTAGATCTCAGCAACTACGTGTCGCATCGTTACGATTTCTTCGGTTTTACTGGGAAAGTGGGTGTGACTTAGAGGATAAAGCTATTTTGAACGTTCTGCGACAATGCGAAATGTCCGAAATCACCGAAGTTATCGTTTTTAGAAATATTGCGGTAATTTTAACAATAATCATGGGATTTTAACTTTCGATACATTTTGGCATAGCTGGAGACGGGGCACATAGCTGCGCTACTTTCGATTTTTGATTTTCGGCAAATCTTCGAAGATATTAGGCGCCAAATTTCGGAAATTTAAAATTTTACAAAAAACTTTTTTATTTATGAATATTTTTTAGTCGTGTTGGACACAGAATTAAAGAGTCATCTGACTTGCGCAAAAATGTTAAAAAATTTTGTCTCAGTAGTTTTCCTTGGCCTCCATTGGCTAATTCAGTTTTTCAGTCCTAGATTAATTTTTTATTGTTCGATTTGTATAAAACAAAGTTCATATGCTTCGTTGTCTCAATTGTCATTTTTTTTATTACCAAAAGTATTATCTGTCGGCACCGGAAGTGGCATAATTTTACCAAAAACTACAATTTTGACAGTTAGGTACATTTTTTGAAAACAAATATTATTTTTTTGAAAAATTATATGACTCAAAGAGTGTGTCCTTTAAAGGCGCAAAAAATGTCGGAAGCAGTTTTTTTAATTTCTTTTTCATTTTCTAGCAAATTGGATTAAGAGGTGAAAAAAGGCGTAAAATTGACCTATTTACAACTCATTCAGGCTTTTCAGATTTTAAAATATTTTTACGTAACTTTTATAAACTTGTAGCTATAATCCATACGAAGAGAATGTATGTAAAAATTAGTTTGTAATATAAGCAGTTGCCGAGAAATAGGCAATTTTGCATGAGTCACTTTTCACGTAATTTTGGCTGTAAAAGAATCAATTATTATTCGATTTTCAATTTTCTTTCGCCATTGGATGCCTAATGCCATAGTGGACTATGTCAAACCATTTTACCCCTTGCGCTGCCACCGGAAATGACGTCATTTGCTCAAAACTTAAATTTTAGCCCTCAAAAAACAATATTTTATTCAAATGAGTCGTATTTGTTATTTTTTTCAAATTGTGATATTTGATTCTATTGATCAAATAGATTGAACCCATACGATCATACAGATACCACAAAATGGTTTCTAACTTGTACGGTTGCAGAGAAATGGGCGATTTTCCTTAAGTCACTTTTCAAGGTTTTTGGTCTATAAAAGTGTCAGTTATTATTCGATTTTCATAAAATTTTCACCATATGATATCTTGTGTCATTTATGATTTCATAGAACTAATTTAACATTTTCAGTATCACCGGAAGTAATGTCATTTTGGCAAAAACTGTATTTTTAGCCTTCAAAACAGACATTTTTTTCAAATGAGTCTGATTTGTAATATATTTCAAATTATGATATTTGATTCCAATCAACAAATGGATTGAACCCATACGATCATATAGATACCAAAAGATAGTTTTTATCGTGTACGGTTGCCGAGAAATAGACGATTTTCTACAAGTCACTTTTCAAGGTTTTTGGTCTATAAAAGTGACAATTCTCATTCGATTTACATACAATTTTCGCCATTATGATGCCTTATGCCATTTCTGATTTCATAAAACTAATTGAACATTTTCATTATCACCGGAAGTAATGAAATTTTGCCAGGATCACTTACAAGTAACATATATATAAAATGAATTGATTGATATTGCTGGATTTGGTTGATTCTTCGTCCATTTTATTTGATGTTTACAATGCTTATGTGGAAACCTGTTTGATGGTTTCATTGGTATCGGAAGTGACATATGTTTAAGGGTAACGTGGCACCGAAAGTGACGTGGCACCAGTGAAACCCGTCATTCCTGCATGCAGGTCTAGTTATTCTTATTATTATTATTATTATTATTATTCAGATTCCAATTTGAATAGATCTCAGCAACTACGTGTCGCATCGTTACGATTTCTTCGGTTTTACTGGGAAAGTGGGTGTGACTTAGAGGATAAAGCTATTTTGAACGTTCTGCGACAATGCGAAATGTCCGAAATCACCGAAGTTATCGTTTTTAAAAATATTGCAGTAATTTTAACAATAATCATTGGATTTTAACTTTCGATACATTTTGGCATAGCCTGAGACAGGGCACATAGCTACGCTACTTTCGATTTTTGATTTTCGGCAAATCTTCGAAGATATTAGGCGCCAAATTTCGAAAATTTAAAATTTTACAAAAAACTTTTTTATTTATGAATATTTTTTAGTCGTATTGTGCACAGAATTAAAGGGTCATCTGACTAGTGCAAAAATGTTAAAAAATTTTGTCTCAGTAATTTACCTTGGCCGCCATTGGCTAATTCAGTTTTTCAGTCCTAGATTAATTTTTTATTGTTCGATTTGTATAAAACAAAGTTCATATGCTTCGTTGTATCAATTGTCGTTTTTTTTATTACCGAAAGTGTTATCTGTCGGCACCGAAAGTGGCATAATTTTACCAAAAACTACAATTTTGACAGTTATTTACGATCTTCATAAACAAATATTATTTTTTTGAAAAATTATATGACTCAAAGAGTGTGCCCTTTCAAGGCGCAAAAAATGTAGGAAGCAGTTTTTTTAATTTCGATTTCATTTTCGAGCAAATTCGATTAAGAGGCTAAAAGTGGTGTAAAATTGGCCTATTTACAACCTATTCAGGCTTTTCAGATTTTAAAATATTTCTTCGTAACTTTTATAAACTTGTAGCTATAATCCATACGAAGAAAATGTATGTTAAAATTCGTTTGTAATATAAGCAGTTGCCAAGAAATGGGCAGTTCTGCATAAGTCACTGTTTTCGTTATTTTGCCTGTAAAATAGTCAATTATTATTGGATTTTTATAAAAGTGACATCATTTGATTCAAAAAGCACGTAGCGTCATATCAAGTTGATTACAATTTAAAATTGACACCGGAAGTGACATCATTTGGTCAAAAAATGCATTTTACACTTTTTTAAATCAATGTTTTATTCAACCAAGAATAACTTAATATGTATTAATAATTTTAACTTTTGGTTTAAATTCACATATAAACAAAACTCATATGGTCATATAGATATCATAAAATGGTTTCTAACTTGTTCGGTTGCCGAGAAATAGACGGTTTTCTACAGGTCACTTTTGAAGGTTTCGGGGCCATAAAAGGGTCAATTATTATTCGATTTTCATAAACGTCACACCATGTTATACCTAATGCCATTTGGGATTTCATACAAGTAATTTAAGATTTTCATTATCACCGGAAGTAACGTCATTTTGGCAAAAACTGTATTTTTAGCCTCCAAAACAGATATTTTATTCAAATGAGTCTGTTTTGAAATCTTTTTCAAATTATGGTATTTGATGCCAATCAACAAATAGAATGAACCCATACGATCATACAGATACCACAAAATGGTTTCTAACTTGTACGGTTGCCGAGAAATAGCCGATTTTCTACAAGTCACTTTTCAAGTTTTTTTGGTCTTTAAAAGTGGCAATTATTATTCGATTTAACGTTTTTATTTATAAATATTATTTAGTCGTGTTGTGCACAGAATTAAAGAGTCATCTGACTAGCGCAAAAATGTTAAAAAAATTTGTCTCAGTAATTTTCCTTGGCCGCCATTAGCTAATTCAGTTTTTCAGTCCTAGATTAATTTTTTATTGTTCGATTTGTATAAAACAAAGTTCATATGCTTCGTTGTCCCAATTGTTATTTTTTTTATTACCAAAAGTGTTATCTAGCAAATTGGATTAAGGGGTGAAAAAAGGCGTAAAATTGACCTATTTACAACCCATTCAGGCTTTTCAGATTTTAAAATTTTTTTACTTAACTTTTATAAACCTGTCACTATAATCCATACGAAGAGAATGTATGTTAAAATTAGTTTCTAATATAAGCAGTTGCCGAGAAATGGGCAGTTTTGCATAAGTCACTGTTTTCGTAATGTTGCCTGTAAAATAGTCAATTATTAATGGATATTCACAAAAGTGACATCATTTGATTCAAAAAGCAAGTGTGCGTCATATCATGTTGATTACTATTTAAAATTGACACCGGAAGTGACGTCATTTAGTCAAAAACTCAATTTTTAACTTTTAAAATCGATCTTTTTTTCAACCAAGAATTATGTCACATGTAATAATAAAATTAACTTTTGGTTTAAATTCACATATTAACAAAACTCATACGGTCAAATAGATATCATAAAATTGTTTCTAACTTGTTCGGTTGTCGAGATATAGGCGATTTTCTGAAAGTCACTTTTGAAGGTTTTTGGCCCATAAAAGTGTCAATTATTATTTGATTTTCATAAAATTTTCACCCTTTGAAGCCTAATGTCATAGACGATGTTATAAAACTAATTTAACGTTTTCATTATCACCGGAAGTAGCGTCATTTTGGCAAAAACTGTATTTTAAGCCTTCAAAACCGATATTTTATTCAAATGAGTCTGATTTGTAATGTTTATACAATTATGATATTTGATTCCAATCAACAAATAGATTAAACCCATACGGTCATATAAATACCAAAAAATGGTTTCTAACTTGTACGGTTGCCGAGAAATAGACGATTTTCTACACGTCACTTTTCAAGGTTTTTGGTCTATAAAAGTGGAAATTATTATTCGATTTACATAAAATTTTCACCATATGATGCCTTATGCCATTTCTGATTTCATAAGACTAAGGGAACATTTACATTATCACCGGAAGTACTGTTATTTTGTCAGGATCAATTACATGTAACAAATGTATAAAATAAAATTGCTGGATTTGTTTGATTCTGTTTCCATTTTATTTGATGTGTGCAATGCTTATGTGAAAACCTGTATATTGGTTTCATTGGTACCGGAAAGGACATATGTTCAAGGGTAACGTAGCACCAAAAGTGACACAAGTTCAAGTTCAAATGTAACATGGCAAAAGTGAAACCCGTCATTCCTGCATGCAGGTCTAGTTTGTTTTGCATTTTTATAAATTTTAACCATAAATGGCTTCCGAATAAATAGTAGAGTTTGTCTACCACTGACATTACCTGTATTTCATGTGTAGTAGAATAACTTTATAAATGAAGGTAGGGAGGTATATTGTTGTATTACATCATAAATTAATCACAATTGCTTAAACAAGCAATATGCTAGATAAATAATTAACACCTCATTTTGTCTATCCATACGATCATGGTTAGTAACAACAGTTATATATCTAATATGACTGCATGTATAGACTAACATCAGTAAATTATTAACTAGTAAGAATGGCAAGTAATATAGTCATATAGTAAATCAATTAACAATATATATATATATTGACAGGTTAATTGATGAATTTTATAATAGTACCCTTTGTCATCATTTACACTTAAATTTCACTGTAGTAATCAATAGCAATAACACTATACCAAATACTATCAAATAGTTCACAAACAACAAAGGCTATTTGTGTTTCCATTCAACTAACCCCACTATCCCAGATATACCATCAACTAATGCTTTTCCACCATTTTTAGAATGTGTCAACACTACATTTAATACAGTTTATCTTGTGTGGAGAAGACAGTTTAAACTGAGTGATTGTAGAGAAATCACTAGGGAAATACACATTGTACTAGACCAATATTTTATAGTACCAATCAACCAGGTTGTTGATTGATTTCAAGTACAACACCTATCTCAGTTTGGTTACATACTGTCATAGCCTCATACATAGGATACCAAAAAACTCATTCATTCACACACAACCAATCAAAATATTAAATTGACATCCGAGTTGAACTGTTTAACCTCTTCTACACGATTTTTAGACTGCGAGGGTGAGGCAGAGATAGATATTAGTTGACTAAATGGGTGAGACAGGAACATGTTAGTAGAGTGAGATAGATAGATATATTTGTGGATGAGATAAATAGATGTTAGTAGAATGAGAGAGTTAAATATGACTACCAATGATCGTTCTATGTAACATAGAAAATGATTGAACAATCGAAACTCAAACATTTAAATAAGAAACATTCTCATATCTGACAAGCAACATCCTTTTAAACCTATAAATGTACTTGTGAAAATGTCAATTTGAAAACACCTGCTGTTAATGTTGAGGATAGAGGACATTTCTACATCAGACGTCATAGCACCGTGTGTGGTTTATCCCTGTAAACTAATCATTTTATTAATTTGAAGCTTCAACAAATATATCTCTACAAGCAAAACTAAACAGATTTACATTATAGTAACGTCATTCAATCACAATCTTCATACATTTTGCAATTTAGTTACTACTTCAACTGGAACCACAGTTCAACATTAAAATTGTTTAAACAACCCATTAAAACTGTTAAACATTAAAGCCATTAATATTTCAAACTGCCAGTTTGATTAAGTCTGGTTTAACACGTTGTTTATGAAGTTATATGTTGTATATGTTTCGATAATTAAAATCAACACCTATGCCAGAATTAAGTTTGGTTAATTAAGTGTGTAAATATAATAATCAGAAATGAAATGGGGTCTAACGTCCTACTATTCTACTATTATTCTACATCAGCCGGGCTAACGATGGCAGCATATGTCATGAAGTGTGCTGAGGAGAGTTTTGGGCAGACAGCATCGTTTCGCTTACTCTTTTTCAAATTCCAACCACCAAGATTTCTTTTACATGCACGCCAACGAATACAAGTCTTTTTTTTCTTCCCATGTAAATGACTAGACATTTTTATAGGTAGAAGCTTCCATTCACCACAGCTGTAAAGTGAAAACTGGTTGGAAATCCTCGATACATTCTCAGGTAAAAATAAAATATTGAATATTGTTGATCTGACAGGTTATTTTCATTAGTCATGGAATATACTCTATACAATTAAATTTCAATATAATACACGACATCTTTAATAATGAAACGTAATTATCCTTACAGTGTTGTTTCATTATTCTGGAAGTTTGTTACATTTTTCAACAAAGATATTTATTTGCATAAAGATTTCTTTGTATGAGTTGCTGTCATTTTTTCTTTCAAAAATTTTTAAAAATTTTATTGCATTCTAAAACAGTCTCCAATAATATATATGAATAATCTATATTTTAAAATAATGTGGACAGCAAATGAATGTAATGACATTTACATTTGAGTATGTAATTAGATGATAGAAGTGTATAATAGAAAGTAATCAATGACTATTATCTTATAGAAATAGATGTGCTAATTGTTTATCAACATTGCACTTACACTGACTTGTTTTCAATTCTCCAACCATATTGTACATATATTCATAGAAATAAAATTAATGTAGTATGTAAATCTCAAAATGACCAAGTTTTGAGACGAGTATAAACTCTATAATTGGACACTACTTTATAACTTTGGTTCCCCTCTTATTGGGTATTTTACTACAAGTATATTTTTATTGATTTTTGAACAATGATATTTAATAGTAAATGGTTGCATGTTGAACTGATCATACAATAAATTGAATAATGTTAGAAAATTTCAATAAGACCATATTTACATTTATATGAATAGATAAAAAACATGTGAATGTAGAATCAGGTTGGAATATGCAAAGTTAATAAAAATGTCAAAGCATGAATAACCTAAATCAGGCAAGTAGTCCCACATTATTGACCCTATAGGCGAGGCCTGGATTTGATAGACTCAACTAAAATATCTGCTACCTTCAAAATTTATTTTTATACCAGATTTTGAGGAATAATAAATCAGCTATCAAAATATGTAATTTCAGGAATATTTGAGTGAAGAAATGGTCCAAAGTAGTTTCTTTATTACTGATTAGTGATCACATTTAACTATGCTAATGGTCTCTTAACCAGTGATCCTGGTCAGTGATGTGGGATAGAGGACCTCACAAGGACTGCTGTCTAGTCGTTCAGATTTTACGAAACACCAAGGTCCCGTTTGCACATTGACGTGCACGTAAAAGATCCCTTGGCAGTTGGAATTTGTAATAAGAGTAGGCCGTGGTCGCTGCCTGGGCAAAATTTTCCTCATAGCACATTGCATGGCATATGCCCGTCTTCATTAGTCCAGGTTAGGCGCAGAACAGTAGGATGTTAAACCCCATTTCATTTCATTTTCATTTCAAAAACCAATTTGCAGTGCAAATGATCTTCCAGGACATATTCAGGAAAATAGAACATTCAGAGATTTTAAGACATATTCCTAGAGCATTATGAACTTTTTCCAAAACAATGTAGCATTAAAGAAGACAATCACTTAATGATAAATGTTGCAATTCAATAGCATTTAGACCAGTAATATGGAATAGGAACTAACCATATCTTGTTGGATAAAATAAAAAACTGTATTCATCAAATCAATGCAGAATCCTGCCAATTGCATGTCGACCGACCGGACTTGAATTGATGGAGCATTAGGCTTTTTTGAAGAATGTCAACCAAAGAAGTAGAACAAGATGAGTAGCAGTTAGCGACTAGTTCCTGGTACTAAAAAAATATAGATTACTGTAAACATAACTATTGAAGTTATTATTGATTCATATCTAATGGGGGTGATGTAGGGGACAGGGGCGGATTGGGCCATCGGGTGATTGGGTGATCGCCCAAAGGGGCCGGTAGGACAAAAAATGAAAAAAAATAATTCTGTCCAAATCTGCTGAACATTATATTATGGAGGAAGGGGGTATTGGACCAGTCATGGCCCGATGATGATGATGTTGTATGTGGCCGGTGGCTCTAACGGTCCGCCATGCCATCACTGAAGTCTGGAATGGGCTGGTATTATATACTTTCTGGGCTGGGTGAAATTCGGAATCCTGCAATTGGGATTCCGAATTTCATCCAAAAATTTCATCGGGTTCACCCGACACTGTTGCCCACAAATTTACTAATTATTAAGTCACCAGCATCCTGTTTGTGGAGATACGCCAGAATCCATAATTCAAAAAGCAGCTTTTATGAATTTCACTTTCGTCACTCAGTATCAATGTGTCTCGTGGCGTTCCATCACAGGAGGAATCAACTAGCGCTCCCAGCAACAAAAAAGGGACATTTTTCAATGAAAATATTCCTACTTATTCAATATTTCAAACTGGTTAATCAAATGGTCAAAATTTGGGGTTCTTCTTTCAAAAATTTCCATGGGGAGAGCTCCCGGAACACCCCCACCCTCCTCTGGGCTCCGCCATAAGTAAATAGATTTTCATGTTTTTTTTTACATAGTCTTTAATTTTATCAAATGACATTTTGAGGTGTAATAGTTTATAAAGAATTAGCTACTTTTAGGCAAGAATGATGTAATCATTGGCTCTTTTTCTTGTTTATTTCTAGCTTTCTCTAATTTTCTCTTTACTTCAAGAGAATCAATGAAAAAAGAATAAAGAAAACACAGTTAGTTTATGTCCACGCAATTATAATGTCATTATGATTAGTTTTCTCTTTGCTCAAACATGTTTTTTATCAGGGTAACGACATAACCTTTTATAATGTAATTTGTCAACAGTAGTTTGTCATGCAACGTTTGTCTATAAAGATTTTGTATTCCTATTAATTTTCAGACAGCATTATTTCATAAATATCTTTAAGTGATCTACTCTAACATTTTTCTAAAAAATAACACCTTTGATTAGATGAGTTTAAAATTTGTGGTACTTTTGTATACAGATATGAGAGTATTCAAATACCATCAATTAATTACAACCTATTTGACCTTTTTATATCATTGAGTTAATGTCTGTGACCATAAATTTGCTGATATTCCAAACTGACCAGTTTTTGTATTGAATACTGATATTTATATTTCTTCTAAAAAATTTAAAAAGTCCTTTAACATTTCAAACATAATCAGTGAAAATAATAAGATTGGGTATGGTTGTAAAAAGATTATGTTCTTAGAAGGGAATGGTCATTATCTCAGATTTGCAACAAAGAACACATCAATAATCCATAATAAATCAAGATATTTTTGATTTCTACATGAATCTAGAAACATGCAAACTACTCATTAATAACTATATGTGGTGACATCTATATAGATTTTTGATTCACTTACATTATAAATTACAGAATTACAAGATCATTTGAAATAATATGTGCATTACTTTGAGTATATCATTATGTAGGCCAACGACAGCATGAACTAAATCTATAATACCAATAAATGATTATAATCTGGTGTGATATCAATATCTCAAACAGCACAAAATATTTTCTTAATTAGTGGATTTGGGGTTGACAAAGTGAAGGGGGGGGGGTAATCAAGTGATCCTAATGTGCGATGCAGATAATGAAGAGTCTAGGCTATTCCATTTATATTAGGCCCCTCTCAATCCCTAACCGTCACAACTAGAGAAAGATGGAAGTGTGTTTTAAAACCAGATGAATAACAGGGGGGGATCCAGGATTTTCAGAAAGGGGGGACGTGCTGCACCAAGGTGGGAGTGTGAAGCCCGACGGCTCACGATTTTATCATGCCTAATTAACCTGTGCAGAGCAGAATACTGCAGTAAAACTACTTGTGTGACAAACGAGGCTATCAAGTCGAATGAAATGTAAACAATACTGTTTGGAAACGAACATACTTTCACCGTTTTAAATACCTTAAATCACTGTCCAAAGTTTTAGGGAAGACCCAGATTAAACGAAGGACTGTCATGTTGCTGTACTTAAGTGATAGCTTTCATTGAACGGAAAGAATAGACACACTCCTGCAAAAGTTCAAGAAACAGACAGTATTCCAGCAATGGCCAGAGAGGGATTTCTCGGGCCATTGCTTCAGGAATATGACTAGTACTGTAAATTACGATTTCCAACCTAAACTGTTTTTGTTCTCCTTTCCCGCGAGAATATATGGAGCTAAAAATTGTTCTCCCCCCTCTGTATCCATGCCTGAATAAAGCTGAAGATGATGACAGATGTTTATAACTACAGTACATTTAAGAAAGGCTTATAGTAGGGTCCAAAAAAATATATGCCTTGACCGGAGGCCCTCTAGAACTTCATTCTGCCTTATTTGTAAATATGGCGCTGGGTGGCCCAACTAATACTATAAATAAGAAGTCCTTTTATGTATGTCATGGGTTCCTCCTGGGTTTGTCATGACAACTTGTAAAGACGTCTGCCTATTCTTTCTCCTACTACCTGCGTTTCTTCCCATTTTTAAAGACCCATACCCCCCACCGTATTATTGAAATAAAATATGTGTCAACAGATTAAATCAATGGTGTTTTACCAATCTATTATAAATAAAACACATTATAATTAATGATCATGATCATCTTATTCCTGAGAATGACCAGAGATTTAGGGAACTCTAAACAAATTAAAGAAGTGAAAGGATACTTATATTTTACAACCATGCTACATTATTAGTAAGATATGGCCAGAATAATCCTTTCTTTGATGACAAATCTCTAAAAGCCTTCCCTTGTTCACCCGTCATGTACTGGAAGCAGACAATGGAAGACCATTAATGTCACATCAGTTTATTAAGTTGATTGTATGACAGCCTGCTGTTTCAAGGGACATCATATTTTGATGTGTGTACAATAAAGTAACACGAATTTTACAAATATAATAACAGTGTGGCCATTTTACATGAATTAGTATGATAGAACACTAAGGTAGTCCATAGGTGTCAGTAATTTTGAGAAAGGCAGGCTGTTAAAATATAGAATATGATACCTAATGACCTGTCAAACATGTATATTATTTTACCTATACAAATTTCAACTTAGTTAAATCATTTTGTTAGGTAGCTATATGGCCCTTAGAAATGTTTTTATATAACAGACCAAGAGAAAAGCAAATTGCCATGTTTTGTTTGAAAACCTGCATGGCTGTCTGAAAGTTTCACAGGGTGTACCAAGACAGAAATGAATCCCTTTAAAGTCTATATTTGGAATATCATTCTGTTAACATCCTTATTACTGAACCTTGTCAACAAACCTAGACAATGTTTCAGATGACATGTACCAACTACTCCCACAATAACAACAGAACACAGTTTAACTGTATCTTTGATTCTGTTCATTCTTGGGCCAGACTTTTTGACTATTGACTGTGGATTGTTTGGTTCAGTCTGGATTTCCAGTTTATTTAAAAGTTCAGAAAAGCAATTGATGATTGTCTCAATTTTGGGGTCAATTTATTTTGATCTTTTCATGCATATTCTATGATCTTTACAAGGAATAAATTTGTAAAAGATTTTAAGCCGTGTCAAAGATTCAAATATTTATCAAAATTAAAACATTTTTAAATTCACTTGATGGGTTGAAAGTTGAATGTCATAAACGATAGTTTGGCAGGCAATGAAAAATTATGCCTATAGTTGCAAATTTATCCAAGCAGTCAACATAGGGTTTCACATTTTTAATATTTTGTATGTAAAAGGAGCATTTACCAATTGATCATATATATATATATATATCAAGTTTATCAAATAAAATACATGGACCAGGTTAATGATGACAGGCATGTACCATGCAGTGTGCTATTGGAGTAAGTTAGCTTGACCAGCACCACTTCAACCTACTCTTATATCAAATTTCACCTGTCAAGGATTCTCTTAGGTGCATGCCAATGTACTTCTTTTTTTTTTTGATCTTTGACAGTTATTATCAGAATCAATAGGCTACTTCGTTTCCTGGGCATAAACAATTTGCAAACATTTGTAGATGCCCGACAGATGAATAGTGGTATCACATTTGAGTGTGAGCATATAAAATTTAAATCATTTTGTCATCAATAATTTTTCACCTCTCTGCACTCAGTAGGCTGCACCATTTATTTTACATGAGTATAAAAATTAGGATGTATTTCACTTATGTAGCAGGGATGTAAAAATTTGATGTGTGATTGTTTACATCAATTTCCACTCTCTTGTCTTTACTGTGCTGTTTAATCATGAATCACCATTTTACCAAAGTAAAAATAGCAATAATTAATAAGGTGATAATGCACATAACCATTACCTCATGATTAAAATGCCAGAATTGATATCTGATGCATGAATATTTTAAGATTAACATTATACTACAAATAACCAACATGGCAACATTTACAAATATAGCCTTGATTGACAATAAAAAGTTCTCATATCATTCACTCAGTGAAAATGAATTTTTTTGACACCAAAGTTTAGATAGTAAAAAGATTGTTTTTTTTTTTCTAATAGTTGCATAAAGAGTGAAAAGATGTGCAGAGGTGTGCCATTGATGGCCAAATATGAAATTAATTAGAAACTGCCTTAAATGCATATCACCATCAATTTCTCCTTTTAATATTAATTCTTGTATCTTTTGACTGGCCCTAACATTTTCCAGAACATTTGTTTGGTTGAACACTTAATACATCTAGATGGAGCAACATGTGGCCAATGCTTTGCTCAAAAGCAAGTATGAGGTTCACCATGTAAATTTTAAGATGTACATACTGGAAGTTGCATACTAGTAAAAATGCAACTATCCTCTCTACCTGTTAACATAATTAACATTTTAACTTATCCTTCTGAGTTTTAATTATTAAAAATATGCATTGATAAATGAAGAAAAATGACACGTTTGGTTGATAATCGCCCCTCTGGCAGAAAACACAAAGTTCACAAATTCAGGACTATTTTCATATTTACACATACCATTCAAATCTTTCGAAACAAATGAATTAAACAGCAAGCAGATAAATGGAAAAAAAAACAAGCTGTCATCAGTCGGAAAAAGGGTCCGCAATTGGCAAAAATATTGAAATCATTGAGATTTTTAGCGACTATAGTGTCACTTTCAGTTTAAATTTTAATGATCAGTTACTGTTCACCTGGAGCTATCGATAACCTTGTGCATGATTACTTGCGGTAGAGTACACTCACAATCATTGTACAGTTCTACAGGACAGGACTAGGGCTGGATTAAGTCTCAAATAGAACAAGAACTGTGCAAAGACCCATGTAGCGAAGGCACAGAGAGAAGGCTTATAACTTTTAATTCACCAATTTTTCAAAAAAAAAAGTGGACTTACATTACAGAGTTTTGTTCTAATCTTACTTACACCAGTAGGTACCCACATTCAAAAAACTATAAATGACCCCCCTTAAATCCTGCTTCTCTACGTGTAACAGGTGTGCCCACATTTTACAAGAGATGGATAGAGAACAATCCAAAATAAAACCCTGTGTATTTCGTAGAATTAGGGGTCATAATCCAATAAGTAATAGTCTGAAATAGGAGGATATTGAAAGGAACTGAGATTTTTTGGATATAAAGACATATTGTAAGTTCCATCAAAATTGGATCAAAATTGTGACAACATCCACATAACAATTAAAAACAGTCCAGGAACTGATTTTTGTCGTATCTAAGAGACAGGGGAAGAGGGGGGGGGGTGAAGGGTCCATTAAATCATTACAAACAGTCCAGGAAATAATGATTTCTGATGTAGCTGATAGAACTACTAATTAACTAGAACCTTGTGTTGGGACAGGCATGAGAGGGAATGCACTCAATTAACCTGAATTTGTGCCTGACAGTGTCTGTAACAGATGGGTTATCTCCAGGCTTGCTTATAAAGAAGGTTAAAAATATAAATATATTCATTTACTGAAAAATGAAAGAACTGTAGCAATGTTTGTACTGTAAAGGGAAAGAAATTATGTACTTATATATTATGTATATATAGGCCTACTGTATACATAGTTGTAGGTATAGAATATCATAAGTTGCATTGTCAGTTTTCTTCTACACAAAAAAACAAGGTGATGTACATACCAGAAACAATAACTCACATAATTACATGGCAACCTTACAGCTTCTTTCCTCTAAACACAAAACAAATCATTATTCCAGAATTTAAATAAAATAATGTCAATGAAATCGTACAAATATAATTTCCGTTCAATATGTGATAATCATGGAGCAGCTATAAATTAACAAAAAATATACCTGATATTATTTCACTCTGTAATAGTTGCTCATAAATATCTTACGTGATTCTACTGTCACGACTAATATACACTAATAATACTGTCCACGTGCTTCTCTCCTTGATTAATTATGTCCTCTACATTATGCAGACAGTGAACAAAATGTCTGCAAACACCCGTTAGTAATCCAGTAACGTCTATATTAACAGTTCTTACAATAACTAGTAGTTATTCCAGAAACCATGGCAGAAGTGCCTTGGAACAAATTGTCAAGAAATATGTTGCAGACCTGGTGTAATTTACACTTCTCGTCTGTTCGTTACCGGAACTGATAGTATATGAACGATGGCACTGGTTCGCGCGGTTTTCGACTAATCATGAATTTTTCAATCTATAATATGCCGGCTTTTAGTGTATTGGTGCCCTGACTGTTTTGTTGATCATCACTATATAGAGACAGGTAATAAAAGTATGTGCTTGTAAATATTTCACGCCTAGTTTTACATCCACTTCATTTATAAAAATTTATCGATCCAACAGGACATCATACACTAGGCCTATCCTGTAAATGTTGATTTTTCAAATTATATAACCAAGGTACTTGACTTTCTGTAAAAGTCATGAGTTCGTAGTCGTAGTGATTTGATTATTCTACATATTAGAGATCATGATTGACTGGGAACGTGTCAAACAAAACAAATCAAGCAATAGAAATACAAAATCTTTGGCAAGAGTTCTTATTTGATATTGGTAGTTTGGTTAAAAATAGATTGAAAGTAAAAGCGGAATCATGTGGAAATGTCAGATTATTTTGATTTTTTTATTTGATTTGTTTTGATTTGTTTTTGGCTTTACTTAAAACTGAAAGAAAACGCCAATTCCGCTTAGAAAACTTATTATGGAGTCTCGTGGAGTGACCCCCGAGTCCAAGACAGGGGCCTGAATCGGAGAAAGGAACCCGTTGAATCCTGTGTGGGGGCCCCGTGTAAAGTCGAGAGGCACACGAATGATCATGGGCCGGGCTAAGTTCTCAGTCATTTGCGTCCCATCCAATGACTCGATGCAGGGAACTTTCTCGGAAACGACGCTGTCCGGTGGAACAACTTCATTAATCCAGTAAAGCGGGGATTAAACCCAGTTTCATTTGTTTTTCGGTTCCAGTTTGTATCTAAACCTACAGAAAGTATCTACATGTAATTTACCTTAATCCGCTCCTGATTGAATGTCATGCCTGTTGACACGGAACTTGACTAAAAAGCGTTAGATACCGCCAATAAAACTGAAAGATGTCTAAGAATTCTAGAAGTGACAGATAGGCCTATCTAACAATATTAACGTTGAATATAATATTCACGAAGATAATACTGTGCGAGTGGGTCATATATAATTTAAATAGAAGGCTATAGGGGAAGCGCAGATAAAATGAGCATGTTGGAAAAGTGAGCATCCCCCTGTTTAGAACGTCCAATGAAATATTTTATTAAATTGTGTCCGTGACACTGACCTACTTCCTATTTCTGATTGCCGGACAAAATATCACCAACAAGGTGTTTCACATGAGTGTTTAAAATAAGATCTTCATTATTCGTTCCATCTTATGTAAAATATAGCTCTAAAATAACAAGTTATAACGCAACTACTACACATAATACAAGGTTTGTTATGATTTCATACGAAGCCCCTCCCTTTAAGGAGTTGTAGATTCCCTCGTTGTAAACTGCAATGCCACAACTTCCTGCGCTGGCAAGCCTTGGACTGACCCGACACGGTGTTGGTAATGTGAGCACCCACGCTTTTGCTAATTTGAGCACGGTGCTCATTTTACCTGCATGCCATGCTCAAAATAGCATCAGTGATAGTGATGATTCATAGGCCTATTGATCCATGCCTTTTACTTTTATGTGACGATGATGATCATGATAATGATGATGATGATGGTGGTAACGGTGTTGATAACTCAACAAACATATATAACATTTGAAATGTAGGCCTACATGTATCCATATGCCATATCCCTCTCTCCTTTTCTCCCCTCCTCCCTCTTCCTTATCTCTCCCCCACCCTCATATGTATCATGCGATACATCGCCGGATTAGGGGGCGACCCACAAATCACAGTGGCGCGCCTCGAGCATGGTAGGACCGAGGACTCCAACGGCCTCCAACGGAAGTCCCTGGGACCCCCTCTCTCCATGGTGTGTTGCGATCGACATCCGAAAATTCGGTGTAATCCGATGTAACACATGGATTTTTTTTTACCGCAAACAGCTGAAAGCATTACAACTGCACCACAAACCAGTGAATCAATTGCAATAGATCTGCCATCAGACACATCTGCTGATCCATCAAATATCATGGAGTTTTCACCACTTGTTCTTCCGGAAACATCTGTCGAACCATCAAACATCATTGTATCTTCACCATCAAATATCATGTAATCTTCACGACTAGTTCTTCCAGAAACATCTATCGAACCATCAAACATCAATGTATCTTCAACGCTAGGCTTGCCAGAATCATTTGTGGGACCATCAAACATCGTTGAATCTTCACCACTAGGCCTACCGAAAACATCTGGAACTGCGCAATCAGTCAGTGCCACCACCGCCAAACTGCAAACAGCTGAGCGTGATGCTCAAGGTGTCCCTAATTCTTCACTCTTACAGAGAAACAGAGAAGTTGAGGTCGTCGTTGATTGAGTTTATGTCAAACAAAATTGAATCATACTCTAATTTAAGTACTGATGTCTTAAACGCTGATCTTCCTCCTCAGTTCCACTGTGAAACTGTCATGGATAGGATAGTGCTAGCTGCGAAAGCTGACTCCTGTGTGGGAGAGTTGGAAATAATCGCAACAGCTGAGATGACTAACAAAACGATCATGGTTGTGAATAAAAAATATGAAGTTATTCGTGTGTACAACAACGTGCCTGACCGTCTACGACAAGATCTAATTATTTTGATCTTCATTAATCTATCTTTCTGATACCACTGGACATTTTGAACCAGTTGTTGTTACAGTGGAAACGTCAAATACACTAAACCCCCCATATTCAAAACATCTGTGTCAGAATGTTCAATGACGAAAACGAGTCATTAGTTAGTGCAAAGGAAATATTGCCTATCCCAAGAAAATCGCCCAAGTAGCAACAAGAAAGCGGCGTTGTCAAGTCGCCACAGTTTTAACGGCAAGCCCGCATAAGAAACACATTGAGGGCAAAGCCATGACGAAAAAAGCGACATGTCTGAAAACAAAATTAAGCAAAACATGTAGGCCCAAACAAAGAAAACAAAAACCTAAAAACGAATCATCAAAACCATCAGAAGACAGGTCATGTATGATATGTGGAGAAAATATTAAAGAGTCCATGACTCAGTCTATTGGTTGTGGAAGGTGAACTGTGGACGCATGTCATGTGCACAAATCAAGCAAATCTAAATCACTACATTTGTGATTTATGTGTCTAATCACATGCTGGTTTACAATTTCTAAAATCAGATAATTTGGTACGATACCGTATTTGTTTTTCTTTTTTATACACTTTCATTCCCTAAAAATTATGTGTTTTATGCTTTCTAAACAAGAATTGTCATCTTATGTTTAATTTAATGTTCCATAGCTCTGTTTATAGGCTACTACATGACCTTTGGTCTTTCTTTTAAAACTAATTCGACTTTTTTTTCTTTTGATTCGAACTGTTTGTAATTCGAGCATGCAGCTGCAGTAAATATGAGCACCCATGCTCAAATTCCATACACGGTATGCTCAATTTAACAACACGTGATGCTAATTTGAGCATATTTATGAATTTATATTTTCCCACATTTTGATATCTCAATGTTAATATTGGAGAATAAAATTTCTGGAATGGACAGTATATGTTGGTTTTCGTTTTCTGTGTGATTTAAAAAACTATTGACCTGGTAGGGTGATAAATATTCAGGTACTCTGTTAATGTGCTCAAATTACCTGCGCTTCCCCTATTTCGATCGCTTACAACAGATTAACATGATTGTAATTATGTGAACACACGTTAAACTATACACGATTCCTTTACAGAGGGTGGTTAAAACGAATATCTGGGACCGACTCCATAAAAAGTGTCCGTTATCGGAATATGTTCTGGAAAAGTAAAATTAAGAAAGACTTGTTTTTATTGAGATGCTTGTGAAATTAAAATTGCACATTTTGATCTTCGTCAATACATAGGCTACCTAGGCCTATATTGTCTTTCTATATTTAGGAGGGTTGGACTGGGAAGATGTGGACAGAATGTGCCCCCTCCCCTTCATACACACATCGCCTAATTTTAAAAGTTTAAATTTATATATGGAAGAGTGAGATACTTCTAATTGTCAACATAAATGGATGTTGAATAAAAATGTATGGCGTTTCTTTTTTATTGTATTATTGTTTGCAGATTTTGTGTGGTTTTTCGATATGAAGAAGAGAGAATAACTTATAGAACTATTTTTAAAAGGTTATAGTTCGGTTATATTTTGTATGAGGTTTCATGCTCTCCTAATCTTATTTGTTCTCCACTAGACCGGTTCATACGACAACAATCAACCGTCGAAAATTGGTTCCAGACTAATCGATGCTCTATCTAAAGCCGGATGCCATATTGATTTCTATAATAAAAAATGAAGTAAACATGGATTTTCAGATGTGTTTGATTGAAAATACAGAGCGAATCTGACAAGACCTGTAAGCTTAAATAACAGCTAGGTCCATCCAATCATAATGGAAGTAGTAGCAGATGTCCATGGATGATTTGGTACGGTGTTAAAAAGATGTGGAGAGGTATAAAAATTAATAATATAAAAAATTTTGGACCTTCGACAACCCTAACCCCCATGTACATGCCCTTTGAATATAGGTGCCCTTTAATGATCCAAATTATCAGTTTTTCTGTCATTTCACCACTAAAAAGTTTATTTAGAATGACCTTGACAAATTCAAATGTAGGTTTTCATGGTCTGTGAATCTCAATATGACAATACATTGAAAATGACCCGTAGCAATCCAATATGGCGGCAATCCAATATGGGGACCAAAATGGCGCCGCAAATATGTATTTTGTGCTTTTCGACGAAACAGTGTTGTAATATGTCGACTACTGTGTTTTTGAGATAGTAGAATCCGAATTTGTGGTTATTTCAAATACAAAAGGAACCCCTTACAACATATTTATCATGTGGTGAAATATTCATCAATTCGAATACGGTTACATAGTATCATTATTTTGGCAAAGTGAAGGTATCTCGGACTGAATTCAAATCACTCATCATTACATCTGCTTTACAGCTAAGATTGCTTAGGTACACCTTCAAATAGGCCCTATAAACAGATGCTGGCAACTTTTTATGGTCCTTTAAAGTTCCAATAGCATTTTTTTAAGTTATATTTTTAAAATGTATTAAAATAAAGCCCTAAAATAGATTGAACCTATAAACAGTCCTACCTTGTTAAAGAATAATCCTATTAATCCTATAATTCTCTATTGCCAGTTGAGAAATTGGCAAAAATATCATTTTCAACTTCAAATTCAAACGTTTGAAGATGGCCGTCCATGGAGAGGAATGGGAAAACAAGAGAGGTAATTGAGTAACTATTTCCTCAGTCAGCCTGTGTCAGCCTTTCTAATGCCCCAAAATTTTGCCCATGATCGTATAATAGTGAGTTGACAACCTTTTCAGCAAAAGACATAGAAATAATTGTTTTGACTTTCTTAGAAAATATGAAATTGGAACTTTAATATACAGAAAATGTCAGTTTGCTCAGGTAATGATAAGGCTGCACATCTAGCATTATCTTACTTCGATATAATCAAATGATTATTTCACATTTTATAAAGGTATACGATTGCTATTCCCTTGCCACAAAAGCTTCTGTTTCTCGTCCCAGGCTTTCATTACAGCAGGAATTTCATACTTAGCGATAATATTAATACTATATCCTCGGAACGTACCAGAAGCTTGTTAATCGATGAAGTCCTGGGATCTGGACAATGTACAGTGGATGCACATTTTAAATATTTAGCGCCTCGTTGCAATATCTTACTCACTGCTAAAAGACCCAAATCCAAATATTTCGTCCTTCTTGCGTTGAAAACCGACAGTTAGTTTTGGTAGTAGCATAGCGAGGCGTCCGAGTACCTTGATCACCCCTGAGCGTGTACCTTCAATTGCTTTACCAAATGACTCATGTATATCATGACTGTACTTTGTTTGATCGAAACATTCTTGAGAAATAAAGATAAATGCAGGCTCTTTGAATCCAATACTGCTGTCAGGAATGGATTCGGAAATCATAGAAAATGCTTCAATACACCTTCTAGATCCGGAATAGACAGTGGGTTTCATAAATTATGAACCCAAGCAAAGAGGCGCTGAAAATTTGAAATGAGCATCCACTGTGCAAGTGAAAACCAATTTCCAGGACTTCATCAAATCCCAATCTTCTGGTACCTTCCGAGGATATAGTAATATCGCTACGTATGAAATTCCTGCTGTAATGAAAACGTGGAAGAGAAACAAAAACTTTTGCAGCAACAGGTGAAAGCCACATCATAGGACTTGATTGTATCACAATCTTCTGGTGCATTCTGAGGATATAGTATTATCGCTAAGTATGGAATTCCTGCTGTAATGAAAGCTTCTTGTAGCAAGGAAATAGCAATCTTATTCCTTGACAAAAGGGAAAAAAATAATTCATTATATCGAAGTAAGATAATGCTCGAGGAGCAGCGTTGTTAGTACCTACACACAGTGACATTTTCTGTTTATTAAAGGACCATAAAATTTTCCCAGCATCTTTATGGGGCCAATTGGAAGATTTACCTAAACAATCTCAGTTGTAAAGCAGATGTAATTATGAAGGATTTGAACTCAGTCTGAGATAGCTTCACTTTACCAAAATAATGACACTATGTAACCGTATTCGAATTGATGAATATTTCACCACATGATAATTATGTTGTAACGGGTTCCTTTTGTGTTTGAAATAACCACACATTCGGATTCTACTATCTCAAAATCATGGTAGTCGACAAATTACAACACTATGTTTCGTCGAAAAGCAAAAAATACATATTTGCGGCGCCATTTTGGTCGCCATATTGGATTGCCGCCATATTGGATTGCTGCGGGTCATTTTTAATGTCATATTGAGACTCACAGAACCTACATCTGTCAAAGGCATTCTAAACATACTTTTTAGTGACAGTAAAATTGATATTTTGGCTAATTTGAGGTACCCCATTTTCAGGGGGTATGTACATGGGGGTCAGGGGGGTCGGGGGTCAACTTTTTTTTCCGTATTATGGATTTTGATACTCCTCCACATATTTTAAGCACCGTTCGGCTTGTTTTTCAGAATATGTTAAATAACACCCCCCCCCCTATTGATATGCTGTTGGTGACATGAAAACCAACCATTCTACTACTTATACCACCACCTCACAACAACAGTCTGCCCCCAAATAAATGGAACGAAGCGTTTGCTTAGCTGCACTTGATGCATTCTTTGATGTACTGTTCAGGTAAACAATGGTTGCCATACAAGAAATGCCCACATTTTGCAAGTGATGGGCAGAGAATAAGCTAAGAAAAAACGCGATTTTTAGTACAACCAGGATGTTACGGTCCGACGTGCGAAATTATCAAATAGAACAAATTATATCTGTGGGATATAAACTTATTGTGACCTCTATGGTGGACTATGGCTGCCATAGCAAATACATATTATTTTCATGAAATTTTAATATTTTTCTCTCTTTTTTTTTTATTTAATTCTTATTTTCTTTAATTTAAAAAACAATTTAAATTTATATTTATTTTAATTTTCTTTTTATAATTTTTTTTTTAATTTCTTTTTTAAATTTTTTTAATTTTTTTTTTATTTTTTTTTATAATTCTTTTTTAATTTCTTTTATAATTTTTAAAAAAAATTTTTTTTTTTATAAATTCTGCTTTTTAATTCTTTTTTTTATTTATTATACTTACATTTTTTTTTTCATTTATATTATTTTTATATTGAAATATCTTTTTTTTTTTTTTTTATCTTCTTTAATTTTTTTTTTCTAAAGACAATTTTTATTTATTTTCATAAAATGTTCCGTGCTTTGCCATATTCCGTGCTTTGCCATATTCCGTGTTTTGCTATAGTCCGTGATTGTGGGTTAAGGTAAGGCTTAGGTTTTGCCCAGGGTTAGGGTAAGGACTAGTCCTGTTTACATCTCGAGACGAAATCTACAGGTGCTAGCCCTTACCCTAACCCTAACTCCCACAATCTCTACATGACGTCATATTATGTACTAAAATGCGTAGGACCGTCTTCGATCTACCGTCCCTTGCTTTGCCATAGTGCAAACCAATGGTCGTGTTCCACGGTGCTTCGCTTTTGGGTGTTTTATCAACATAAATGTAGTTGGGTTCTTAATATTATAGTTGTGGCTTACTGTACTCCAAACAATAGAGGGTTCGAGTCTTAAGATTTCTATTTAATTGCCTAACTATATAGACACACTGAATTTACACTTGCTGTTAAATTGGACACATTCAAGAACACAATATTTTTTTTATACAACTTTTACAAAGTACAATTGTGTGTCCAAATTTTGCCCGCATTTGGTGCCCAAATTGGGGGGACCGGCCATCCCCCTCCCCGCCCGTACGGCTATGCTGTTTTGCTCTATCTGGGCTAATGAAGTGGGACATCTAAGCCATACCGTGTGCTACGGGGCAAATTTTGCCCAGGAGGCGACACTGTGACCTACTCATATCGAATTCCAACTGCCAAGGGATCATTTAAGTGCGCGAGAATGTATACATGGGACCACGTTTTTCCCCTTCCCCAATGACTAGACAGCTGTCCTTGTTGAGCCCCCGTCCTGTACCAAGGCGGAAACAAATCCGATGGCGTTGTCGGTTAATGCAGGGATCAAACACGCGACTTCCAGACTGGTGAACCAATGGCCTACCCACTGGGCCACTGGAAATAAGTAGGCCTAATTCTGTTAGAAAGACTGAAGATTGGATCACTCATAATATATTCTACAGTTTCTAGGTCACATGTTGTAATTATGGTTTGGCAGCCATTTTTAAACAAAAGAAATATCCCATTGGATTTTAATAAACTCATGAATTTATTTGGTTAGGTTTGACATTTATTTCTTCGAGAAATAGGAAATCCTAATGGAACGACCAACTGCTGTAGTTGCCATGCTAGATACGCCCACATTTTACAAAATTGTCTGTTAAAAAATGTAGCTTGTGATAAATATCGGCCTCCAGAGGGCCAACAAATGTGTATGTATTGCATGTATTAAATGAAGGGGGCATTTGATAATAAGTTTCCCACCGATCCATTCCTGATGATTGTCAAACGCTGATACGTTTAAACGGTGTTTAAAATAGAATTAAAGAATGATATTTAAACGGTGTTTTAAATCGAATTAAAGAATTATAACATCTAGAATGTCTAGGGTGAGATATAGACAAACAATTTAAGTTTAATCGAAATCGGATGAAAACTGTGACCTGTAGAGTGTCCTGTCCTGGTTAAATTCTTATCCACGTTCCCCATGGTATACTACTAACCCAGAATAGTAGACACAAGACCTATCTGTCCCTACAGTATTACTAGTAAAAAGCTAGTAGATGACAAATAAATTACAAGCCACAGATAAGAAATACTGGTTATACGTCACTTTCCATAAACCAGATAGTTATTTTCTATAGAACAGTAAGTGTTGCTATTATAATATAACTAGACCTCTTCCATTTGGGTTAAAAATAAAAAGGTAAATCCATTGGATTTTAGATGTGCTTTGCCGATCAATTTAGCTCAAAGGGATTGCCCCCTCACCACCATATTAAAATCTCAATTCTAATTAGTGGCCAAATAAAAGGAATCAGTGAGTTTTATCGTGGCGGTAGGCTGGTAATTCTTTTAAGTCTTGTTGGGTCATTTACAGAGAAAGATGAACAGCAACACCCCTCTCACATGGACATAATTAATATCCGGTTCCCTGGTGTTCTATTGGTTTTTGCATTGATCTTACTTATATTACATTTACTAGATAAAATGGCTTCAGATGGCGCAAACTTAAGGTTATTTTTCCGAAATAGTTATAGACTTACACCCTAACTTCTGGTGATGAGCCGCATATTTCAGGTGCAGGAACTAAATAATACTATCCACTTTAATGTTAATTAACCGGGATAAGACCTAAGTGTGACATCTATAAACAAAGCAGATGCATCATAGCATTTCACATTTAGAAGAAAACATGTTGTCTGTTACTTATTAAGGAACTTTTAAAAACTTAATTGGAACACGCACCTCTTCACCAAAATACACAGAGAATCATTTCAGTGAATAGTTAAGGATCTGCAGGCGCGGATCCAGGATTTTTTGCAGGGGGGGGGGGTCTAGGTTTGATAATTGCTTAACTAATTGCCCTCCCCCAGAAAAAATTTGGTAAATTAGATTCAATTTGGTTCATTCTGACGTATTTCCGGAGGGTAAATTACAAAATTACAAGTCTAAATCACCAATAAAATCGCATAAAAAAATTTCAAGTCTGAGCGGGGGGGGGGGGGTCCGGATAGCTCTTGGAATGGCTACAGTTGCAAGGAAATGACGGATAATTTTCTTGGGGTTGCCCCGTCTCCGCGGTCAGTGCCCTCATTTTGCGGCGCCCCCCCCCCCCTTTTCAAAATTTCTAGATCCGCCCCTGTTTGTTGATAAGTTACACTCGGTAGGCAACGATTTTGATCAATGTTGTTGTGTTAATGAAAGCAACGTTTCGGACATATTTTCTTTTTTTTTAAATGTAGTGACATACTTCGATGTCACCGACCATCATCCCGGAAAAGGGAATTGGCGACAAAATGGCGGAGGTGTTCGCATGAGCAGATCCGCTCTGTGTACCTATCCCGACGATTATAGCGATACTATTTTTGGGTGCGAATATTATATAGTTTATTTCAAAATCAAAATGTTTTCTTTACCTTATTGTTACAACACTGTAGGTGAGATTCAGTTCATCATAAGAATGTCTATGAGAAAATTACCGATTTTGATTTGGCTTTTCTCTTTAAATATGGACAAGAAAATTACTCCAAACATAATATTGGAATTTGGAAACCATAAACACGTCTATTCTAAGTACGTACACGTTGATCCATTCACCCATTTTCACATACTTTTATACAAATTTCTTTAGTCACATCAAACGTGACAAGCTTCAGACACCTTGCTTTGCTTCATTAATTTATTTTTCTACAAGATAGTAATTCTGCCCTGTCAAGCTAATGCGGCCCTTGGCTTTCTACAAGTAGTTATTATGTGTTCTGAGATGTAATCACTTCAACGAGTCGGGATTTAAAAAGCTTTTATTTAAATAGGTTCTTGAGTTAAAATGGCAGAAAACAATTTGACTTTACCAGTGCATTTCTTGTTGCATGTTTTACAGCTGTCAATTTCAGATACTAAAATTGTCAACGTAGAAGCGGTATGGCTGAAAAAATCAAACCCAAATGAACCTCCACTTTTACCAACAAAGTAATGAAAATATATTTATAGATCACCCTATTAGAAAGCATTGGAGCTATGAAAAAATCATATAACATATATACCGAGCGACAAACGAGACAATATGAACATAAATACAAAGACATGCTCGACCCCAAACGGCAATTGCTACCCAGAATTTTTTTAAGAAATGCCGGTGTCCAAGTCCTGGATTGGCCGCTCTGACCTTAATCCTATTGAACACATCTGGGACGAACTGGGTCGACGTGTTCGTCAGCAAGTGAATCCGCCACTGACGTTGCAGCCCCTTCAACATGCTCTTGCTGAGCAGTGGCGACGTCTTCCTCGGGTAGAGTTTACTAATGTTCTGAGATACACGAGAAAACGTTGTGTGGCAGTACGAGACGTAATATAAACAGTGTCGGATTAAGACCCTCAATTGATAAAAAAAAAATAAAAAAATCGACCAGCATCTCATCTGGTCTTCCGTTCCTTCTGGCTGAGGAGTTCCCCTGAGCTTATTGCGCTGGTCATCTATCGATTCGGGAAAGATTGGAGTGATAGTCCTTTTGGATTTATTAGCAGCTTTCGACACTATTGACCACAGCAACATACTGGACCGACTGTCATCAAACTGTGGATTAACTGTATCCATTCTAAAATGGTTTATATTATGTTGAAGTTAAAAACTCGTCATCAACAATTACAATATGATTTCTCCCAAGGATCCATTTAGGCACAGGGGCGTTATAAGGTTTATCATGGTGGATGCTATACTATTTTGGGGGCCCTCTTTCGCTGGGGTTCCGGGGGAGGGGGTCTTGGTTGATGATTTTCATACTAGTGCAATGGCTGCACTCTCATTCAGTAGTGGATTCGACAGTAACAGTGTAAAGAAAACGATTGACTCGGACTCGGGAGCCTTTCCCTTGGCCAGGGGCGGGGGTGGGGGCTTTTGTCAGATGAGGGACCCTTTTGTCTGCCTTTAGGGTTCTCCCTAACTAGGTTACATTTCATTTTTCTCATCGGTTTTAGCATTTTTCCACCATTTTATTTGTTCAACTTCTTTGATTTTTTTCGCGAGGAGGCTGGCGCCCCCAGCGTCTCAATTATAAAACGCCTCTGTTTAGGCCCTATAATCCTCACAATGTATACTAATACTTTGGATAAACGCATTACATGTAGTGTAGCAAGATTGGTAGAATTTTTCATTATATATATTATATCTTTGAATAATTATTGGATTCACATACATGTATTGCACGGAAGTCAGATCCCATGCACTCAAATGAATGATTGATAAGTTGATTCATAAAGAGTTACAATTTGGTAAACATTCAATTCTTGGTTGATAAAATAACACGTGTGAAGCTTCTGCTTTAAGTTTCCAGTATCCATATTAAGGTGGTTTTCGACGTCATTATGCTAATCAACCGATCCCTATAATTATTTACGTCATATTAATTCACAATTAGATAATTGAACTTCAGAACCTAAAAGCATATCATATCACTGGTCATTCATCAGGCAGACGCTTGATTTCAGAGGGAGAAAATGTAGCAATCTGAATCAGCTTACAAGTGAAAATACTAGACGATCACAAGGCTACTAAGATATGTAATAAGAAAAAATGAGAGCCTACTATCCACGTCTAACAGAAAGACCCGTGGTACTGTATTCCTGATCACAATCTGCTGTGTCCATTTTATGCCGATTTGAAAGCTCCAAAAATACAAAACCTTTCTGCTTACATTGTTACTAAACGTAAGTCAAGATCACAAATCATCTCTGTCTTAAACAAATTGTTCGAGAGAGATATTAACTTTAAAGTCTTATATCTACTCTGGTTTATGTTCAAAATAAGTGTGCCATCATAAACGCCCATTACGGTCAGAAGGCAAATTATTATTCAACGTACTTACCTATAATTTTAACTCATGAGGATCCAGAACCTTTCGATACAGTGCGATACAGTCCATGCATCAATTGTGTGGACTACACTTCCAGAAAATATCGGACAACGTGATTCTGTGCCAGTTTTTAAATCCAAAGTGAAAACATGGTTATTTAGTCACTAGCGCCTTGAGCATTCCCTAGGGGATTGAATAGCTGTAATATACAAATGTCATTATTATTATTACCATCATTAGCAATGTATATGAAATATCAAATTCTTACTGAGTAAACTCCAATCAAATTAGTTGTTTACCTGCCTTCGTTGCACTAAAGGAATCGATGTTATGCGAGAAGTCCAATTTCTGCGTCATAATGGAGTGCAATACGTTGATCAATGGTTTCAAATAGTGAAATATCATACCAGCACAAATACAATAATTACATTATTCAAATTGAAATATCATTTAGTATATAAATAAATAAAAGTAAATATAATTGGATATATTTTAGTTAAATTAGCAGTAAAATGTGTGTCTATTTTCTAACTGTGTAAAATGCCCCTAAACCCTGGTGCAGGTGCGGTAAGTACGCCACGGGTAATCTGCCACTGACAATGATCATAAATACAAATACATATGAACACAAATACAAATACATTATGAGCATAAATACAAATACAAAATAAGAATATAACTACATAGGTCTTCAATTACAATTCAACGACAATAACATCAGAAACGCAGATAATGACAAGATTTTCGATCATAAAACAGCTGCTGTGGACGTGGAGAACCTTAGTTGATTAGCCATCAGCCGGATTTCAAAGCACGGTATTCTGAAACAATTCAGAATCCACCACTACAGTTTGGCAAATATATTACATTTTGTTTCTTTACTGAAATATGTGCTAAAAAATTATAAAGGCACAATTTAGAACTTACGAATTCTTTAAAACAAATAGTATTTAGCTGCCGGTTCTTAATACCTTGCATTACCTCGAGATGCCCCAATAGATTTATTGGCAATGAAAGTGACTCTTTATCAAGGAACGTCATTAAGTCAAATGCTTTATCTCATCATTATTGCTTGTCTAGAATTTGGTTAAAAGACTTTTCGTGAACGATGGCTATTTATTGATGAGACCATATTGCAAACACCATCAATGTCTGACAACAGTAGAAGTATATTGGTCCATCTGAGACCGTTTCCCCAATTTGAAATGCTGATTCTTAAAAATGTATATTATAACAAATATATTATTGTTAAAGGGTATTTGTGTGTGTAAATATTAAAATATCAACACTAGTGTCTAGTAAAACTTATAACATATTTTTACTGCGAGCGGGCCCGACGGCCACATCCTTAGCCCCCCACCCCACTCCCCCCAAAAACATTCCGTAGCCCCCCCCCCCAAATTTTATGAGCTGGCTACGGGCCCGACTGCGAGTTTGGTCACAGATTATCTCATTATATGCATATTTTTTAAAACTGACGCTAATCTGCAATAGGTCAATCTAATATTGTATTCATTTATTGTCCCCCGTCTTGAAACTTTGTGTATATGTTTATTAGGTGAATGCCTTGATGGGGTTCGAAAAGGTAAGCAGAGATAAGCAATTTGATTGGTTGATACTCTGGGACACGATAACTTGAGTTTTAATTAAGTGAGAGTGATGAAACTTGGTGTATAGTTTCATTACATCAATACCTTGACTAAGTTTGAAATTGGACATTCGCTGCTCGGAGCTAGCAGAGCGATAAACAAGCTTACTTGGGGATCACGTGGCTATGTGGGTAAGGCGCTGGTTTGTCCTTGTCAGTAATGCAGAACGGAGGGTCCGACAGGTACAGCTGTCTAGCCGTTCGGATGTATAATTTCATTACACCAATGCTGTGACCGAGGGGTCTGTCAGATATTACAAGAGTCAATGGTTCTTCAAATCTTGAATACCGGTAACTTATAATAATAATTATCTATAATATACACTTACAGGGCCGCAGATAATCGACTATTACCTAATGCCACTTAGTCGGATAGACCTATCAAGTACAATCACATATTTGTATGGAATTACTTCTAATCACTCGACTAGATGAAGTGTTGGCATAAATAAGCATTAATGCCATATTATACTACACCGTATATGATAAATAAAACAATTAATAGATTAATCATACGATTAAGAAGTTCGATACTGAGCATATTTTGTATGGAAAAGTAAAGACTTCAAACTGATTTATCGAGGCTTTGGAACACAATAACTCTCCTTCTAATTAAGGTAGAAATGTTCTAACTTGGTGTGGGTGTCTATAAGGTGACCAGCCTCATGGGTTTTATCTGGGTCCATTACGCGCACGCGAATTATTGAAATAAAAAATTGAACCATACGTTTGTTCTGAAATGACCTAGTTTGTGTCGAGTGGACGTTAAACCCCATTTTTCTCTCTCTGCAAGGTGAATGCCTGGACTGGGTTCGATCATGCGCATTTTTGACTACGGATAAGCAGAGATTAGCCATTTGATTGGTTGAGACTTTGGAACAAGATAACTTTGGTTCCATTTGGGTGAGAGCAATGAACCTTGATTAAGTTCGATTATGAGAATTTTCTGCTAAGGCTCATTAGTGTGAGCGATTTGAAAGGTCAAGACTTTGGAACGTAACAACCCTGTTTTTAAATGCGGTAGAATGTTTAAACCTGATGCAGATGTTCATAATGTGAATGTCTTGATTGAGTTCAATGATTAACCTTTCCCGCTATAAAAGCAAAGCAGAGCTAAGCAATTTCATTGAACGATTCTTTGGAACAAGATGACTTTGGTTTTATCTGTTTGAGAGTGATAAAACCTTGTCTATAGTTTCACTAGCAACACCTTGACTGAGTTCGATTGTGAAAATTGTATGCTTAGACTAAGTATAGATAATCAGTTTGATTGCTCGATTCATTTGGAAAGGATAAATGTTCAATTAATTAAAATATGTTTCATCTATTTATTTCGGGATTTCGGCGGGGGACATCAGCCAAACTATTTGTTTGTTAAATGTTTGTTTTTCTTGTGTATGTGTAAAAAGAATTTGTGCTGTAGTTTATATTTTCCAATTAATTTACAGTAATGACACATGTTGCTGAAGACGGTTCTGTATAAATTTCAATGTGCGACTAGACCACACATTCGGGTATTTCCACTGATGTAAACGTCAGTTTTGATTGAAACTACTTTCAAGAATTTGGTTGAAATGTATACTAAAATATATAGTAGGACATGGAAACAGTGCCAAGACGACCCCGGTTGAATAGCATTACAATCCTTTCTAAATGACATCCGTTTTAGACATTTATTATCCCAATTCCCATGTTGACGACAGTGGTCACTCTATTGACGACATTTCTCATTCGAAAACGTACGGAGTAAATATGATTAATTCGCCAAGGATGATAACGGTCATACCCTTTGGTCAATTTTCAGTATGTACGTTTCTTATTACCAGCTTACTTCCCTTCACTTCTTTTAGTAATTGTCATGTGCCGTGAGCAGTCTTGCTTCCTAATGTGATGAAGTCGATGCCGTCTGCTCTCATTAACGCCCAAATACGCCGTCAACGATACAATGTGTCACTTAACTTGTGACATTATTTGACTATAATGGAAGAATGCCTGCAGGCTGCCACACAAATATACCCACACCTAACTTTCTAGTATTCTATACTTGCGTGTATTGCGTACAAACAATATTACACATAACATAGAAATGATATAAATGTTTATTCCAAAATATAACTATCATGTTAGGTATTTACGTAAGTTGGGTGTAGACTTGCAGACAAAAATTATGTTGCAATAATGTCATAATTACCACTACCCAATTATAATGACGTCAATAATATACTAACGTAATCCGACCAGCGTATCTTTACAATAACAAGCTAAAGATGCATTATGTATGGAATTTATTATAAAAAAAAAACCTGACGGGTCTTGCTTTTACAGTTTAAAAATAGATAATGAGAAATAAAAATAGTGTCACGATTGTCAAGTACCACTGCTTCGATAATCAACAAAGTCTCGATTATTTTGAAAATTGCTCCATTACAGTTTCTGCTGCTTGTGTTTGAAACAGATTTGGAGCACATTAACTTTCTGACCAAATCTCAAATGGGCCTACTCTAATAACGACACCATTTGTTGAAGTTGTTGTGGTCATTACATTCCACTAATGGCGCGGTGTGTTTATTTCCTAATTTCAAATTTTCAAGTTGCATTTCGCTTGGTATTACTGACATGAACAAAGCAATTTTATACGACCACATTGAAATGTGGTCGTATATATTGTCGTCGCCCCCGTCCGTCCGTTCGTTCGTCGGTCCGTCCGTCTGTCCGTCCGTCGGTCCGGCGTCCACAATTGCCTGTGGACGCTCTACAGGCTAAGGTTAATATCCGATTGACTTTAAATTTATACACAGGGTTTAATGTCATAAGACGAAGAAGCCTATTGATTTCTAGCGATTTCCGATAATAACTACCAGAGTTATGGCCCTTGATCACTTCAAAAAAATCTTGTGGACGCTCTAGAGGCCAAAGTTAATATCCGATTGACTTTAATTTTATACACAGTGTTTAAGGTCATGAGACGAAGAAGCCTATTGATTTTCAGCGATTTCCGATACTTAGTGCCAGAGTTATGGCCCTTGATCACTTAAACAAATCTTGTGGACGCTCTAGAGGCCAAAGTTAATATCCAATTGGCTTTAAATTTATACATAGTGTTTACAGTTATGCGACTAAGACGTCTATCGATTTTCAGTGATTTTCAATAATTGCTGCCAGAATTATGGCCCTTGATCACTTCGAAAAAATCCTGTGGAAGCTCTAGAGGCCAAAGTTAATATCCGATCGACTTTAAATTAACACACAGTGTTTAAGGTCATGAGACGAAGAAGCCTATTGATTTTCAGAGATTTCAAATAATTACTGCCAGAGTTATCTCCCTTGATAACTACAAAAAATCTTGTGACGCTATAGAGGCCAAACTTATCATCCGATTGACTTTGGATTGATACACAGAGTTTAAGGTGTTGAAACGAACAAGTATTTTGATTTTCAATGAATTTTGATAACTGAACAGCTAAAACCATGATATTAAATGTTTCATGTATATACTAATTGTTAGCGTGGGGTAACACTTCATAAAAAGCAATCAAATTCTAATGATTTTCTGATAATTACATAATGAGTTGTTACTCTTAATCAGTTTTTAGTGTATTACAAATGTTTCATTAGCGAAAAAAGTAAAAATATGGGACAACCCTTGTTGACTGCCCGGACGATTTAGCTGCTGTGGGCGTATGTTTCGTTGCCTGGCAACCTATCTTTTGTTCAATCAAGAGACATAATTCCGGAAGTTAGGATACGATTATATGGGAATATCGATAAGAACCGAGAACTTGGGGTTATAAAGATATATTTCAGGTTTTATCAAAATCGGTCAAAATTGTGGCCTCAAGAGGGTCCATAAGTTTGATATTCCTTATATATACACTATTTGTGTACGGGATGCGGCCATTTTGTCCGAATGTTTTAATCCAATTTTCAGGAAATTCGAAGTCAAGCGTCATTACACAGTGTAACGGTGATATATTGTTTTTTATTTTTAAAAGTGATAATACTTGTGACCTCTAGAGGGATCATAAGCTGAAAACGCGATTTTTCGTTCAATCAGGGGCAATAATTGAGGAAGTTACATTTTATGCCTCTTTAAGCAGTTCACGGGTTGTACGATTTGTTAAAGACCGTTGACGGTTGATGGCATTTTATTCCGTGAAACCTTAACATTTTAAAACAATTTTTTTTTTTGGTGGGGGGGGGGGTGGATTTAGAATCGAAAACTACTGATATAATCATTGAAACGGGTTAATAGATTTATATATCCTAACATTTGTTTGATAGGCTTAGCCTGGTTATACAGACCTTTATAACCACCTGGAACTGATAATATGGTGGCTGGTGTTGTTCAAGATGGAAAATGTAATTATCCCTCTTTTGATTACTCTTATGAATAGAGACTGATTAATTACTGCTCTTGAAAAGAACAGAAGCCCTTTTCTAGTGTCTCATATGTCACTTTTAGCGACCATTTTTATCTACTTCTCAATTGGCCCTTGGCTATTATTTACATGGCATATAATGAGATGTCCTTCAAAACTGACATCCAATCCACATGAATATCAATCTAGTTAAACATAAAGGGCAAGGAAGCCTTGTGGCTTTTCCTGGCATTCTCAAATAGCAATTCCCAAATAGTCACAACGACACGAACTTACAATATTTTAATTAATAGCATGAAGGCTTAAGAATTTATTTATTCCATAATCTCTGTTCAGTTTTTTATGATAAGATTTTGTGTGAGCAATGAATATATTTATAGAATATATAAATATTGAAGAGTTTTTTACCATTTCATTCCAAAGTTTACACATGTATCTCTCAACACACCATATGCTATGCTTGAATCAGATGATTTCAGGGAATCTTTCGGCACTTACTGCTTCGCCCATCATTTGTTTTACACTCAACTTGTTATTGAAAATTATAATACATAATACTAACACCAATATAGTATAACCATATATCACCCATGATTTAATTTAAGTACCTTCTATCATATCGCATGGAGGGGGGGGGTGGCGATAAGCGGTCTGTTTATTGGTTGGTGCACAACGTTTGATAGATAAGCGGCGTACAGAACGAAGATGAATATAATAAACAATGATTCAGCAAGCGTACGTATAATGCAAGGTATTTTACGGGCGGAACCCGAATCTTCAACGGAGTAAAAACAAGTCTAAGTAAGAGAAAGATACCCTGCCCGTCCCTTAAAAATTGGCTTGTGAACGCTGTAGTGGTTATAGTTTTCCACGGATTTGATAAAGCAGTGTTTGTATATGACAACTTTACAAACATACGGAATGTCAGATCACCCCAAACAGTCCAAAAGTGTCTGGCTGCTGCTATGTTACGCTGCCGTCGACCTTTATACCAAGGTCAAGTCCTTTTACACCGCCATACACTTACCAGACAGCAATGCGCCGCAAATCAGGGGTATCTGCACAGCACACCAGGGGAAAATGTGATCTCGGATGAATCCCGATTCAACCCGAGTATTCCTTTTCTACCGACGTCGGTATGGACGCTTTGCTCGTACCAGCGTGCTGGAAAGGGATCATGTCGGGGAAGGTGGCGTCATGGATTGGGCAGCTATTAACGTCAACTTCCGGTCCCAATCGATGGTGGTCCAAGGCAATGTTGACGCCATTCTTCGTCCGCTGTTGCTCCATTGCTGGCTCATCAAGGCGTCCGTCAACAGCATTACAACGCCCGATCCCAGGTTGACAAGAGGCTTTCTGAACAATCATCATGTACCTGTTACGGATTGACGCCCTATGCTTCCTGAAATAAATCCGATCGAACACCTTTCAGGGTGAACTTGGACGACAGTTTCGAACTCTAGCCGTGCCACCACGAACTGTGGCAGAGTTTGCACAGCCAGTCCAAAATCATTACCAAAGAATCAACAGCGTGTAGTGAAACATCTGTGCCAGTTAATGCTAAGGCGACTGCGGGCATGTGTAAGAGCTCCGCCAAAGCCATCCAAGGTTGCAACATATTACCCTTTGCTCCAATGTGTGCACCCCCCCCCCCTTCGACAAAATGCTGGATCCGGCCCTCAGGGTGGACATTCCCGATATTGACTTCAGCTGATCCCTACTTTGTTTCAAGGTTCTCTGACGTTTCGGATTTGTGCATTTGTAGTGAATTCTTTCATGAAATTATCCACAGATGCTGGTTATCTCTACTTTGTCAATTGTTATGCACATTTGTTGCAATAAATAAACTTTCAATTTGAAGTTGCGTTTTTAATGGCTTTGGAGCAGTTATTAGATAAGATAATTGATGGCAGTCATATATGAATGAAATATTATCGTATAGATTACAACATTACACACAATAATAATTACACTAGTTAGTATAACAGCAGCATCATGTTTTATTCCCTGGTATCTGCTTCCAACTAGAGAATATATCTTACGGATATTTTCACAAGCACGGCACATTGTTTCACGGATTGTAAGACGATTTCATATGACGTACACAATGAATGCATCCAGCATTTTGGTTTAAGTTGAAAACTCCCCAACCCCATTATAATTACGTCTGTCATACAGTTTGCTTTCAAGATAATGAAATGAGATTTAACACCCAACTGTTCTGCGCTGCTTTACTGGGCTAATGGAAGACAGGCATACGCCATACAGTGTGCTACGAGGCTACAGTTTTAGACGGATTCTTTTCAAATTTGCAGTGAAGCATTGTGGTCATGAGAGGACGAGGATAAACCCCATCGATTCTAAGCGTTCCGCGACTTTCCGTTCCGAATTTACCCCCCCCCCCCCCTTTGCACCGAGAAAGGCTATGTGAACAGGATATAGGCTATACAGTTCTGTCATTAGATAAGAGAAAACGAAAAAAGAATAGAAATTAGTTTTTGGATTTGTCAGATATCCTTTCATATAACAACCTTTTGTATTCGAAAGAATTATCAGTGAGCTGAAATTCGACCGTGTATCAGTTATCGCTTATTGCTTCCGTCGTTTATATTGAAGAAAAGCTTGTTTTCCAATTTTTTGTATCACTTCAGTTTCTTGAAATTTTCGTTACATATCTATCGTAGCAATGATCGCCGCATTACACATATACTATTCAAAAAAAGTAGGGGATATTTGATTTTGGGGGCATAATACTAAAATATGCAAATGACTACGAAAAAGGTCACTATAGAACCTAACAGAAGAAACATTTCCAGTTACATGTGACGCCCAAACGCACCAATAGCTACCGCATGGAATGCAGGTGATGCTTGGGATCATCATGGGGGTCCAACCCAAGATTTGCACGACTCTGACTTTGAATGTTACAGTCATTGTGGCATTGAATTCCAGGGTGGAAGCATCAGTTTAATTGTTTTAGTGACCAGAAAACAAATTTTGATATGCGTCGGCTTACCCAAAATGAAAGGTTACGTGCCCTTGGCATGCTATAGATCGGCACAACACATGCGGTTGTGGCGCGGACGATGAATGTTTCTCAGTCTGTCATAAGCACGCTATGGTCCAGATACCGTGATACACAATCTGTACAGGACAGACCACGCCCAGGTCGACCAAGGGTCGATTTATCCGCACCTTGGCCTTGAGAAATCGTGTCATCACAGCAAATCAGATCAGCGCTCGTCTTCAAACAGACTGCATAGGGGTCACCTTCGCGCCCGACGTCCTCGCGTGGTCCCTTGTTTGAGAGATCATCACATTCAGGCAAGACGTCGTTGGTGTAGGGATCGTCAACACTGGGATAATCGACGCTGGAGCAATGTGATGTTTTCAGATGAGTCAAGGTTCACTGTTGAGTTTTTGGACAGACGTAGGAGGGCGTGGCGTCGTCGAAACGAGCGCTTCCAAGACGTTAACGTCATCAGACATGATCGATTTGGGGGTGGTTTTGTTATGGTGTGGGGAGGCATCACTGTTGCTGGAAGAACGGCTTTACATGTTGTTGCAGGGGGTGTTACAGGCCAGTACTACCGGGACAACATCTTGGCAGTCCATGTTGTGCCGTCCGCACGACGTCATGGCCGCCGTTTCATCTTCCAGGAAGACAACGCAAGATGTCACAGGGCCAGGATCGTTACAGGTTACCTTCAACAACAGAACATCACCACATTACCTTGGCCAGCACTGAGTCCCGACCTCTCCCCCATCGAGCATGTCTGGGACATGCTTGGACAGAGGCAACGTCAACGTCAACAACATCCTGCCAATGTCCAAGAACTTGCTCCTGCGTTGCAACAGGAATGGGACAGTCTGGACCAAAATGACCTTAGACGTCTCATTAAGAGTATGCCACGTCGGATCAATGATCGTTTGGCAATGCTTGTTTGGAGGATTTACCCGTTACTGACTGTGTTGTGATGCTGTGGTAACTTTGCTGTTTGACCCCGGGTATCATTTTACCCTTATAATGGTCAGTCTGTGTCTTACTTAGTCTAACGATCATTTGGAATAAATCGATGAATGTGAACTTCATTTCATTTTGTCATTTGTTTCTTCGTCAGTTTCATTAGGTGACTTTAATAACACTTAAAAATCAAATATCCTCTACTTTTTTTGAATAGTATATATTAACAAGTTCTGTCACCAAATGTGACTGACATCAATGTTGTGCTTTCAGCCATTAGAGGATGACCGATGAACATTATCGTTAGCCAGTGTACCGTGACCTTCCATTCAGAACTCGTCCTCCCCATCCCTGTTAGCGTGTTAGAAACAACAACTTTTTAACAATTTTGTATGGAACAGTAAGACTGTGAGAAGATTAATGAATGATTGTAAATCTTGATTGAGTGCTACTCTCGATTCTTGTACTGAATGTAACAACATCATAACACGCGAGAATGATATTTTCACTATCCCATAAACTCACCTCTGATCTATTCTCTCAAACGTAAACTGGAAATGTGTAAAATCATTATTTTATGCCATAAACATGGATCATAAAATGTTGATTTGAAAAAGCTTGGGTCTTGCAATTCTGTGGAAACGACAACGAGCGCGCTGCTACGTTAATTCAAGAATGTACGAATACCAGAGCCACGCTTATTTAGTCGTCGACTACGCGCTGCGGGTTCGTGTTTCAGATGGCCCAATATTGAACCTTTACTGACTTTTGATTTTTCACCTATCGTGCAGGTTAAACGCAGCTTCGTTTCACTGTAATGTAAAGTTGTGAGAGAATTCAACATTTACCAAATGACCCTACCACTTACGAACTCCTCCCTGTGGACTTTCGTATGGTAAATAAGAACTGTAACTTTAACTGAGAAAGTCGAGAAATATCATTCTAAAGAAATTATGAATATCAGTATATTTATTGAACCCCGTATGACCAAGATAAAATGATATAATGCGTTAACTACAACTAATCTCGGAAAGTCGGAGTTATATAATAAATAATTACAGGTGGAGTAAGTGATAATAAGTACTATACGTGTACTTATTGGTTACTACATTAATTATATATACTGTCTGGTGGACATATCGATTCTTTGTGTTCTAGGACGAATGTTACAATGGTTTAACTTCTTTTCATAGCAAGACGTTGACGGGACATCGCCAGGCCAACACTAACTGTTCTGCCTAAACGCCCTTCTTCGAATTAATTTTATATGCTCATCGTATAAAGTTGAATGTTGTAAATATTCTACCGGGAACAGTTATACGAAGATTTTGTGCCGCCCAATAAATCAATACGGAGTTTACTGAAGTTAGGTCTTCAGGTAAATTGCTGTTCTGTTATAAAATGGTATAAACGCATCCCGACGATATTAGCAAGATAAAACCACTTCCATCGATGATGATTACATCATCCAATTTCACATTCACGTGCAGGATCTTAGTTTTAGCATTGTTTATCTCTAGATCGCCGGTGTTGCAGACTATTCGTTTAACAGCACGTGTTATTAGCTAACGTCCACCGGATTACTTTTACGGTAACAGACTGAGAGAGATCTGTGTTTTCGACCTAGTCGTCGTGTGCTTCTTGTTCAAGTTTCTGGATTAATCTCACAATCTCAGTATGCGCGTTACAGCACATTGCCGAAGTGTTGATGTCTGTGGGTTGTAGCCTATTCCAACACTAACGACGAAAACTCAGATAATTTAAATTGTACTTTTAATAAACATGTGTCCAATACTGGTTAACCGTCAAAATAACGAGATAGGTATCGCTAGGGCAAGCCGGTCACCAGACTGAAGTTACAGTAGAATATAGAACATATATACAAGCTTAGGATTAAAATAATTATATAATGATATTTGATAAGATGTTAAATTGTACATAGGAAAAAGATGTTTAAATACAGAAGACGATATGGACATAGCAAGAACGCTTGTTAACTATAATTCCGTAGCATATTACATAGTTACATTAAGTATAAAGTTGAAAGATTAGTGAGATATCAATTCGGACATTGGTCAATTACTACTTTAACTAAAATCATATATAATAAAATATATACAAAGATACATGTGGCACTGTAACACAGCATTATTATTTTCCAATTTGTTGACATTTCCATCATACCAGCCGTGTTCTTTAAATCGTATACTGCGGTAACTGTCATTTTAGGACTGTTCCATCATTAATCTTATGGTTTATATTTTGTATATTAAGAACTTTTATGTGATATATCATTTTCTAGTGTTTCCACAATTAAACCAACCAAGACATACCCACAGTTTTCAAGGGGTGATTGGGAAACAGGCATACAGGGACAGGGCTTATTGTCTCATTGGCCAAAAGCTTTAAAAATTCTGTTAAAATATGTAGCCTTAATTGCGTTCACAAGGCATCAAATCTTCGACATTGAAAACTCGATTTATTTGTCAATTTAATTCAACATTGATGCTATGATCTTATCGGGAAAAGATGGGTTACTGATGTCCAATATTTAAGACAAAATAAACATTTTACCATTGGTACACGAATCGTGTACCATAATGCGTTTCAGTCCCAGTTCTAGCAATAGACTCGGGGAACGAGGCTAGATACATGGCACCAAATGTAGACTGGAATAACCGGACGCTAGAAACTTAGATTCGATTGAGACCAATGGCTTATTTCGCGGAACATAACTGATTTGAAGTAAGAGTAAAAACGGAAACCTTGACTGTAAATCAGTTTATATACATTCATATTACAGTATTATATGCGCTGCCACCCACTTCTGCCAATTTCTAGGTTACAAAAGTTAGCGATTTAGCTCCTATAAAGTTAACTTGTCTGTAGTCTAGCTGTTTCACACCAAATGTCAGTTACGTATTTTGGCAGATTAGTCTATTGGTATCGGTCATGTATTGATCGATGTACAGTAGTTTATTGCTGAGGCATAGCGTAGGCAAAAGTATTGGAATCCAGTCCTGTACTGGGCCCACCTGTTTCCGTGTCCTTGACAAGTGGGCCTAAGCTCATTAAAAAAGTGAGCCTAAGCCTATCAAGAAAAAAGAGAAAGAAAAAAGAAAAAAGAGAAAGAAAGGTGAGGGAGAGGAAAGAAAAGGAAGGAGATGACACGGACCAGGAGAAACAAAAGATTGGAAGCTTTGGTCTGAAATGTTTGGAAAATCGGTTTGCGGTTGTCAGCTTTCCAAATTTTCCTGGGGGGAGATCACCTTTTAAAACCTGTACCTTAGGAAATGAAATGAAATGGGATTTAACGTGCTACTGTTCTGTTCCTAATATGAGCTGATGAAGACGGTGTACCTTAGGGCCGAGCAACAAACGTTTTAAAAAGAACGCCAGTCTTCATCTCCAATGGGGGTGGGGGTCCATACATGGTTAGTTCCACTTGTTGGTCTCTCAAAGTAAACCGGCGCCAATGTATGTAAACCCGAAACTGTTTCGGGCATTTCTGGGGTTTTTTCCTGTTATCGAGCCCAAATATAAGACTAATTTTACTTTTCTTTTAATTGAATCACGAATTTGTAGTGAGTTGACTATGGATTAAAAAATTCTGTCTGGGGCCACTCTACCTTGAGCTACATTTTTCGGGCATCGATTAATACTTGTGAATGCAGCTGGAACAGTCTGATTGGATTGTTGGAATTCAGAGTGGGATTTTGGTTATAAAACTATTGGATACTTTTGGAGTTGCTTACACGGACTAGAATAGCAGAAAACGCATTTGCGGTAGTTTTCAAAATTTTCTCTGGAAGGGTAAGACCCCAAAACCAAGCGATGATTGATTGGTTGTTTGGAATTCTGGTCAGCCAGGTAGGCTATTTTGGATCAAATTGAAGTTGCTGTATTCACAGATTGGAATAGCAGGAAAATGCGTTTGCTGCAGTTAAATTTTCAAAATGTTCACGGGCTGAAATAGCAGACAAACGTGTTGCATCCGTCAAATACTCCAAAAATTTCTTTTAAGGGTGTATGTGTGTGTGTGGGGGGGGGGGGGCATACATCGCAAACTCCGCTTCTTCACTTCTCGAGGAAGACTGGCGCAGCTCTCTGTAAACCCGAAATTTCATTTTTTTCCGAGCATTTCGGGATCTTCCCCTCGGACGCTTACGGCTGGCCCCCGGATCCATTCACTTGATTTGATATTTTTAGCAGGTTAATCTTATAGGTTTTTGTTTTTCTTGTAGTGCGGTCCCCCTGCACTTACTATTAACTGTCATCGAGTATAAAAATAACGTGTAGGTGAAAAATAATGGGGGTAGTACATCACATGCATCACGCACTATTTTCATCCCTTCGGGAATGGTAATAAGTTATCAGGTCACCTAACGAAAAAATTGACCCCAAATTTGAAGTTCACTTCCAAACGACTCAATATTTTGGGCTGAAACTTTCAGACAAGGTAAATACATCACCCCGTATTTTGGAGTGTAGTCTCGATCTTCATTGCTACCGTTGTTGTGGATTTTTGAGTTAAATTATTAACTGCCAATCGTATCTATCTCAGCCATTTGATGATCTAGAGAGTTGGTTATGGGGTTGCCATGTACATAAATGCTTAAATAAATAGATGTATAACATCTAACACGAGAGAAAATAGATCTTGCCTACTGCGTCTTAAAGTGGGAAATTAAAGGCGACACCCGCCTGTAACAGCCTTCTCAATCCAAATACAAACCCTGTCTTCCATTAGCCCAGGTTAGGGGCAAAAGAATAGGACGTTAAACCCCATTTCATTTCCAAATACACGCTTCTACTGGTGCGTATGGATAGTGCTAGTATTGATATCGCAGACAAACTTTCCATGATGGACAATGTAAACTTGCAGGCACGTGTCCCGTCGGCAAGGCAACATAACCTTAGTTAAACATACATTATGCAAGAGCCAAATCAACATATTGTAAGTCGTTATTACGGCTTTGGGTGTTATAGAAATTATTAATTAGACCAGTATTTACCGGACAAGCTAAAAATCAACTCTGTGGATCCTCTCGGGAGGTTTGAACACAGCTCGGATCTAAACAGTCGTCCATTTAAAAATTAAATCAGTAAATGGCTTACCAAGCTAACGTTTACCGTTAGTCATTGATGGTGATGAAAGGCCTGTCAAGCGACGGTACCATTGCCACTGAGAATGTTACATGATAATCGAGAATATGTGGGTGGAGTTGTCGTCTGTCAATCAAACGATCGACAATTCCCATAGACGGTGCAGACACAGTTGATGCCTATGTCTTGTCCAAATCTTCAATATTTTCTTATTTATCATATATTTTGAATTATTATACCTAGAATGGACAACTCTTTATTAAACTCTTAACTAATGTATTTTTAACACGATCTCAGTCGGTTTCGGTTAATAGAATATTTAATGACGTCTGTAAAGTTCTAGTGACACATATAGTCTCTATCTTATCGTGTTCAGTGAATTCTAATAAAATAATTGGTTCCATTATTCGCTAGAAACTTGTCGCCTAAAGGTTCTTTAATATGTTTTAATTCTAATTTATCGAAAGTCACGCCAAAGCTTTCCTAAATCGCCACCATCTTTGTGAAGCTGTAGAAAAATCACGCAATTTACATTTTTGATATATTATAATAGCTCAGGCCAATTTTAATTCAATTAACGTCTGCTGTTCTCTCTCAGTAAAAGTGAAGCGGAGAGCAGACGTTGTGAAGATTATGTAGTGCTTTTCTTATTTCTCTTTGTCTGGGGAGTTGATATTTTAATGAAACCATTTCCTGTGGCAAATATATCCCCATCCTCAAGGCGTAATCTTTGTTTAATTAAATTAAAAGAAGCTGTATGCAGATTTTGTTTTAATGATTAAGTTTACACTTTTAGTGTTAAAATGACCTTGTCTATTTAAAAACGTAAAAGTAAACTGAACATGTTTTATCTGTATTTACCTCGTTTTCAAACCATAAATTACATCTTGTTGTCATAGTTTCTGTCAAAATGTTCTACGCGTATTTAATGTTTCTCACTTTTCCAACATCTATTTTTTGTTGTTGATTGTCCATAAAAGATACACTTCATATTAAGAACTGGTCCGACAACTGTGTTGAAAATAATTCCTTTGGCGCTTAGTTCTCGCTCTCTCATTTATTTTTCGAAGGCTTATTGATCTAGATGTTTGCTAGTTAGACACTGGCAATATTTCAAGAGCGGGTAATCTTCCAAGTCCTGCATGCAATTCTAAGAACGTGATAAATTTATTCACAAGCTTTTACCCGCAGTCACGTTCAGTACTGTGGATAATGTCACAGTTCATTTAATAAATTACATTCCAACAAAAGTGTTACTCATTCCGCTATCAAATTTTAAACGAAAAACGACAATTTATATCTAGAGTAGCGCCAATATAGTGCTTTCGATTCCCGGCAAACAATCGCTTTCTGAAATCAGAGTGATGATCTCGAATTGGGGTTTGGTGGAATTCGCAATATTTAACTACCCAAATAAACTTTGATAATAGTTGTCATTCAGGGTTAGATGCTCGATCTTCACACTGGTTTTTTTTGCAAGGCTGTTTGTGTTTATTACATATTTTTATCATAATAGTTTATAGTTTATTGGTATTATCTTTAACATCATCTTGGTAGACGCCAATTTTTTTTATAACCATTGCCTTCTGTTACGATCATCGACGTCGCCCGAATTAAATGCTGATAATAGTAATGATAACAAACGACAATGATAAGGCTAACATAGCTATTATTTTGTGCATTTAAATTCTACTTTCCATCGCGGGAAATGTTTTTTGGGTTAAGATTTATTGGTTTTACATAGTCCTGACCTTTCTCCAGTAATAATTACTCTTATAGAAAAGACACATTTGTGTTTTCAGGTTAAGGAAGATTAAAGAAAGAACACAGGTGGTATTAAATGCATTTTATTGATTTTCACATGAGATTGGTGTCTTTAGAGACATGAGCTAATAATTACAATATACGTGTAATTAATTTAACATTATTCGTATTCCCTAATTATAAATATAATGGTAAATTCTTTCTTATCTTATTTCATTAGTTTCTAAGTTAATGGGAATTTTCACTTTCTTCCATCTAATTCGTTATATTACATTCTCTTGGTTTTAGAGCCGAAGACGCTGTTGGTGTTTTTTGTTTTCAGGTGTATTCGCTGTGTTAATTAAAATAGTAACAGACAACATGTTTCAAACAACATGTTATGCTCACAAAACCGATACTGGTGGTTGTGTGTGTGCGGCACTGGAGGGCCGGTGTGGGCCTAGTCTGAACGTTAGTCTCATTACACTCACCTGTAGGCCTACGTCCAGGGAACTTGTGATTGAATCCTTGTCAAAAAATTGGTCGCCCCAGTCAATTTTACTGGGCAAATTTGTACTGCTAAACGGTCGCGTGTCAATTCCTGTGAATGCCTGACCAATGTAAATGAACATCTTATTGAGAAAATAGGACCTTGTTTACCTCGCTAAAACCGGTATGAGAGACACCGCACGCTGTTAAAAAACACGCCCCCTCTTCTATCCGATTTGACCGACTTCATTGAAAGGGTAACGCACAAATTTACGAACTCGGGCAAATAACATGAAACGAAATTTAGGTAAGTCATTAATTAACTTATCAAGACCATAATCAACTCTCGATGTCATCGCCAGTCTGTGACATTTACTGGATTAGGATCCGATTTGCTGCCCAACTTTCATTCATGATTTAATCATGTAGTGGATAATTGAGACTATGTTTTTTTTTTATCCTTCCGAGTCCCACTTTAGTAACGATGATCGAGGCTAGGCCGAAAATTCGATCGCTAAATTGGTTGGTTCAATGTGGATCAATTTGACTGAAAATTTCATCAATTCCCTTTACATTGTCATGTTTTTTAAAAACTATTATAGTAAAAACTGCCAGCTCTTTATCTAATCTCCTTTAAGGTATCTTTAACTCAACAGTCGATTTTTATTTCTACCCCATCTCACTTCACTTATAACCATGGCAAATTAGGTAATTAAAAAAAAAACGAAGGGGCTGCTATCAGTTATGACCAGTTGAAACAAGCGGTTGCCATACAAGTGCAGGATAAGCCCATATTTTGCAGGAAATGTATGGGGAAAGGGTAACATCAAAAGGACTCATCCCCCCATTCAAGTTCTTTTGATCCTTAAAGTGTAGTCCTTGGTTACTTATCCACTTAACGGTAAGTTCACACCAATCTGACTGACATTAATTCAGCTATCTTCACTCAAAGTGGTAAAAATAGACTTGCCGTAAAATGGATATAGTAACAGTTAGTTGGCTATACGTATATGAAATGTTGGCTATACGGGATTTTTCGTCTTACTTGGTCTTTAACATATTCGTTGAGTTTCCTCGGAATGGGACAATTGTAGCCCATACATATTTCACATTTGCCTGAAAAGCAGGGGCTATAGCATTAGAATGTACAGTATGATGCTTACTGAACTCATCCAAGAACTTAACACATAGATTAAGTTTCATCTCATGAATTGGACAAAAATTGTCGCGTCGGGAAAGTCCATAAATTTCATTGACATTTCACATTTTGCGTAAAAGGCAGGGGCTTAATGCGCTCCAAAGTTGAACTCATCCAAGAACTAGTGATACTCATCCAAATGTGGTGAATTTGTGACCTGTAGATGGACCACAACCTGAGCATTACATATTTTTACACTATTTAAGGATAAAATATACCTTACGGTTGAATTCGGATACGGCATATATCAGTACTTTATAGACGTAACTCATACATCATAGCTTGTATATTACAGTAGCTTGTTTATTGCAGTGTAGCGTGTATATTACAGTAGCTGGTGCATTACACATCCATCAGTGGACTACCCATGGTAGACTGCAAGTGTAATTCACATAGACCAATAGATTGTACGTGTAAAAGACAGAGACTAGTATATTGCATATTATAATACACACACACAAGTATAATAAACATAGTTTAGTATTGCACTGTAAATATATTATGTCTGCGAAATGATTTAGGTGGAAGCTATTTCACACAAACACTCCAATACAAGGTGTATTGCGACTGGTGTAGGAATTGGGACTAAGAGAGAAACATTACTACAGGAAGCCGGGAGTTGCCCCTATCTCTAAGAAGAAAAGAAATAGCGACAATATATTGGGCAACAGATCCCCAACTTTCGTCAGCTTAAAGAAGACAAAATATGTAAGAGATTCAAGAAAGAAAAGCTTCGGTCAGGGTATCAGAGAAACAGTCAAGGAACTACTACTGCAGGAGCTCGTGATAAATGAACACGTTCCACCAGCTGCTGTCGCCCCTTGGACACTCCCGATACCTACAGTTAATCTAGATCTACTTCAGAAAACCGACAAGAAAAATAACCCCATTGCCACACGTGCTCTATCCACAGATCACCTGGAAGACAACTGGCCGTCTGATGACTGGGAACATGTTTATACGGATGGCTCTCGCAATCCTGAAAGAGGCACCAGCTCGTTTGGAATATACCAGTCAAACGGGCAACAAGGAATAATCAGGAAACTGCCCAATAACTGTTCGGTGTACACTGCAGAGATTGTGGCCATCCGTGATGCTATATCATGGATCTCCCATCAAAAGACTGGTAAATACGTCATCCCAAGCGACTCTCTGAGCAGTCTGATTTCAATCCAAAATGACAACTCAGACTCAAGACCAGAAGTCATTTTGGAAATCAGACAACTGTACCAGAGGGTCCTAGAGAAGGGCAATAAACTAGAGCTCATGTGGATTCTATCCCATGTGAATATTAGAGGGAACGAAGAGGCAGATCGGCTCGCCAACGAAGGTCTCAGTGACACAGCACTATTCCGCACCATAGACTATAGCACCACGGAAATCTACAGTATGGTTAAAAGACAGGTCAATACATAATGGGAAATAAAGCTCGTTGAACTTGACACATACAGATTTCGGCTGCATGACAAGATCTACACAAAGACAGCGATCAATCACCCTAGAAGAGATGCAAACTTATACACTATATCTCAAAATGGCACCTAAAGACTGATCCCACAAAGATGACATCAACCAATCCAGAAACAACTACCAAATAATTTGTTTTTATTATTACATATTAATGTAAGTGCCGCAGTAAGTGCCCTCATTTTGCGGCCCTTCCCCCACCCCTTTTCAAAACTCCCAGATACGCCACTGTTGCACTTGATTGTTGACGAGTTTGAGGGTTAGCTAGCCCCAACCTTAATTACATCTCGTGACATTCGACGAAATCTGCAATGAACCTTAGTTGTTAGTAGTTGGTATTTGCGAAGCTCTATTTTTACTGATTATTTTCTTGTGCATTATATACTTGGTCTTGCATAGCTATCCAACATAAACAACGGGGAATAATTCATCAACCTATTTACAAGCATTATCTTTAAATAATACTATAAATTTAAGAAAAAAATGTTTATTTCAAGCAGAAGATATAAATATATAAAATAATGCAGGAGAAGTTAGTCGTGTTAAAAAAAAAAAAAAAAAATCGACGTCGCTAATGGAAAAAAAGTGACGCGATGTGTGAGGGCTGTGCCATTTCCGATTGTGCCGTGTCGCTTTGCACAAAATAATATCTGCAATAGAACACCAGCCATTTGTTGTCAAAAAAGTTTTCTGGACAAGCATCTTTTGTTCTGATTTGTTGTAACAAAAAGCATTGTCGAAAAATTGGGGCCTAGCTATTTTATTAGACAATCTGTATTCATATATTGATATTTTTGCTGACAAAGTTTTACTGACGGTAAATGATCTACATCAAAAACATTATTCAATTTGAGTATAAAGTAACTAATGTTAGTATGAAGTACGTGATGTGTTTTAAGATGAAGACAGTCGTGTAAATGTAATTTAGCAACTAATGGTTATATGACATTTATTTCATTTCGCGTCGTATAAAATAAGTCCATTTGGTAATCATCCTGATAATTTAGTTTTAACTGTTTCTATTTCAATTTATAAAACCGCCATTTTGATTTCAGAGGAGATGTATCGCTTTAGGCCTACTTGAAATTTTGATGAGACTCATGCGCATCACCCTCTTTTCATTAGCATTCTAAAATAGTAAGCACGTGAGTACTGTTGAACAAATATCATAAAATAGTAAACCAGCGGTTGCCAGGCAAGATACGTCCCCATTTTGCAAGAGGGGTTGAGAACAAGTTTTTAAAAAAGCGATTTTTCATACAATCAGGGGCCATAATCCAGAAAATTATGGTCTGAATGCGCAAAAAAAGAACTGGGATTTTAGGAATTTAAAAAGATATATTTTAATTTTGATAAAAATCGGATAAAATTGTGATTTCTAGAGAGACCACAAACTTGGTATTACATACTTTTTTTTTTACAATATTTGCGTGCAAGGAGTGGTCTTTTGTCCGACTTTCACAAAATCCGATGTCCACCTCCATTCATGTGTAACGGTGATATATTTAAAAATTTTCTTTTTAAATTGAAAACAAATTGTCCTTTTTAGCGGGCACACGAGCTAAAACTGCGTATTCCGAAGCCAGGGGCTCTAATGTGTGATTATCGAAAGGAACCAAAATCTTTGTGATATAAACATAAATCTATTTGTATACGAAGTGCGGTCATTTTTTCCGGGAGTTTTGGTCCGATTTTCACGATATTCAAACTAAACCGACATTATGGTGTAACGGTGATATATTTGAAGTTTTTTTTAAAATTTAAATCGGATAATAATTATGACCTCTAAAGAGACCACAAGTTTTTACGATCCTATGTATGCGCAAATATTAATAGTACCCAAGATAATTGATTTATAAATAGTGCCCACAAGCTAAAAACGTGATTTTCGAACAATCAGGGGTCATAATAATCCACGAAGTTATGGTCCTATACATGCCGATATCGACAGGAGTGGGTATCTTCGGGAGGTTGACCTATATTTCAAGTTTCATCAAAATTTGATAAAAATTTCGACCTTTCGAGTATTAACAGATTGTGGTCGGACGGACGGACGGACGGACGGACAGAGGCGACGGCATATTAAGTCCACGTGAAATGTGGGCGTATAAAAAAAATTGAGCTTACAGTGCAAAGGTACAACACATTTTGTCATCTATATGAACTCCTTAAACGAGATTTGGTTACAAAGAGTAAGTATACTCTCTCTCGTGCACGACAGCGGTCTGCACTGATACTTAACTATATCGATAGTATGCACTCAGATTTAATTAAAGACCACACACAAATTAACAAATAAGCTGTTGGAATAGGTTGATCGCATGTCAGTTCCATCTGACTCTGTTCCTTTTTTCTATAGAACTATTTTATAAGTGGATCCGCCACTGACATCCAATATTTTTTGATCACGCCTAAATTGTCATTTCTAAAGATTAGACACGATAGCTGAATAAGTCTTTTTTAAATATTTTCTAAACCCTTGAACATCAATATTTCTAAAAAAATGACCCCCTCGTTGAATTAATGACAATTCTGTTAACTATTAAGCTTGTATTTTGCTCAGCAGAGCAATAACATTCGCTTCTCTTCGTTACAATTAAATGGGGCAATATTTTAGACTATGAATTTAGAATGTACCTTGTACCATGGAACTAAAAAAAAACATTACTTCAATTCTAGATGTTTTTAAATCAATGTGTTGTCACAGAAACAACTACGAAACTTGTCACGTTTGTATTTTATTCTACAAAACTACAAAAATCAATGTGTTTAGATTTTATTTAGGTAAGATAATTGATTTTATCGATGTTAAATAGAGATTGATTGTATCGTCGACTCAAATTGTATTGCAAAGCAAGTTTAATGAGCAGAATTACTACTGTCTATGATTATCACTAACATACCATTTGTTTCCTGTCAGACTTAACGACCACCACCTACTTTATATTTAACATTGATTTTATAAAACAAGTGATTTAACAGGAAGCAAATGTTTCTCTGATTACGTGTTACAAGTAATAATTACAACGTTAAAATGGTGGCGAAAATATCACCGACAATCGTAAATGTAAGAGGTGCAAATTTTTGTGCAATCTAATTATTGTGCCCCCCCCCCCTATATAATAAATCCTATGAGCATAGAATAGACACACAGGTATTATTAAATATAATTTACGATAGTTGATCGACCAAAGGAGAAACTCCTTTCATTGAAGGAAACTGGGAAATTCTGCGTGGATTAGCCAAGAAAAGATAATATTATGTTATAGATGCGTAGTTTAGATATTATCATATTCAAAATTGAAATAAGTCAAGAGTATCAGCAAGGAAACCACTGTTGTTGGTTCTTGTGATTTCTAAAATCATTTCTGTCAGAATGTCTTGTCGGTGTTTACTATTAGGACAACTTTGGCCATATTTAAACCATCCATTATGTGTTCAATATTTTTGATGAAATCATTTAAACTTAGGATATGGTGGGCCTTTCGGTCACCTCTTGCAATACTTTGAGTGCTATTGACGAAACATTCTAATTTTTTGTTGTCGGTCCTTGTTGGTTATTAGTAACACAGTTGAATTCAAACCCAAAGCTTTTTACAAAAAAATATTTATAAACAAACAGTTGTCGGGGAAATTTAGGGAGTTGCTTTTAGAAACTCGATAAACCTGCCACCGTATCAGACGATTGTTTTATTTTTTAAATATCCTCGTGGTTTAACAGGAGTTACGTCATAACCTCTATAGTCTGTTTTCAGGCGAACAGACTAGCGTTGATCACATGTGCCTGTAACGTGACTAAGTATACATACATTTTGTATGTCCAAAGTCTGTTACGTCCATGTTCGTCATACTCCTCGCAGTGGTTTGTTTGATTATACATAATCCCACTCAACACTGCCACAACGAAAGCAAATTTCTGTTCCGAATTATGACTGCCCGATTAACAACCAATACCTAACTGCGTAGCAATATTATTCGGGTTTAAACAGAGTTTCAAATTTGTTTACATAACGCTTATTACGCCCAATTAACAAGAACAGGGCAGATTATTTCAGAAAAACTAATTTGCGTGACAAACGGGGCTATCCAAATACTATTTGGAGATGAACAATGCCCCCCACCCCACTCCTACGTGACTAGGCGTGGGGTCGTCTGTCCAACCACGCGGGTTTTTCCTCTGGGTTGCCCGGTTTCCTCCCTACGCCCAAGCTAAACATTGAAATAAAATTGAACCATATGTTAGTCCCGAAATGACTGGCCTAACTTGCATCCGATCATTTCCTCGCCGACTATAGCACACAGAGACGGCCGTTTGGCACGCGAGTAGGGTGGGTGTTGATTCGTTTGTTTGCGTCCACGAGACAGTCCTCTCCCGCACTCGCCTGTTTTTTTGCCGAATCCCGAATAACGTGCTGACTCAACACGACGTGTCTGATAAATTATACAAATGTAATAAAATTAAATTATGGACAGCAAACATGACATAAGTGTTTTTGTTTTCAGGGAATACGGTATCGCAAGCGTGTGGTTGTAAATTAATTAACGATAAAATAGAGACAATGCAGTTAATTCTTAATACAATATCGAATACAACCTGGGTGGAAAATACTAATATTCTTGTTGACAATATACTGTAAATAATATTTGTTTTGTTCTCATCTGGTTGACCCTCACTATTTTATCGGTACATGGTAATCAAAATAATATCGTGTAGCAATCGAATCGTTGGTATTTAATGATTTTTTTCTAGATAATAACAACCTTAAGAGATGACCAAAACTAATTATTTTAATGGTTCATCCGTTGCTTGAAAGGGACCCTTTTGTAAAAGTAAAATATTCCTTCTGTCCGCGAGGTTACGAGTAGTAAAGTACCAAAGGTGACCCGCTTTAAATCTGGTACGCGTGTATCTAACATTCGTCTATTTCCTAATAACAAATAAAGGCTTGTTTCAATATTTTCCGATATAGAAGTGTATAATAAATGATATATGACCACAGCAGCAGATTCCAGTACACTACACCCTACGCCCGTGAAGAATGTTTTATCACACGAAGATTTCAAAGTCTGAAACTGTTGCCGCACAGCAATGGTATTGGCGTAGGTAATTATCACTTACCATCAGACAGCCGAGGCTAGATGTAGTGTACCAGAATCTGCAGAGTTTTGTCCAGTGCCTTATAAAAGAGAATTTGCAGGTACCGTTAGATCACCATATTTACAAGTATTTATATATAGTCTATATATAGTGCCACGGTCGCTCACTGATTAGGGCGCTAGCTTGCATTGGCCGAGAAAGTTGATTAGGATTTTCTGGCGTGGTTCCCCCAAAGGCCTGGCAAGGCACAAGGTATAGTCGTTCGGCGAGGTCCCGTGTACACATTGCCTTGGACGTAAAAGATCCCTTGGCAGTTCGTATAAGTGTAAGCTATAGTGCCGCTGTCCGGGCAAATTATCTTTCACAGCACACTGTATATCAGATACCCGTCTTCACGTTAAGCCCCATTTCATTTCATTTCTTTTCCCCTCTTGCAATTTGTACACGTGAACATTATATCTAACGCTGTTAAGTGGGAACCGACCAACGCATATTTTTGGTCCCTTGGTTAAAGAGATAATGTCCCAATTTGTGACTATAATTTACCATAGCCAGAGGGTCTAGCAACAATTAACGATGAGGAGCGACCAGTTTGTGTGGCATCATTCCGTTAAAACAATTTACTTTTCATGAATTGCAAAGGAGACTGGTGATGCTTTAAAATAATAATTCATTTTATCTTCTTATATATTTTATTGATTCCAATATATAATTTAATTTTCTTAAAGGAAATTATGTCACGTCGAGGGGGGTGTTCACTGTTATTTTCATTAACGAGATAAATGGTATTGCTTGCCAAACTAATGTCCTGGAAAGTTTTGAGTAGTATCCGACCTCCATCGTCTGTCTGTGTAGAAAGAAGGACGTTGGTTTTACACCCTCAATCAAAATCGAATTTATTGCCAAAAAAATAATTCTTTTTAATCCATCTGAAAAATACTTACCATTAGTGCTAGATATAAATATGACCACTACATTTCCAAAGCGTCTGGCCATAGATCACCAATGATTTCCCCATTGGCTTATTGGCTTTAAAGCTGAACTCCGGTTACAAAAATACCGAAATAATTAAATAAAAAAAAGTTAACGCCCCCAGCCGCCATACTTGTTTCCAAGTTGTGAAATAAATATGGCGGACATGGAGGCTTATGACGTGGAAAGGTAAGCCGCTCTCACTTCCTGTGTGTTTGTTGTTAGCGAGCTATACACATCCGGTTTTATTCTTACACTGATTGTTCTATTTTTTCCCAACAGTTTACGAAATTATCGAAGATTGCAAAATGTCTGATCAGGTAAGCCTGTAAATATTTATATGAACTACGTCTTCTACAATATAGCCTAATCTTTACTCTAAACCAAAAGATGCAACAACATGACTTACCGCAATCTGAAATTTTCAACCATAACAAATCCCTACACAAACTATTGTCTTCTTCCATATCCATATCATTACAGCGTAGATGGGCCACGTCTTCTTGTAAATATCTTACACATATATGTAAATCACCCAAAAAGTTATCGCAGCAAATGTCCAGTGTAATTATAACTAATACTATGCAATAAACAGATAGTTTAGATTAGATTTTCACATGTCAGCATGATGTCACCATCTTCAATTGTATTTGGCGCACGAAAAGGGGCATAACTACATTTTGGGGCGGCTCTCATTGGGGGAGTGTTTGACAGTGCTAAATTTATTGATGTTACGTTTTTTTTTTGTTATACATAATTGGGCCTAATATTGGATGTTTTGTTTTGCTTGAGTTTTACTTTTGTATAATTATTTTGTACATTTAGAGGTGCCTGATGTTCCACACTAGTAGGCCGGGCGGTAGAGCTACGGTAGCTACCATTGATATCTTTAGGCCTATCGATATCATAAGGCATTGAAGGGTCAGTGAAAAATTCATAGATATCAATTTCTTCCACTTTTGGTGAAATAGAAAAAAAAAACATTACATCAAAAAATTTAGCACTGTCAAACACTCCCCCAATGAGAGCCGGCCCAAAATGTAGTTATGCCCCTTTTCGTGCGCCAAATACAATTGAAGATGGTGACATCATGCTGACATGTGAAAATCTAATCTAAACTATCTGTTTATTGCATAGTATTAGTTATAATTACACTGGACATTTGCTGCGATAACTTTTTGGGTGATTTACATATATGTGTAAGATATTTACAAGAAGACGTGGCCCATCTACGCTGTAATGATATGGATATGGAAGAAGGCAATAGTTTGTGTAGGGATTTGTTATGGTTGAAAATTTCAGATTGCGGTAAGTCATGTTGTTGCATCTTTTGGTTTAGAGTAAAGGTTAGGCTATATTGTAGAAGACGTAGTTCATATAAATATTTACAGGCTTACCTGATCAGACATTTTGCAATCTTCGATAATTTCGTAAACTGTTGGGAAAAAGTAGAACAATCAGTGTAAGAATAAAACCGGATGTGTATAGCTCGCTGACAACAAACACACAGGAAGTGAGAGCGGCTTACCTTTCCACGCCATAAGCCTCCATGTCCGCCATATTTATTTCACAACTTGGAAACAAGTATTGCGGCTGGGGGCGTTAACTTTTTTTTATTTAATTATTTCGGTATTTTTGTAACCGGAGTTCAGCTTTAACGTTAATTATCGTCTCTTAGACTACCTCTCTAACTTCATCCCAAATTTTCGTTGGGTAGAATGCTTTATACCACAGATGGGGAAACATGTGGCAACCTCTTGCCCCAAAACATATAATACGAGGTTCATCATGAAAAACATGAGATACACAAGCTGGAAGTAGAAACAATTAAACATGTATTTTTCCGTTCTACATTTCAACCTAACCAACCTCAAAATCATGAATATTCAACACAACCTGACAAAAAATGTATATTCAAACCATTTAACCATTTTCTTCAATTCTACACCCAAAAGTTAACAAAAATCGCCATGCAAAGAGGGGGAAAGAGAAAGGGGGGAAGGACTAAAAATAGCTTTGTTCCTTCTTTCGTGGGTGACGACCCAGGAATATTTGGTGAATATTTGGGGAGCCGTGTCTATCTCTGAGATTCACCAGCCATTGAAATCCTAAGATACACAAGCTGGAAGTGGCATCGTTACATACAATCGGTTTGAATTTTATTGTTATTATTCGTTCAAGTGGCAAAATTAAAAGTAGCTCGTAGGCAGCTTGCTGGCTGCGGAAGAGCAATACAGTTTTTTAGAAGGGGGGGGGGGGGCACAGTCTACAGTAGGTATTTTAAAGCTATGATCGGCAACTTTATTTACTCATTACGGGCTTGATTCGGTGTAGCTTTCAATACTTTCCCAATAATATTCACATTCATTGGCCTTGGTGAAATATAGATTACTGCATCTTTTCTACTTAAAAAAAAAATTTTTTGATCCATTTTTAAGAATACACTATGCCAGTTTTTTATACTTTTGATAGCCTACACAACATGAAGATCTGATGAGTTCTACTGGAAGGTCAGGGGTCGTACTAGCGGCTTTTGACAATATTACGCCAGACATTGATTAATCAATCAGTGCTGACGTTTCTAGTGGTTTACCAACAGTTTCGTGCAAGATACGCCAAGAAGTCGCTGTAAGAGACCGTTTCATTGGCTAATCCCTCACTTGAACCAAACGGTTATATAACAACTGTTCTACATCCAAGTGTAGTAAAGAAACGAAATAAACGAAATTTTGAGCTATAAAAAACGAAACGAAATCGCATCTGTATTTTAATCAGATATTATCACTGACAAGAGTCTATATTCTCAATGTTTTAAATTTTGTATGTAGTGTATAAAATATCCGTAACATATCGTTCCTTATCGGCCACCTTTTGAAATACTTTAGACGCTGTAGACCAAAAACAAAACACTCTGGTTGGTGATTAGTATAAAAATTTCAGATTCAACAAAATTTCAACAAATTTATATAACCTCGATAACAACAAAACAAGATTAGATTCATATCTTATAAATCAATTGTGTGTGTACATGTACATCCTACACCAAAGAACGGTTACAGATAGAATGTTAGCTTGGTCTATAAACAATAACCAACGTGATCTTTAATATTTCACACGACAAGTCGTGCCTTTTTTTCTCCATAAAATATATCTTTGAAAAGATAAAATGACATGTATATAAATGTCAGCATGTACGTTATTTAAAACGCTTTATATCGCGGCGAAGGGAACGGATATCTCTATGGACCACTTTATATAATTGCAAACTTCTAAAGGTTAATATGGCCTATGTAAAAAAAAACTCAATAGACCTTACATGTAAAATTATATTTGATTTATAAAAGAATAATTCGATTACTGTGTAATCTTATAATAAAAATTATAATCAATACTTTTGAAAACATTTGGAGAAATATCACAACCATTCGTGGTACAACCGTGTGTGTGTGGGGGGGGGTACATTGTTTTATACTACTAACACATCTTAAAGGGACAGTTTATATACCTGTAGTACCACAGGGACAAACGTCTACAGGGCGGATTCGGGAATTTATGCAGAAGGGTGTTTGCCAAGCCCATGTTAAGGTAATTTGCCAGTTGACAATGCATGGTGTCTCTAAATTCCCAAGGTTTACATACACACTCAGTTTTTTAAAGAGAGAAATCCAACATCTGATTTGAAATAATAGGATCATAAAGTCTTGTTTTACAAAATAAAATCATGTAGCCGAGCAGGATTAGGTTTGGACCATCCTGGATCCTGAGTTTTTCTTGTTATGAGGGGGTGGGGCGAATGGTTTGTACTCATTATATCACAACGTCTTTCATTTAGCAATGTGGCGTTGTTTCGATTCGCTTGTAGCCTATACGACAATTATTCAATTAAAATCTAACTTTGTTTTTGGTCTAGACATGCCTTAATTGGTGTTGAGTGGACACTACCCGCTTCCCTACCTCTCTCTCTTTCTCTCTCCGTCTTTCTTTTACTTCGGGATCTTGTGTCACCCGAACCCCTTCTTCGATACTAAACTATAATGTCATCAATACGCTTCTTTGATTCAGAAATATTATAAATTTACAAACTGTTATTAAATTTATACAAATAATGCATTTGCGATTAGGCATATTTAGTAATCAACGAACGAAAGATGCACTTATTTAAAAATAGTTGTTGCACAAAAACATAGTCATAAAATCAATAGTCGTGTCATGTACATTAGGGACAGTGTGGTCCAAAACATTGCCAAATAAAAATCCTCTAAACACTTCAAGGAGTTCCATTTTTCTTATAAAATATATTGGAACAAGCGAGTCAAATTCAACATCTAAGTTATGTAAAATGTATGATGAAGGCTTTATATCGATACAGATGGTTTTGTCGTGTATTGATATTTTAATCTGACTGTGACGTGGAATCACGGTGACCTAGACTTGATAGCTTTCAAACTCAACCACCAGAGATCTAAAGTGTGGCCTTTAACATTGATTGTAGACCAGATGAATTAAAACTTTATAAGACCAAAGTTCAGAAGTCTACAAATCATAGTAAAGTTAATGACAGGATATAAGGAAACCCCGGGAGACAGATTTGGGTACAGTCCACCCAACAGAACCTATATATATATATAGGTAATTGGGTAGCCAGTTGGTCAATAATTGGTCATGTGATCAAATGGTTAGTTGACTGTTTATAATCAATAGTGTAATTTTTCAGAAGAATTATATTACTAGTGATTGCATCAAGGTAACCCGTGATATCCTCTTTTATTTTCATATAGAAAGAGAACAAAAACGAGTAGGAAAGAAGTAAAATGGCGTATTTAAATAGATTTCTTGTTTTTGCAGTGGTTTATAATAATGGGCAGAAACATTAACATTTAAATAGATTTCTTCTGTTTTTTACAGTGTTTTAATAATAAGATTTCGTGAATGTAGAATTAAAGAGATGGAGACATGCTATAATGTCATTGACTTGTGGTTTTAAATCCCGAGAATCCATACCCTATCGATATAGCTGGATCCATGATAACATATATGGAAGGTCTTTTGAAGGTAAAGAAACTTTATCAGCATGCTCACCATCGACAATCTAGACCTAGATCCACCACAATCACACATAAACACACATACACATTTATAGATTTCTTCTCTCTGGAACCCCATTTCTTCATGGCCCTTCGTGGACAATTGACTTTTCGGACAGAAGGGCAAAGTAATTTTACTTTTCTTTTAACTGACTACTACCAATTCGTACTGAATTGATAATGGATTAAACATTTTGTGTGAAACCAAGGATTTTGGATTCCGAACAATGCGCACTAAAATTAAACCCATCCAAGAACTAGTGATACTCGTTGTAAGTTTCATCTAAATAGTACGATTTTTTTTATTTTTTTTGTCCCATTCTAACAACTACACCAGGGGCGGATGCAGAGGGGAGAGGTGCCCCCCACCCTGCTCAGCTACATAAAAAACAACGCCTTGCATCAATGAAATTACACCACAAAGTGATCCTACATCAGTATAAAAAATAAGTTCTCTGTTTAAAAAGCTCAATTTGTATGTATGCCTATGTAATTTAGAGACGATGATGGCAGATTTCCGTGACAGAAACCTGGCAAACCCCCTCCTGCAAAAGTTCCTGGATCCGCCCCTGTACACGGTGTGCCTTGTCAGGCCTCCGCCCTACACCACTGACAGGGGGGGGGGGGGGCACGCATGAAAAATCCGGATGAACGTTGGTGCAGTTAGAGAACAAAGAAAGGTTTGATTGAAGACTTCAAATCAAGCAGAGAATACAATACTATCTATATAAGGAGATATTAACCCTTGTGCGTATACATGGGGTATTTTGGACCCCAACGACCATATCCTTAACGTTTGTGAGAAATTGGTTCATAATTATCTAGCGAGAATTTTATACATTGTCTGCTACTTAATGTCGATGATAATGCTGCAAATCGAATGGACGTGAGGCAGTGGCAACATTCATCATTTGATAAGAAACTTCAAGTATTACATTGTCGGATACTAGGGGTCTTGTGGACCCCCAGCCCCTTTCATTTCAACATTTTGGTGGTTACAAGTGTCTAATCTGTACTGCAATCGGTGTTAGCTTTGTATTAGGATCTATTCTTACTGATGATATTGTTTTGGTTATTCTAGTAATCTAGATCGGAAAGCAAATCAAGCTACCTTACCAACCCCTACATGGAATATGACAATTACGATATTTTTAGATTTGTATGGTTTCGAAAAACTCCTATAATTCCTATTGTCACTGATAATGCCTGAAATATTTGGTTTTAGTTTGATTGATTATTGTTCAGTCTTGATACGAAGCTATAGTTTGATCGTATTTGAAAAAAAAAATATTCACACAAAAACATATTTATATCTGGGGTCTTCGATTACCCCTTGTTCCCGACAACGTTTTTTTTTTTTCGTGCGACGTATACGCACAAGGGTTAAAATGGATAGTAACATGCTTAAGGATGATTCTTGCGTTTTTATAGGTCAATTAGACACTGTCTATTGGTTAATAACACCCCTCTGTTTAATAATTTCTTTAGAAATCCTAAAATAGCATCCTGAGATTTTAAATTAGAACCTGTGACACTAACGCGTCTTGGGTCCTAATGATATCAGCAATAGGTTTCGAATCCCCGGTTGTACGTGGCAAGGAATAGGGTCGCCTGTCCAACCTCGTGGGTTTTTTCCGGGTACTCCGCTTTCCTCCCACTGCTAAAGACCCCTACTCATAAGCGAATTATTGAAATAAAATTACAACCATTAGTCCCGAAATCACCTAGTTTGTGTCAAGAGGACATTAAACCCCATTTCACTCTCTCTTTATTGGACAATAACACCCCTCTACATGCGAAACAAGAAGTGTTTATCTCCTAACATAAAACTTTCTAAAACCCCAAACATTTCTGTTTATTTGAACCCATGTTAAAATATAAATGCTGATACGGTAGTCAGTGGACATGTGCATATAGGCTACTGCACTTCCGTGGCGAGAATGCGAGGGGGTGAGAAGTCGAGATTTTTACGAAGCGAGCGTCGGAACGCGAGGAATACTCACAGGCAGTGGAGAGAGAAGTCGAGGATTTTCAAACAAGAAGGAGCGAAAACGCACGGCGAGAAGTCGAGGTCGAGAGTGTCAGAACGTGAGGTTGTTCAAAGGTGAGAACGCGTTCACGCACTTTTGCTCTCGTCCTCTCGCCCATTCGACTTATCGACCCATCGCGTTCTCGCCGCAATAGTCTTCTATACCAGAACAGGATGTCCATCAGTACGATTAATAACGTACGACAAATACAATTGGCTCTAAGGACATACAGGATAAACACTCGGCAAAACCTCGGAAGATATTCCGTAAACTCCGGAACCAACATCTAACCTCGGCTGTATGACGAATTCCGCCATATTGGAACTACTTTAAAGGTCCCGGATGAAACATGACTGCGCCCATACCGAACACAAATTGGCGACCTATTTGACTAGCGACCTATTCGATCGACCCAGCTGTAAGATAATGACGAAATTACACTTCTATTCTGAGCTAAAGGAATGGATAAAAAATAATATATTCTACTTTCATTTGATAGACATAACGTTAGATTTTATTGGTTGATAAATAGATTAGTTAAGGCGACTGTTGTCTTTATTCTAAAAAGATATCCAACGAACAGGTTGCAGCTCGATCGGTCGAACAGGTTCCCAATTTGTGTAATAGCGTCAAGTTTTCCTGTTAAAGTAAACCGGTAGCAGCATCGCAAAAGTATGGGCGTAGGTACGTATCACTTACTGTCATACAGCCGAGATTAGATGTAGTTTACGGAATCTGTCGAGATTTGCCGAGTGACGGGATGAACCTTTATGGAAGAAAGACGCAATAGAAGGGAGATAACAATGTTTTATCACTGGATGAAAGTTAATTTCCCCATTGACTTCAGTGTTAATTCTGGACTTTTTGCCCTCCTCCAACTTTTCCCCAAATTTTCGTATGGGTGAAAGTTTTTCACTACACATGGTCACGTCTTTGCACTAAAATTTGTATGAGGTTGACCACCAAAATTTTGAGATACACATACTTGATAAAGCATACTAAAAACATGTAACTAGTTGCCGTACATATTACCGCAGCCAACCCGATAACTCCGTTATCCTTCCGCCACAAAATAATGAATATTTACCAAAATCTGTCAGAAGATATGAATTCAAACCCTATTCGTCCATTCTAGACCAACAAAATGAACAAAAATGGGCATGCAAAGGGGTGGGGTGGGGGAAAGAGACAGAGGGGAATTGCAAAAAATACACGAACTATTTGAGAAAAATTAAATGGCAAGAGCAAAATGTCACTTGCTTGTCTGTTCTCCAAGTCGTGAGATAAATCATGGCCTGTAGCCCCCCCCCCCCTAATCAAGGATTGAGTTATGAACAACACGACAAATAGAGTTTAGTAGGGGAATTTTTATGAGGAAGATCCAAATGAAAGAAAACTTGATCACATAACTTTAGTTTGTGAGGATGCACATACTAGTTCGATGCACGGTCAGTACGAACAATTTGAACAAACAACAATGGGGCCCCCGCCCAGTTGGTATATGCCCCCCCCCCACAAGGTTAATCCGGCACTGCTAATATAGCCTAATTAAGTAAATCTGATAAAAATACAGATCCTATTTCGTTTCGTTTCTATAGTTCGAAATTTCATTTTACTTGTCATTACTAGATGTAGTGTAGGCCATCGAAACTATAAAAACCGAAACGAAATATAGATCTGAATTTTAATTAGATTGAATTAAGGTGGCTGAGTCGAATTCCATTATCAATCGTTTACATCCATGAAGACGGGACTTTGGGAGAAAATTTTGAAATTTAACTGCCACAAACTCGTTTTCCTGCTATTACAGCAACTTCAATATGGTGCAATATAGCCTACCTGGATGCCCAGAATTCCAAGGGGGGTTGGGATGGCCTAGTGGTCTAGAGTGCCGCGCTTCGACCTCTAGCTGGCCGGTCACCTCTGGCTTGCGGCTGTGGTTTCGAGCCCTGGTGTGAACGTATGTGGCATGGAGATAGGGGCGCCTTCTCAACCTCGTGGGTTTCCTCCGGGCACTCCGGTTTCCTCCCACTGCTAAAGACCCCTACGCGCTTGCGGCTGTGGTTTCGAGCCCTGGTGTGACTGTATGTGGCATGGAGATAGGGGCGCCTTCTCAACCTCGTGGGTTTCCTCCGGGCACTCCGGTTTCCTCCCACTGCTAAAGACCCCTACGCGCAAGCAAATTATTGAAATAAAATTGAAACATATGTTAGTCCCGAAATGACCTAGTTTGTGTTGAGTGGACGTTAAACCCCATTTCTCTCTCTCTCTCTCTCTCCAGAATTCCAAACAAAATTTTGAAAATTTAACCACTGCAAATGCGTTTTCTGCTATTCTATCCAATGGTTTTGTAACCGAAATCCCACTCTGAATTCCAACCATCCAATCAGACTATTGCAGATGAATTCCCAAATAATAATCGATGCCCAAAAAATGTTGCAAAAGTAGAGTGTCTCCAGACAAAATTTGTTTAATCCATAGTACAGATTCATGGTATTCAATTAAAAGAAAAGGGAAATTAGTGTTTTATTAGACTCGATGACAGGGAAGCAAAACTAAAAATGTCAGAAGCAGTTTTAAAGACAGCGGAGTCAGTTTTATGAGAGGCGGAGCGGAGCTTGTATGGAACCCCCAAGAAAATTTTGGAATATTTTACTGCCGCAAACGCGTTTTACTGCTATTCCAGTTTGGGTTGGGTTTTTTTTTTGGGGGGGGGGGGGGCAAGTATATTCAGCCCCCCCCCCCCCTTAGCGAAAAACAATTGTGAAGTCCATGGCGTTGGCTAGTCACCTTTTGATAGCAAATAATTAATGTTTTTAAATGAATATAATAGTTATTGTTCCGAACGTTTAAATAAATTCAATTTGAAGGCTTCGATAATTAGCACATTATCTTAAATATTTAAGATTTAAATTATAACATACAACAACTATAACCTGCACGGGTCAAAGTTAATAATTTATAGTAAAACTAAATAGCGACTGATACATTTAATAACGCTGTAATATTGAATGTTATCAAAAGGAACAACATTTGATGGGGGTGGGGGTCATAAGATAATATCTTGTATAATAGTTCCGTGTTCCATTTCGCAATCCGTTCTATGTATTAGTAACACTCACTCTTCGGGTTTCAACCATGTTTTACCGAAGTTTCCTTTTTTCATAATGAAGAATTTAAAAACGTTATGGTTTAGACAAGTTTTGCCCATTAATATTTAGGTTTATTAAAAAAGAATTGATTCCTTGTAGTTAATGTGTTGGGCAAAAGTGAGTAAACTTTCCAATTGATAGGATCACGTGTGTAAATCCCATGCCACCCCACCTCCTAACGCCTCTCTTGTATTTTTTAAAATTCTATTTTTCTCGAATAAGTGTGGCCTTTCATGGACAACATGGGTGTCAGTCATTATCATTTTTGGACTGACACCATAGTAAACAAAGGGCTGTCATGTTGCTGTACATGGGATTGTTTGAATGGGAAGAATACACCCACTTCCTCAAAAGCTCAAGTATCAGAAATCAGAAGCCAATCCAGCAATGGGCAGAGAAGGATTTCTCGGACCATTACTTCAGGAATATATCTTTCCCCAGCATAAGCCCAGACTCGTGCTTTATCATACACAGATTATCTATATTCACAAAAAGGTATTTTTCTTTTATCATACATAAACGTGCCTAGTCTTCTCATAGGCGTACTAGCAGGGAGGGTGGGGCATAAATTTCGGGCAAGCTGGGTAAAGTGAGAAAAAAAAATATTTCATCTACTTGGCAAAATAAAGTGTCCGAAATCGAATAAAACACTGGAATAGTAGAAAAACGCGTATGCGGCCGCCAGATTTTCCAAAATTTTCTTGAGGGGGGTGCACAGTTAAAAGGATTGTGTTACTTTACACCCGTAGGAGTGGCAACTGAGCTGCCACTTGCAATAGCGTATATAAGCACTTCATTGAGTGTAATTAATTACACTTATTTGAGGATATGAGAAATCATCTAAAAGTGTAAATGTCTTCTTTATACCGTGAAATTATATCTAACAAAATTGTAAAATGTTCCTTTAAAAATATAATTAAACACTATTTAGGGTGTACGTATATCCTCTCAATGTGTAAACAAACACCATCTAGGGTATAGATATATCTTCTGAAAGTGTAATTCAACACTATTTAAGATATAGATATATCTCGTGAAAGTGCAATTCAACACTATTTTGGACTTTGGTTTATCTTCTGAAAGCGTAATTCAACACTAATCAGGATGTAAGTATATCTCCCGAAAGTGTAATTCAACACTATTTAGAATATATCTATGCCTTTTTAAAGTGTAATAAACACCATGTAGGGTATAGCTATATCTTCTGAAAGTGTAAGTGGGTAATATATAGGATACACTTTATCTTCCACAGGGTGTAATTGGATACTAAATAAGTGTAATAGAAACACAGCTCTGGGGTACAATATACACTTGTGGGGGTGGCAACTGAGCTGCCACTTGCTCTTGTGTACATAAACACTGTACTTGGTGCATGTGCATGCTTACAGTGTGACCACTTTTTATAAACACTACTAAGGATCTAAGTAAAGAGTAAAAATAACTTTAAATTGAAATGAAGAGAGAGAGAGAGAAATGGGGTTTAACGTCCACTCAAATTGAAATGAACAATACTTTATTAACAAATAACTGAAACATATGGATAAAAAGTTTTTTATGTACACACGTCTATTGCTCATAATTTCACTAAATATTTAATAAGGAATAAAGAGTAATACCACTGGACACCAGCCTATAAGTATAACCTCAGATATCCCAAATCTTTTCATATCCATTATGAATGGTATGCAACCAGTTATTGGGCAGATATGTTAGCAATAAAGGTCTGACATAAACAGTAATTGTGATAAAAAGCTGAGGGTACCCAATAATAGTGTCAATAAACATGTGTAGTAATAATGAAAAAACTCATAATAAATCAAATTATCATTAATAATCAAATTAAAAGATTAATGGACATACATATTGCTTACCTTTTACTTATTTGTACAAGAAAACACATTGGTTACCAGACATCAAAACATGCCCACAAATGTAGTCCGAGTATTCCACAAAAGTTGTCCCATATTAATTATTTTGTAGGTAAAAATGGGAGTCTTACAACAAACTAAAAACTACCAGGACTAACAACCAATGAAGTAATAATTAAAATCTGATTGGCTTCTAGTTCTTCCTAAAGCTAACATTACATGTATTATACAAAACATGAACTGGCAATCAGATGAAAACTTTCTCTGGTTTTAGTAAAACTTTGTAATTCAATAGACATAAGTAATGTGTATATATTTCAAATCAATCAAAAAATAACAGCTATAAGGTCCACAGAATTTTAAAAATTGATCAAGGGCAATTACTCCAAAAGTAATTATGGACTTCTTGATCTGATGAACATAGACATTGTATATATTTAAAGGCAAAGTTTTTTCAAAGTGATCAAAGGCAATAACATTGGAAGTAATTATAGAATTGTTGAAATATGCTGCCTTGCTTAAATTTATAAGATAACTTTAGCCTTTAGATGTCCACAAAATCTTTCAAATTGATCAAGGGTCATAACTCCCATCTGTAATTATCAGAAATAGCATTGAACATAAACACCATGTATAAATTTCTAGTCAATAAGATGATAACTTTAGCTTCTGAAGGATGGTCAAGCGAAGGGTGATAACAATTATACAACCACATTTCAATATGAGTTAACAAACAAAACCCATAATATTACAATGATAGATCAATGTAATTTACATAATGATTAATTCAAAAATTCAATAGACATACTACTTTTCCACTTTTAGGTATTTCAGCAGGGAACTGCATCTAGTAAATTGTCAAGGCATGTTAGTAGCCAATTTGTCCATCAATCATATAAAATATGCGGGTTACATTCATCTGTCCTACTGATGCTATGTGTGGCGTTAGAATTGATTTCCTCAAAATATCTTCCTTGGTTGCAATTACCTGAAATATATAAACATGAAATAATTAGAATTATTAGATACATTTAGCAAATCGTATTTGGGGAGAGGGGATTACCGTGTTATCATAGATAATATTGTGAACACTGACGACAATGGAATGGCACGTTGTTCACCACTAATATTATTAGGCCTACGTCAGAAAATATTGATGACAACTTATTCATCCAGTGTAATATATTTGTAAGTAGGCCTATAGTAGAATTAATTAACGATTACCCCCACCCTGACACATGTCACGTGTGTAATTAATAACAACATAATTTAATAATAAAGTAGGCTTAGTACTCTAGTAACCTACAGTCTTGACTTGTAATAGGCCTAGCAGCAGTGCAAATACAGTAAATTAATTGTACCGGTAGGCCAACTGTTATTCTAATCGGAGTTACCCATGCTGACTGTGCAAGGGCTACCAATAAATCATTGTTCCTAGAAGTGTTTCGAAGTAGATAAGATCAAGCTTTAATTACTGATCCTGATGATTTCGTCACGTGATTACTGGTGTGTTGCACTGTGCACACGACTCTTACTAAGTCTTATAAGTCTTGACTTGCTGGATACCTCCTTTTCTATTAGAACCCTACCGGAATAATATTATATCAGCGTGAATTCAAACTATATCGAAACTTTGTTGATTCGTGACGCAACCCTAAACTGACTATAATAAATTAAATAAGACGATATATTCGAAGACAAGCTCGATTTGTGTCACTTTTCCCAGACCACTATACTATTGTGCATTGGAACTTAATTTTATTTATTATTATGGCAGTTTGCGAGGTTCCAATTCTGTTTAAAATACCATTAACACTGACTGAACTCTGCTTTACCAACCTTGTTCTGTGCACTTTGTTCCTATGACATCTTGGCCGGCGATAGGTTAACAATTCTCCAGCAACATCCATCAACGTACCAGTAACGAAACTCAGACAGCGTTCAAAAGTAGAGCGTTTCGGTGGGAGGAGCTCGATCAGCAGGCATCATGGGAGATTTGGTTTTATTAGGGTTTCACACTGCGTAGCTTGTGTGAAACACTATTGTTTTTGTTAAAATTATTATTCTTATTATTATTATTATTATTATTATTATTCAGATTCCAATTTGAATAGATCTCAGCAACTACGTGTCGCATCGTTACGATTTCTTCGGTTTTACTGGGAAAGTGGGTGTGACTTAGAGGATAAAGCTATTTTGAACGTTCTGCGACAATGCGAAATGTCCGAAATCACCGAAGTTATCGTTTTTGAAAATATTGCAGTAATTTTAACAATAATCATTGGATTTTAACTTTCGATACATTTTGGCATAGCCTGAGACAGGGCACATAGCTACGCTACTTTCGATTTTTGATTTTCGGCAAATCTTCGAAGATATTAGGCGCCAAATTTCGAAAATTTAAAATTTTACAAAAAACTTTTTTATTTATGAATATTTTTTAGTCGTATTGTGCACAGAATTAAAGAGTCATCTGACTAGTGCAAAAATGTTAAAAAAAATTGTCTCAGTAATTTTCCTTGGCCGCCATTGGCTAATTCAGTTTTTCAGTCCTAGATTGATTTTTTATTGTTCGATTTGTATAAAACAAAATTCATATGCTTCGTTGTATCAATTGTCATTTTTTTTATTACCAAAAGTGTTATCTGTCGGCACCGGAAGTGGCATAATTTTACCAAAAACTACAATTTTGACAGTTATTTTTTTATTTCGAAAACAAATATTATTTTTTGGAAAAATCATTTGACTCAAAGAGTGTGCCCTTTCAAGGCGCAAAAAATGTAGGAAGCAGTTTTTTTAATTTCGATTTCACTTTCGAGCAAATTCGATTAAGAGGCTAAAAATGGTGTAAAATTGACCTATTTAGAACCTATTCAGGCTTTTCAGATTTTAAAATATTTCTTCGTAACTTTTATAAACTTGTAGCTATAATCCATACGAAGAAAATGTATGTTAAAATTCGTTTGTAATATAAGCAGTTACCAAGAAATGGGCATTTCTGTACAAGTCACTGTTTTCGTTATTTTGCCTGTTAAATAGTCAATTATTATTGGATTTTTATAAAAGTGACATCATTTGATTCAAAAGGCATGTAGCGTCATATGAAGTTGATTACAATTTAAAATTGACACCGGAAGTGACATCATTTGGTCAAAAACTGCATTTTAAACTTTTTAAATCAATGTTTTATTCAACCAAGAATAACTTAATATGTATTAATAATTTTAACTTTTGGTTTAAACTCTCATATAAACAAAACTCATATGGTCATATAGATATCATAAAATTGTTTCTAACTTGTTCGGTTGCCGAGAAATAGACGGTTTTCTACAGGTCACTTTTGAAGGTTTCGGGGCCATAAAAGTGTCAATTATTATTCGATTTTCATAAACGTTACACCGTGTTATACCTAATGCCATTTGGGATTTCATACAAGTAATTTAAGATTTTCATTATCACCGGAAGTAACGTCATTTTGGCAAAAACTGTATTTTTAGCCTTCAAAACAGATATTTTATTCAAATGAGTCTGTTTTGAAATCTTATTCAAATTATGGTATTTGATGCTAATCAACAAATAGAATGAACCCATACGATCATACAGATACCACAAAATGGTTTGTAACTTGTACGGTTGCAGAGAAATAGCCGATTTTCTACAAGTCACTTTTCAAGTTTTTTGGTCTTTAAAAGTGGCAATTATTACTCGATTTACATAAAATTTTCACTATATGATATCGTATGCCATTTCTGATTTCATAAGACTAATTGAACATTTTCATTAACACAGGAAGTAATTTAATTTTGTCAAGATTATTTACAAGTAACAAATGTATAAAATGACTTGATATTGCTGGATTGATTGGTTGATTCTGCGTCCATTTTATTTGTGTGCAATGTTAATTTGGAAACCTGTTTAGTGGTTACGCTGGTACTGGAAGTGACATATGTTCAAGGGTAACTTAGCACCGGAAGTGACATGTTTAAGAGTAACTTGGCACCAGTGAAACCCGTCATTCCTGCATGCAGGTCTAGTTTTAAAAGATATTGAATTATTAAAATAGACGACTTCAAATACTAGAATTAATAATTTTACGATTTATGTAAAACACTTCCACTCGTTATTCAGATTCGCATCATGACATTAGGGCTTAATCTTTCTCGGCTAATGCTTATAATAACACTTTTTAAGAGAGAAGTTTCTCTTTGTGACTGCAAACATTTCACCAGTCAATGAAATTTTCGGATGAGTAAGGAAAATGTTTCTCTTTATGATTGCAAACATTACACCTTTTAAAGACAAATACAAATTTAGAGAAGACAACTCTAGCTGTCAGGTAATGCTACACATTCTAAGAGTAAGCATTTCCTTTGTGAGTGAAAAGTTACACCTTTTAATCGAAGCGTTTCTTTTTTCCGATGACGTAACACCTTCTAAGGGAAATGTTTCTAGTTATAATTGCAAACATTATATGCAATAAATTAAAAAACAATTTTCCAGTGAAGTAACACGATCTGAAGGAAAGGTTTCCCTTTATGATAGCAAACATCACACTTAGTGAAGATAAATACAGCTACAGTATAATGCTACACTTTCTACGAATAAGGATTCTCTTTGTGGGTAAAACGTTACACAGTCGAAGTTAAATTTATTTCTCGAAAAGTGTATCCTTAGAAACAGTGTGGGATCACACTAAGAATGTTATCAGGTGTAACCGGTTACACCATTGGCAGTGTATGTTGTGATCTCACACTTTAAAAGCCAAACTCTACACCAAAACAAGTGTTCAATTACACATATTTTTAACAGTGTGGGGGGTGGGGATACAAGGTTATTTCCACTCTTCGCAGCTCTAAGAAAACCGGCGCCGCTGTCTCTAAACTCGAAATGTCTTGTTTTGCTTCCCTAAATTAATATAACACCAATTTTACTTTTCTTTTAATCGAATACCACGAATTTGTACTTAGTTGACTATGGATTAAAACATTTTGACGGCAGCCACTCTACTTGTGCGACATTTTTCGGACATCGATTATTATTCGTGAATGCAGCTGCAACAGTCTCAGGGTGGGATTTCGGCTTCAAAAAATGGATACTTTTGGAGTTACTTATAAAAAAAATACACGGGCTAGAATAGCAGAAAACTCATTTACGGTGGTTAAATTTTCAAAATTATTGTCTCCGGGAGGGCAAGGTCCCCAAATCCAGTGACATTGATTGGTTGTTTGTAATTCGGGTCAGCCAGGTAGGCTATATTGGACCATAATTGAAATTGCTGCATGTATTAACAGGCTATAATAGCAGGAAAATGCGTTTGTGGCAGTTAAAACGGTCTTCGTGGGCTGTAAACGATTGATTTGAATTCGAGTCAACCACTTTAATTAGACTACATTACCGGCACGGACTCCCGTGTCGGAGCGGACCCTTTTAATGACCGCGGAGCCCGGACAGGGGGAGGGGGTGTTGGCTCTCCCCTGCAAATTTTTGAAAAATGAACCCTAAATATGCGATTTGGTGGCATATCGTATGACAATCTCTGTCAAATAATATATTCATAAATCGATTGACTTAGGCCAAAATCCCGACCTGCACGTAATTTACAACCATCAACCTGTGAAATTATCATATCCTCATATTATTAATTAACGTATTATCATTGTATCGTCAAGAGTCAAGAGAATTTAACTGGTTAAAAGATTGGACTAGTTAGAAATATTGAATCAGCAGGAATATTTTCATTGAAAAATGTCTCATTTTTGTTGGCGGGAGCGCTAGTTGATTCTTCTTGTGAGACACATTGGTACAGAGTGACGAAAATGAAAATCATAAAAGCTGCTTTTGATTTTTGGATTCTGGCGTATCCCCACAAACAGGGTGCAGGTGACGTAATAATTAGTAAATTTGCGGGCGACAGTATCGGGTGAATCCGATGAAATTTTCGGTTGAAATTCGGAATCCCCATTGCAGGATTCCGAATTCTGACCAACACCCAGCACACCCGGCCCAGAAAGTCTATTATGCCAGTCCATTCCAGACCCCAGTGACGGCGTGGCGGCCCGGTAAAGCCACCGGTCACATACAATATGATCATCATGGCTCCATGGTCGGTGCAATACCCACTTCTCCCATATAATGTACAGCAGAAAAAGTTTTTTATAGACGAATTGGACATTATTTTTTTTTTCATTTTTTGTCCAACCGGCCCGATCGCCAGACGGCCCAATCCGCCCCTGCTACATTAGACCACTATGAAGTTGCTTTGTTTACGGGCTGAAATAGCAGGAATAACGTGTTTGCAGCCGTCAAGTATTCCACAATTTTCGGGGGGGGGGGGCTTATAAAGTCTCGAGGTAGACCGGCGCCGCCCTCTGTAAACTCGAATTATTTTCGGGCATTTCGGTTCATCACCCTAACTATCATCGAGCCCGTTCGCCTATAGATGTGTCTTCTTGCCGTCAACAATGTTTAGGTAACACTCCATGTCAGACTTCTTGATAGAATGTTGTTGTTTTTCGTTCAAAATTGTGAAAATGTTCTGGGGCGGATCTAGGAATTTTGAAAAGGGGGGGGGGCGCCGCAAAATGAGAGCACTGACCGCGGAGACGGGGCACGCCATTGAGAGGAGGGTTGGGGGGGGGGGGGGAGAAAATTGTCCGTCATTTCTTTGCATCTGTAGCCATTCCAAGAGCTATTTGGCTGATATTTTCGTCTAAGTAAACGTTCGGAACGGACATATTTGGGTCTGAGAAAAGGCACCTTCAGCAGTAATAAAAGGCACTGTTGAAAATTAGGAGCGGGGGCGCATTGAATCCGCCTTTGATGTTCTTTCATACAATCATATTTCCATTGAATATTGTGGAGTTATCTCCCCGTTTACGTTCACACTCAAGACCGCTTGAAAGTTTTCTGTGGCATTGTTCACTGGGGCTAAAATTTTTATGATATTAAACTGGTACACAGTGTTTAAGATCATGAGACAAAAACCGATACAAATGCGGTTTAACGACCACTCAACACAAACTAGGTTATTTCGGGACTAACATAGGGTTCTATTTTATTTCTATAATTTGCTTGAGCGTAGGGGTCGGGTCTTTAGCAGTGGGAGGAACTGAAACCACGGCAGTTGACTCAATGACAGACCCCATGATACAGCGCGCACACGCTATCCATTCGACAAATTCGTTTGTGGACACTCTACAGGTCACCATTTTTATCCGATTGTAACGGTTCTTTTCTGTATTGGCAGGCATCTGATTGTAAATTCATAGAATATGTTCGGCGATTGTACGAAAATCACGTTTTTAGATTGTGTGCACCCTAGAGTTCACAAGTTTTGTCCGACTTAAAAAAAAATGTTTATATTACAAAGATCATGGTTCATTTTGATATTGTTGTATATCGGACCAATCTGTGTCACAGAGGCATTGTGATAGGTTTATAATGCGACCTATCGAATATTCACTGGTGATAAGTGTGGTATCGGACCATAACTATACCCAACAAAATTTCCACTCCTTGTCCGCAAATAGTGTCAAAGTATTGTTGATTCTCTAAAGGTCACAATTTTGATTCGATTTTATGAAACTTGATCTCGGTTTCTGTTGATATTCGCGCATATCGGACCGTAACTTTCTGGATTATGGCCACTGATTTTAGCTTGTAGAGCCTTTAGGTTCCACAATTTTTATCGGATTTAAAAAAAAAAACGTTTTAGTGCATCACTCTTACATTCCAATAAAGAATGAATTCGAATTTCGTGATAATCGGACCGAAAAGACCGAAAATATGGCCGCTCTCCTTACGCAAATAGTGTAAAAGTATATACTACCAAGACTGTTGACCCTAGTAGTCTAGAGTGGCATGCTTAGACCTCTAGCTGGCCGGTCACCTCTGGCAGACTGTTGTGGTTTCGATCCTTGGTGTGAGCGTATGTGGATTGGAGATAGGGGCGCCTTCTCAACCTCGTGGGTTTACTCTAGGTACTCTGGTGCGCTAAGATAATAAAAATTTAAAATAAGACAACATGTCTGCGATATCACCTTCGGGGGAGTTCGGACGCGTTTAACACTGTTGGTCACAATTTTTATCCGATTTTGATGAAGCTTGAAATATAATACGTCTATATCCCAAAGGCTTGGGCTCCTTTCAATACTTGCGCATACTGGATCCTAAATTTCTGTATTATGGCCCCTGGTTGTACGAATTATCGCTTTTCTTTTGGCTTGTTCTCTTGCACTCCAACCGCTTGTTTCAAATATCTGAACATGCTTTTGAAATGGAAGTGTGGTGTTGACACCTTTAACCAATTGCCCTTTACACTGCATCATTAGTCGACAGAACAGATACAATATTACCTGAAATCCCGTTGTGTGAAATGTGACCCTATACAAACTTTAGCAGATGTAACCTTTATTAATTTTACAACTTTTGATATCTTAACAAATCTTTTCTCCAATAGTGTTTGTTGATTAGTAAGAACCGCTGACATTGGCCCACTAATCAGAGGCCCCGTTCAGTGGTACAGGGTGGGCAGACTGGCAAGGTAAAGCGATTAGTTGTTCAGATAAGAAGGTGTATAAGTTTTAATAACACTGCATAACTGAAATTCGATGATGCGTACCCTGAAACATTGTGTTTGGCGTTATATCCGTTCCAAAAAGTTGGCTGTGTATCAGCTAGCCAGTCTTTCAATATCTAGCTGACTTATATTCATTTTATATTGGATCATTTGTGAAAGGTATACAGGGGAAACCACATTTCTTCATTTACAGGGAAAGCCCTGTGAAAATTGTCTAGAGTAGTTATGGTTGCTTATTTACGTCCTATGTATCTAAGACTGCTTTTATAGACTTTCAAGGCCACGGTTCAATCCGCTTGTCAATGTTAGACAGCATTCTGTGTCAATATTACAGGATGGAGAGATGGCAATCAACAACATCTTGTCATTTTATTTTTTGGATTGGAGTATGGACGGAAAATAACCCATGGCATTTGATTTTCGATGAAGAGTGGGTAGCAACGTTGTTTTCCAGGCAAATTTGCCCCCATAAAACACGACATGCCCTTCTTCTTTGTTCGGGTAGGAACATAAACCCCTATTTCATTCCATTTGATATTGTATCGGATATTACAGTTCTTTTGTTCCTTCCGTTTCAATGTACTCGCATCCAAAAAATTGCTTAGCTAGTCTACTGGATTCCAAGCTAAACTATAACAAAAATACATTTAAACTTGAACGGATTGGTTGTATTTATGATAATATTTAACCACCGTTTGGATTTCATTATTCAAATTAAAATGGGTCTTGTTTGTGTAGATTGAATGCCATCTAGTTAAAATATTGCAATATCAACGTCCATGCGTATGTGTTCCTGCTTTCTCTATTAAGTAAGAATTATTGACCGATTTTATAGTCACGTGCACGATTGTACCTCATGACATCAAATAACAACGTGACCGAGAGAATCTAACTATAGTGGCACTGTAACCTAGATACTACATAATTCTTCTTCCTGTCTACAATCAAAATTCTTGGTGAATGTCCTTTAGAGAAAAAATAATAAAAAGTGGGTCGTTTGATTTGTTTCAGAAATTGGTCAAATTATGCCTTGATATCAGTCGAACCTCGTGTCGATATGCTGACAGGTTGTGTACGACCCATATTTCTAGTTTATTGTATATTTATCTGGTACGGTGGGCTTTTAATAATTAGCGCACACCAACTGCACCATCCACAATGGATATCACAGTACATTATCCACTGTGGTACTCATTCGTTTGTTGAAAATATCACGTGTGTATATGTGAGTTAGTGTGGCCAAGTTTAACTGTAGCTGATAGTAAGCTGTAGAGAAGAGGGTATCCCGGCAATATTGATTTACCACAAACATCTCAATATTACCTTATCACAAACATTGCCTTATACTTTTACCCAATATACTGTATAAATAATACACGATAACGTTTACAACTGGTAAATACTGTAACAACCGATATTATTTATCTATTTATTGATTATCATGTAACAATTGTACTGTTTAGTTCACATCATGCAATAGACCTATATTCTTGTTGATAAAACTCATTTACAACAACGTGACACAGTGACCCAATTAGACCCCGGGCCCGGAGGGTTGAACGTAGACGATCGAGGTGCCAATATCTAACCATAGCCATCGTATAAGTACTAATTTGGGATGTGCTCAATAGTATGAATGAATATAGCCCCGGGACCAATATTAAAATTTAGGGTGTCAGTTTGAGCCGTCCCAGGTCTAAAACCGTCAGTGATAGCCAATTTCGTATCTCGAAGGTATGAACTATGGATCACCCGGGTCCACAGTTAGTGACTGGACCCCGGAAAACGCCCACTTCTGTGCATCCCAGGTTAGTATTTAGATGCCTATATGGTCAGAAATTGATACCTCGTTCGTCTCTGTTCGACGTTTAGGGTGAAAACCCTTTTCAAAGAATCCTCAAGTTCGGTCGTATGGGGTTTTTTTACGATGGGAGGGGGGGGGGGGGTGGTGTCCGCCCGGTAAACGTAAAGTGTACAGTTAAATAAATTCTGAAACGCGATAATTAATCCGACAATTGGCAATACTTTTTGAAAGAACAGCTTCCGAGAGTATGGCGTCAACGTAACGGTTAATCTCCGCTCACGACGCCATTTAAAATTTAATCAATCAATGAAATCCTGTTTAAGTCCAAGCCGAATCCAAGCCATCCGTAGTTCAACAGAGTTGTGTAAATAAAGATCTATTTTATAATTTCTATGACATCTGAAGCCTAAATAAAGACTTGTAATAATCAGATTTAGTTCTTGCATAATGTATGTTTAAACGACCACCACCGTCCGTCGCCTGATCACTAGTTTATCCGACCAGATAACTAAATGTCGAACGAAAGGAATTGCGACTCTCAACGAACTTCCCTTGTGAGCGCCAAAGTAGCGAGCCCTTGTGGGGGGATTTTGGGACCTCCCCAAGTAGATTTTGAAAAATAGACTGTTGGAAATGCTGCCTGGCAGTATTCAGGCACCGATCGTAGCGATAAGATGTGCTGATGGGATGCCGTCTGATCACTAGTTTTTCCGACCCAAGAGAGCAAATTTGTCAAATGAACAGACTTGCGAGATAAATAGAGCTTAAGATACCGTTGTCGCCAAATCACTAGTTTATCCGAAAAGAGAAGAAAGTGTCAAACGGGCGGAGTGAATGACTCAACGTGAATGAATATTTTTGCCACTATATTTGGTGGAATAGACTGTTGAAAAGGCAGCATTTCAGACACTGGTCGTGTTGATAAATAGAGCTGGCCAGATACTGTTCGTCGCCAAATCACCACCTTATCCGAACAAAAATGGAGTGTCAAACGCGAACGGAGTGAGTGTACCAAGTGAATGTTATCATCGCGTTGAACCTATACCCAAAAACTTTGAGGATCGTAAAAAGCAGGGTGGGCTTGGTAAGAAAACACTCAACATGCAGGCCTATGACTGAGTGGGGATGTGGGATTTAATCACCGTAGGAGTATTGCATAATCGAAACGTATCACAAAAACTTTTTCTAAAATTATTGGGTGGGTGGGTGGGGGGCAAACAGAGGGCAGACCTGATTTAGGGAGGGGGGAGGCAAATGCCCCCCTTGGCGCCGCCACTGCCTGGTAGTGCCCGACAATCACTCCTGAGACGTTCAAGGCCATAATCAATGTGCACTTGGAATTCTTGGGCAAATGTACTGTGTGCTTCCCAACTTAGGGTGACCGTTTTGGCGGCCATCTTGAAAAATGGCGGCCATCTTGGATTTTCAATTGGCCAATCGGGCAGATTTGATAAGTATCCCTTGGAGAACAATTGTGCCAAATCTAATGCTTGTATCATCATTTGCATGATTCTTCCCCAAAATAGCTCTTATCTACTCCACTATATAGACAATAATTACAGCTATCAAGATCTTGACAGAGACCCTGTTGATGGCGTCAATATTATCGACCTTTCTGTATCTTTTACTGTTCTAGTGACGTTTGTAGTAAATTGTTTATTTTGTATGTCAATTGCTGGTTTTGGATTCCTAAGTGACGGTATGAACACAAGCTTTAACTCTGTGCTGTTAAAGGGATATTGTAACTGTAGCCTTCACCGTTAAAATATAGGTGGTCCATCTCCTTTAAGTAATCACAATGTATGAAATAGAATACTTTAGTGTGATATGTAGACTATATAAAACAGGTTGGCCAACATTTTACATACCATTGTACCCCATCTACTTCTTATACACATAATTACCTAGCATTTTTCATGATAAAACTATAAAACAGAATATCTGAACTAGCAGATAAACATTACTTACTTTTAATGAGAATTTTGAGTAGGCTAACTGTCATACTTTATTATTATCACGGGCATGTCTAATCATCCATGACGCCACATTTGGCGCATGCGCCGGAGGTTGCCCTTCTCTGATATGAAACTCAATCTGATTAAAATACACATCAATATTTCGTTTCGTTTTTTTATACCTCGACGGTCTACACAACACGAAGATTTGGCAAGTTGTACTGAAGGGTCGTGCAAGGGGCCGTGTGAGTGGTATTTGACCCTAAGACGCTAGAAGTTGACTTGTCTAGTGGTTTCCCCTTAATGTCGTGCATCGCACGCCAAGAACTCGCCCTAACATACCATAAATAGATTTGTGTTTTAATTAGACAAGTGTCATTTAGATTAAAAGTAATCTAATGATTCTACAGTCTAGGAATTTATGGAGCTGTTATTGTAATATAACTACACAAATCAGCTGTAAATATTGTTATTACGGTCTTTCTTCAGACACGATGTCTCCATATATTTGGTGATCTATTTTTTGTATGAGGTAGGGTATGCTACTCTGTTTATAGAAGTTGACATACCGTTTTGTTGTTCTGTATGAATGTATAAAAATAAATCACTAGAGATCACTTTTACTATTTACATGTCGGATTGTGAATGAAAGTGTAGTATGTGATAAATGAAGATGGCCTAATTGAATTGGGGTTTAAGTTCATACCTTTCTGCACCACTCAGGCTAATAAAGACGAGCACACACCATCCACGTAGTGTGCTGTTGGGTGTGGTAGGGGTGTTGGGTGGGGTGGCAAATAATGTAGAATGCATGTCTTTTAAAGATGTGTCATGTAAAAGCTAAATCTGCCCAACACAAGTGTTTTTTTCTTGTGTCATCTATTAGATAAATTATCATTTAAACATAATCCAACATCCGGTGCGGACCCAGGGAGTTTTGCAGGAGGGGGTTTGTCAGATTATGGAAATTGGCAGTTGGCAATACGTATTGTCCTTTAATACGTGGTGGTCATGTTTTAAATGGTCTAATGTGATTTTTGTTTCCTCCTGGTCAGAATTGCACAACATATACAAATTACGAAACGCACTTATATTCCTAAATGGCCAACTACACAATCTGTATTTGTCACACAGTAAATATTATAATACAAAATAATCACAACAATAACACGAATGTTCAATACTCAATAGTCCAATAGTTTAACCCGCCTCCATTAGCCTAGTAGGACGTTAAACCCCATTTTATTTCATGTCCAATAGTTTTACTAGTTATGGAGAAATATGCCACATGATATCGTTAGGAAACTATATCGATCACCATCTGTAATATAACTGACTGAGGTCAACACGCTTCAAATTATTATAAACACCGATTATCATTATCACTTTTTACTCACAAAGTTATGAACAAAATAATTACATTAGCACACTCAAATATGCAAATATTGTACAATTTTCTCGCCTTAAAATAGTTCTAAATAAATGAAGCATCCTCATTACTTGTATCTGAAATAAAATATGAACATTATCTGTAGAAAAACACTTTATTATGTATTTGAAATTAGGAAATAAAAGAACTGTAAAAGGGGGATTGTTACGGCCGTTTTACAAAATTATGGACAGATCGGAATTCAACTTTCTTTATTATTTTTATAGATACATACTAATACAATATTCCAACCACTTTATACGTGACAAACTGCTTAAACTTTCCAATGTATTGTCCTTCATATTCTTCATATTACCTTTTCCTTGCATAAGATTATTTCCAAAAAATTATTTTTCTAGAAGATGTAATCTAGTATTAAGAACAACAGGAAAATGGGGATTTACGAGGGGTGAGTGTAAATCTTAGCAATTTCTTGTTTCTGATGTTAGGTGATAAAGCTATTATGTTTATTATCGAGTGGTCCAATGATATGACTAGCATCATGTATATATTAGTATGTAACATAATCTTCTTATATAATGTTAATATAGGATGACCTTTAATAAGCTTAGTGGTCTTGGCGGAGGATGTTACAGGAAAAGCCAGCACAAGTCAAGTAGATAAAGCTAAGTTTCTTACTATCTAATTATATAACGGACAATACCACGAATTAAAAACAACACATAACAGTAAACATGACCAGCATGTACTTGATTAAAATGTAATCATTTTTATTTATTTTATGGTGAACACATTGTAGCTTATTAGAAAAATACCATCACATGTACTTTTACCACAAAAGGACAGTTTGCTATCATTTCCCTGCCCCTTTCCCCTCAAAACACAGCTATAAATACCATTAGTTTGATGCTGACATTATGGGGAGATGTGAAAACGGAAGTTATGTATGTGAAAACGGAAGTTATACGTCCGTACATATTATTTAATATGAGGATATTAGGGTGGTAATGACTTTATTTATACCCTTTGCTTACCACTTTATGTGTACCATAGTTTTAACTGTAGTATCTGGGCAAAAGTATCTTTCTGTGATAAAACAGGATAACAAAAGTATGACATGTAATTTGTACAAAGGTTTCAATACAAAAATATGTGAGAGAACAGCAGTTAGAGGTCGCAGTATTTAGTTGATTATGTTGACAGGTAATATATTTGGAATGAGTATAGGTCTATTTCATCTATAACAGTAAACTGCAAAAGGCATCTATTGTGTATTAAATAAAGATAGGTTGCCAGGCAACGAAACATACGCCCACAGCAGCTAAATCGTCCGGGCAGTCAACAAGGGTTGTCGCATATTTTTACTTTTTTTGGGTAATGAAACATTTGTAATACACTAAAATCTGATTAAGAGTAAGAACTCATTATGTAATTAGCAGAAAATCATTAGAATGTGTTTGCTTTTTATGAAGTTTTTCCCAACGATAACAATTAGTATATTAAACATTTGATATTTAGCTGTTCAGTTATCAAAATTCATTGAAAATCAAAATACTTGTTCGTTACAACACCCTATACTCTGTCAATCGGATGTTAAGTTTGGCCTCTATAGCGTCACGAGGTTTTTTGAAGTGATCAAGGGAGATAACTCTAGAAGTAATGATTAGGCTTCTTCGTCTCATGATCTTAAACATTCGGTGTAAATTTAAAGTCAATCGGATATTAACTTTCGCCTCTAGAGCGTCCACAGGATTTTTTTGATGTGACAAGGGCCGTAACTCTGGCAGTAATTATTGGAAATCGCTGAAAATCACTAGACGTCTTCGTCTCATGACTGTAAACACTGCGTATAAATTTAAAGTCAATCAGATATTAACTTTGGCCTCTAGAGCATCCACAAGAATTTTTGAAGTTATCAAGGGCCATAACTTTGGCACTAATTATCGGAAACGCTGTGTATGAATTTAAAATCAATCAGATATTAACTTTGGCCTCTAGAGCCTCCACAAGATTTTTTGAAGTGATCAAGGGCCACAACTCTTGCACTAATTATCAGAAATCGCTGAACATCAATAGGATTCTTCGTCCTTTGACCTTACACACTGTATAAATTCAAAGTCAATCGGATATTAACTTTGGTCTCTAGAGCGTCCGCAAGATTTTTTGAAGTGATCAAGGGCCATAACTCTGGTAGTTATTATCGGAAATCGGTGAAAAACAATAGACTTCTTCGTCTCATGACCTTAAATACTGAGTATAAATTTAAAGTCAATCGGATATTAACTTTAGCCTCTAGAGCGTCCACCGACGCCGGACCGACGGACGGACGGACGGGGCGACGACAATATACGACAACATTTCAGTGTGGGCGTATAAAAATTGAATTACCAGTATATAAGAATTGGGTACACATGTATGGGTGATCTTAATATTATGTATTTTCCAAAACAAAAACCTCGCTTTTACTCATAAAGTAAACAGTATGGGCCATTACTCATTGTCACACAATGTCGTGAATGCGAAATAAACTATAAAAATAAAATATTCCACGCTCCATTATCCAAAAATCAAAGCACACTATTTAACTCTTCATTTAAAAGTAAAGGATCCATACATGTGACGAGTGTAGTCTTTGTCATATCCATTTTCAGTTTATCATGTGTTAGTAACCCTCGTTTATGTGGTCTTCGTGTTTGACTTTATTGTAAACAGCTTGTTAGACTTTTGTCCAAGGGCATTGCACATGTGTCTAAAATGTAGACGGGGGCGGATAATCCTACACGACTGCATGAAATTATTGTTAATGCCACACATCAATGAATCCCTTTCCGTGGTTTATTTCTCAGCTAGTTAACTGTCTGATACCCGCCAAAAATAACGCAAAGATAGCGTTAATACTTATTTTCTTTCCCCTTGCACTCCATCCCCCCCCCAATAAAAACTTTCCTTCATAAAGTGGAGGGCTTTAGTTAGCACTGGACTCCAATTCCAATGTAGTTGTATGAGTATGTCATACATGTATGAGACTTTAGTGCCACTGGCACTGTTTTGTTCCTATACGAGAGTTTAAATAGTTTTATCACCCATACTAATGTGTCACCATTTATTATATCGACATCAAGTTTATTTGAATAGCACAGTATCATTCTTTGAAATTACTTACGCCAGAACTACTATAGAAGCAAAGAATACAAGCACTAGATGAGATAAACAAGATTCAATTTAAAACCCGTGTTATACCAGTGGAGAGGTAAACGAATGTTTTCAGGTATTCAAGATCAAGAAAACAGGCCTCACAACGAATATTAAAAACATCAACATCACACACTTAAGATTAAAATGTTCGTTATAGTTTATATCCAGATCTCACTTTATAAAACATCAATAAAAATCGCTGTCATTCATCAACAAATTGCTAGTCAAGAATGTATTCAATTTCAAACCATATTCATACTTGAGCTTCACACAGATTAATATACAAATCACTGTCATACGAAACCGTGGCCGTCGACTCCTTTTCCTGACTAGGCGGGTCAAAAAGGTCAATCCTAACGTCGTTTTTCTTGCTTTTCTTACTATCGTTGGTTTTGACTGAGTTACTGTCTTTACTGCTGGATTTGTCAGTATTATTGGAGAAAGTGCTGTCTGATGGACCATCAGTTGCTGATTCCGAAAACTCGTTTTTATTGGTCACACAGTCCGCCATCTTGTTATTATGCGTTATTTCATTAATACGGGTTCCGTCACGTTCCTCAGCTATTTTTGACAGAACCAATTGTTTGGGCTTTTCCCTTTCTTTGTGTTGAATATAACACTGTAATTGAATTTTATTCCCATCCTTACAGTTGGGTTTTAGTTTGGAATGTGACATAATACATTGTAGATTGTTTAAAGGCTTAGAGGTCAAGGCCTCAGATAGTTCAAGATCAAGTAAAGCAGCGGCTTCTGACATGTGTGCACTGCAAGAACTGTTTTGTTTCTGTAGTATTTCTTGATTGGAAGGGTGTCTCTCAAAATACGGCATCGTATAAAATAACAAACCACCAACAATCATCGCAACACCAGCAAATATATACCCTCCAACATCATTTAAATGGGCATCTTTGAGATAGGCTGAAAAACATAAAGAGAAAAAATGATTTCAGTTCATAAAGAATGGAGGTATAAATGTGTTGTGTATCTTCTTATGTGTATAATTTGTTAACTCATCCTGATAAAACATACATAATGAAGTACTATTACTTTTAGTGGTTTATGCCCGTTTGGGGCATCCATGCTTATTTGTGAATGCAGCTGCAGCAGTCTGATTGAACGGTTGGATTCAGGTGGGCATAGAGTGATATTTCGATTGCAAACCGTGGGGAAACTTTGAATAGCAGAAAAACGCATTTGAGGAGGTTAAGTTTTCAAAATTTCCTCCCGACGGCCCCATCTCCGTGGACTCTGATTGATTGGTTGACTGGAATTCCTTTCAGCCACCTATATTAGACCATTTTGAAGTGCGGAAAAACGCATTTGCGCTCGCGGGGCGGTACCGCCGTCTGTAACCCAAAACTTTTTCCGGCATTAAAGGTGCTGCACCCGCCTCCCTTAGCATTCATTGAGCCCGTACATCTATGCATCACTGGACCACTTTATGTATAAATTTATCTGATATCTAGATAGGCTTTGGTTATTAAAAAATGCAAAAGTCACATCATGATCCAAATTCATGACCGAGCTATGAATTGCTACGGACAAAACAAATGTGCAAGAACCATATAAGAATCATTTACGAACTTCTACGATATATCTGCGATTTATTTATGAACCGGAAAAAGTTTGGATTCGGAACGATTCGTGGCGTCGGCGTAACAGTTTCCGGTCTAAGCTAATTATTATCTATAAGCAATTTATAGTTCAAGCTAACTATTATCTATAAACAACTTATAAGTCCAGCTAAATATTATCTGTAAACAACTTATGTGTCAAGCTAACTGTCATCTATAAACAACTTATATTTTAAGCTAACTATTCCCTATAAACAACTTATAGTTCAAGCTAATTATTATCGATAAACAACTTATAGGTTAAGGTTACCTTATAGATCAAGCTAACTATTATCTATAAGCAAGTTATAGGTCAAGCTAACTATTATCTATTGTGAACTTATGGGTCAAGCTAACTGTTATCGATACACAACTTATAGGTCAAGCTGACTGTTACCTATAAATAACTCATACGTTGAGCTATAAACCAATTTCACACATAATGTTATAGACAATGATATGAACGGACTTATTCTATACAACCTTAGAATAAACAAAAATCATCCTAACAGCACATATTGCTATGTGAATGTATGTAAAGTGATTTATATTCTGTTTCAAAAACAACTTTTGTAATTTCATATCGATGCGTCAACAGTCCAAAACGAACGACAATGTTTTCATTCCTTTTTTTTTGTTTTTTTTATTAATTTGTCTTCTGTGAATAAGCCATCACTAATTACTTCCGCTTTGTCTTGGAGGATATGTTTTTCTTTTTTCATTATAAAAGGCGCCCGTAACCACAGAAAACACGACTTGTGTACTTACAATCAAATGTTTATTGTGTCCTTAATTGGATATTAGGATCCCATATCTTCACGGCAGGATAACAACATCAATATTGATTGAATTGGACCAATATTGAATTCTTGTTCGTTTCTTTTAATTTCGAATATTATAGAAAATATTGAGTTTAATTGAAGTGCTATCAACAAAATAATTTAATACTTGATTACAGGCATTGGATTAGAGGCAAGTCTAATACTACGATTCCTGCTACTCAAAATCAATGTGAACTTTTCTTATTATTTTCTTAATCTCAAGTTTTTAATGGACTATATTGGTTGCCATGAACGTTTCAGCAGCACAAAATGGTGGTATGCTTATGAACTAGTCAAACGAAAGGCCGTCTGTCAAACAGTCGAATTAAACTTTTTGTATTTGAGAGAATAGATCTGTGGTCGGGTTATGCGATCGTGAATTTGTTTCAGAATTACAAGATGCGAGCGTATCTTAATCAAGATTTACAATTTTCCATTTCTCAAAAGGTCGTGTTTTCATTGCGTTATATTATTATGTTCTAAATACTATATTTCCTCTACGTACAGTCATGGCTTGTACAGAATAACATAAGATTCGAGCCAATATATTGTTATAACCAAGTAGGTCACATAAACCACCTACTGGTAGCTATAGTACAATGTTATTTTTTAACCAGAAATGTAAATAATGACTGTAATAGCATTGAGTATGCGTTATGAACATAGTGTCCGAATCACCACGGCCTTTTCCGACATCCATTCCTTAATTATTTAAATCAGCACTTTTACACGGTGTACTAAATATTGCAAAATAACTGCCCAACAGAAACACAAAGTGACACAGCTGTGGGTTATCCACTTTATAATAGACTGGGTATAAATAGTTTAACATTCCTATCATAACTTCCACATGCAAGCTTCCATCCAATAATGGCTTATTGCTTCTTCCACCCAAACTTGCATCAAATTTTGACAAGTCAGTTTCCGATAAGAGATGCATCTGCACCGAATTAAAATATCATTAATTTGTAGCTTATATAACACGGCTTATTATATTTTCCTGATGAACCCAAGTGTTCTTTCATGTCATTAAAATGCTCTTAAAACCTGATGGGTAACATTTTTAATTAGTTCTAACATTAACTTGAGCTGACTGAGAGAGCTCTAAGAAGGTAAAGTAGTTTGATATATGCCCCGTCTCGTCTAAAAACAGTGTCTGCAGATTATAGCTTGCGAATTATTTCTCTTAGACAGTAACATATTTAAATTTAAGTCAATTGACCATTATAATGCTGTTTCGGGGTATTAAGGTAGTTGTGTGCCCCCTTCCCCAACTTTTATATCAGTTAAAGAGATTCAAAGATGTCGTGCCCCACACCTTTTTTCACAAATCCTGCATAAGTCTCCACACTTAAGACTCGTGTTACACTGAAATATTTTGATCAATTTGCGGGTTTTGTTGGGGGGTTTTCTGACACATTTTATATCATTTTGCTCAATATGGGGGAGAGGGAGGGGTGTCTGGCAAATTTATATCATTAAGCTCTTTAAAAAATATGTTATTTTTCTCCAATGATTAATATTATGTAATTTGTTTTATTTATCATGTCAAAGATTATAATGGTCACAGAAACTTCAAATCGCTAAAATACACACATTATAACTTTTTCTTTCCCGGTTATACACATTATTTTAGTTTTTCCTGTTTTTCGGAGTTTAACAAAAAAAACAATCAAAGACCCCTAAATCCACACAGGTCTTCAGTGCTAGGAATTTTAGAAATTGGGGAGAGTCTAGTTTAATTTCAAATATGAGATTGTTCAAAATTAATCACAATACTTTAATTGATAAAAATGTTAATACCGCTTTAACCTAACGAAGAGAAATTTATTGTAACCTATATGTCGACCAGTGTACCTATAAATAGCAGTTACAAGGCTTCGCACCTGGGCAAAACATCCTGTTTTACGAAGGCCGCTCTTGGAACCATGGTGACAATTGACGTCAATGGTGCCATTTATAGAAAGGAATCACGCCAAAGACCGGCGTCAGAGTATTGATCGTTCACCACTGTTACGACTCTGGCTAGAAATCAGATTAAGTTAAAACGACCACTGTCTCCGAAATGTTGCAAATAGAATACAGTGACGATGTAATATGACGAAATAATATCTTTTAAAACGAGTTCCTGAGACGGAAAACATAAAGATTAACTTTAGATCCCTATTTCGTCAAGTGATTCTATTTTTATCTGATGCAAGAAGTATGTTTAGAAAGTGAGCTGCCACTAAAGATGAAAATAACGGTAGCCTCATTTAGATTAATTGTTTAGCTGTGTTATTGTGGGTAAATGTGAAAATGACCTTATTTCATTTAAACTTTGAGAGGGTGAAGATCTAGTTTTGTGCATTCACTTTAAATAAGGATTAAAATATTATATACATCAAACATTTCAATTTGAAATATAGTCAAAAATATATAGTTTTCATCAAACCTATTTTCAATCACTTTTGCGCGTGTACAGACGGAATGTCGCTAAAATGTTTATTTTAACATATTGAATTTTAAAGTCTATCATTTAATTTTAAAAACAAGAATGACCAGTATCATTTCACTCATAAATATACACATTTACTACTATGTAAATAATATCGAAGCAAAACATCCGCTTTATTCGTTTTATTTATTCCTGCAAATAATAGAACCCACTTATGTTGGCATGGCCGTCACATAAAACTATTTTAAATCATTTGTTGGCAAACAAACTTTATAGCGCAGAATTTGCATATTATATTTCTCAGCTTCCTACTCAATTAAGACAATCTAGTCATAAAAATAACGATGTAATAATTAGATAGGTAACACTGACAGGTGAATAATATGTACTCTCTCTACTACACCACTATAATATTTTATATGAACCTTTTCGCATGTCCCCGCCATGTCACCTGAATGGTCTCAAACAATAAACAAGATCCTTGCTTGCTTTCTGTGTCGCAATAACATGGTACAGTTTTAACGTTTCATATTGCGATTTGTGTGTTAATTGTCAGTATTGTAAGATATAAAATGGCTAGACATGTTATCTACCTGTCGATTCCTTGTGTTGTTTTCTGTGATGACACTATGTGATTATTCAAAATTGTACGTGAATCGATAAAGCCAATGTAGAGACGACATAATGTATTTTGAGTATGTGAGCGGTCACAGTAAGCCAAAATTTGTAAATAAACTGACTTTCGCTTACGCTTCTGAACGGGTTATCTCATCACCGTGGCTAAAATACTTGTCAAACGGTACCTAACACACCGTGTTTCATCAATCTCAATCATTTAGAATCAAAAGTTGTCGTGGTCAGTCAAAAGTAATTACTTTGGCCATAAATAATACCGTATTATTTACATCTTCGCTTAGTAGAAATGTTCATCATCGAATGCCGATGAACTCCATCACCAAGTTTGAACTTTCTAGCTCAATTAGAAGCATAAGTATTGTGCTCCAATGTCTCGAATCTCGATCAACCAAATTACTTATCTCTGCGTAGCCTCTATAAACAGTGCTCACCATTGAACACAGTCAAAACATTCGCCTAACAAAGATCTAGACATTGTGCCTCAACCAGAAGCAGAGTTATTGTGTTCCAAGTGGTGGCCACCAGACCTCCAGATGCTTAACCAAAGAAGAAAATGCCCATCGACATTCACCTGGTGATCATTTACACCAAGTTAGAACATTCTTCCAGGGCACACAGCCATCTAATTTTAAACCCTCTAAAAACATTATTCGCATTACACTTGCCACACATTTTCTATGTTAGGCAATATCACAGACCATTGACAATGTAATTTATTTATAAGAGAGATGGGGATTCTGCTAATAGATTTTAAAGATATAGAACCTCTCTGACATAAGTCTAAATATCGTGTTGAATTTGACAGCTTATTAGACGTTTCAGTTTGATTTGGATAAAGTAAGCTAAAGGTTGTATGTTGACTGATTGTTGTCCCGTTTTGACATAAACTGTCGTCTATAAAGGTTGTATAGTTCAACACTATTTTAACATAATGCGTGGAATTCATTTCTCACCCAAATATAAGAGACTATCTCTAGTATAGTCATCAGAATGTGATTGTTCTACAATGATATAGTCGACAGAATGTGATTGTTCTATACTATAGAACATGTATAGTCGATAGAATGTGGTTATTCTATAATACTATGGCCAATAGAAGATACACGAGAATGCTTTAATTCTAATTAGGAGTTCTAGAAATATTGGTCATTCAATTCAATATTGATGCTGTTATCTTGCCGTGTAAAAATAGGATCCTAATATCCAATATTAAAGACACAATTGGCATTTTAAGTACACTATTGTTTCAGGTGTCATTTGTAATAAACAAACAAAAACATTGCAAGATAATGCCAAAGTAATTAGTAATGGCTGATTCATAAACGACAAAAAAAAAACGTGTAGAATGAATCGACATTCAAATTGAACCTTTTGCGTATTTCACTGAACATAATTGTGTGGAAATTACAATAGTACGTTAATATGCGTGCTTTTATAACCATTTCCGTCTGTTTTAAAGTTTAAAAGAATAGAGCCATACGCTATTTAAGTAATGTCCATGAAGAAATTCAAAATTGCCAGCATTGAATCAGATCTATAGTAAAAATATTCTGTTTTCTTTCCACAGAGAGATTCTAAATACACTGCTATTCTAATACATACTTCTGAGTAACAAGTAGTGCTTACTTCTACAAATTATGTAGATTTGGTTGATATAATAACTGCATGAACTAAGTAAGAAAATATAATTATTAATCTGTACATTTACTATTCTTGTAACAAAAATTGTATTTTATAATTTACAACTTAATGCGTCTTAATGTAAATATTAATCTATCACGTGTTAGAAAAGTCAGCATATACTTACTAGCCACGGGAGCTCCAAAAAGAAAGGGAAAACACTGTACAGCACAAACAAAACTCCACGCCCGTTCCATAAGTTTGTGCCTTACCAATTCATATGCGTACATTTTTAAAGTTAGATAGTAACTACCACAACAGATACCATAAGCCCACGCATATAGTGAATGTGCATTATGATCCTGGGCCATAATAAACAAAAGAGTAAAAACACCACACAAAATGGCTGAAGTTTGACACAAATGGCGCCTGGAAATGGAGCAGTCATTACTATTTTTAATTATAATATATCCCAAGGCACAACATCCGATCACAAAGCCAACACCTAAATACACATTAAGTAATAACAGGTGATCGCCATCAATATTCTTATTTTCTGACGCTGTTCTCATCTGAAAAAAGAATATAATAACAATTGTTATTTATTAATTCCATAACTTACCGATATATATATAAATCATTGCACAAATAGCGGTGTAAATGTCTTTGATTAAAAATATTTGTAGAGTATGATTTTAAAGCATGATTGATGACCCTTTCAACATTTGAATCTGAAATTATTGTAATTAATGTACTCACTAGCGTTATGAATGGAACATGTATTCCAATGGCCACTATTCCACATATAGCTAACAATGCTTGTAACGATCTCATTTTGAGAGCACTGAAGTCTAAATATGGCGGTTTTTCCGCCTCCCTGTCTCTTCTATTTTTCTTCTGATTTTTTAAATGAAGTATAACTTTTCTACGAGGATGATAAAGTGAAGCCGAACGATACAAAGCTCCAGCTATAATAGTTAATACCAGAAGTCCTGCTACACTCTGTAATGCATACATCCATTTTATTGCCCTGAAAAAGTTCCCCGAAACAAAATAATTAATCGTCTATTTTAAACCCAAAAGCACATTTAGCCCTTTAATGTAAACAAACAAATATTGTAGGTGGCTATTACGGTGTGTTATCGGTAGTTTTGTCGCAATAATCATACGACAACGTTAGCAATGTGACTTCTTGGCGTTGCAGCTGCAGTTGATCGCGCTGCTCCTCCCAACTGATCACGTAATTCATTTAAAGCCAGGCTGACACTTGCACGATTCCATGGCACGCATTGGCACGACTCGAGTCGGCACGACACCGTCCGATTTGCGCAAACTCGCCGTGCCAATGCGGTAAGTGCGTAAACAATGTGCAAACTATGCGTGAACTCGTCGTGCCAGTTCGTGTCAATGTGGACACTGATGGGCACGACAAAATCGTGGCCAAAAGTCGTGCAAGTGTAAGCCTGGCTTTATACGTCAAGATGTATACAACAGACTGGGTCGTAAAGCACAGACAAAAATTCATTATGAAATAATTTACAATTTCTGTCAAAATACTGTTTCGATTTTTTTTAACATTCGGCAACTGAAACCCCTTTTCATAATTTGGGTGAATTATCACTTACCCTATTAACTTCCGGAACAGTACAGACATGACAGCTGTTCCTATTCCAGTTCCAGACACAAGAATCATCTCCGCCAATTCACGTCTTCGTCTAAAATAGCGCCCGACCATGATATTAGCTGTAGACAATGTTATACCACTTCCAAGGGACATCACCACACAATGGCTGATAAACAACTGCTCGGGTTGAGTGGAGAAGGCGAGGAATAAACATCCTAAAGCACATATCAATCCTCCAATAACTGCATACAACCGTGGACTCTTCCGCCGACAGATGATGGTTACAAAAGGTGATATGAAAAGGGAGATGCCAATACCAAGACTTCCTAGCCAAGCTGAAATATGGAGAAAAAACAACTTACATTGTGAAAGTGTTTAATTTTCAGAGGAGGAGAATCAGTATGGCATAATAATATGACATCTTAACCAAAACTGGTCCAGTTTGAGATAGGTGTGGCATTATGTGTAGAATTTGTTATACGTTAATGCTGTAAATTACGTGTCAGGTCCCGTTGCTACGATAATAAACAAAGTCTCGATTATCCATTTTATCGCTTAATAATCAAATGACGCCGAGGTTCTAATCCATTAAATATCACGGCCTTCCGGTGATCTATAGATAGTTGAGTATGGGGTTGTCCTGTGAATTAATTCCTAATTAATAATTTAATTAACAATTGAAACCAACGAGAAAACCTGCCATGGACAGTATTGGCTCTTACTTTAGTCATCTTTGAAGAAATAAAATGCTATACTAAGTTATTCCTAACTTATAATATTTGTCGCTAAAGCTGATTCAATGACAACTTTTGAGTGCTCAAAGTATTCTACAAACAGAGCAAAGGCAACAACCCTGGAAATTATTACCGAGAAAATGTTTGAAATTCGCTAGGATTCACCAAAACGTCTGAATCACTTTTATTGGTAAGGTGTTTCCAAGATTCCGCATATTGAAAACGGGCCATAACAACAGATTTCATAAAGATAGATAGGTTGCCAGGCAACGAAACATACGCCCACAGCAGCTAAATCGTCCGGGCAGTCAACAAGGGTTTTCGCATATTTTTACTTTTTTCGGTAATGAAACATGTGTAATACAACAAAATCTGATTAGAATTTGTTTGCTTTTTATAAAGTTTTGCTCCACGCTAATAATTGGTATACGAAACATTTAATATCATGGATTTAGCTGTTCAGTTATCAAAATTCATTGAAAATCAAAATATTTGTTTGTTTCAACACCTTAAACTTTGTGTATCAATCTGAAGTCAATCTGATGATAAGGTTGGCCTCTATAGCGTCACAAGATTTTTTGAAGTGATCAAGGGAGATAACTCTGGTAGTCATTATTTGAAATCGCTGAAAATCAATAGGCTTCTTCCTTTCATGACCGTATACACTGTGTATAAATTTAAAGTCAATCGGATATTAACTTTGGCCTCTAGAGCGTCCACAAGATTTTTTGAAGTGATCAAGGGCCATAACTCTGGCAGTAATTTTTGGAAATCGCTGAAAATCAATAGACGTCTTCGTCTCAGGACTGTATAAATTTAAAGTCAATCGGATATTAACTTTGGCCTCTAGAGCACCCACAAGATTTTTTGAAGTGATCAAGGGCCATAACTCTGGTAGTAATTATCAAAAATCGCTGAAAGTCAATAGGATTCTTCGTCTCGTGACCTTAAACACTGTGTATAAATTTAAAGTCAATCGGATATTAACTTTGGCCTCTAGAGCGTCCACAAGGTTTTTTGAAGTGATCAAGGGCCATAACTCTGGTAGTTATTATGGGAATTCGCTGAAAAACAATAGGCTTCCACGTCTCATGACTGTAAACACTGTGTATAAATTTAAAGTCAATCGGACATTAACTTTGGCCCCTAGAGCGTCCACAAGCAATTGTGGACGCCGGACGGACGGACGGACGGACCGACGGACGGACGGGGGCGACGACAATATACGACCACATTTCAATGTGGGCGTATAAAAATTCGGCAGGATTATTCGTCGCGTTGATTTAAACAATTCATACCAATTTCAAGCGGGTCGGCTGATAAACTTTGCATCGGGATTAAGAGCAATAACGCCAGGAGTTATTATTGTTTATTTTAAAGTTACATTATGGGAGATAAGATTAAGAGATGGCAGTTTTCACTATAATAGTTAAAAACTAGATAGTGTAAAGGTAATTTGTTGAAAATTTCAGTCAAATTGGTCCACTATTAGCCGAGAAAAAAGCATTTGAAATATTCACATAGCCTCGGTCATCATTACTCAAATCATTTATATAAACAGCATAGTCTCGATTATCCACTTGATTGATTTAATTATCAACGGTCATTAAGCGGCATAATAGGAATTCAATCCGCCAACATCGAAGGATAGCCTTGACTTTAAGAGTTTATTATGGTCTGGATATGTTAATTAATGTCTAATTGATTATTTAGATAACATCTCAGGCCTAAAGAAAGACCTGTAATAAGCAGATTTTGCTCTTGCAAAGTATTAGTCTCACTAATGTAACCAGCATGCATACATTTGAAAAAGATCGGCTATGTGTAGTTTGTGAAGTGTTCACAAGACGGACGGGCAGGAACACGGACAATATACAACTACATTTCAATGTAGGCCTAGACGTACAAACATCATATAATCTTTTCGTTAAGTGCAAAGACGTAATTAATGTAGGTAGCAACTAACTTATACCAGTTTGCCCTTCTCCCCCCACCCCTCACTACTTATTTATTTACTCTGGTCTACATTAACGTCAACTCGACACAAATTAGGGTATTTCGGGACTAACTTATGGTATAATTTTATATAAATAGTTCGCTTGTGCGTAGGGGTCTTTAGCAGTGGGATGATGTTGTATTTAAATGCAATATACATGAAAATTCAATTCGTCGGTCATGGTTAATTGTCTTTACTCCTGATTCGTAGTAATAAATGAAGTACACGTATGAACGGCTTCTATATTGAAATGGAAAGATATCAGATGTTCTTTTAATTATCAGACCTATTATATATAATAATTTTATATTACATATAAGGTAATATGTTGTTTCTAGTGTGATATCTATGAACCAGGTTTTAACATAACTGTCAGCACAACTATCTATAAATGTCAGCACAAGAGAAATAATTTTCATACATATCTGCCGTTTACGTCACGGATAGTGACAGTATGTTTACCAACGTCATTCACCCAGATTTCTATCATTCTACAATGTAGTAAATTTTCACCAATTTTATATTGTTACCAAATTAAGAAGACTTAATCAAATATTCGTGGACGAAAATAACTATATAAACCCTTGACAATCGGTGATATCACGATACTGATACATGCTAAATCGCTATGTTTAAAACAAAAAAAAAACATAAAAAACATCGCCACATTTCTCTAAAGCATGTATATCGATCGACTATTAATATTATGAGAATTGCGCACGAATCATGGGTATGTAAGTAATATAATTAAATGAAAATAAGCATACCCGAGCCAATTATTTAACTGTGGTATTACACAAGTGCAAGCCGTGTAAAAAAGATAGGTTGCCAGGCAACGAAACATACGCCCACAGCAGCTAAATCGTCCGGGCAGTCAACAAGAGTTGTCGCATATTTTTACTTTTTTCGGTAATGAAACATTTGTAATACACTAAAAACTGATTAAGAGTAACAACTCATTATGTAATTATTAGAAAATCATTAGAATTTGATTGCTTTTTATAAAGTTTTACCCCACGCTAACAATTAGTATATACATGAAACATTTAATATCATGGATTTAGCTGTTCAGTTATCTAAATTCATTGAAAATCAAAATACTTGTTCGTTTCAACACCTTAAACTCTATGTATCAATCTGAAGTCAATCAGATGGTAACTTTGGCCTCTATAGCGTCACAACAATTTTTGAAGTTATCAAGGGAGATAACTCTGGCAGTAATTATTTGAAATCGCAGAAAATCAATAGGCTTCTTCGTCTCATGAACTTAAACACTGTGTGTAAATCTAAAGTCAATCGGATATTATCTTTGGCCTCCAGAGCGTCCACAAGATTTTTTGAGGTGATCAAGGGCCATAACTCTGGCACTAATTAACGGAAATCGCTGAAAATCAATAGGCGTCTTTGTTTTATGACCTTAAACACTGTGTATAAATTTGAAGTCAATCGGATATTAACTTTGGCCTCTAGAGCGTCCACAAGATTTTTTGAAGTGATCAAGGGCCATAACTCTGGCACTAATTATCGGAAATCGCTGAAAATCAATAGGCTTCTTCGTCTTATGACCTTAAACACTGTGTATAAATTTAAAGTCAATCGGATATTAGCTTTGACCTTTAGAGCGTCCACATGATTTTTTAAAGAGATCAAGGGCAATAACTCTGGCATTAATTATCGGAAATCGCCGAAAATCGATAGGCTTCTTCGTCTCATGACCTTAAACACTGTGTATAAATCTAATGTCAATCGGATATTAACTTTGGCCTCTAGAGCGTCCACAAGATTTTTTGAGGTGATCAAGGGCCATAACTCTGGCACTAATTATCGGAAATCGCTGAAAATCAATAGGCGTCTTCGTCTTATGACCTTAAACACTGTGTATAAATTTAAAGTCAATCGGATATTAACTTTGGCCTCTAGAGCGACCACAAGATTTTTTGAAGTGTTCAAGGGCCATAACTCTGGCACTAATTATCGGAAATCGCTGAAAATCAATAGGCTTCTTCGTCTCATGACCTTAAACACTGTGTATAAATCTAAAGTCAATCGGATATTAACTTTGGCCTCTAGAGCGTCCACAAGATATTTTGAGGTGATCAAGGGCCATAACTCTGGCACTAATTATCGGAAATCGCTGAAAATCAATAGGCTTCTTCGTCTCATGACCTTAAACACTGTGTATAAATTTAAAGTCAATCGAATATTAACTTTAGCCTGTAGAGCGTCCACAAGCAATTGTGGACGCCGGACCGACGGACGGACGGACGGACGGACCGACGGACGGACGGGGGCGACGACAATATACGACCACATTTCAATGTGGGCGTATAAAAATCGGGCTTATTACACCGAGGATTACCATCGTGTTTGTAATGCAATAAAAGTAAATCTATAATCATAATCGACCATAATAGAAAGGGTACAAATTACACAGCCGAACCATACCCAGTTTCCTTTATAATACCCGCCACTTTAAAATCTCAGGGGCAGCAGTTCAAATTTCACGCACCTAATAAGTAATTGTATGTGTTGAGTAAATTTTTTAGATTTTTACTGGATAAAAGGGTATTGCAGTAAAAAGGGCCGGTCAAAGAACCGATCCTTGTGGTGCAGCATATAAAATGATATAGGATCTGACTGAGAGGAGTTGGTGACGATCGGTCAAATATGATAAAATCCTATTTGGGACATTCTACGCACCATAAATTTCATTTCCAAACGATTTAGCAACAGTGATTTGCCAATCGTCTCGAATGTCGCCCTGTGGTGTAAAAGCACAAGCACTACTGAGTTATTTCTATCCATATTTAGAGCACTAGTGGTGCAACAGTGTTGTCTCAGTACCGTGATGTTATTTATAAACAAATTGGAAAGTTTCGTTGGGAATAATTATCCGACGCTTGTTGCTGTTTAAAAGAAATTCCTTATTTCTGTGTGTGATTTTAAGTAAGTTTGTATCCCGTTGGTTCTACTGGGAGTAGTTCGTCAAAAATTGAATGGTGCTATCTATTTTGTGTTTGGTACTGTATTTCATGATGAAGTCGTTATAAACTGAGAACAGAATTTTGCAAAATTAATTGTAATGTCTTTCGCCACTTCGAATCAGTTTTTCGTGTTTTTTCAGTTGTGGCTTAGACCAGGGTGTAGACCAGGAGCCCGTCGGCTTCAACCTAGCTGAAAAGCTAACCAATTTCTACATATGTCACAAGGTTCCCTATGGGTCACTGTCACAGGATATGAACGTCTGCCGCGCCCGTTGTGGTGGGTGTGGTCAAGAGGGGCAAAATAAATGGACCCAAAAATAGGCTAGACTAGCTCATTTACTAACCGCATAAAAATTGTTGCAAAATGTTCAGCATATCGCCACATGTATCGAGAATTACCTATGCCAGACATTTTCAGTGGTGGGGTACCCCCGCCAGACGTCCCCAATTGACCCACCCCAAAAGGTAAGCTAGCCTAGCCCATTTACTAACCGCATGAAATTTGTTGCAAAATATTCAGCATATTCACTTGTATCAGGAATCACCGGTGCCAGACATTTTCAGTGGTGGGGTAACCCCACCGGACGTCCGCAATTGCCCCACCCCCAAAAGCTAAGCTAGACTAGCTCATTTACTAACCGCATAAAACTTGTTGCAAATTGTTCAGCATATCCACGTGTATCGAGAATTACCGATGACAGACATTTTCAGTGGTGGGGTACCCCCGCCAGACGTCCCCAATTGATCCACCCCAAAAGGTAAGCTAGCCTAGCCCACTTACTAACCGCATGAAATTTGTTGCAAAATGTTCAGCATATTCACTTGTATCAGGAATCACCGGTGCCAGACATTTTCAGTGGTGGGGTAACCTTGCCGGATATCCGCAATTGTCCCACTCCAAAAGCTAAGCTAGACTAGCTAATTGACTAACCGTATACAACTTATTGCGAATTGTTCAGCATATTCACTTGTATCTGCTTGTTAGAAGAGATATACAGCAGTGAGGCGTAAACATCCTGAACCACCATTCAGTGATGTGCTTTCTAAAAAGGCCAGGATTGAGACAAGACAGAGTAGTTCTGTATCGAAGTCAAACCAAAAAGGATTACTCAAAGGTGAATGCATATTCTTTGGAAAAACATGCAAGAAAAGAAGACAATTTAGTCAAGATTGCTATATTAGCAAGTTGTCAGTCGCTGTTTGAACGGACGAATGAATCAACCAATAATCGCATAAAGAGTCTTATTAGGAGTGGAATATCATAAAACCTGTCGCGCCCAGTTTCTTGAAATGTATAAAGCTGCGTTTGCAAGCAATGGCGGGACTAAGGTTGATATCATCTCCTATCAGGTTCAAATTCTAAACCGAAAGATCAGAGACCACTTCAAGCAAAGAGTCTGTAGCACGTCTCCACGATGATGCAAGCAACACAAATAGGACGACAAGTTACGGTGTGCAGCTCTACATCTTCGATCCCTAATAATGCAGTTACCAAAGACCATGATTCCAGATCCAGAAACAGTCCAGAATCCGAAGGAATGCGCCCCAGACATTCCCAAACAATTGGACCTGTTTTTCAAGAACCTTTCATGTGGCTCATCACGAAGGGGACGTGATGAGTACCAGGAAACCATCGACCACAGGGTGACTGCAATAAATACTGAAATCCGATTGATAGAGTGTTTCTCATACTATTTATACAAGCAGGGTGTTCTATATAGATACTAATGGTCTTCAACAGGGCATTCTTTGTATCTTCTTCCATGGTTTGAAAATTGGCTGTGCGGTTCTGTGTTCTGATTTTGATGGACTGTTCTGATAAATTGTCCATTAAGAGTTATATTATTATTACATGCATGCTGCCCCTGTTACTGGGAAACAATTAATATAAGGTATACCAGTATAGTATATTCTCAGGTCGGAGGAAAAAACACGTTGATTTAACCGTACATTGACCGTATGAAGGTAAACATATTTATTTATAGTTTATCGATTTCATATCAAGGTAAAGAGAAATTTCACCTACGTTCTGGTAGTTTATCTTTATTTAAATATATCTACATCGTATTGTGAGTGTGTGTGTGAGTGCGCGTGTGTGTGTGTGTGAAGGAGGTTGTTTTAAAATAAAATGTTCTGAAAGAAAGTCCCTAATGTGCCACATCGAGCAGGACCGGCAATGTATATTTTTATGTTTTTGTTTATATTGCTTTGTTATGTTTTGTTTAAGACACTATTTCCATGAAGGCGTGGTCCAGGTTTCCACTGTCATAGAATTACCGGTCGTTCAATTTATCATCGAGGAAGAGGAGAAGAAAATGGCGGGTTTAAAGTTAGTTCTTATTTTCACTGTTAATAATGTCTAGAATAGATGTTAATTATTTCTTCATTTAACAAAGGTCAACTATATACAACATTTCCTACACATTGTCATCTTAGAATATTAAATCAAAATACTCTAGACCAAAAAACAGAAATCAACCTTTTTCAAACCACTACAAACTTCGGGTCAACAATTTGACATAATAATCTTGTAGAATATATTCTTTGGGTTAGATATAGCCTTCACGCAACTTCACGTCTGACTGTTTCTATAATTCATCACGCTAAACCAAATGTCATGTCATTGTAATTACTATATAGACACACTTTAAACTGGCATAAGGAGTAAAACAAAAGACCGTGTTATACTATTACTAAAAATATATGGTAATAAACCTTGAGTCAAAATATTTGAATAAGATATATTACTGTGAATTAAGTTGTTTTGACAATGATTTATGAGTTAAATTCTTACATGTTTCTAGAAATAAATGCTTATTTATAATTTGAATATTGCACGTATACGGTCTTATTATTCTAATAGTAAACCGTTTGCTGGGCAATCACTATAATGTGCACACTGTCTAATATAATAAAACATATTAATTGGTTTGACTATCGTATATGTAATTACATGTAATATTAATAGTAGGACGTTAAACCCTTTTTATTTCATTTCATTAAGAAAGAATATTGCATAATGCCCCAGATGTTCAAGACTATAGCGGATCTAGTAATGTTTCTGCGATATCGACTCAGTTAGAGCGGGCGTTAAATAAATTTTTACACTGACCTATAATAGTATTCTGTAGACGATAGACGAACTATGCCAAAAACCAATATTATTGTCTAATATCCTGCAATATGATCAGGGGAGCCACGGTGGCTCAGTGGTGAATAAGTCGTTCCTGCATAATATGTGGAGGAAGTTCATCGGGATTTTCCGACCTGCCTCCCCCCCCCATACTAGTGGTGTGCAGGACAGGGGGGGGGGGCAATAATTTTGTTGTTGCTGGTGAGAGGCAAATTATATCATTGATATACAGAGGAAATTATATGTATATAGTGTATGTTATCTTCTATGTAGTTTCTGAGTATTATAATTCAGATGTTCAAGATTTCGGGTATGGTTATGCAGATGCAGGTGATTCCACCGTAGATTACCATTTGTCTGTAATTATATCCACTGAAGCTGGCGTGTCAGTATCACGTACTATATCGATACCATTAAATTTTGCATTTGCTATATTAGACTACTGTTTCTTATAAGTAATATTAATAAACACATTAGTATCGACTATAAGAAAACTACACAGCCCACAGGAGACAATAGCTGGTATGATGTCATGTAATGTAGAAGTCTATAAATAGTACAGATAAGATTGATTGGCATTGTCAACACTGTTGCTAGAACAGAACAATGGTAAACTAGACGCTGAAAATACTCTTCATGGATGCCATATTCGCCCGATCGATATCCAATGCTATGCTATTCTTATGCAACTGGTGTTATACTTCTAAAATATATAAATCTGTATATATGTAGACACGATATATATACACAACCTGTTTACAAAATCTATTTAGAAACTAAACGTTAATAAGCATGTTAAATTACAGCTGCATGGATTGAAATACGGCATACACAATAAACTGGTAGCAGTCTGTTTGATGTTAAACTACAGTCCTAGTAGTTTCTAGTAGTTTGCTTCTAGATGCCAGCGTTATACGTACATATCATCAACTAAATGGAATGGCATTTATAAAGTGTCGTCGAAACCTACATCTACGCCATTTTGAGACTTGTGTAGAAGTGATTTGTTTATTGTTCAAGGCTTGTATTGATGTCTGAACATGGAATTTTCAATCGGCACATTTTCTAATTCAAACTAACCGTGTTTACAAGGGTTCATGCGAACGACGCTAAACCAGTTTCCGGATGAGAACTGCACTTATCTATGTTATGATGTCCTGGTCGAACGACTACGACAAATCCCCTAAAAATACCGTACAGTTATCGCTTTATAGTAAATTCATGTTTCACTGGCCTTTCGCTCAGCATTCAGTGGTATAAAAATGCTTCAACAAGACATAATTAAAGTATTAAAGTTCTATATTAAATAACATTTAAATTACAATGCAGTATTTAAAAGTCAGTGTGTTTGAAAGTGTGTTCTGGACAATAATCTGTTTTTAACTTACACACTTTACAAATGCCAAAATAAAACCATGATGGAAACTAAGTAGGAAACTCCACCTAAGGGCTGAAATAAAATTCCTAGCAATATTTGCAAATGATGCCTATGTGCACATGCCATTATGCAATATATACCAGGAGAAAACAATACATCAAAAAGTGGTGATATATCATGAAAATATATAAAGTCACGTGGTAACTGTTAACTTACCAGTATCAATCTCATCTGTTTTATAGGTGTGTCTTATTTCCAGGTACAGACTACCGTAAGAGAAATGAAATCCATTGCAAAGAATATGAACTAATGTTGCCGCTATGACAACAACCCAACCCCAACCACCGTCAGGATAATATTCCCCAAAGTCAATTCGGGTTCCACCAGCCCCTTTATGCTGCATGTTATTACCATCTTTCTTCTGCAGCCGGCTGCTTAATCCAGCGTCTCGACTCATTTGTGAATTTCCACTACTTTTATTACTATCTCCACTACGTCCACTTTGTCCACTTTCGTCACTTTCGTGTCGGTACAACGGGTGCTTTTCGCAAATAACTTGAGTGACCTCTTCGCACCCAGGGGATGCTGGCATGGCACCCAGAACCTCAGCCACTCTGACCTTAATTGTTGTTTCGCCACGTGCTACACTGTAATAAGGTAGCACAATACGGTATTAGAATGATGTAGTAAAATATCACCTATATATTATACCCAGGCACAACCAGCGATATTGAATTCAATAACATTTTACACATTCTTCTTCACTTGTAGGCTATGCGTTTTAGTCACAATTTTGTATGTTGCGCATGATTCACTGTTATGATTTATGAGAGCATCTAGGAAACAGCTAGAGCTTGGAGTATAATCTACCATGATGTCACATACATAACTCTTAATGCTGTAAAACTAAAATAACAAACGCTTCAACTTTACACAATATGTCACCGTGCATCGTGGTGCATCTGCAACAGCTAAATCGATGGTGGACTGCTGCCAAACCGTGGCACACGTCAGCTCTCCGGCTGGTAACGAAGACGTCAAAGGACAAAGATAGAGTTTTGCGACTTGCAGACTCTACAGGGCACCACTGACGTCTTTGCCATAACGTTGGTACAATAACTATAGCGTTGAACTGGCCACGCTCCGAGTGCTGTGTATCACGAGACAAATCAATCGACTAGTATAGGTTGCCTTATTCTCTGGCTTTTCACTGTCTATCGGCTCCGTCTATCGACCACTAGATGGTGATATCTCCTAAATTCATTCCCCTTTCTAGTAGAGTCGACCGATGAAAACATCAAAATGTCAGTTTATATTCGCCTTCTCGACCTTATTAGAGCACTGTCTAGTATGCAGCTAATTCTTTATAAACATCACGTAAAATAAGCAACAGTCTAGTAGTATACATCAGTGAGTTATAATGTCAGCTATGTAGAGTTGTGTTTGCTGATCTAGAGATAGATATAATAATACTAGCAGTTGTCGCTTAATATAAATTTCTCAACGTATAGGCTACATGTAAAATTTTACAAATATTATGATAATAACACAATGCTTTATGGTCGGTTAAATTATAAATGTAGCAAGCTGTCGACAAACGTCACATCTAGCAATATGTAAATGAGAATCCAGTTAGCACGTTACCATAGAAGCCAGTGTAGACAAACGCGTAAATCAGTTGCTATAGTAACTCGTGATATTAACAAAGTCGCACGCGCCGTGTGTATAGCTGCCTATTGATTTTTAATGGAATACAACTATTTTTACTACCTTTTACGGGTCATTTTATTTAGCTAACAATTCCTGCTGACTGTCATGCATCTGAATGCGTTATCACCTGACGGTAGAAATATAAGCTTGGAGAAGAGGGTGCCGATAATACGGAGGTCTTCTAGACGAAATGGGCCTATGTACATGTCGGTTATCTTAGATCAAATTTATATGTATTGGTTTGTTGATTTGGGAGGTCTTTGATTAATCTTGTTTAAAACTTGTGTTTCAATCGAGATGTAAATTACAGCATACTTTGAAAACTACCCAGACTCACCAATTCCATCTTTCTGACGGTACTTATGGAGCGGAATTCGCGACATACTAGTAATTCTAATTCTTAAATGAAATCTTTTGACACTATAGGAATACTTTGCAAACTACAATATTGTGAAAGTTTAATCTGTTGTGAACAGAACGAGTAGATCAACTGCAACCGATCAGTTGCGTTACTTAAAGTCGCGTTGTCGATATATACACGGCTTTAGACAATGTATTTTCTCTTAAAGATAATACAATGATTTATGCACAAATATAAATTATTCTGTAAGCGATGACCAAATTATTAGTCCCATTTTTAGGGCTTGGTGGGGCAGACTTTATAGCGACCTGACTTTGGGAAAGCCCTTAACCAAGTATGGATCTTTGTGTAAAAGTTTCAGCCATGTAACTGATGACCATATTATTAACCCCGTGATGAGACATTGGGCATGGTCTGACTTACGGATAGCTCCGGAAATTTTGTTTATTTGTGAAATATTTACTCCAAATCTAATATTCTAATTGGACAGCGGGTCTTTAATTGTTAACCACCAACTCCCTGGAATGGCAACTGACAACAGAAAAATGTCCTTCGCTAAGGCGACAGAGAATGATCTCAGACTGCGTCAAGATCGCCATAAGCGTGGTGGAAACGCCAGATATCGTGCCGTGGTCTGCATGGTCGCCAATGATCCCCGAGTCACAGTGTTTGTTTCGAGTATGATCTAATGTCCCAGTCAGACCGGAGTGGTGACCCTAATGCGCTCTGAGACCGAAAGGCTGCCAGGAAATGCACAAATTCGCCGGCAAGCGTGAACAAAACGCGGAAAAATCACCCAAAATTACAAAAAAAAATGTCGCGTTCTTACTGCGACTTGTGCGATTATATCGCATTCTCACGGTGGGCTCGTCACGATCTATAATCTTGGCAGCGGTGGTAATCGCGAACCCGCTGCGCTGTAACCACACGTCTTCAACGTGTATCTGGACTGCACGTGCAAGTCGTGCATGAAAATCATGGTCTTCATACGAGAGTAATGCAAGCTTGATCACCGCGCCATGGTCATATTATGAACTCCATAAACGTAAGAAGAACCTCATAACATCGCCAAATGCGTAGTGGTAGCCCCATGAGGTCGTGGTGCAATCGCGCCACAGCGGTAGAATCATCGTAACATCGCCATTACAACGCCATAAGGACTCCGATCGGTTGGTGAGGTCGCCGTTGTGATGAAAATGCCATGAAAGCCCGTTGCAAATGTTTCAATTTTCGCAACGTCTTTGCCACGTGTGTACTGCGCGTGTACTACGTTCATAGAACTGTTACTACGCTATTCTCGCGACCTTTGCGACCCGCCACGTTCTCTCAACTTTCCACGTCATATAGCAGAACTTTGGCGTTTGCTTTGAACATACTCAAAGCAAACGCCGTGACTCAGCGATTATTGGCAACCATGGAGACCCCAATCTGGCGTTTCCACCACGCTTATGGTGATCTTGACGCGCTCTGAGACAATTTTTTGTCGCTGTAGCAGCGCAGTAAGGACCTTCGTGACCCTACCAGCTTTCCAGTCATATGGCAGAAACTTGGCGTTTGTTTTGAACATACTCGAAGCAAACGCCTTGGCGCGGCGATTATTGGCGACCATGGATACCACAGCACGATATCTTGCGTTTCCACCACTAGACCGGGAGCCCAGGGGGTCAGTCTAGCTGAAAAATGTACCAATTTTCTTTTACATGTTATCGATGCATGTATATCTGGTATCATCAAAATGTAAGTCTGCCGGATTTCTGGCGGTGGGTGTGGTATTCCACACCCTAAATGCGATACCCTTCAACTAGTCTAGATTAGCTCAAAAGTGTACTACATCAAATTCACACAGCAGTGTACCATACATCTTCAGGTATCACAAAAACACTCTGACAGACATTTCTAGTGGTGGGGTACCCCTGACAGTGCTATGTAATTACTAGACATTTGTAGTATTACCCCTAACAGACACGCCCAAAATCCCCCCGCCCCCAACTAGGCTAGATTAGCGGGCACTGTTACCGTGGTCTAAAAAATTAATTGTTTAGCCAGGATGCATAGAATACTAATTTCTAGCATTTATGGAAGAGGCGGTAAACTGCGGTTGCTAGATACTGATTTTGGGGGCAAAAAACGTTTTATGGGGCAAAAAATACATTTTTGAACAAAAAAATTGTTCCTGCAACCGCAATTTGTCGCCTCTTCCATACATGCTAGGTATAAGTATTCTACGCATCCTGGCACAACTGTTAATTGTTTGGAATACGGGAACAGTGCCGGCTATTCTATTCTAGTTGGGGTCCGTGGCATCTTGGGCGTGTCTGTTAGGGGTAACCCACCGCACAAACTGTCTGGCAGTGGTCATTCAGGACTCCTATGGTGGTACTAAACAACGCCAAAGTTGGTTTAGGTGGTACAGATTTCAAGTAATCCAACCTATCTGTTGATTGGAAATTAGATAACTCTCGCCAGGGATACTCTAATAGTACTACAAATGTCTAGTAATTACACAGCAGGTTTACGGACAGCGCCCGGTTTTCTTCGAGAGACGAAGAAGCGGAGCTGACCTTGTATGCACCCCGAAGAAAATTTTGGAGCATTTGATGGCCGCAAACGCGTTTTAGTGCTATTCCAGTCCTAAAGTTAGTGTTTTACTAGATTTCGGACACTTTATTTTGCCAAATTATTATTTTATTTTTTTTTTTTTTTTGGGGGGGGGGGGGTCCAAGTATATTCAGCCCCCCCCCCCCTCCCCGGAAAACAATTGAAAAGGTCGGGCCCCCTTCCCCCATGTATGACGTCCATGATTATTCCACAAAAATATTAACCCACACCCACATACCCTCACGTTGACACTACATTATTTTTACAACAGGTAGCTGTTCAGATATAAACATCGATATTTAAGGCCACATTACAAACAGTTAAGCTGAAACCATATCTATAATTTGGTAATTTTCTAACAAATATAGAAATAAGACAAAACTTAATTATTTATTGAAAATCAAAATTATGCTGTTTCTCTTGGCTTTAAATGTCATCAAAGTAAGTCGTTATCGTCATTATTGTCACTCCGTGTATAACCATCAAGTTTTAATTGGCTTAATTTTGTGTTAAAATCCTTTAAAATCCATAACCTAAGGCCCACCTACTAACCCGATATTTGTGATACGCTTGTAAATAACTTAAACCTGACAGTCTTCATGTGGAAATGGAGAACGTTTTATTATACAGTATCTGGATAAAACCAGACTTTTTTCTATAAAAATAATATGTAGGTGAAATTTACCTTTTGTTATCAGGTAAAAGGCATGGGTCATTCACTGTATAGACCTCTCAAGAAACATTAATCGATTATTAATCACCCAATGAAAAATTGACCCGAAATCTTAAAAGGGTTACGTGTCCGGATAAGCAGTGTTGACGTTCACGTCCAAACGACTCAATATTTTGAGCTGAAATTTTGAGACAAGGTAAATACATCATGCCTCTATATTTTGGTCCATAAATTTCATAAATACTCGGACTTTAATTTTTGAGACTCTGTTCTTATCGGGATTGTCCCTTCAGTCTTTTTGTTTCACATTCACATTTACTACACTTACACAGTGATACGTGATTGGAGGGGTCGAAAGTTAATGCCCAGTCGTTTCGAGGGTGGGGGGGGGCTCGTTTGAGAGGGGGGGGGGGCGCTAGCCTATTTTCTTCTAATCGTTGTAGGTGTTTATTAAGTCGATACTTTGATGGTGTTCGAAGATGAGCATTTCTGCTTAGGGTAAGCAGAGATAAGCAATTTGATTGGTTGATACTTTCGGCCACAACAACTTCAGTTCTAATTAAGTGAGATAAAATAAAACCAAGTACGAACAATCCAAACCATTAGGCAAAAATCGAAGTCCTAAAGAACGTAATAGGCAAAATAGTTAGGCAAAGTAGTGTAATCAGCAAATGGACTGTTCATCGTGTACGAAATACACAACAAACAGTGGTAACAGGTGTCCGGAAGAGTAAGCTTACCCTGCCTGGCGCGCCACACCCGCCATCGCTGCATCCAAACTACTAGGCAAAATGTAGGTAAAATAACGTGATTGGCCAATGGACTATAGGTATGCAAAATGCACGTGATGAACATTGTTATCGGTGTAGTAGACATAATCAGAGAGATGGTAAATAGGATACGCGTCAATTAAATATATCAAGAATAATAGCTGAGAGCGACATGTTATATTTACCAATCAAGTCAATATGACGGCCATAAAACTTTTTAAAGGATTTTATAAGTTTAGTGCGTAAGTATCCTTGTAGTTGAAGCTTGGTGGACAAATGTCTCGATCTACTTAAAAAATCAGAATAGAAAGAACAAGCTCTCGCGTATCGGATAAGCTGAGACACAAACACTCCATAAGCTGGTGATACAGGAATGTTACTACTAATAAATGGAAAGTTAACAATCGGAAAGTCAAAGTCATCACGTTTATCATACAATTTAACACTGTGAGTGATGAAACTTGGTGAATAGTTTATTTACACCGATACCTTGTGGTGGGGGGGGGCTCTTGATTGGTGATTTTCATGTCAATGCAATGTCTGCATTCTCATGCAGTGATGGATTCAACAGTAAACGTCTATACTGAAATCGTTTGACTTGGACTCCGTGACCCTTTCCCTTGGCCAGGGGGCCCTTTTGTCAGATGTGGGTCCTTCTGTCTGCCTTTAGGGCCCTTCCTAACTAGGGTACTTTTTCTTTTTTGTCATCGGTTTTAGCATTTCTCCCCCGTTCTCGGCTATTTGTAAACGCTTTTGTGATAAGCAATTTGCTTGGTCAAGGCTTTGGAACACAACAACTCTGCTTTTGATGGAGGTATAGAATGTTTAAAGATCATCATGATGTTCATAAGTTGATTCTATCTGATGGAGATTGATGAAACTTTGTGTATAGTTGATAATCAGTTTGATTCCTCGATACATTTGAAAAATAAACGTGCAATTAATTAATATGTGTCCTCTCTTTATTTCGGGATTTCGGCGGGGGACATCAGCCTCACTGTTGACTTGTTATTCTTAATTCATTACGCAATTATACAATTATATTTCTATGATATGATCCTATTCTCCATTATCTGGTGTTTTCAAATGCCCGAAAAACTGAAATACATTGCCCGAAAAATGGATGTTTCACCACATCTGTGGCTGAATGAATACAAGTTCTCCCAATATAGTATTTCTACTAATATATCTATTCCTAACAAACACATCACAATCTATAAATATGTCATTTTCTCACTAAAATAGATATATGGCAAAATATAAATAACACTGTAAGGCGGGCCCGTAGCTATGCCCCCCCCCAAAAAAAAAATCGAATTAGCCCCCCCCCTCCCAATATTTCGCCAGCGATAATGGTGTCTTAGCAGTGTTCTTAGCCGGCTACATCCTTAGCCCTACACAGACCAGTGAATATTAGCTAAGCTGTTGTGAAACAGATTGCCTCAGTCCCCCCCCCCCCCAAAAAAAAAAAAATAAAATAAATAATTCTGTCGCCCAACTAAATTTTATGAGCTCGCTACGGACCTGCTGTAAGGGAGTGGCAATGGTAATGAAGAGAAAAAAGTCAAATGGAGTTTAACCGGAAAAATGAAGATATAAATACGCCATACATTATGCTATAGGGGAAATTTAGCCCAAGCAGCGACTTTACGGTTTCGAATTCGAGTCGTCAAGCGTTCTGTTACATGTACGTGCACGCTAACGCAAAAACGGGATCTCCTTTTTATATCGAATCGCTGCCCATCGTCCCCCCCCCCACCCCCGACCCATCTTCCCGCACTTCTGACAAGGGGAAATAAGGTTGGAAAGTCTGGGAAACTGTAGGTCGACACTAGGTCGGACGAGGGGAAACCACGCTGGACAATAGGTGTGCGGGCTCAATGACATTTAGTGGGGGAAACAAAGCTAGAAATGCCCGAAAAGATTTCGGGTTTACAGACAGTGGCGCCGGTTTTCCTCGAGCCCTAATATAACACTAATTTTACTTTACTTTCCAGCCCGTAAAATTTATTTTTCACTTTACCCATCTGCCCGAAAAGTCATCTTGCCCGAAAGTTAGGGGGCAGCTCTCGCCAAATAGTGTGCTACGAGGGAAATTTTACCCGGGCAGCGGCGCTACGGCTTACTCTTTATATCGAATTCTAACTGCTCGAATTTTCGTCCCATCCGAATTACGATGTCAGGCCCTCCGTTCTGCATCACTGACAATGAAAAACCACGCCGGAAAATCGAGATGAACTTTCTCGGCCAATGCAGTGATCTCGAAAGGACAGTATAGGACATTGAACTCAATTTGATTTTTCTCTTCATTACAATGGTGTCACTCTATTAAAGTAATATTTAGTGTTAGCGAGCTGTCATGATTGGTTGAGATATTTTTTTATACAGTCGATGCATGCGTTGTACTCCGGAATTTTCCTTTTCACTCGATTAACACCAGTTTAGGATATTTTCCATAAAGGGAAATAACTCCTTTTATCGTAAATGAATTTCCAAATTCCGTATTCCCCTTGTTCATTGTGCTTCTGCATTTTAGTTTAAATCAAAATTTAACCAATAGCATATTTCTTGCATACGATAAGAGCATCAGGTGTTGATGGCATCGGGTGTTTTCCTTTTTTAATTTTATGCTAACAGTTTTGCTTGGATTGGAACGCTCTGGATTTGTGTTCATGTGGCCTGTTACCGTTTCACGATATTTTAACCATGATTAAATCCAAATTTTAGTAGTTTGTTTGGATGATATATTAGAAATCTGAATGATTTTAGTTCTTAGTCAATAAAAACTGAAGTATCTACTAAAATTTATCTCCCGTTTTTCGAAAACCTTGTTAACGCGGGAGAGACTACAATTTTCATACGAGCACATTTCAGTGAGGGCGTATTATGTCAACACCGTGTCTGATGGTCGTCCATCAACAAGTGAACCCGACAGATTCTTGTCAGATTGGGTATGAAGCACCTTGGTCATGAGAGAGGACAACCCGTATTGATATTCGCTGTTCTGGGACTTTCCATTCCAGAGTTATCCACCCCCTTTGCCGAAAATCTTATGAACGCGATTGTTAAACAGATTATTTTTAACGAGAGGACAACCCATGACGATATTCAGTGTTCTGCTGCTTTCTGTTCCGGTGTTGCTCCCCGGCCTTTGCCAAAAAACCTTGTGATCATGTAAATGCTGTAGTTTTTAATGGATGGTTTTCAAATTTAATGGGAGGCGTTCTGCAATTTTTCTATCCGGAGTTATCAACCGTTACCGAAAACATTGATTTTAACTCCTGTTATTCAAATTTGCTGGGGAGCAATGTGGTCATAGGTGAATGAACCCTTTTGATTTTTAGCATTCTGCCACTTTTATTATGAGAGAAGAAATACTATCCACTACTTTCTATTTCCGAGCTGGCCGAAAACCTTTGAACACAATATAGGCCGTAGATTTTAACTGATTTTTTTCAAATTTAGTGGAAATCATTGGGGTTATGTGAGGATGAAACCTATTGATTTTCAGCGCTCGGCAACCTTTTCTTCAAGAGCACCCCACACCACATTTCAAAAACTACCAGTCAAATACACATTACCTTTGACACAGTTGCTTCTATCAAAGAACTGAAAATAACTCATGAATTTGAAAATACATTTATCAACCCTCATAGTGATAGTCCATGGGCATTAAAATGAAAAAAATCTAACTATGCTCAGTCAACATCTATTGTCTGGCAACATTTGTAGCAGAGTGGTGAAATTTTCATTTTAGCCATGATTATCATATACAATGTAACCAATAAGGCTTTTATTTTACATATATTTATTTACAAAACAGTACAGGCTTAGGATTTATGAAAATCCAGTTCATGATTCCTTCATATCAGATAAAACAATTTATATAATTTGTACACATTAGACTAATTTGGAGCCCCTTATATCCTTTAACCAATAAGACATTCTGAGCTACACTGCAATCCACATGTTTAATTCCTGTGACTGAAAATCTTAATGGAATGATAAATCGTTAAGTATCTTCAAACATGAATGAATGATTATGATTGTGTGCCATGTGACACCCTGAAAGAATAAACAAACAGTATACATTGTGTATATTTTACAAATCAGATGACCAGACAGATACTGGTGTGGACAGTTCAGTACAATAAATTACAATATCTATACTTGATTTTGGCTAAGGACAAGGATGGTGCCTACAATTCACATATAGTGTGGCCTATAGATAGGCCTACTAAACATGTAATGGGGTCTCACAAATTAGATTGTACTGAAGAATGTACACAGATGTTGTATTAGAATGATATGTGGGTTGGGGGATCACAGTGTAGGCCTACATGTAACCGACACCAGAACAATACATGTACCTATTTCCAACACAATGTACATCTACAATTATTCATCTGTAATGACCATCCATCTCTTCGATCATAGTCAATATCTCTATAAATACCTTTGAACAACTGGACAAATACCAATTTTTACATTGCATGTATGTATGTGAATATGATGACAGGTCAGTTGATATTATGATATATGATAGTTTAAACAATTTACATATCAATCATCCTCTTCTTCTTCATCTTGTAACTCTGATGTATCAACTTTATCATGTAATATAACATATTCTCTCGAACTATAACCAAATTTAACCACATCTTTCTCAAATAATTCTACATACCTCTGTCCATCAATTTTTTGATTGTTTACATAAGTGCCATTGGCAGAGTTCAAATCAATAACATAAGGCTTTACCTTTCTTCCTCTAGAGCCGTCCTCTTGGCGTCTATATTCAACCAATCGGAACTGAAGTGCTGCATGTTGTTTGGAACAAGATGGATGATCTACAGGAATATCGGCTACTCTTCTATCACGTCCTACTAAATATGCACTTTGTCTATGAATATGTAACACAGGTAACTCGGTGTCTCCTTTAAAAGGATATAATCGCCACTTCTTTTTAGGTTTACGAGCCTCTGGCGGTTCATTATAGTTTACAACAACACCCCGAAACGTATTTGTATCTTCTGTTAATTTACCCGACAATTTAAAGTCTGGTTTAGCTTTATCTTCAGGTACTTGTTGAGAGTTAGGATCTTGTGCATTTTGATCAGGTCGACCAAAATTCATATCCACACCTTCAGCTTCTCTCTCTTGGCGAGCTCTGTTTCGTCTTTCGTCATTTTGTCTACGATCACGTCTCTGTTGTGTCATATCGACTGCTTCCTGTTTGATTCTTTTATGAGGATCATACTGTTGCTCTTCATCATCTCTATGACTTCTATCTCTGTGTCTACCAGAATCTTTGTGTTTGTTTATTTTTCTATGTGAGCTATGTTCTCTGTCATTGGATGAACTTCTACTACGAGAATGATGTCTTGTTTTATGTTTGTTTCCTCTTCCTGAGGCCTGTAAATACAAAAGTTTATTAATAATATTACCAGAAATTCCACAGAACTGTGAACCATTAAAATCAAAGAAGCAAGTAAAATCTTCTGTCAAATCAAATATAAGTTTACATTAGATACATGTACTGGGTCCAAATTCAAAGGTTTTCTCTAAGTTAAGTAAAAATACTTAATTTTTCCACTTAGCCAAGTGTCTAACCTTAAATCAGTATTCAAAGGCTCTAATTTACATATACTTGGCTATGTGAAAAACTTAACTGCTCACTTAAAATATGGAATACACACATCCACCAAAAAGCATGAATTTTTAACTATGGAATACCCTCTACTGCCAAAAATCACGAAATACTCACATTGCACGCAAGTTATGCCCCCTTAAGAGCATCACTATATTTTAGTTGTCATTACTATGAAATGTCAATACCATATTGTAAAGCATCAGAATAATATGTCAATAAATTATGATAGTACGCATTCGCTACCGGAACAGTTGTTTTCGTTGATGTTATTACAAAAATCAATTTCAATAGATTTCAATTGCAGTTTTTGAAAAGTGGTAATGTTATGATGGATATTGTAAACTGTATTATTTTAAATATGTATAACGATAGAAACCACATATTAGTAATACGCAAAGACCGTTTGTTTTTTAGTTGAACTGTACAAATCATTTCAGTGTTGATCAATGAAATCTATCATTAAATTTGGGAAATTCATGGAAATTGTGTCAGTTCCAACACTTTAGAATTCGACGGGCCTGGTGTTGACGGTACATTGTCCATGTTTCTACACGAATAAATATTACTGATTAAAATTAAATATATGTAAATTATTGGTGGCAAGCTTGGATGAGCAATCATCAGGGGTCTTTTACATGCACACCAATATGTTCATAATGAGTAAGGTTTTTGTCCTATCCGAAGGACTAGATGTCACCCCTTGTCGGGCCCTCTATCCTACACCCCCGTCAAAGAGGAATCCTGAAGGGCAACATCTTGACATCACGACGTGATAACAATTAGCCACCATATCAAAGCTGATCATAAAAAAAATGTTTGAGGCCAACTACGCTCGGCGATATTGTCTGTGTTTCGATCTCAATCCGCTAACTTTTAAAATCGCCATAACCGGCCTGCTACTACACTGTGTACTGTGATTAAAACAAGTCATTATAATCTCGCTTAACTTTAAGGTAGGCCTACCTCCCATTGGTCACTTAAAGTTAAGTGGATTTTTCTCACTTAAATCAGCCTTTGAATCCCACTAAAAGGATAGATACTTAAAAGTTAAGGCAGCTTAACTTTAAGGTAAAATTTGATGCTTAACATTGCCTTTGAATAACACTCACCCTTAACTCACAGGAAGTTACGTATATTTAAGTGAAATCTAGTAGTTAAATGGCTATCTTAGACTTAAGTTATCCTCTGAATACGGACCCTGTTGTCTGTAAGCTTAGTGTATGCTAGCTTGAATGAGGGTGCGTTTTTTATTTCTTGATCAAACTTTGGCATTTTTGAGAAAATTTTAGGCCCAAAATATAATCGCAGAATTCTCGGCCCAATGTGGATCAATTTGACTGAATAAGTGAATATTTCAGTAAATTCAATTTACATTATCATCGTTTTGTTTTTTATTTTTTAAAACTACAGTGTATTATAGTGAGAACTGCCAGCTCTTGCATAATGTATGTTTAATTTTGGTTGATTCAATACTTATACTTATACAACGGATTTTGGAGTGATTTCAAAATTCAAACAAATACGGTAGCCTAACGTAGTGAAATAGATAAGTTTTTAAAAACTTATCAGGTTATTATTTTATGGCAGCTCAAACAGTAGACAAAGCATGACTGTTAGATCCAACTCCAAGAATATCATTATAATCATTATATCAATAAAAATAAAATCAAAAATCGTAATTCTAATAATTACAATCGTAACACAATCTCCATCGAATTTGTCTTACAGTTTACAGTCACAGTGTACACTTACACTACGGTTATTTTCCTGTGGACTAGGCGACCTTGTACCTCGACTTCGATGTTTTTCTCGATGTTTTTCTCTTTCGTAGCTCGGGGAACGGCGATCTCTTCGGCGAGGCATTAGGCGAAAATAGAAAACAATTTTGTTGACAATATACAAATAAATTGATTCAATGGGTATTTAACACTATTTTTTTATGAACCGGATATTGTTTTCTTAAAAGGAAAATTCGTTCACCACAGATCAATTTCAAAGTTATTTCGTAAACATGGTGGCTAAAGTGACATTTAGCGTTTTAAGAAATTGTCCTAAGAATTAATGAACATATGTCGTTCATGAGCAGGAATTTAATTTAAAATATATAGCCTATCTTTCGTTTTTTTTATCATCACAGAAATAGATAATGTACCAACTCACCCCCGAATCAACGACTACCGATATGTGACGAAATATCTCCAACCAATTATAAAAATTCTTTTATGGTGCTTTTTAGGGCACGTCCAGAACGCACGCTTTATTTTTTCAATTTTGATAGGTTCTTTCGAAGTTGACATTCATATGTTTAATATGTAATCATTGATTACTGAATGTTGTCTATGACATAAGTCTTATTTAAATGAATCTAGAAAAGGAGTTTCGTTTCACTTTATTATTTATTTCAACATTTATGAAAAAGGGGCGTAACCCATAACAAAAAAAAAGAAGGGTTACGGTACTGTATTATTTGTTTTGTTTTATCTCTTATTATTTAAATAAATTATGAGTAATCGGGAAGAGTACAGAACAGTGGTACAAGGAGAGGCATCAGAATCTGATGAGGAAACAGTGAGGCTTTATTATGTTTTCATTGTTTAGTAGACAACTCATCCCAAAGACTGGAGGCAGACCACCATTAATTTCCCCATTGACTTCAATATTAATTTTCGACTCTTTGCCCACAACAAATGGCTATGTCTTTGCACTAAAATTTGTTTGAGGTTGACCACCAAAATTTTGAGATACACAAACTTGAAGAAGCATACTAAAAACATGTAACTAGTTGCCGTACATATCACCGTAGCCAACCTGGATCCTTTCGCCTTAAAATCATGAATTACCGGGTATGATGAATATTTACCAAAACCTGGAAGAAATATTAATTCAAACCCTCTTTGTCCATTCTAGACTAAATAAATCAACAAAAAGGGGGAATGCAAAAGGGGATAAAAGATACAGAGAGAGATTTGCTATAAATAGAAGAACTACAATTTTTGGGTACCGTACCAAGATAATGAAATTTAATGGTGGGTTACCGAGATAATGAAATTTAATGGTGATCTGCCTCCAACTCATCCCAGTATAAGACAACTCACCCCAAGATAAAAGACAACTCATCTCAACTATAAAAAAATAGGTCGCGATATATATATAAGACAGCTCATCCCAACAAATTTGTTTTAATACATTTGCTTTCTTTCAGACCAGTCTGATTTTATTATAGAAACATGTTTTTTGGAAAAGGTGGAATGCTTGGTCATGGAACACTGAATACCAATAAAGTTTGTCCTTTGCACCAAATTTGAAAATGGAGTAACTCCAGATTGCTTGCTCAAGAGTAGGCTAATAGGTTTCGATTTCTGTCAGGAGCATATATATTAATATTAATGAAGGAAGTACAGTAAGCCTATACTGTACTATATTTGTTACCCAGTGACCAAAATATTGTTTTGATGATAGATTTCTTTCTTTTCAGTTGGCATATGTTCTCTGTGCTAGCAAATATTTCTCCTAGACGCATACAGTCTGTATTCTTGTCTATTTCAGCCGAAGACATTAGCTGCAGGAATTGTTGTATCAGGAGAAGCTTCTGAATCAGAAGAAGAAATAGATACAGCCGGTCGTGTCAATGCTGATTTACCACCTATAATAGGTACAAATTTCTTCTTAATACATGTTCACAGTTTAAGGTTTAGGTAAAGATCTGGCTGTTCTTGCTATAATAGTTCAAAAATAGATAATGAAAAATCAATATATTGTGAATTTTATTCAAATTACTTTAATTACTTTATTCTGAGTGAATTTATGAGTGTTGGATGATGTAGCATAGATTATTAATTATTGCATATGGACATTAATGTATTGTCATCGCCTCTGTCCTTCCGGACATCTGGCTGTCCGTCCACAATTTGTTTGTGGACACCCTACAGGTCACAAAATTATCTGATTATGAAGAAACTTGAAATATAGGTTTATCTCCAAAAAATCACTTCTGAATTTGATGAAACTTGAAATACATAACTGAAAGATCTTGGTTCCTGCATATTCCTGAAGCAATGGCCCGAGAAATCCCTCTCTGACCATTGCTGGAATAGCATCTGTTTCTTGAACTTATGCGGGAGTGTGTCACTTAAGTACAGCAACATGACAGTCCTTCGTTTAATCTGGATCTTCCCTAAAACTTTGGACAGAGATTTAAGGTATTAAAAACTGCGAAGGTATGTTCGTTTCCAAACAGTATTGTTTACATTTCATTCGACTTGATAGCCTCGTTTGTCACGCAATTAGTTTTACTGCAGTATTCTGCTATGCACGGGTTAATTAGGCATAATAAGTAACGACGTAACGTTATGTAAACATATTTGGTCCAATATTGGCAGCTAGTGATTGGTTGGTAGACGGACTGCTGACAAATCAAAATTTAAAACAACAATATCCTTTCATAATAGCAGTGTGTAGTTGGATTACCTCTAATCAAAAACAACACTGCGCGGAGTATGTGGTTCCTGTTTGAGATTCACGTCTATCGCATCGTAACTTCCCGAATTATGGCCTTTGATCATACAAAAAATCATTTTTTAGCTTGTGGTCCCTCTCGCTATTCATGCATATTTGATTGTAACTCTATGAATTATGGCCCTTGATTGTGCAACAAAATCACATTTTGGTCCCTCTTGAAGTCACATTTTGTATCCAATTTATAAAAAATGTTTGAATATATCACTGTTACACCCTAATGATTTTTGAGTTCGAATTTCGTGAAAATCGGACCAAAATTGTCTAACAAAATGTCCACCCCTCGTATGCAAATAGTGTAAATATATGGTAAATTAAGGCTGTGGACACTAAAGAGATCACAAGTTTCATCTGATTTTGGAGAAACTTGAAATGAATGTTCATAAACCACAGATATTGGTTCTTGCCGATATTTGAGCATTTTGGATCAAAACTTCCTCAGTTATTGCCCTTAATTGTACGAAAAATCGCAATTTTAGTTCGTGGTTCCTCTCGAGGACACAATTACTATCCTATTTTAATAAAATGTTCGTACATATCACCGTTACAACATAATGAAGGTTGATATTGAATTTCATGAAAATTAGACCAAAACTGCCGGACAAAATGGCCATCCTCATACACAAATAGTGTAAAAGTAGGCAATACCAACGTTGTGGAGTCATAGAGGTCACAATTTTTATCTGATTTTGATTAAACTTAAAATATACCTCTATTTATATCTCCGTCCATTTCCATGTTCACATCATTTTAGACAATAACGTCCTGGATTATGTCGATTTATTGGACGATAAAATGCTTTTTTAGCTTGTTCTCTATCCATCGCTTGCAAAATGTGTACGTATCTTCCCTGGCAACTGCTGGTTTAATCTCACGGGCTTTATAATCCATCTAGGTCTTTTCCATCCGATGGTCTAGGGAGTAGATTATGGGCTTGTGAATAAATGTCTAAATAATAGTTAATGTAACATCTGAAGACAAAATAAAGCAGGAGTAACTCAATTTGAAAGAGGTATTAAAGATTTGTGTGTAAATCTATATAGGTTGGAAATTCAACACTGTCTTGGCCAAATGAGGTCAACCTAGAACTTGATAAAACCCAATGCCTGGTAACCCATCATGATATATATATTTGTATTTATAGTTGCACAGAGGAGTATAAGTTTATCTAGTGATGCAGCGACTGATATCCCAACTTTGATGACGTCTAGAGCTGCTGAAGCTAAAGCCAGTAAGCCAAAATATGACACGTAAGTTTCATCAAACATTTTTGAGCACAAATAAAAATTTGCAGTATGTTTTCTGTGTTAGTGGGGTCACAGTGGTTAGCCTGGAGGTCGGGTCATTCGGGTGTTCGATCCCTGCATTGGCCGAGAAAGTTCATCCAGATTTTATGATCCAGATTTTCAGCATAGGCTAATCTATTTACATTATCTATTTTTAACTGACCCTTTAAACTGTTGACATCTTTAACGTTACATCAAATTTTATATACCGGTAATAAAATCTATTTGGATGAACAAAGAAAACATGCTGTAATTATTGCTAATGAACTAAAAATTTGCCAAAGATTTATTTATCAATGGATATTTCTCAGATGGTACGTGTATGTTGTTTATTTACACTTTCAATATGCCCTGATGTATAAACTTTACCAAATATATTTCACAATGCAGACTTGGCATATTTTTTATTTACATAAGGACAGTTTACATTTAGCTTTATACATTCAGTTTCTAATTTGAGCTATGAAAAAAAAAGAGTTATCTCTCTTTAATAAGTTCCTTATCATAAGAACACATAGTATTTTTCGCTTTTTACCATTTCAGATTATTACATAGGAAATTACGTAAGTTATTAACTAATATTGATAATAAATTGTGATATGTTATGTAATATCTATTGGAATGCGGTATGGATATTCTTGAGTGAACCATTGAATAACCTGTGCGGTATTCAATGGTCATTGAGTTCTGTTTTTATTCTATAACTACATGCAAATCTCAAATACACTGTACTAAATCATCTCAAAATATATTGTACTATCCTGATTATCAAAAAACAAATCATCACCAATAATGTTAAAATTCGTCATAGGTTCCGCCCTTCTTTCTTGACAAAATTTTGGCTGCCCATCGGTGGTGGTGTCATTACAGTTAGACGTAATTCGGAAAGTGAGGTCATTCTGGACAAAAGTAGTTAGTGTCCAAGCCATTGAATACAACCAGTGGCTATATTAAATGTCTGTAATCAATTTGCATGTAGTTATAAAAGTGTATCTAAGGCTGAATTTTATACTGCTGATGTTTTATCAATTGCGTTCAGTAGAATTCAAATTTTGGCAACAGATGAGCTCAGCAAAGATGTAAATTAACATACAAGTCGATGATAATGCCCATATCAGCCTCCTTTTTCGATCTGTCTTTTAATAACAGGAATAATCACACAAAACATAATTCTTGATGGCATAGAAGTAATCTTAGTGTGAGTTTTACATTAGATATACACAACTCCCATTTTATCTGTACTTTTGGTTTGTTTTTCCTAAGAAATAAGCAATAATATAAATCAGTGTTCTTGAAGAACAATAATTTAAAATGTCTTGATTTTGATGGATAGCAAGCAGAAATAAATAATATATTGTTCACAACTTTAGTAAGATTATTCATAATAACAATTTTCCATTTGCAATTCTGCTTTTGCCGCCTTATTGTAATTATGACGTAGAGGGACAAAATTGATATTTGGATTTTGTAGTTGATTTTGATTGCTTTCGAACCTATTTAGCTTATATTTTTTCATCGGATTTTAATAAACGCAATGTTTGAATTCGACATTTTGAAAAATATGTTACAAATAGCTTGTGAATACAGATTTCATCTGATTTTATGATATAGAGATACAGATGAAAATTGCTTTGTAGCTTTAAATTCAATGGATCTTCATTGGTTTTCTTCCTATTCATTTTATTTAATTCTCTCTCCTTATAAACTCCTCAAGTCATTGACTGATAGTGCGGTTTGTCATCAAAATTTGGTAGGTGCAGGATTGCGTTTATTACAGTTTGTTCAAATGAAGTTATTGGCCCCCACAGGGACTGAGCAGGAACACATTCAGGTGACAAGTTTAAATAATCTGTCAATAGCTTCTTCTGATAGACTAAGTGGATTTCTCTGTAATTTGGTAGGAGTTATCCTTAGATGAGATGTTGACCTTGATGGTCTCCTTGATTTTAATCTAGGCTTGACATTGATTGTTTTCTGATTTAATCAAGGAAAGAGCCTCAATAAAAAAAAATTTCTTATACCGGTATATATATATTCATATTTTTAACTAGCATAATCTTCAATGCACACATATTGTTGGCTAGTAGGTGAAACGAGTTGCTTTGAAAGTAACAAAGTTTGAAACATTTTCTACAGTTGCTTATTTATATTTACAGGTGACAGTAATTTAAACTTCCATTCACATCTTGTTGATAACTGTAGTCAGACATATTTGGCTGCTGCTAGAAATTTACACAGTACAACATCACAACTAAATAAATCACATTCAGCTGTACAGGTTAAATTCATTTTATTTTATATATATTATATTTCTTTGGTTGTGTGGTAGATAGCTTTATTAATGTCAGCTTCTACCAAAATGATATTACCAAAATAATATCGCTGACAATTTGAAATCTTTTTGCATGGTGACAAGCAATTATTTCAAACTCCTCCACATTGTTATTGAAAATGTCTGACATGACCACACATTGTAACATACTATGTATAATGCCAATGGGTGAAGCTTGTGTGCAACTAGTCAGAACACCAGCCATACAAAACTTCTGATGTTGAAGGTAACTAGCTATATAGCAGAAATACCAGGTTATTTTAGGTAAAAAGCAAATTAGATTATAATTATAAAACCTTGGAATAGTATATAGTACTCAAAGGTAATAAAAATAACCTAGATATGATAAGATAGTTGACATGACCAAAATTGTACCAGGTTGTCCAGTTTGTTTCTTTAGTCAGAACTGATAATTCCCAAAGGCAACATTTAGAATTTAGAAGCCTAGAAACTGTGTTGAAAGTCTACATCAAATTTATTTTAACATTACTTTGAGAATTTGGTGACCTCTAAACCACAACACCTCTTTAGATATTTATTCAAATGACAGGCCAATAATCAACCCCCTAGACCATTGGATGGTCACAATTTTCAATGGATTGAAACATGATTGCCATTTAATATTTTTATTTAAAATTGGATAATCAAGACTATTTTTATAATGATAACAATGGTACATTTACTGAATAAAGTGTTTTATCAGAGACCAAAATTCAAACATCTTCATGGAACTATACATTTATGTTAAAACTGTACATAATCTTGTTTCTTCGTATTGTTTTTGAAGTCCTGAATACATCATTATTTGTGTAGTCTTTCAGCAAGTAAAATAAATTTATCGTGTTGAAGAAGGTATCAAGTAAATATCTAGAATTTATAAATACTTGGCAATGATTCAGATAAAAGTAAACATTGTATAATACATGTTTGATATGTGAAGTAAATATATTATCTTTAGGTTATATTTGTAGACATTAGTATTTTCTAACAGTAAAATTATTTATCATATTATTATATGTTGTAGGATGCTTCACACAACCTGCGACTATTGACAAATGATTTATTTCATCTAGAAGATAAAGTGGATATTATATGTAGCTGTAAACTTTTACCTGATATTATTATTGCTACCAATGTCTTATAATATTTACTATTTACTGGATATAAATAGTCTGAAAGTAAATAAATAGTCTTTAAAGAATCAGATCTCTCACATTTAAATCAAAAATAAATGTTGATTTGATTGCATTTAATGTGTTTATTTGATTTGTGAATTTTAAAAAAACTGACTTTGTTACGAAACTTGAATAAATAAATAAAAGATGTATATAGATAAAGGCAATATTGAAATATAACATATTGTGTTAAACTGTCAACACTGTATGTCAAAAATGAAATGTAAAGATGTAAAAGATTGATTATGGAAAGTAATGCAGATCTTGTTGTGTATAGTGCATCCGTCATCGACAATTGATTGTAGATGTTCTAGAGACTTATATAACCATCTGTATTACATAAACTTTATACACAGTGTTTAAGGCCATGGGTCGAAGAAACCAATAATTACTGCCACCATCATAGCCTTCATGGTTACTTTAAAGCCCCAATACCACTCTTGTTGTAACTGAATAATATGTCCCATCTTCATTCTGGTCATCAAATTGCATTATTTTACAATATTCCAATTAATTGATGATATAAATTTCATTTTAAAACACCTAATTTAAAAAATTGAAAAAATTCAACTTATTGATTTGAGAAGTCTAACGTAAACCTTTTCAAATGTGACCTGGATTTTAAAATATTTTCGAACCCTCTGGAAAAGTAAAATAGGATGTAATGGATAATTTACACAACAGGTAAGACACTAAAACATCTAGTACTTAGAATAAGGCTATTATTTATTTTCTGGAGCTACCAGGCCAGCAAGAGTGTTATTGTCCCTTTAAAAACTCTAAGACACAGGTCACAAGACAAAGTTCCAATCGAAATGTTTTTTGAGGGTATTAATCAGAACTAGTATATTGTCTCAAGGCGTTTTAAATTTATACAAGCAGTATTTTTGTCGTTTAAAATCGAACACACCCGCATTGCAATAATCTGTTTAATCACATTATTATATTATGTCAATGATTTGCAGGAAAATGCTAATAGGATTAGATTTCATGTTGGTGTAAAGATGTGTTTTAAGTTGTATAAAAACGTGTGTATTTAATAAATACCAGTTGTTTCATAGTTTATAAATACACCGTAATTTGATAGGTTGCTATCCTATCTTATCCAAATCTTAATGTAAATTAAACTATAAATAGTTTGAAATAGGAGATAACTTAAAGCATACATGATTTACCATGTTTACGTCACAAGATAATAATTATGCAATTAAAATGAATAATATTAGAGCTTTTTAATGTATTAATTAATTAATTAGTGTAATAAAAAATAAATAAAATACAACAATTCAAGAAAATGATTTAAATACATGTCATTGTTTTGATTAATTTACAAGTACACAACTAACAAACTGAACATATTATTCAACATTTCACTTAAAAATACATTATGCAAGAGCTAAATCTGAATGCAATCTTTATTTGGGCTTCGGATGTTACAGAAATTATTAATTAGACCTTGATTAACATGACAAGATGAAAATCAACTCTGTAGACCCTCGGATGGATTGTAGGCCTATACAGCTGGGATTTAAACAGTCGTTTATTTAAAATGAAAGGAAATTTGACATATGACAATGCATGATGTCACTAAATTACGTAGGTATAAGTACACACATGGATTTTCGAAGAGAGAAATCCAACGCCCCGTTTCAATTAATAGCATCACGTTGTGATTCAATTTCATTGTGATGTCACACATGTTTATATCATTATTTCGCACTTAGAATGCCAATCCCGCACCATGATCTGATAATAAAGGATAAAACACACGACCGTTATCACTGTTCTCATAAAGTGTTTTACAAAAAAATGTATGCAGCTGAGAACGGTAGGCCCCCTCCCCCCTCCCCGGATCCGCAATAATAATAATTTCTTAGATGCGTTCTTAGCCGGCCACATCCTCAGCCCCTCAAAAAAATTTCCGTAGTCGCACCAAATTTTATTATTTCGATGTCCCGTTCCGATTATTGAATTGGGGGTGGTTTTGGGGTAGATTGACGTGACGAGTCGGACTGTTCCTTTGGATACAGGCAAGAATTTAATGGAAATATAATATCATCCGATTGCAGAGTGAGGAGTTATCTTTCACACGAAGACACATAGGTCAGCGTTCTTAAAGTGTAGAAGGTTTGTTTGAGGTTTCTTGCCGTTTCCCGCTTGTGAAAAAGTTCTTGATTACAGTTTGTAACGCCCAGTGTGTTGGTAATTGGGGGGTTATTTTGGAAGGGGGGGGGGGGGGGTAACACAGTTGTTCGTTAGATAATAAAAATGATTTTTTTAAAAAAAATTACGAATTCTCCAAATCTAATCATTGACATCGTATAAACACGACGCGGAGCTATCTGGAATATTTTAAGTTTTAATAAGATTGATTTAAACCTTTTGAGCTTGATTTGTAGGTATTGGGTTTCATAGCTCAGTGAAGCATGCTACTATTGAGTGTACGGGGGTCTGACAAGATAGGTATAGTTTTACGAAAATTTCGTAGCCTATGTTATTTGATAATAATTGTAATAAATGTATAATCGACGTAAATCAGTCTTTCGTAAAGCTACAATTTATAATTCATATTCAGTGCGTGCTGTATATATATATATATATAGATAGTTGCTGATCTTTCAACCATAAAATACAAGCCTTTAATACAGTAGTATACAGTATATAAAGATATGATAGACAAACGAGTGACACGGTGTGATTTCTCTCTCAGCTGGCATGAATTTGAACGCGAGGCGTGTGTATGAATTAATTAGTAAAGGTTAAACTCTAGGAGGTACATGAGATAGTTGAGGATTATATTAAACTTATGATACATGGCGTGTAATAATTGGTTTAACGTCGGTGAGTACAATAAAACATTTAATGTCTCTAATATTTGATTTTGTAGGTTGGAATAATATTTGATTTAATAATTAACACTGACCTAAACTATATCTTACAGGCTAAATATTTAATTCTACTCGTTGTGTATCATATACCCCCTGCGTTTTGTATAGGATGTTATTTTTATTCACCTTGTAAGTAAAATTCGTGTTTAGGGCCAGGCATAACATTTTCTTTTTATTTATAGTTTTAAGCAGGGAGTACAGAAATATCTTAATGTTATCGTAGGCCTAAATTAAAAAGTTTGAACTGATATCAACCTCTTTTCTTGTCACGTGTCTTATGATAATAAAAACGGCTTGTTGATAAATATACTTATTTTATATTTACAATGAAATATGACATATTATGTATACTTAAATGATTTATTTGCTGTTTCTTCATTGACGGGGTAAAATAAATTTCAGTTGCGGAGGCTTTCGTGGCTTCAGGCTAATGGTAAAAAATACTTTTGTAATTTACCAAGATTTGACTGTTTAATCGATGTTGTTCAAATTACATTGTCTTCAGAGCAATTATTTATCTATCCATAATTGAGATACAAACGTTTATAGATACATTATATTATTATGTCGTCCACATAAAACTTTAGTTAACACAATAATACGATGGGGGAGGTTAGAACTTCAAAGAGTTTTATACAGATTTCTTCTTATATTATCTACTATAACGATTTCCGATAATTACTTCCAGAGTTATGACCCTAGATCGCTTTGAAAAATACTGTTCGTGATTTAGAGACCATAGTTATCATCTGTTTGATTTTATGTTGGACACACCTATAGGTAATGGTTCCGATACACAGAGACAGTATATTGATTTTCAATGGGTTTTTTTTTAATAAACAGCTAATCCATGATAATAAATGTCTTGTATAAAACTTTGGAGGCAAACACATTCTAATCATTTTCCAATAATTACTTTCCAATAGTTACTCAGATTTTAGTGTATTATAAAAATGTTTCACATTACCGACAGAAGTCAAAACATGCAACAACTCTTGTTTCCTTTCTTGGCAACCTATCTTGTAATTTCTCAGAGGGACAATCAAAAATCAAAAACATTTCTGTTTGTTTGAAGTTAGTTCGAGCATATTGTTAGTCATCCAGATTTACACTTCTATTACACGTGTTTCCATTTTTTTAACAAGATCATGTAGTCAACTGGCGTGGTTTCGATTCCCCGGTTGTACGTGAAAGGAGTAGGGTCGCTTCCCAACCTCGTGAGTTTTCTCCGATTCCCCCAGTTTCCTCCTACTACTAAAGGCCCCTACGCGCAACCGAATAATTGAAATAAAATTAAACCATATGTTAGTCCCGAAATGTCCAAGTATGTGTTGAGTGATGTGCGAGTCATCAGCATAAATAGTCCTTCCGATGAGCATTTTATCAAGCAGTTTAGTGTTCATACAAGCGGTCTAAAGCAATGGCATTGATTCCATACTCGGATTCAAGGCTGTCGACTAATTCACGGTGATCTAGAGAGAGAGAGAGAAATGGGGTTTAACGTCCACTCAACACAAACTAGGTCATTTCGGGACTAACATGGTTCAATTTTATTTCAATAATTCGCTAGGGGTCTTTAGCAGTGGGAGGAAACCGGAGGAAACCCACGGAGTTGAGAAGGCGCCCCTATCTCCATGCCACATACGCTCACACCAGGGCTCGAAACCACAGCCGCAAGCCAGAGGTGACCGGCCAGCTAGAGGACGAAGCGTGGCACTCTAGACCACTAGGCCATCCCAACCCCCCTTCACGGTGATCTAGCGCAACAAAGACCTCAGAAATGTTCACCGAGCATATTATATAGTAATTTAACCTTTGTCAACACCGCCTCTCATTGTGTTGAAGATATGGTTTAAACCCATTTCTGTACTGTGAGCACTTTTATGGGCAGATTGATACTTATATTGTGTTCGACAGAAAGTGGAAATTGGGTAACTGTGAAGCAAGAATCATTTCTTTAGAAGGATTTGATGACAGCATCCCTGGGATCAGTTTGCATCCCTGAACGGCTGTGCCACAATACAAGACTGTTAAAATAGGTAGGATGGGATCTAATATTAATAGCATAAAGCTATTCCAAAGTGGGTCCAAATTACAGGAGACTGGTTTTGATGAAACAATAATTTTTAAAGTTCATCTTCCAATTATGACCGCTAATATACCAGTGAGTGTTTTTGTTGACGAATGACCTTGGTTGTTAAAGGAGCATATTTATCTAGAAGAGTTGAACGAATATCAGTTCATCAATACATGTATATAGTATACAAAAAGTATGTCAATTAGGAATTTTGTGTAAAATACCGAGAAGCGGAATATTAAGAAAACAGGATCGTATCAATGCCAGCAGTCAATCCTCGAAATAGTTTCAGACGTAAATGGGTGAAGGGATTTTTTCAGGCATTTTTCACCAATAAATTTGGGCTAAATGTTTATGGAACGACAGCAAACACCGGTATCCCATGTGGGATATGAGGGGAAGGATGTCTGGAAACCGGCGTTTCTTTCTACTCTTCTTCGAATCAAACTTCCATGGTTTTATTTACATGCCTGCCAAATTGTACACGCAACCTGGGATGAATTTCTTCTTCTGGTTTTAGAGCCAGGTCATATTTACCGGGCAAAATCGTGAAGAGAATTTCATTCCAATATTTTGTTTCTTTTTTTAATAAATTCTTTTTTAAATCATTAGGCCCTACGCTATGTGCGTGGTTATTCTCTAAATATTTGTATAGATTGTATGCAATAGTTTTCCAGTGACATAATTTGCTTTGCTTTATTTTAATGGTAGCATTGTTAATTTTTTCGTCGTCCCCGTTTGACCCTCATCCAACAAAATCTGAAGTGACAGTACGTCTTCCATTTTTTCAATAGAAGTTAATTAATCAAAAAGATATTTTATTTATAGCATTGAAAGTAGTAGCTATCACATCGTATTGTCAATGAGGCCCGTATCCAGTAACACGATTGATCATAAACTTAGATTAGCATGTGACGAGTGCATTGGGATTTTAGAAATCACAGTGAATCAATGGTGAGGATGCTGGCTTGCTTACCTGGAGGTCCCGTGTTCGACCCCTGTGTTGGCCGGGAAAGTTCGTCGGGATTTTCCAACGCCCCCCCCCCCCTCGGGCCTGGTCCAGTCAATCCCAGTGTGACATAGTTGATTTTCGTTTTCGTTTGTTTTGTTACTGTTGTAGTTCAAACATCTGCTCTTTAATAGATGGTATAAACATGTTTTTCGCATTATCTCCGCTGGGGACGACACCAAACCTCATTATTACCTTTGCTCCAATGTATGGCTCCTCCCTCGACTAAATCTTGGATCCGGGCCTGTGGTCAGTAGTGTCGGACTGAGTGTCTGACAATGGATAACGTATAGTCACTCGGAGGGGACGAAAAACCGAGGCCTCGTTTATACATTGGCGTACACGTAAAAGAATCCTTGACTATTGGAATTCAAAATAAGAGTAGGCCATAATAGCACCGCTGTCCGGTCAGAATTTTCCTCATAGCCCACTGCTCGGCGGATACCCGTCTTCAATAGCCCAATAGAAGCAGAACAGTATGACATTAAAACCATTTCATTTTTATTGCATTTCATTGGGATTTCAAGTACCGATATACTAGCTCTTTCAGTAAAATTCAATCTTCACGCCCCCCCCCCCCACACACACAGAACAGGCCGACTGGATTATCGAGACTATTAAAACAGATTGATTGTCTTGATCTATATTATTATGATGATGATGCATTTAAATTGTACGGCTGGATTATCGAGACTATTAAAACAGATTGATTGTCTTAATCTATATTATACAATTCAAAAAAAAGTAGGGGATATTTGATTTTTAAGTGTTATTAAAGTCACCTAATGAAACTGACGAAGAAACAAATGACAAAATGAAATGAAGTTCACATTCATCGATTTATTCCAAATGATCGTTAGACTAAGTAAGGCACAGACTGGCCATTATAAGGGTAAAATGATACCTGGGGTTAAACAGCAAAGTTACCACAGCATCACAACAAAGTCAGTAACGGGTAAATCCTCCTCTGTTTGCCAAACAAGCATTGATCCGACGTGGCATACTCCTAATGAGACGCCTAAGGTCATTTTGGTCCAGATTGTCCCATTCCTGTAGCAACGCAGCAGCAAGTTCTTGGACATTGGCAGGACGTTGTTGACGTTGACGTAACCTCTGTCCAAGCATGTCCCAGAATGCTCGATGGGGGAGAGGTCGGGACTCAGTGCTGGCCAAGGTAATGTGGTGATGGTCTGTTGTTGGAGGTAACCTGTAACGATCCTCGCCCTGTGACATCTTGCGTTGTCATCCTGGAAGATAAAACGGCGGCGATGACGTCGTGCGAACGGCACAACATGGACTGCCAAGATGTTGTCCCGGTAGTACTGGCCTGTAACACGCCCTGCAACAACATGTAAAGTTGTTCTTCCAGCAACAGTGATGCCTCCCCACACCATAACAGAACCACCCCCAAATCGATCATGTCTGATGACGTTAACGTCTTGGAAGCGCTCGTTTCGACGACGCCACACCCCCCTACGTCTATCCAAAAAATCAACAGGGAACCTTGACTCATCTGAAAACATCACATTGCTCCAGCGTCGATTATCCCAGTGTTGACGATCCCTACACCAACGACGTCTTGCCTGAATGTGATGATCTCTCGAACAAGGGATCACGCGAGGACGTCGGGTGCGAAGGTGACCCCTATGCAGTCGATTCCGAATCGTATGGCCACTCACTCTCACACCAGTGTCTGCTTGTAGACGAGCACTGATCTGATTTGCTGTGATGACACGATTTCTCAAGGCCAAGGTACGGATAAATCGATCCTGGGCTTGAGTTGTCGCCCTTGGTCGACCTGAGCGTGGTCTGTCCTGTACAGATTGTGTATCATGGTATCTGGACCATAGCCTGCTTATGACAGACTGAGAAACATTCATCGTCTGCGCCACAACCGCCTGTGTTGTGCCGAGGTGTAGTATACCAAGGGCACGTAACCTTTCATTTTTGGTAAGCCGACGCACATCAAAATTTGTTTTCTGGTCACTAAAACAATTAAACTGATGTTTCCACAATGCCACAATGACTGTAACATTCAAAGTCAGAGTCGTGCAAATCTTGGGTTGGACCCCCATGATGATCCCAAGCATCACCTGCATTCCATGCGGTAGCTATTGGTGCATTTGGGTGTCACATGTAACTGGAAATGTTTCTTCTGTTAGGTTCTATAGTGACTTTTTTCGTAGTCATTTGCATATTTTAGTATTATGCCCCCAAAATCAAATATCCCCTACTTTTTTTGAATAGTATATTATGATTAAATTGTACGTTTCTTTTATTTAGTTTTTCAATAGGATGTAGAATGTATCAGATTTTATAACAGATAGTAAAGCAAATATAATATACTATAAAATCCCCTTTGACTCAACAACACTAATATTGGCAACATTTGTCACACATGGAAAGACTCCTCTACGTATATACAAATTCGTATAAAATACTAGGCCCATATTATTTATAATCAGGCCTAGGAAAGAATCATTGAAAGATATATGTTATAGATCTGTAAATGTTTATCATTATGATAATTATGCGCTCACCAAACCTACATAATTATGGCTGCTATTAATGTCTACTATAAAGTCGTCAAGATGACAAGTGAAGCTCTATATGTGTCAGCATAACTGTGAATATGTCTTTAGTTTCCTGACATTATTTTCTTAAAATGATAAAATAAACGGACGCTTAGTTTGAAATAAAAAATGGTTGCATGAGTTTCCGTATCTGTAAATTATTGTAGTATAGAACACAACGGCAGCCTTTTCAACAAAATTATACCTTGGGACATGAAGTACCAGCATATTTGATCAATGTCAATGAATTTAGTGAAAATAATTCGGCATGCAATCGTCAACCACTTTGTCGAAGTATACTTAAAGTTCGCCCTGAGGTCGTTCTCTAATTCTTTGTTAGAATAGTTTCATAGTAGAAACAAGATAATTACACACACGCCCATCTTCATTTATAGATTCATAGTATTGTCCCTCGCTTTGCTGGGTTGTAACTTGTTTAGAGGCTCTAGGTTTCACAAGTTATAATTATAATCCGATCTGCCTATAAGGGATAATCACTTCAACCAGCATCATGGAACACAAGTGGAGGTGGTGTGGGGTGCCAAAGAAAATTTGTACCTTTTATTTCGATCTTTCTGAGAGAAAATAAGTAAATTATGGTATATTATGTAAATTTTACATAGTTTAATATTAGGTGTCATTTGTATGGGGTGTGTTACACAAAATGTGTGACGTCAGCTTGACAGTAGACGATCTCGTATTGTCATCATTAAAACATGTAATAAGATTCATTGGAATTTGAAATATTAAGAAAATATTTAATAGCAAATTTGTATAAGCTATATTTTATGGGGGAGTATATTGTCGCGACATCCGTATGGTGTCCTTCGTTTCGTCAACACTTCTATCTGTAATATTTCTTTTTGTGAGGGGCGGGGTTATTGCCATAGTCATAGAAACCTTTATTGATGTTGTCGCAGTTTTTTTAGATTCGCTTTTGAAACTTGCTATAAACCCTATAGAAATACAGTATAAGTTATAGATTTATGTTAATGGGGTATATACATAATTGTACTCCATCCTATGTTATAATTGTGAATTCACCACGCTTGGAGGTTGTTGGGGGTTATCTCATGATCCCAACTGGCGGAAAGTACATTAAGGATGCATATTATGTAAGATTTAGATAAAAAAAAAAGCTGACCATTCTTGCTATAATAGTTCCACAAAAAAGATAATTGAAAATATATAATATATTAAAAATTTCATTCAAATTATAATGGTCAGAGTTATTATTATGGATATGGACATTAATTGAACGATATGTTTTAGTTATGAATGTTTACTTGTTTCGTTCCTGGTCGAAGACTACATCCAGATTATCTGCTGTTTTGGAAGACGATAATTATATCGGCGTCACCTGGATATTATTGTTATTATACTCAAAGTCATTAAAAACGCAATGCCTCGCAATGCCTAATTTCTTGAAATATTTCTGGTAAACACCTACTTGGGCTTTCCTATCTTAGTTGTGGACTGGAGTTCTGGGTTTGAATCCACTATCAGTTCTCCGTACTGAACTTTGTTCCTGCAAACGCAACACTTGTCTTTTTTGTCCCATGTCACACGTTTGGCAAACACATTTCCCGCACTCTGGCCCTTTAAATACAGATCAAAAAATTTCAAAATTCATCGCTTCAGAGAAAGTAACAGAGCTTTTGGCATGCTGGATCAGGGGGCTTTAAAGGAAGCCATCGACCATTACTCGCCTCTCAGACACTGGAAAAGTTGCCGATCGACCCCGACCTGCAGGAGCGCCAATTATAACAACCACTGCTCAAGATCGTCACATCCGACTACAGCATCTGCACAATAGGTGCCAGTCAGCCGGAAAGGGAGAAAGTGGCGACGTGGTACGAAATGGGGGCGAAAAATGTGCTGTCATCGGTTCACTCCAGTTCATAACAAGTACACATACGCGGTTTTCAGTCGATATTCCACCAACAGTTGAAAGTTAGGTGTAATGTACAGAAAAACCAAGTTAGAGGTTTATCGTCAGTTACACCAATGCTAATGCGTCCATAATGCTATTATTATCATAATCTATGCACTTCATAAGATTTTACGCTGCTTACGAACTGGTGGTTAATTTTAGTGAAAACAATTTTAGTGGGAGGTATGGCCAAAGTAGAGAAATCTTTGTGTATATAACCCGTCTTTATTATTCCAGTTATGCAGTAAAGTATTTTTGAAGATATTATCTCAAACATCTACAACAAGGCGTATAGCTTATTAAACTACTCGATTTAAGTGTTGCCTTTGACACCATAAACCATGACATTCTTATCAAGCATCTATCTTTCCGCTAGTTACAGGACAGCTTTCTCCTACATCTGGTGTTCCATCACGGCGCCTTGTGTTTTTTGGTGGCATGGCATTGTTCGAAAACACCACATTGACTTTCCCTTACATGAAGACAGCATTTGGCTCTATTTATCATTAAAAAAAGAGAAGATAAATGCGACCAACTAAAATTTAGAAGACGCTGGATGATATTCCATTATGATGAAGAGGCTGGCGAACATATACATAACAATTAACAAAATTGAGATTAACAAGATCTGTGGATAATCTCCGGAAAGAATTTACTACAAATGGACATGAAACAAGTCAATATCGGGTATGTCCACCCTGGGCTCTTACACATGCCTGAAGTCGCCTTGGCATGCACTGGCTCAGATGTCTCACTACTCGCTGTGGGATTTTTTGCCAATGATTTTGGAGTGCCTGTGCCAACTCTGCAACAGTTCGTGGTGGCACGGATTGAGTTCGAACCCGTCGTCCATGCCCATCCCAAAGGTGTTCGATCGACGTTATGTCGGGAGGCATAGAGGGCCAATCCTTAACACGGACATGATAATTGTTCAGAAAGTCTCTTGTCAACCTGGCAATGTGGGGTCGGGGGTTGGAAAATAATCTATTGACAGACGCCATGTTGAGCCAACAACGGAAGCAACACCGGACGAAGGATGGCGTCAACATATTGTTGATAGTTGAGATTGCCTTGGACCACCACCAACTGGGACCGGAATTTGACGTTGGTAGCGGCCCAAACCAATACGCCACCTCCCCCGAAACGATCCCCTTTCAACTGTCAGGAACCTGCTGCGCAGATGCTGTAGTAGCGTATGGTTATCTTGAGCAGTAGTTGTTACAGGTATATCGAACCCTACGTCTGGACTATGGTCCCCGATTGTACGAAAAATCGTGTTTTTAGCTTGTGGACACTCCGGACGTCACAATTTTTATCCGATTTAAAAAATTGGACCGAAACTTCCTGACAAAATGAACACTCTACGTAATCAAATTGTGTAAAAGTGGGCAATTTCAAGGTCTTGATGAAACTAAAATATATCTATATTTCAAGGATCTCTGTTTCTGTCGATGTTCGCACACATCAGACCGTAACTTCCTAGATTATCCCCTGATTGTACGAAAAATCGCATTTTGAGCTTGTAGACCCTCTAGAGATCACATTTTTTATCCGATTTAAAACCCGTTTACATGTAACACTTTTATACCGATTTTAAATTGTAAAACTCTAAAGAATTTGTTTAGATAATCTCACAAATTGATGCAGTATAGGCCCCAGTGCCATGATTAATGTACGATACGTCATTTTCCTTTTTAGCTGAATATAAAAATATACTGATATACAGCTCGAGTACATTTAGCTGCAGGCTAAAACAGTCGTCGATTGATGATAGAATATATAGATGTAAATGTCACCAAAACAAGGTTTAAACTTTTCTTGAAACAAATTTTTTGAATATATTTATCGTTGATCGTAAAGTATTAATTGTCTGATTACATTATTAATAGACTTTAAAATCTTCTTGAAATAGATATTTGAAATCAAAAATGATTTATTTATTGCTGTAAAATATTTATTATCTGAAAATATTAGCACATCCGTAAAGCTGCTTTGATTTGTTCCTAGGTAAATGATGAAAAGATAAAAGTTACGCCGAACGTTTTATGAAAATTTAAATGGAATAGAATAGGGTGGATGTACTATCACAATCATTATGAAATTTGTACATAAATTCATCCAGAAATATATTTATCAGAATGAAAATGTGAATACATGTACATGTAATATATTTGATTTTTAACAATCAATAGATTGTTATTGATAGATAATAAAACAGTGATTAAACAAGTGATTAATTATCTTATTTGATTTACCGTTAGTTAGGCGAAAGTTATTTGTGATGATCGCTTCACACCAGATTTGTGCTTTATAGATAAACGTTTAAATGAACTGTCGGTAGTAAGCCGAGATCAGGTCAAAATCCTTCTGTTATAAGAGTTCATTATTGCTTATTGATAAGAGGTTGATCAACTAACAATACGGCCATTATAAAGCATAGTATATCTATTGTCTATTTTTGTATATACAAATCGTTATACACGTATACAGGTGTACTCTGTTCTTTTTCCTATGTTCAAACGAAGGCGTGAATGGTACAGAAATTACGTACATGTATATAGTCGTTTATTGAGTCTATTGCTTCATGAAAAGATTGGATTAATTATTTGTTAACGGATAAACATTAATAACTGATAACAAATAAAAGCAAATCGTTGTTGTTACAAATTATAATATATGCGTGTTAAGCTGGAACTTTAAACTCGGCCTCAGATTACAGATCAGACGGGTACTACTTCTAATGGAAAGATCACGTTATCGCGGTTTTCGTATCGGAGAGTAATACCTTAAAAGAACCAGAGCTCTGGGCGGAAGGAGTTTGAAACCGATTGGGAAATATGGTGATGAATACGACTAACATGTTTATAATAAGCCTAACGTAAACATCTATTTTAATGCACATTGATATATTTTAAGATGGTTAGATATTTGATATTTGGATGAACATAAGGGAAGCGTTATAGTATGTTTTAATGTGTTTAACAGATAAATTGTGATTCTCTAATGTACTTTGTGGAGTTAAAGTTAAATTGATTGAGTGAATGGACGTTAAGCAAATGTTGTTCACATGCAACATGAATAATTGTCTCTGGTGATATTAGTCCAACTCAAGTAAACCCACGTTTTTTCAATCAGGTTTAAAGATTATTTTATACAAAAGAGTTTTCTATGAGTGACAAACGTTCATTTAAAAAAAAACATATAAGTGAGCAAAGATACTGCATGTAAACAATGTTTCTGAAATTCCAAAACCAAATTCCAAGGAAGGTAAATGCATCTGAATTAACTAGATCATTCTGATAATGTTTTTAAGTGTCAAGTTTTATATGCAGCCCATTAAGAGCCTGATTTACAATAACAACAGCATACAAGGTGATATTGCCGCCTGCTGAAATTTCAATCAGAAACGATAGAATTGTTTGGAATTTGTCCAAACAACGAGTGTACGTATTTCTTAAATACTAATTTCAATTCACTTTCAGTAATATTATACGTGTTTCAGCCTTTTAGCTTCACGTAAATTTGGTAAGTTAGATTTTTCATATTATAATGTCTTTGTTTAAATTTCCAATGGTTTCACCCCCACCTTATTGATCGATTTGTTGTTTGATGGTGGGTGGCTGAAGGGTTAGCAGGCGCGCGCTGTATCATAAACAGGGGCGTAAATGTGGGGGGTGTGGGGGGGTGGTACACCCCCCCCCCAGCCCAAAAAATAGTCGGTCGCAAAATCAGTGCAGTCGGTCGCAAAGTAGAGGTAGTCGGTATCAAAATAAGTATACGTCACGCTACTCACGCAAAAGTTTAGTATAAAAATAGTCTGTCGCAAAATCAGTGCAGTCGGTCGCAAATTAGGAGCAGTCGGTTGCAAAGTAAGGGTAGTCGGTATCAAAATAAGTACTCACCGTATGCGTCACGCTACTCACGCAAATAAATAGTCGATCGCAAAATCAGTGCAGTCGGTCGCAGAGTAGAGGTAGTTGGTATCAAAATAAGTACTCACTGTATACGTCACACTACTCACGCAAAACTTGGTAGTATAAAAATAGTCGGCTGCAAAATCAGTGCAGTCAGTCGCAAAATAGGGTCAGTCTTAGTATAAAATAACCTTGTTAACTTATCATTTTTGAAAAGATGCTGTGTTTCACTGTCATTCTGTTGTGAGTATAATGTTAGTCTTACAACAAAATGTAACCCAGGGAGAAAAATAGTCGGTCTCAAAATAAGTGCAGTCACTGCAGTCGGTCTCAAACACAATGCAAGAATAGATCCCAAACACTATATATTTGCGTGAATCCGTGAGCCTAAATTGCATACGTCACTCTTATTCTGTTGTAAGTATGTTGGTCTAACAACAAAATTTCACCAAGGGAGAAAAATAGTCGGTCTCAAAAACAATGCCAGAATAGATCCCAAATGCTATGTATTTGCGTGAATCTGTGTGCCTTAATTGAATACGTCATTCGAAACTATAGTATAGAATAACCATGTCTGCTTGTCACTCTTATTCTGTTGTGAGTATGTTGTTCTATGAAATGTTTTCTATCACGTCAAAAAATAGTCGGTCACAAAAAAAGTACTCACCGCAGTCGGTCTCCGACTAAATGAATTAATGAGATAAACATACAATCATAAAACAAGCAAAATTGACAGATAAGCCTCAAGATTCTGTCCCTTTTCTTATCAACCCTAGTCTCCAAAATTTAAAAGCTCTGTTACATATCTGAAAATTTTTCGCGCCTGCGGCACTCGATTCCATTTTAAATTCATTCTTCTACTCTTCAGTTGTCTTATACTGTCACAGCACTGTCATAACATCATTCTTCTGTTACATATCTGAAATTTTAAAATCATTCTTCTACTCCTCAGTTGTCTTATACTGTCTCGACACTATCATATTCACGATTATAGTGAACTGCCCAGCTTATAGTACCACTGGTGTGTGGGGCGGGGGTATGTGCATCAGTCGGTCGCATTTTGGCTAAACACCCCCCCAAACGAAATCGTTATGTACGCCCCTGATCATAAAGCCTGTCATTCAGTCATCTGGCGTGGTTTCGAATCCCTGGCTGTACGTGAGAAGGAGTAGGGTCGGGTGTCCAACCTCGTGGGTTTTCTCCGGATCCCCCGCTTGTCTCCTACTGCTCAAGTCCGCGCAAACGAATTATAGAAATAAAATTAAACCATGTTAGTCCCGAAATGACCTAGTTTGTGTCGAGTGGGTGTTAAACCCCATCTCTCTCTCTCTCTCTCTCTCTCTCTCTCTCTCTCTCTCTCTCTTGTTTGATTGTTTATCGATGGGTATGCTATTATAAGAAACTATAGTCTATATAATCGAATTTGAAATATGTTTCGCATAATTTTTGGCATATTCCTGAAGCAATGGCTTACCTCTAATCAAACGAAACGGTGCGCGGAGTATGAATTTTTGGCTGATCAACAAATGCCAAGAGATACTTGTAGTTAAACTAACCACCATGGAGCTAAATCAACACTAACATGTCATTACAAAAGGTTCGGTTCCAATTATCAATTAGTTTTTGTTGGGAGAGGGCTCCACGTCGGTTGCACATGTATTTCATTGCTGAATTTTATCATAGGACTTCCGTCGAAATTCTTATTATTCCAAATCCACATGACATAGTTGGTTCTTTATGATTTATTGGTAGAAGATACTCCCCTGAATACATGCAACCCCCAACTTTGTCATACTGTCCAATGCTCAAGGTAAAATTCTTAAAAACTTTCAGCAATGAAACTCAAACTAGTTGGGACGAGTTCGCTATACTTATAGGCGCATTATGAGAGTCGCCTAGCTGGGAGTGAGTCACCTCGTAACAATACACGTTAATGAAATGAAATAGGGTTTAAAAATATTTCGCCTACAGTACTGACAAGGGATCTTTTACGTGCACGCCAATGTGCACACGGGACCTCAGTTTTTCGTCCCATCCGAACGACTAGACAGTAATGTTCTTGTCAGGCCCGCCGTTCTGCTTTCCGGTGTGGTTTCCCGTTGTCAGTGATGCAATAGGCGTAAGATTCGTAGCTTTGTGAAATCGATATTATGTTGTAGAAATAATAATCTAAAAGAGTAACCAGATTGATCCATCTCAGGAACTACCCGTCGGATCGTTTCGGAAATTCGGCGTTAATACGATATATTACTACTTGGGTGCTGCCAGAAAAGTGTCATAAAATGTTGCGCTCAGTTGTTGTTGTTGGGTTGTTTTAATTGCTTTTCACGCTATTTTCATATAAAAGTGTGAAATTAGTTATTTACAACATGATTATATTCTGTCAATTCCTTGTGTATTAACAACTATCAAAAAGTAGTAACATTAATGTACACGAAGATGTTTTGTTTATAAATACGCAATTTCAATCACAAATAGCAATGTATACTCTCACAATATATCAAAATTTACTTTCTAACATGCTGATTTTCCGAAATCAGCAGGTTACTTTTCGGGGAGGGGCACTTTCATAAAAAAAAAATCACCATTTGATGATGCCAATGCTAACGCTTTCAGTGTCACCGGAAGCGACGCCATTTTGGAATAAACAATGTTCGCTATTAGTTTACAGTTATAATTTTTGATTCCCATCAATAAATAAATTGAGTCAATACGAAAATATAGATAACAAATATATAGTTTATAATTTAATTCATTGTTGAGAAATATTCGGGGGCTTTAGATCATAAACGTTACCATTGAAACGTGACAAGGATCACGATTGTCTTCCTAACCGAACCGCTTGTATTTCTCCGGGTTGCTTCCACTGCTAAAGACGCCCCCCCCCCCTCTCTCTCTCTCTCTCTCTCTCTTGCCTGCAGTATAGTGAATAATTCACTGAGTATGATTTATTAATACCATGATAATGAAGATAGATGAATTATATTAAACCAGTAGACACAATATACTACATGTAATACTTGGGGAAAAAATAACAAAGAAAAACATATTATGCGCTTGTGCATTGTTGTGAAGTAAAGAATACATGTTTAATATAATACAATATCTATATATTAAAAGTCTTTTACTGTGATTAAACGTTAATGAACGCAAAAAGTTAGGGCGAAGTCGGTATCATTGTTATTAACGTGATAAAGTTGATTTAATAGACATATTTATTTCTAGAAGGTATATAAATCTATTTTTATTAACATGTTAAAACAGTGACCCATTATGATAAAATAATTTCTGTGTAAGGATTAGATATATATTACTGATTACATTTGTAAACTATTTGTCGGATTTCTTTCTAAGTAGGACGTATCTATTCTGATTAAATCTGTAAACGATCTGTGGGATTTCCAATGTTCTAAATACAGAAGTTTGATTGTTTTGTGCAATAAAATAATGAGTGTAGATATTGTAGAAATTGAATGAATTTGGTTGATGCAGTTTTATATTATAATATTGATATTTGATTGTACACAGATTATTGGAGATTACTGACATATAATCTTCCGCCGAGAAACTTAAAATAGGCGAAAATGGGTCGTAAAGCAAACGATAATTACTATGTAACAGGAATTTATATAAATTGAAAAACATTCAATGTTTAAAGCGGTTATACTATATAACCAAACTAAATGGATGTCGTTTGCGCTTGGTTGGTCCAATCTATATACACGATTTTATACGCCCACATTTTCATGTGGACATAATATTGTCGCCCCTGTTCGGCGTCCGGACGTCCACAATTGTTTGTGAACAGTCTACAGGTCACAATTTTTATCCGATTTCAATGAAGCTTAAAATATAGGTTTATCACCGAAGATGTATAGGACTATGGCCCCTGATTGTACGAAAAATCACGTTTTTAGCTTGTGAAAAGTGTAGAGGCCACAATTTGGAACCGATTTTGATGAAACTTGAAATGCATGTTTATAACCCCAAGATCTTGGTTCCTTTTGATATTTGCGACCATCGGGTCGTAATTGCCTGAATAATGGCCCCTGATTGTCCGAAAAATCACACTTTTTAGCTTGTTGTCACCCTGGAGGTCAAAATTGTTATCCGATTTAAAAAAAAAAATCGTTTGATTATATCACCGTTACACGGTAAGGGAGGTTGAGTTCGAATTTCGTGAAAATCGGACCCAAATTGACGGACAACTATGATATACCATATTTTTACACTATTCGCGTACAAACGGTATTCGCGTACAAACGGCGGCTATTTTGTATGGCAATTTTGGTCCGATTTTCCCGAAATTCGAACTAAAACCTTCCTTACGGTGTAACGGTAATATAATCAAACGTTTTTTTTTTTCAAATCGGATAATAATTGTGACCTCCAGAGGGACCACAAGCTAAAAAGATTGGCTGGCACTGCCAGACAGGATACACCCACATTTTTGAGAGATGGATAGAGAACAAGCAATACCGAAAGTGATTTTTCCTACATCATTAAGTTAGAATTTGATATGTGAAAAATTCTTTGGGTTATAAAGGTGCATTTCAGTAGGCTTCAAATTCGTCTGGGGATCATGTTGCTGAGTGGGTAAGAAATTCGAACTCATCCTTCCGTAGGGTGAAACGGTGATAGAGTCAATCGTTTTTTAAATCGGATGATAATTGTGACCTCCAGAGGGACAATAGGTGATTTTTCGGACAATCAGGGGCCACAATTCAGGAAGTTACTATCCGATATGCGCAAATAACGAAAGGAACCAATATCTTTGTGTTATAACCATGCATTTTAAGTTTCATCAAAATCGAATTAAAATTGTGACCTATACAGGGTCCACAATTTTAACAGTATTCGCTTACAAACGGCAGCCATTTTGTCTGTCAATTTTGGTCGGATTTTCCCAAAATTCGAACTCAAACCCTAAGGTGTAACGGTGATATAATCAAACGTTTTTTTAAATCGGAAAATAATTGTGACCTCCAGAGGGACCAGAAGCTAAAAAAAGGCAATTTTGCGTAAAATCAGGGGCCATAATTCAGGAAGTTACGATCCGATATGCGCAAATATCGAATGGAACCAAGACCTTTGGGTTATAACCATGCACTAGTTTCATCAAAATCGAATTAAAATTGTGACCTCTACAAGGGTCCACAACCATTATATACCATTTTTTAACAGTATTCGCGTACAAACAGCGGCCATTTTGTATGGCAATTTTGGTCCGATTTTCCAGAAATTCGACCTCAACCTTCCTTACGGTGTAACGGTAATATAATCAAAGTTTTTTTTTTAAATCGGATAATAATTGTGACCTCCAGAGGGACAACAAGCTAAAAAGATAGGCTGGCACTGCCAGGCAGGATACGCCCACATTTTCGAGAGATGGATAGAGAACAAACAATACGGAAAGTGATTTTTCCTACATCATTAAGTCCTGTATTTCATACTGTATTGGGAGCAGCCATTTTGTTGGTCAGTTCCAGTCTGATATTCATGAAATTCGAAGTCGACAATGATTATGGTGTGACGGTACACAACCTAGAAATGTGACTTTTCGTCAAAATCGGATAAGAATTGTGACCTGTACAGAGTCAACAACCATGATATACCATATCTTTACACTATTCGCGTACAAACGGCGACCATTTCGTCCGGCAATTTTGGTACCATTTTCACGAAATTCGAATAATTCAGGAAGTTACGATCCGATATGCGCAAATACCGAAAGGAACCAAGATCTTTGGGTTATAACCATGCATTTCAAGTTTCATCAAAATCGAATTAAAATTGTGACCTTTACAGGGTCCACAACCTTGATATACCATTTTTTAACAGTATTCACGTACAAACGGTGGCCATTTTGTATGGCAATTTTGGTCTGATTTTCCCGAAATTCGAACTCAACCTTCCTTACGGTGTAACGGTAATATAATCAAACGTTTTTTTTAAATCGGATAATAATTGTGACCTCCAAGCCTAAAAAAAAGGCGATTTCGGGTATAATCAGGGGCTATAACCCAGGAAGTTACGATCCGATATGCGCAAATATCGAAAAGAAGCAAGATCTTTGGGTTATAACCTTGAATTTCAAGTTTCATCACAATCGAATCAAAATTGTGACCTCCACAGGGTCCACAACCTTGATATACCATTTTTTAACAGTATTCGCGTACAAACGGCGGCCATTTTGTATGGCAATTTTCGTCCGATTTTCCCGAAATTCGAACTCAACCTTCCTTAGGGTGTAACGGTGATATAATCAAACGTTTTTTTAAATCGAATAATAATTGTGACCTCCAAGCTAAAAAAAAGGCGATTTTGCGTATAATCAGGGGCCATAATTCAGGAAGTTACGATCCGATATGCGCAAATATCGAAAGGAAGCGACATCTTTGGGTTATAACCATGAATTTCAAGTTTCATCAAAATCGAATCAAAATTGTGACCTCCACAGGATCCACAACCTTGATATACCATTTTTTGACAGTATTCGCGTACTAACGGCGGCCATTTTGTATGGCAATTTTCGTCCGATTTTCCCGAAATTCGAACTCAACCTTCCTTAGGGTGTAACGGTGATATAATCAAACGGTTTTTTAAATCGAATAATAATTGTGACCTCCAGAGGGACCACAAGCTAAAAAGGGTGATTTTTCGGACAATCAGGGGCCATAATTCAGGAAATTACATTCCGATAGCCGCAAATATCGAAAGGAACCAAGATCTTTGGGTTACAAACATGCATGTCAAGTTTCATCAAAATCGGTTCAAAATTGTGACCTCTATAGGGTCCACAAGCTAAAAACGTGATTTTTCGTACAATCAGGGGCCATAATCCATGAAGTTTTGATCCGATACATGCCAATATCGAAAGGAACCGAGATCTTTTGGGGATAAACCTATATTTCAAGTTTCGTCAAAATCGGATAAGAATTGTGACCTGTAGAGAGTCCACAAACAAATTGTGGACGGACGGACGTCCGGACGGACAGGGGCGACGACATAATACGTCCACATGAAAATGTGGGCGTATAAAAAGGCGATTTTGCGTATAATCAGGGGCCATAATTCAGGAAGTTACGATCCGATATGCGCAAATATCGAAAGGAAGCAAGATCTTTGGGTTATAACCATGAATTTCAAATTTCATCAAAATCGAATCAAAATTGTGACCTCCACACGGTCCACAACCTTGATATACCATTTTTTAACAGTATTCGCGTACAAACGGCGGCCATTTTGTATGGCAATTTTCGTCCGATTTTCCCGAAATTCGAACTCAACCTTCCTTAGGGTGTGACGGTAATATAATCAAACGTTTTTTTAAATCGAATAATAATTGTGACCTCCAAGCTAAAAAAAGGCGATTTTGCGTATAATCAGGGGCCATAATTCAGGAAGTTACGATCCGATATGCGCAAATATCGAAAGGAAGCAAGATCTTTGGGTTATAACCATGAATTTCAAGTTTCATCAAAATCGAATCAAAATTGTGAACTCCACAGGGTCCACAACCTGGATATACCATTTTTTAACAGTATTCACGTACAAACGGCGGCCATTTTGTATGGCAATTTTCGTCCGATTTTCCCGAAATTCGAACTCAACCTTCCTTAGGGTGTAACAGTGATATAATCAAACGGTTTTTTAAATCGAATAATAATTGTGACCTCCAGAGGGACCACAAGCTAAAAAGGGTGATTTTTCGGATAATCAGGGGCCATAATTCAGGAAATTACATTCCGATAGCCGCAAATATCGAAAGGAACCAAGATCTTTGGGTTACAAACATGCATGTCAAGTTTCATCAAAATCGGTTCAAAATTGTGACCTCCATAGGGTCCACAAACTAAAAACGTGATTTTTCGTACAATCAGGGGCCATAATCCATGAAGTTTTGATCCGATACATGCCAATATCGAAAGCAGCCGAGATCTTTTGGGGATAAACCTATATTTCAAGTTTCGTCAAAATCGGATAAGAATTGTGACCTGTAGAGAGTCCACAAACAAATTGTGGACGGACGGACGGACGGACGGACGTCCGGACGGACAGGGGCGACGACATAATACGTCCACATGAAAATGTGGGCGTATAAAAAAGGCGATTTTGCGTATAATCAGGGGCCATAATTCAGGAAGTTACGATCCGATATGCTCAAATATCGAAAGGAACCAAGATCTTTGGGTTATAACCATGAATTTCAAGTTTCATCAAAATCGAATTAAAATTGTGACCTCTACAGGGTCCACACACAACCTTGATATACCATTTTTTAACAGTATTTTGTACGGCAATTTTGGTCTGATTTTCCTGAAATTCGAACTCAACCTTAGGGTGTAACGGTGATATAATCAAACGGTTTTTTAAATCGGATAATAATTGTAACCTTCACAGGAACCACAAGCTAAAAGGGTGATTTTTCGGACAGTCAGGGGCCATAATTCAGGAAATTACATTACGATAGGCGCAAATATCGACAGGAACCAAGATCTTTGGGTTATAAACATGCATGTCAAGTTTCATCAAAATCGGTTTAAAATTGTGACCTCGATAGGGTCCACAAGCTAAAAACGTGATTCTTCGTACAATCAGGGGCCATAATCCATGAAGTTTTGATCAGATACATGTCAATATCGAAAACAGCCGAGATCTTTTGGGGATAAACCTATATTTCAAGTTTCGTAAAAATCAGATAAGAATTGTGACCTGTAGAGAGTCCACAAACAAATTGTGGACGGACAGGGGCGACGACATAATACGTCCACATGAAAATTTGGGCGTATAAAAACCGTTTGACTATATCCCCGTTACACATAGTGATGATTGAGTTTGAATTTCTTGAAAATCGATAACTGAACAGCTAAATCCATAATATTAAATGTTTCGTATACTAAAATTAGCATGGGGCAGAATTTTATAAAAACCAAACAAATTCTAATGATTTTCTGATAATTACTTAATATGCGATAATTACTTAATTACTTAACTCTTGTTGACTGCCCGGACGTATGTTTCGTTGTCTGGCGACCTATTTTTCTTTTTTATGTCTGTTTCCAAATCTCAATAATTATTCAGGATTTGGGGGAAGTACGCTTTAACGTTATGTTTATTTGATGCTGCATTTATTTTGATGTAAGTTATTACAATAAACACATCAAAAACTTTCCCTGCTAATTAAAACTGTTAAATCTTAGCGATAGATTGGTAGATTTGGTACAGGTTTTGTATACGACCTACATCCCCGATTTAATTGTTTGCCGAAATCACCTCAGATAGTAAATCTTCGTTTTTACCAAAGATGGTTAATTATTGTCAGTAGCGCGTGTGTCCTCCGCTGGCTCTTACGCACGCTGTGAAGCACAATTAACCATCTTTGTCGTACTTTTGGTTTTGACCCCTCTGACTTTGTACCGTTGATTACAGATTAAACATCCTTAAGTGTACAAATGCGTTGTTATTGATGTAGTCCCATTTGAATATTGTTCACACTAAGGAGCAAAATACATAAAATATGTTTACAGGATCATTTTGCTATACGAAAAACTAAGTGATGCGTTTTCTATGGCGCTAGGTATATATAAATGTTTGTATTTTATTAAAGGTGGCCAATAAAATAAAGGCGTCATGGCAGATGACAGAGGCGTGGATAAAAAGAAGGTGCCACCACCTTTCAAGCGCCGCTTTTCCTTGGATATTATCAGAACTCCTCGAAATATATTTCGAAGAACATCTTCGACAGTAGAAGCACAGATGAGGATGCTAGAGATACGAGGAGTAGAAGATGAACCTATAACAACTATTAGAGATAGAATTTCACCTGATCATAAAAAGGAAAAGGTATTCGGTGTTCTTCATCTTGAGAGTGGTGGCCATTTAGTGGTTAGTATAGATTATATGTATACTTACTCTATATACGGAATCGTATTTTAATATTCACTTTTTTTAGATAGGCTAAATCAAATATACTATTCAAAAAAGTAGGGGATATTTGATTTTTAAGTGTTATTGAAGTCACCTAATGAAACTGACGAAGAAACAAATGACAAAATGAAATGAAGTTCACATTCATCGATTTATTCCAAAAGATCGTTAGACTAAGTAAGGCACAGATTGACCATTATAAGGGTAAAATGATACCCGGGGTCAAACAGCAAAGTTACCACAGCATCACAACAAAGTCAGTAACGGGTAAATCCTCCTCTGTTTGCCAAACAAGCATTGATCCGACGTGGCATACTCCTAATGAGACATCTAAGGTCATTTTGGTCCAGATTGTCCCATTCCTGTTACAACAGTTCTTGGACATTGGCAGGACGTTGATGACGTTGACGTAACCTCTGTCCAAGCATGTCCCAGACATGTTCGATGGGGGAGAGGTCGGGACTCAGTGCTGGCCAAGGTAATGTGGTGATGTTCTGTTGTTGGAGGTAACCTGTAACGATCCTGGCCCTGTGACATCTTGCATTGTCATCCTGGAAGATAAAACGGCGGCCATGACGTCGTGCGAACGGCACAACATGGACTGCCAAGATGTTGTCCCGGTAGTACTGGCCTGTAACACGCCCTGCAACAACATGTAAAGCCGTTCTTCCAGCAACAGTGATGCCTCCCCACACCATAACAGAACCACCCCCAAATCGATCATGTCTGATGACGTTAACGTCTTGGAAGCGCTCGTTTCGACGACGCCACACCCTCTTACGTCTGTCCAAAAAATCAACAGTGAACCTTGACTCATCTGAAAACATCACATTGCTCCAGCGTCGATTATCCCAGTGTTGACGATCCCTACACCAACGACGTCTTGCCTGAATGTGATGATCTCTCAAACAAGGGATCACGCGAGGACGTCGGGCGCGAAGGTGACCCCTATGCAGTCGATTCCGAATCGTCTGGCCACTCACTCTCACACCAGTGTCTGTTTGAAGACGAGCGCTGATCTGATTTGCTGTGATGACACGATTTCTCAAGGCCAAGGTATGGATAAATCGATCCTGGGCTTGAGTTGTCGCCCTTGGTCGACCTGGGCGTGGTCTGTCCTGTACAGATGGTGTATCACGGTATCTGGACCATAGCCTGCTTTTGACAGACTGAGAAACATTCATAGTTCGTGCCACAACCGCCTGTGTTGTGCCGATCTGTAGCATGCAAAGGGCACGTAACCTTTCATTTTGGGTAAGCCGACGCATATCAAAATTTGTTTTCTGGTCACTAAAACAATTAAACTGATGTTTCCACCCTGGAATTCAATGTCACAATGACTGTAACATTCAAAGTCAGAGTCGTGCAAATCTTGGGTTGGACCCTCATGATGATTCCAAGCATCACCTGCATTCCATGCGGTAGCTATTGGTACGTTTGGGCGTCACATGTAACTGGAAATGTTTCTTCTGTTAGGTTCTATAGTGACTTTTTTCGTAGTCATTTGCATATTTTAGTATTACGGCCCCAAAATCAAATATCCCCTACTTTTTTTTAATAGTATAATATATTGCTTGACACCCCGAATCGATATGAATGGTGCGTTCTTAGCCCATCCTCGTAGAGTCAGTCAGTTTAGTCTATTTTAGCGAAATGGGTTATTGAAAATCTATGGAAGTCTATAACTAACATTCATAATTTCTACTCTTCACCCTTTTCAATAACTATTTCAATAGTTCGTGTGTCGGTATGAGTGTGTGGATGGGGATGGATGGCCGAATGGTTGTACGTCACTAGGATTAGGGTTGCCTGTCCAAACTCGTTTCTCCAACTGCTAAAGACCCCTAGGCAGAAGCGAATTACCAACATAAAATTAAATCATACGTTATTACCGAAATGACCTAGTTTGTGTCGAGTGGACGTTAAACTCCATTTCCCTCCTCAATCTGTTTTGTACGTAGGTACCTTTAGCAGTGGGAAGAAACTGGGGTACCAGACGACCCTGTTTATGCGAGGAATAGAAAGCACACCACTTGAATCAATGACAGATCTTGTAATATCACGCGCACGCGTTAAGCTACTAGATCGCCCAACACATGGTATAAGTTGTATATTTTATATATATATATACCGGTACGTGATAATTGTTTTGTTTTTTTATCAGAATTTTTTTGCAGATTAAATATTTCAGTTGGAGGAGAACAAATATGAATAATTTTTTGGAATAATTCTTTTTTATCCATTTTGATGAAAAACAAATGAAAACCAGTGACGTGAGCCCTCATTGTACGTATTCTATTGTGACCTGGTAAATTGAGACTACAACAATTTCCGAGGCGAAAATAAGAAATAACGAGGTGGCTAATAGCGCTTGTTTATTTCCTAAATTTCTACTTTTTGAGTTGCATTATGGCTTGGTATGCGTGTTGTCACCTTCTTACAGACATCAAAAAATACAAAAATATGAGTAAGTCGAAGGTCGCCAAGACGGTATACAAGCCAAATGCAAGTCGAAAATAAGAAATTAGGAATTAACGAGGGGCGCTATTATCGCAGTGTATTGTTTCCTAATTTCCTATTTTCGAGTTCATTTTGGCTTGTATACCGTGCCGTTGCCTTACATTTTGTCGCAACTTCTATTTTTCTACTTTTCGACTTTCGTGTTTTGAAGGGGGGAAAACTAGAAATTATGAACGCTATATAAATATTAGAACGCTATATACAAATAAATTATTATTATTATTATGAATGGTAGTTCAGGCGCGGATCCAGAGGGGGGGTTTGGGGGGTCCAACCCCCCCCCCTGCTCAGCGACATAAAAAAAAATTATGCCCTGCATCAATGAAATTAAATCACAAAGTGATCCTACATCAGTATAAAAATGATTTCTCTGTTTAAAAAGATCAATTTGTATGTATGCCTATGTAATTTAGAGACGATGATGCCAGATTTCCGTGACAGAAACCTGGCAAACCCCCTCCTGCAAAAATTCCTGGATCCGCCCCTGTGGTAGTTATAGGCTTCTATATAAAAATCTGAATTCGACGGACTAACACGCTAAAGAAGACATACATTGTGTTGTGTTGGACATTTTGCTTGTTTCCATTGTCTTATGTTGTTTTACAAGCTCGACTTTAATAATTTACTTTAGCAAATTACATAATATGTAAATCCACACAAGAATGGTACATTTACCATTTGAAATGACGAATAATTATATAAACTTTGTCATATTACATGGTTATCTTTTTTTACCTTGTTATTTCACCAATTCATGTGAATTAACTTCGTGGTAATTTTGCAAGCACTCCATTTACAGATATGATAACGGCATTTTCTGTACCTAATAATTTTAACAGTGCATGTTATACTTAAAGAATATAGTCGGTATACAATGATAGTGCCCCCCCCCCCCCCACACACACACACACACCCACACTCATCAAAATCAAATGTCTTTGGTGAGAAACGTCACCAGAGTTAAACGACGTCAAAAAGATCGTTACGTCTGGAGAATGAGAGAAAGCTTTAATAACACAGCGGGGAAAAACCTTAATAACATAATATAGTGTCTAAATATAGATATATTGTTTATTTTTAAATGTTACCCTGCTGTCATCTTATCATTTACTTAGATTTCCAATACGTTTTTATTAAAGAAATAAAATAGACAGTCTGCCCGCTATATGGCTTTCGTTTATTGTTTCAATTGTTTTTAAGCTGTAAAAAATGAACATGCCATTTTCAGATGTCTATTTAATTTTCTATAAAGATAAATATTTATATGAAGAATGTGTAATGATGGCATATAGCCAGGTTAAAGACGAAGTTTAAGTGTTCTGTTTAAAGTAGAGCTTTGATACTATTTTATTTTTATAAACTTCAAGGTAACTTTCATGCTCTATAACATGAGCATGTAATATTAACAAGATAGTAATTTGTAGACTATTTTCAGAATGAAATAAATATTCGTGTATTTTATTTGGCAACTCGTGTGTGTAACTTACTGTAACGGCACTTAAGTTACTAATAAGGAACCGTCTCAAAACCAGAAAACGCTACCTCCCAGAGTAGAGTTTCATCTTACGGTAATTTCTCGAGGAGTTGAATGCCGGGTTCACATTTTATTCTGTTTGACTTCATACCGTATATTTTTAGACACAAAACATAACGACCTTATCCTTGCATGATATTGGTAATTGATAGAATTCACATAGACTGGCCCAGTCTCTTCTATTTATTTTACATTTCGATTTATATAAAAGTATTAATTTTTAGTAAACCAACACTTTCGTTTCCATTTGTATAAAAAAGAAATTTGAGTAAACCTGTAACCAGCACCAGAGACTGGACAATTTGCGAGCTTCACAATAAAATGGGCGTTCCTGTCCTGTTTTACGTTGTTCCTTATTTGGAATGATTGACAGTTGTCAAGCAAGCCCCGAGTCACGTGACACTTTTTTGTTTACATTCGCCGTTCGGCTTCGTCCCGATACGCATGAACTGGCTTTGTTAAGTTGTTATAATGATGTCGTGTGTAATTATTTATGTTCATTCACTTCATCCCATACGTTGTATCCGTTCATTCGACAGATATTGTCCGTCAACAAAATTCTTAGATCGTTAAAGTATCACTAAATAACAATAACTGTTATCCACAACAAACATCTCGCACCTACACCAGTTTGCCAGTTAGTCGACAGCCATGTTTATTATCACGCGATGTTAGATATGTCGTGATCACGTGCACGACGTCGCGCGACCTACATAATGCAGATTGACCTACTAGATGAGAATGAAGCTCTATTTGCCGAGTCTCTAGAGATTACGTTTTTTTTTTTTTATTTTGTTGAGAGGACTGGCCAATTTTTGGTATGTGGAGAAGACTGGCCACCAGTCTAGTATTCACATTACAAAATACAGGATTGGAGGACGTTAAAGGAGCTAAATCGCTAACATTTGGGACCTAGAAATTGACTCAAGTGGATCGCAACGCATATACTACTGTAATATGAATGTATATAAAATGATTTGCATTCAATTGTTTCCGTTTTTGCTCTAATTTCAAATCAGTTATGTTCGGCGAAATAAACCAGAAGTGTCAACCGAAGGCATTTTTTTTAGCGTCTAGTTATTCCAGTCTACATGTGCCGTTTGATTTGGTACAATGTTTTTAGCCTCGTTCCTCGAGTCTCTTGCTAGAACTGGGGCTGAAACACATTATGGTACACGATTCGTGTACCAATGGTAAAATATTTATTTTTTCTTAAATATTGGATATCAGGAGCCCATCTTTTTCCGGTAAGATCACATCATCAATTTTGATTTAAATTGACAAATAATTCGTGTTTTCAATGTTGAAGATTTTGGATGACATTGAGTTAAAGACTTAGCTCCTTTAAGTAGACTTACCAGACGCTTTTTACACTTGCCTTATTCACAAGCAAAGGAGCCAAATCTGGAACCAAGTTAAATCGAGTCATCTGCTTAGTTCTTTTCACATTTTGATTAATTTCAAATTAAATGCTGTATAATAACCAAAAAAGTGTCCTTATGAAAGAGAGTGAGTAGATGGGTAAAGAGGTTGCTGGAACCAATGTCAATGATTGTCAACTCATTTAGGTTTCTTGTATTTCTGTTCGAGATATTGTTACTAGAGCTGCCAATAACCACCCACCAGTCCATTCAGATGTTAAGGTGAAAGAGATAAAGCAAAAATTAATCGAAAAGATCCAGTCGACAATAACACATATTCCTCGTCTATACCAAAAAGAAACAGACATAAGTAGTGATGTCGCTAGTAAAACAGCAGCATTATACACCGAGAAAAATACCTTGTATTGAGTCTGAAAAAAGTTTTTCCGATGTTACCGAAACAACGAGGTGATATAATCATACCAGAATCTTATCAAAGAACCACAGACGGATACCAGTTTTTAGTTATAACGATGATCAACAAGATAGAACATTAGGCTTCTTCACTGTACAGAACCTGGAATCTTTAGGTGATGTAGATGAACTATTTGGTGATGTTACATTCTACATGTATACACGTCCTAAACTATACCACCAGAGAGAGAGAGAGAGAGAGAGAGAGAGAGAAATGGGGTTTAAAGTCCACTCGACACAAACTAGGTTATTTTGGGATCAACATATGGTTTCAATAATTCGCTTGCGCGAAGGGGTCTTTAGCAGTGGGAGGAAACCGGAGTGCCCGGAGGAAACCCACGAGGTTGAGATGGCGCCCCTATCTCCATGCCACATACGCTCACACCAGGGGTCGAAGCCACAGCCGCAAGCCAGAGTTGACCGGCCAGCTAGAGGTCGGAGCGCGGCACTCTAGACCACTAGGCCATCGAAGTTTTACTTACCACCAAAAAATAATATTAAATATAGGCTACAGATATAAACAGAACGACGTAAAATCTAATTCTGAACAAGATCTATATAACATTTTACCATTTTTTTTTTACGTTTTGTTAAAATCAACAATTGATATCATTGTATATTTATATATAATAAATCCTGCCAAATTCCTAGCTCCAACAACTAACGGTCTATTGTTCAAGATCACTCAACCTCTTAACGCCGAATAAATTCTTATCCAAAATATATATCCGGTCGGTGAAATGAGAATGAACCTGTAAATAAAAACCGAGATAGAGGGAAATGATTCAAGCGAATAACATAATCTTGAAGGTTACAGCTGCTTTTTAATTACTACTGCAAAGTTTCCAAACAATAACGAATAGTCTCATTTATTATAACATCATCATAAATAATGGAGACGACCGCTCTGTGTTGGTGATCATTTCAAAACAGCTAAATATTTTAAGCTGGCTAAATACTCTGTTCGTTAACATTTTGGCAATTTATTTTGCATTCTTAAACGAACAATTTTGGTGTGACCCAGTGAAATCACAAATCGAGATGTTTCGTAATATTAGTGAAATTGCATATTTAATTAACGAAATACATAATTCCGTCATTCGCGTGTTACTATTTTAAAGCACGCATTTACCCTCCTTTTCCAGTTTTCGACGTTCAGTCGGTACTGAAATGGCAAATCACGAAAGTTATACTCCATGCAAGAAGAATCTTGAAGTTCTGTCTTCTGATGTTGGCAAGTAAAATTGTAAAAGTTTTGTATATAACATTAAAGAAACTATATAAGATGTAATAATAGAAGTATATTTACTATAATGTCAGTTTTACATTACACTTGATTGCTTTTACAGACTATCTCCAAACATATACACTAACACTAAAATAGAATTAAAGCTTTAGGTCATACTCTGATGTATGGGAAGTATCTACATTAATCAGAGGTCAAACATTGCCCGTTGGTCATAACCCTCTGGTACCAACAATAAAAATGTACATTATAGCGGTAAAAAAAGAAAACGACACTGAAGTAAAGCGAACATTAATTTCACTTTCCAGAAACCATCTTTTGATAGTGGTACTTATTTAATATACTTCTGTTTTTCAAAAAATTACACATGGCAACTAAACAATACCGGGAATTTGACCATTTCAGTAATTAAGTCCAGGATTTAAATTCGAAAAGAAGGGAAAAGACAAACATTTTGATTGTTACATTTAGTGTCTAAGATGTCACCTGCAATTGGAGTCCAATGAGTTTAAAAGGTGTGAAACTCTCTAACGGCACTAACAGTATAACGTACACCAATTCGACGTGTCCATCGATGTCAACACGTGTGGTTAGAAAATTTAAAAGGGAGGCCACTCTTAAATAAAATTTTTAATTTAAGCCTATGGGCTTATATTCGAAATTTAAACTCGTTATTAAGCCCATGACCCTAATATCGGCCTGGCTTAAATACGAGGATTCTCGGTACTTTGGAACACGTACGTGCATTAAAGCGAGCAAGCAATACATGTATTTATAATATATCTTTCAAGGTTTATGCTACAGGAGTAATAATAATATATAGGAGAACTTCACAGAATTCAATAAAAAGTTCAAATTACAACAAAACGGACAAGCCGCAATTTTTTTAAAAGGGCATATTTTCCAAACATTGTATTATTTTATGTGTATATTTCTGCGTATATTATGATCGCGAATATCATTAATATCAAAATTGAAGAAAAGGTTTTAGATCTAGTTAATTGTAAGTACAATGAAATGAAATGGGGTTTAACATCCTACTGTTCTATTTAATTTGTAGGCATGAAGATATAAACCTGTCAAGATTGAGACAGGTGAACTAATACAATAGATTAAACGAATATTTGAACGGTATTGTTGAAATGAATGTGATTTAATACAAACCATTCATCAAAACAAAACTCCAAGAACAAGAAAGTTTATCCCGCAGATGCGATCGGTCTTGCCGGCAAAATATATATATGCCAAATAAGTGTAAAACCGACCTATTTCTATAATTACTTAACAAATAAGTATACAGTAATTAGATAAGGCTTACTGATGGTGAAAACAAGAACTTGTAAAACGATTATAAATGTCCTATTATTGGCATCAATACAAAATGTTAAGTGATCATAGTCGTAACATCAAACACCTGAATTCTTGTCATTTTAGCCATATTTGTTTATCGTTATGCAATGTCGTGAAGAGACAGACAATCGTATTTAGCTTAATACTTTCTTCATCAACAGATCAACACAGGTAAAAGAAACTGTACGACAAATAAAAAGCTTCAGGGTTTGTTTTCTTTTTGAAAGTAAAATAATTGAGAAGATCATCTCCGGGAACATTTAAAGCTACAGTCGCTTGTTGAATGTCTACCTGTACAGTAGTGCTAGTGAAAAGAACGTTGTGTATAATAATGTTACAACTATATTGAAACGACGGCGTATATCAAGCGTGGAAGGCAGCTTTATTCTGTAAAATATTGGAATTTGCAAGTTTGGTGGAGTGCCTGTTGTGTGTTGAGAGAGAAAAGGATCTAATTGTGACTGTGTTTTTAAAATGAGGATGAACATTAATTGATAAGCGCTTATTTAGATCATAGATACAGATGGCATCTGCATGTTCATCGAATGTGGAAGATTAGTTAATGTTTTAAGACATGTTTTAGATAATTTTTTTCTGTGGCTATTTTATTATGTGTATGATACGATTGGCATGAGTTTGATTTGCAGGGGTTCAGCTGACGCTATATTGTTTTATTTCTTTCCATCACTGATGAAAAAAGTTGCTTTTAATTTCTGTACATTATCGTGCTGTGATCTCCATGATCGCCGAGCCACGACGTTTGTTTTGAGCATGCGCATATTTATGACCTGGAAAGCTGCGAGAACGTGATGTGGTCGCAAAAGTCCTTATTGCGCTGCTACGGAGACAAAAAATGTTTTCAGAGCGTGCCAAGATCACCCTGAGCGCTGTGGAAACGCGAGATATCGTTCTGTGGTCTCCATGGTCGCCAATGATCGCTGAGTCACGGCGTTTGTTTTGAGTATGTCCAAAGAAAACGCCAAGGTCCTGTCATGTGACATTGAAAACCGAGAGAACGTGGTGGGTCGCGAGGGTCGCGCGAGAGGCGTGGTAACATCTCTATGAACGTAGCACACGCGCAGTACACACGTAGAAAAGGCGCCGCGAAAATTGTAACATTTGCAACGGTGCCTTCATGGCGTCTTCACCACAACCCTCATGCGTTGACCGGGACCCCACCAAGCGCTCTGGGTCCTTATGGCGCTGTCATAGCGATGTTACGATGATTCCACCACTGTTGCGCGACTGCATCACGACCTCATGGGGCTACCTCTAAAGCATATGGCGATTTTATGAGGTTCCCACAACGTGTATGGAGTTCTTAATACGACCATGGCGCGGTTACCAAGCTTGCATTATTCCCTTATAGCGACCATGCATTTCATGCACAACTTGCTTTGAAAACGGACGATTCAAAGGTCATCTTGAAATTTCGAAAAAAAATCAAACCAGCTTGCATAGTCGCCATGATCACGTGGTGGAAACGCACGTGTAGTCCAGATAAGACGTGTGGTTGAGCGACGCGGGTTCGCGATGACCGCCGTTGCCAAGCTTATAGATCTCAATTGAAACGCCATAATTGCGGAGAGATCGTGACGAACCCGCCGCGAGAATGCTATATAAACGCACAGGTCGCAGTAAGAACGCGACTTTTTTAAGTTTGTAATTTTGAGACATTTTTCCGCGTTGTGTTCATGCTTGCCGACGACCTTGTGTATTTCCAGGCCGCCGTTCGGTCGCAGAGCGCAGTAGGGTCATCACTTCGGTCTGACGGGGGCTTTATCGGTTGCTTTGAAATACCTTTATATCGTATATAAGTAGCAGAGGATTGTATAAACCCGTGAAAATGTATGTCTTTAATTAATTCAATATTGATATAAAGAGATAGGTAGACTTATATAAGTGTAATTACACGTTTATATAGATAAGATAACTGTTTATTAATAGTCAAAGTAAAGAACTGCCTAGGTAATATGTAGGTATGATAACAATAGAAATACAGGTCCTTGTCAAAGTAGAAAATAATACTTTCTTTGTTTGATTTATAGTATAAATAACAGCTATAGTGAACAATATCACCTTTTATCCGTGGAGTATCGCTTGTCTAAATTAGTTTTTCAAATGGAGGCGGGTAACATCACACCAACACGAAGAACTATATAATATGCTAGATTTACTTCTGGGTTGAAAACATGTAGCTTCTATGGCGTAAATGAGAGAAAAAAAAACCCCTAGTATATACCTACATGTACATGTAGTGTCTGAACCTTTCTAAATTGTTAACGGATTTCTTTTATTATGAACAAACCACTTAATAATGGCTATTATAAACTGTTTTCGAAATTTCCCCCGGTTAAATCTCTTGAAAAGTCAACATTTTAATTTGCTTGTATTTTCATGCGAGTGCACCAAAACATTGCACAAGTCGCGGTAATAGAATTCAGAGCGTTGATCTACGCAACGCCATCGGAAAATTCCATAAGCCCGGGATTCCATGTGTACGCAGTGCGTGTGGAATGCGTGCGGAATGCGTGTTACGTGATGCGTGTTGCGTAACGCGTATTGTCAGTTTCCATGTGTGCGTGAGTGGCGTATTATATGTGGATGAGAACCGAATATTGCCATCCCACAACTACATAGGATATGCCTATTACAGTGGCAGTGCGCATGTCCATGTCCATTCCAGGATAATGCCATTATCCAAATTTACCTTTCTTGGTGTATTGCATAAGAGGGATCATGGCTTTGTCAAAATACGAGCTCGGGAGTCTTCAGAGAGAAGTTGAGTTTGACGAAGATGTTGTGTTAATTGTTGGACTTATATATTGTTATTAAAAGAAAAAGAAGCAGAAGAGAAGGCACAGGTGGTGTGTCCACGATATACTTAGAGGGCGACAGCAATTTGGAAGTTACCACCACCTCATGAAAGAATTAGAGGCATTTTTTTCTCCAGCTTGTTTAGCTTGTCTAGCAAACCACGTGGTTTGCCGATTGGAAAACCCCTGGGGAATCCCCGTTTCCGGGCTCCGTATACACGCGTATTGCGTATTCGGACACTCTTGTGAGCGTCCCGAGAAACACGTACTACGCGCTGCGCATCACGAATTACGCATTACGTGTACATGGAATCAACTCCTACCATTTTAGTGCAAAGTGTTAAATACGCATTACATACTACGCATTCCGCATTACGCAGTACGTACACATGGAATCCCGGCTTAAGAGTGTATTTTGTTCATAATCGAATAAATCCGTTTATAAAATAGGAAGGTTCAGACCAGTGATTCCAGTGAAAGGGCCAATTTAAATAGTTTATGGTGTCAATTTGAAAATGATGTAAATAAGAAAAAACTTTACGTGTTCCATTATTAATTTTACACCAAAGCAACCTTGGTACAAATTACTGTTTGAAACGCCTGTCTCCATACATAATATTATCGTGCAACTGGCACCACCTGTACGACGATTTGTTTACAGCTTTGCACAATGAGGTTTAATCATAGAGTTATCAATTTTCTGATTACTCTAATACTCAGTGACTTTTTAGATCCACCTTTCAACTTCAGTTGTATGTATATATAAACACAATTTTATTCGCCCGTATCATATTGCAGTATTCTACTTTAGGGGAAAATCTCTGGCCAGTGTATAATTCTGAGCTGTGCGTGACTGTTGAATAAATTTCATCTCTCTCTCCCTCTCTCTTATATATTTTTACAAAACTAAATTTGTTTTCATATCAAAATAATTCCCATGACGTGGAGAATGGTACACAATTTGTGTTCAAGGCTGCATCTGCTGTCACCATTGCCCGTGTGAAGTGCTCGATTTGAAATTTGAATTACTGCGACTGTAAATTAACATCTCATACGCAGGAATATTTGAGACTACCTTGTCCAATAATCTCCCCAATATGAACATAATTATTTTTATTTTTCGCGTTTTGTTTGTGAGGGTAGCTTTAAAAATCTCACACGACTGACAAGATACAACAATCGAGTATAGGCTCTGGAGTATAGTATTATACGTTATTTAAAAACGCAGATCCAAAATATATGTTTTGGGATTAATAGTTCGCTTACCCCCTCGATACACCGAATTAATAATGTAGCTTAATATCTCCCTCTACTGCATCAAATTAATAGATAATTGAAGACAATAGTTTTATATGAAGAAACTATTGTCCATGTGACTAAGTATATAATAATAAATTGTATATTGTTTTACTGGAGATTGTATGTAAATATATTATACTGCATATAATAAGTTGGTTTGAATGTATCGTTGTATGCATATCATAAGGAAAATGTGAAACAACTTTTATTTGAATTCACCTGCATTCATGTATTCAAATAATGTGTATTATTTACTATATTGCATGATGATGGTATGTATTTTGATCCTGACTACCGAGGTATTATTTTTACTATATTTTATACGCCCACATTTTCATGTGGACGTATATTGTCGTCGTCTCTGTCCGTCCGTCCATGACACTTTACAGGTTACAACTCTTATCCGATTTTGACGAAATTTGAAATAAAGGGTGATCTCCAAAAGACTTCGGTTGCTTTCGATATTGCCATGTATCGGTTCAAATCTTCATGAAATATGGCCCCTGGTTGTACGAAAAATCACGTTTTTAGCTTTTAAACCCTATAGAGGTTATAATTTTGAACTGGTTTTGATAAAACTTGAAATGCATGTTTATAACCCTAAGATCTTGGTTTCTTTCGATATTTTGCACATATTGGATCATAATTTCCTGAATATGGCCCCTGATTCCTCGAAATATCGTCTTTTTAGCTTGTGGTCCGTCTGTAGGTCATAATTATTATTCGATTTAAAAAAAAAAACAACATTTGATTATAACACCGTTACATCGCAATGGAGGTTGAGTTCGAATTGCGTGAAAATTGGATCAAAATAATTGTTGGACAAAATGACCGCCGCGAATAGTGTAAAAAAAAATATGATATCAAGGTTGTGGACCCTCTAGAGGTCACAATTTAAATCCGATTTTGATGAAACTTGAAAAGCATGTCTATAACCCAAAGATCTTGGTTCCTTTCAAAATTTGTGCATATCGGTTCGTAACTTCCTGAAGTATGGCTCCTGATTGTACGACAAATCGCAATTTTTAGCTTGTGGTCCCTCTGGTTTAAAAAAACCGTGTTAATATACCACAGTTGAACTCTGATTATGGTGAGATCTCATTTCGTGAAAATCGGATCAAAACTGCCGGACAAAATGGACGCCACTCGTATGCAAATAGTGTAAAAATATGGTATATCAAGGTTGTTTACCCGGAAGAGTGTACAATTTACATACAATTTTGATGAAACTTTAAATTTATGTTTATATCACAAAGACCTTGGTTCCTTTCGAGAATCGCGCATATCCGAACGAAACTGTCTCGATTGTGGCCCCTGATTGTTCGAAAAATCACAATTTTAGCTTGTGGACCCGCTAGAAGGCACAATGTGTATTCAATTTTAAATAAACTTTTAAATATATCACCGTAAAAATCTATGCAATACGAAGGATGTGGACCCTCTATATAGAGGTCACAATTTTTATCCATTTTGATGAAATTTGAAATATATTTGTGCACTTCAGACCATATAACTATCTGGATTGTGGCCTCTGATTGTGCGAAAAATCGCTTTTGATTTAATTCGTTCACTATCCATCTCTTGGAAATGTGGGCGTATCCTGCATGGCAGCCGCTAGTTTACATATATTGATGGTTTTATGTTGCTTGCATTTTGAGCAAGGGTGGGGGGTAATTTCTGGGCACAATAAGAGGTATAACCAAACGTAGTCAAGTCACCCGACCCACACATGCACGCGCGCATATAAACACATGCACACCCAAAAAAGCACAGAGGGAATTTAAAATATAATTTACGATCTTTACGGGTTTGAATCTTATTACGTAGCCTATGTGAAGTAAACGAATGTTAATTTTGGTTGAGCGAAATACAGCTGAATCGTCTTTGGTGTTTTATTTTGAACATTCAGTATTCTAAAATATACATCCAGATAAAAAAAAAAACAAAACAAGAATCATTTTTACTTCTTCATCCTGATATACATCAAAACATAAGTTAGCCGTCAATCGTTAAACATACATTATACAAGAGCTTAATATGCCTAGTTTTTTCTTTAGACCTGCAATGTTATATAAATTATTAACTAGTCATTTATTAACAAAACAAGGCCATAATTAACCCTTGATGGCATCGGATACTGGAGATTTTAACTAGATTACAATGGTTCGCCATTTAAAATTTAATGTAAAAATGGGAAGGCTAAGTGTCGAATATACCTGTGTCCTGGTTACCACGATGCATTCATTTTGTCAAAACTACAAACAGTGATAACTTGGTTCAGAATGAAATAATTTGAATGCATTTTTCTATTTTTGAGCTATTGTTGCAAGAATGGCCAGTAATAAAGGCCGACTGCCAATGGGTTACAATTTTGCTTGGAATGTTCATTAGTTGAAATTATTAGTGGTGCATTTTTGGAAAATTGGAAGTTCGCTCATGTTTGTATAATTATTGGAATAAATTGGCATTTATTTTCATACCGGAGTTGATAATATGTTTCAGATTGGCGGCGAAGACGAGCGTCAGTTGAACCAACTATTAATACAGGCTTTGATTGACCACCAGGTTATACGTTATAGTCTTATAGTACAGAATATAAGATTTACATTTAAAACCGACGAAATACCAAACAGAAAGCGACAAGACACACTTTCACCTCAGTCAGACATATCTTTTACTTTTCCTGAAGGTAAGCACTATTAGTCAGTTTTGGCATTAATGAATTTCAACCCCTTCAGGATGGAAAAAGCCACGACAAGTGAGATGGTTCATGGTAACATCTGCGGGGACACGCGTACGCTAGTTGCCGACACGGTGTTCCGGAATTTGTACCAGACGGCCTTTAGGTATTTTGATGCAGGGTGTTTCCGAATGTGAATTTTCACCCTTTGTGCCCACGTAGGCCTGCTTCGCCGTAAAGAATAATTGTGAATGGCCCATGAGTAGGTCAGAAGGTGGATTTAGAACACTTGCTAATGGGAAGAAATCCTTATTAATTCATCTGACAAGAGGTGCGAAAGCCAAATGCAGTAAAATAGTAGAAAACGCGACTTGATGTCCGGGATTCGTTGATTTACCGCCTTTCATCGGTATTCTGCTCTATAAATTGAAAATGCCAAATTATTACTTTGAATATAAGATTTTATGAGAGGCATAGATAGGTCTGTTGATTTTTGTAACTTTATTACGTCCCTTTTCTGAAGTGCATGGCCAGGAAACGTCGGGTTTTAACTTTAACATTACTAAGTCATTATAAACAAAGGAATTCAGTTATTGGCATCATCTACTAATCGGCACACTTAGCAGATGGAAAGTGCTTATGGGTGGTTCTGTCTTTGTGCCTTTGTCCTCTCCACTCGATTGAAATAGTAAGTATTAGTAAAAATGTTACAGCAGTAACGGTTATTAAAATTTATTTCAGCTGGTATTACTGAAGAACAAGAACCACTAGAGCACAATCCTGAGTTAGCTACCATGCGTTTTCCTGAAGTAAGTAATTTTAGTTGTAACCCTACCCAAAATATACTTTGGTAACAGGACTAGAAATTATTCCCCCTGATTTCCTGAGACACCAGTGTAACTCACTTGTTTGTTATTATTTCTCCCCCATTTTCATATGGCAACTTTTGTTTTACTTATTGGTTCAGAATCAAAGAAGAGTGTTTTCGCTTTTATTTTTCTACCAGGTTGTGGTAGATCAAGAGGTAAACAAACATGAATAATGGCACAAAATAATGGCACAACTTACAGATCCCTTTAAATTGAGATGGTCACTCCTTTTCGTGATGTTGGGCTCTTTTATTGTAGCTATAAAATTAAGAACTTCAGAATGGTCTTAAATATATGTTGTAATTCAAGTCAATGGGGAGAGAATTAGTAGTCTTAACCCAAAATAATTTGAAGCTAGTGTAGGTTATCTCCCTTTATTCTGTTGTACATCAGTAGAAAGAAACTTTTATAGCCAGCCATACAACATTCAACAAGTTTAGGAATAACAATTTAAATCATATTATCAGAAAACAAACACATGTAAGTGTCTGATAGCAAGCTACTTACACTGTTGTCAAGATGGTTGACAGCATGAGAAGAGACAGAAAGTTAAGGCCCTTTTTTCCATTTCTTTTTTTTTTTTATCACTTTTCTGACACCTTGCATTATACACATTTTGTCATTTTGAAAGCTTAATCTGAGGCACACACTCTTCAGGATTGAATATATCTGATTATTACAAAGCATACAAAAAAGATTTAGCAGAATTTCATGTATCAAGGGAAATTGTCAGAGATTCACAATAAAAAAACAACACCCGGGACAATTGTGATGATGATATGGTACAATTATTACTTTAAAGTAAGTGAGATTACTACTGTCCCCACCACATGGAATACAAAACTTAATCACACCTTAATATTCTCAAGTTAAGAACCAGGGTTCAAAGACTTTCTTTTAGCTAAGTAAAAATTTACAGATACTTGGCTGTGTGAAAAACTTAACTGCACACTTTAAATATGGAATACCCACATTAGTCAAAAAGCATGAATTTTTAACTTATGGAATAATATCCACTGCTAATATTATATTGTAACGCATGACTATAATTTATGATAAAGTACGAAACTGTTTTCAAAACAGTTGTTTTCATGGATGTTTTTTCAAAACAATAGATTTCAATTGCAGTTATAGAAAAGTGGTAGTATAATGTTGGATATAATATTGTAAATTTTATTAGTTTAACGATAGAAAACAACATATTAGCAATAAGCAGAGCTTTTGGCTTTAAAAAAGTTTGACTAGACAAATCATTTGGTGTTGTTTATCAATCTATTATTTGAGGAATTCATAGAAATTGTGTCAGTGCTTAGACTTTAGAATCCCTCAGACCTGGCCATGATGGGACATTGCGTGTACAATGGATGCAGGTCGCGTTATTTTCTACCCGAATAATTACTACCGATTAAAACACAATTCTGCTGTTTATCAATCTATTTCTTTTTTAGGAATTCATTGAAATTTTGTCAGTGCTTACACTGGCCATGACAGTATTATTGCATGTACAAAAGATGCATGTTACATTATTTTCTACCCAAATAAATCCGAACGATTAAAACACAAAAAATTAATTGTAAAGCATTGATGGCAAGCTTTGGTTAGCAACCAACATCATATTTGTAAATATGTATACAAACGAAGACAGAAACAGTATAAATATCAAATTTTACAAATGAATTGAAGACATGAACATTACTATATGGCAGTAGTGGAAAAATGATTAAGCTATACGAACATGATAAATGATCAGGGAAAAAACGTAACCACAGCTAGGCAGCTATGCTCGGTGACATTGTCTTTGTTTTAATCAGAAGCCCCTAACTTTTAAAATTGCCAGTATGGGTCTGCTATTACATTTTCTATTAAAAGAATTTATTAAAAACTCACTTAACTTTAAGGTACCTCCCATAGGTCACTTACTGTTAAGTGGATTTTTCTCACAGAAACTAGCCTTGGAATATCTGTAAAAGATTAAACAAGTGTAAGTTAAGGCAGCTTAACTTTAAAGGAATATTTGATACTTAACATTACCTTTGAAAACCATTTACTGGCACTTACCCACAACTAACAGGAAGTTATGTATATTTAAGTGACTATCTTAGTCTTGAGATATCCGTTGAATATGGAACCGCAAGTGTGCTGATTGTCGGATCAACACACTGTTGTCGTCGAATCAACACACTGTATTGGCTCAAGTTTGAATTACTGTATAGGCGTGGGACTTTCAAGCCAGGGATCCGCCATGGTTGACTGCCTAACCTGGTTGTGCCATGTCTGTTCCTTGTGTTCACTGAGAAAGTTCCTCATTGTCAGTGGTGCAAGATGGAGGGCCTGGCAAGTGACAATGTTTTGTTGTTGGATGAGATGAAAACAACAAGGTCCTGTGTGTACATTTGGCAGTTTGAATTGAATATAAGAGTAGGTCATAGTGCCTTTGTCTGTGCAAAATTTCCCTTGTTGCACATATTTTGACAGATTTCTCCAATTCATATTTGTTTACCAGTAATTCCGGATCCTTTCGCCTGAAAATTCAAGATTTTGTTTTCTTTCGATATTTGCATGTATCTGATCATAATCTCATTGATTGAGGCCCCTAATTTGTACAAAAAAATCACATTTTTAGCTTGTAGACGTTCTAGTGGGCACAATTTTTATACACCCACATTTTCATGTGGACATTCACTTATGCTGTTGCCCCTGTTTGTCTGGACGTCCGTCCACAATATGTTTGTGGACATTCTACAGGTCACAATTTTGAAATATAGGTATATCTCCCTACGATCTTGGTTCCTTTCCATATTGGCATGTATCGGATCGTAACTTCATGGATTATGGCTCCTGATTGTATGCAAAATCGCATGCGTTTTTAGCTTGTGGAAACTCTAGAGATCACAATTTTGATTCGATTGTCATGAAACCTGAAATGCATGTTTATAACCCAAAGATCTGGGTTCCTTTTGATATTCGCGCATATTAAATCCTAACTTCCTGAATTATGTCGCCTGATTGTACGAAAAATCGCGTTTTTGGTCTGTGGTTTCTGATTGTACGAAAAATCACGTTTTTAGCTTGTGGTCACTCAAGAGGTCACAATTTTGATTTGATTTTGATGAAACTTGAAATGCTTGTTTATAACATAAAGATCATGCTTCCTTTCGATATGCGTGCATATTGAATCGTAACTTCCTTGATTATGGTCCCTGATTGGTCGAAAAATCGCAATTTTAGCTTGTGTATTCTCTAGATGTTACAATATTTTTTTCCGATTTTAAAAACCATTTAATTAGATGTATCACCATTCCACCATAATTAAGGTTGAGTTGGAATTTTGGGGATATCGAAATGAAACTGCCCGACAAAATGGCTGCTCTTTGGATGCAAATTTGTTATTCAAAGGTTATGGACCCGCTAGAGGCACAATTTTTTTCCGATTTTGATGAAACTTAAAACATATCTTTATAGTCCAAAAATCTCAGTCCCTTTTGATATTTGCTCATTTCAGACCATAACTTTCTGCATTATGGCCCCTGGTTGTACAAAAAATCTTTTTTGTTATTAGCTTGTTTTCTATCCATCTCTTACAAAATTTGGGCGTATCCTACCTGGCAGATGCTGGTGATCTGACTTTGATGAGACTTGAAATTCATGTTTATTACCCAAAGATCTTGGTTCCTATGGTTATTTGCTCATATGGAATCATAATATCTTGAAATACGATTTTAAAAAAGGTTTTGATATATCACTGTTATTATTTAATGACGTGTGACTTAGAGTTTCCTGAAAATTAGACAAAAAACTGCTGGATGAAGTGGCCGTCCCTCGTATAGAATTTTGATGTCACAAAGGTCGAGGTTCCTTTCGATAATCACACATATCTCGTTTTTAGCTTATGAATACTCTAGAGGTCACAGTTTTGATCAGATTTAAAACATGTGTTTATGTCTCAAAGATTTTGGTTCATTGCGATATTTGTGCACATCGAATATGGCCCCTGATTTTTGGAACAAATGAAGATTTTAGCTTATGGACCTTCTATAGATCACAATTTCATAAATACCCCCCCCCCCCCAAATAAAACCCACACTGTTCTAACAGTCAAGACTAGTTAGGTAAGCATTATAGTATTAAATGAAGGGTAAATAAATGAAGAATTTTGTAAGTTTATAGAGAATTGACAGATAAATTGAGGAGCATAATAATTGTAAACATTGTTAATCCTGAGAAACGTTTTTATTGCAGTGAAGGTATATTTAAAACCTCCCATCTCCCAACCTCTGCATACGCCCCTGATAGACCCTGTTTTAGAATGGGACAAAATTACGAATCAGTTGGAATTGGATAAAGAGAAGAAGAAATGAGTATTCTTATTTTCATCAACCTGGTTGGTGAAGAAAAGTAGTCCATTAAACCCCATTTCCACCTTCTAAACCATGTAGGTTTCCTCCCACTGCTAAACACCCCTACGTGCAAGCGAATTGTTGAAATTAAAATTGAAACCATGTTAGTCCCAAAATGACGTAGTTTGTGTCGAGTGGGCGTTAAACCCCATTTCTCTCTCTCTCTCTCTAAACCCCATTTCATTTGACTCTTAGGTCACGATCGGATGATTCTTCTGATGTATAAGGTTCGACGCAAAACTTATTCAAAATCAATCAATATTTTGTGCGCTCCACTGCCCCACCCCCACCCCAATGGTATGCCTGCAACGTTGCAGCTTTGGTTTGCGCCTCCTTGCTTCCCTTTCTGCAATTAACAGTCCCACATCTCCACTGGTAGAATATATTTTACGTGAATGTTTTTATGATAAGGTATATTATAGAGGTTTTGAAAATATCCTTGAACTATGTCTGACCTGTGATATGATGACAATATTGTATACTCTAATGTATATGAATCACTAATGTCAGAATTTATCAGGTAAAAATGATCAAATGTAACATAATGGTGTATTTTGATAAATTGTCTCTTCTAAAATAAAAACATGCTAGTCTGTAGTACAGTGAATTGATAACAATGGGTAGTAAAAGTACAAGTGATGTGTACCTACACAAAACATTGACCTTTGACCTTTTACAATGTGTAATTACACTTTATGTCACTTGTAACTGTCAGCTTGTCCATCCTGTTAAAAGGAATATAATGTACATTTAGTAAAAGAACTGTCATCTGATTATTTAATACTCTAGATCATAATCCTAAACGATAATCAAAGACAAAAATAAAAATCTCAATAATGCAGGAATACAGTGGATTAGACTATCACTGCCGGCATCTGAATAAAGCAGCTTTCTGTGAAATCTGTCATCAATCCCGTTTTATTTCCTTATCAAATTACCTCAACCATAAAAGTTTTGAGTAGTTCGATCATATTCTGAATATTCTAAATTATGAGATCAATCAGTGCTACGGTCATATGATTTGAGTTGAATTAACATTGGATAATCCGATTATTTTTTATTGACATTCGTTTTCTTGGGATTTTATAATAGTGCTTGGTGATGTGTGGGACAGAGCATGCTTACTCTCCCACGGACACCTAGTTCTGACATCATACGGGATGGATACAATATACCTGAATGGCATGGCAGAATACTCAAATTATCTCATCATGGAAGTATTATTGTACCTGAAATACCGGAAGCATTATTTCAGTAATGTATTGAGATGACAAATATCAAAAAATAAATTATATAAAAAAAAAGTGAACATGGTGTCTAATTACAGTCTAATAGGTTGCATTGATTAACAAGTGTTCAAGGAACTTTGCCTGTTTAACTGAGTAGATTTACAACCAAAAACTCAAATTCTTCATCTTCATCAATTTTGACCTCATAAACCTGATCATAAGACAAATTCATCCTTTTGAAGAAGGAAAAATATGACTACAACAGGTGACTTATAAATTATTAATGAATATTGATAGGGTAAATTTTCTTCTGCTTGGTGGATGACTTTATCAATTTCCCTTTAATTATTGTTATCTGTTATAAATGTTGTCAACAAACCACAGGTACTTCACAGATCAATTGAAATCAGGTGAGAAAAAGCCATTAATATATGGTTAATAATGGTATGGTATGTTATATAGACGGCTGTTTAGTTGAGAATAATTCATACCAACACCTGTTAACAACATCTTAACATAATGTTCCCCTTTAAAATAAATAATCCCTTTTTGTCTGTTGAATTATTCAGTTAATAAACATAGAAACATTGTGTACAAGACCTGCTAGTAGTAGCCTATACATATACAGCCATCGTGTGAAATCATACAGATACTTTCATTTTTTTATGCACCCACATTTTCTAGTTAGTCCCAAAATGACCTAGTTTATGTTTAGTAGCTGTTCAACCCAATTTCAGCCTCACCTGATAGTTTTGCTTGAAATTCGTAACATTTTACAATCATAAGATGACCATGTTTATATCAATATGCTTCTAGCCACTTTGAAAATATAACAAAGTAGTTATTAATGAATTATATTTTAATCCAATTTGGTTATTTTTGGTTAATTCATATATTTTTGATCAGCTGATTGGTCCATTATGATGGTGAAGTTACTCATGTAACAATATGAGTGAAGTCGGTGTCATTACAGGCCCGGAACTGTACAGCGAATTGAACGCTGACGGCTAGCCCCGGATCCATTCAATCTTTTTAAATTGTTTTGTTTGTGGTCTCTGAGTACGATGTCTTGTCCATATATTTGTTTTTGTGTAGAATTATGTGTGGTGCAGCCCCCCTGCACTTACTAGTAGAATATATTATCTGTTAAATATTAGAAAAATTTACACATCATTATATTCTCTCTAATCTATATCCTTTATTAGCCGAACAATGTTTGTGAAACCTAGTAATAGTAAGTGCAGGAGGACCGCACTACACGAACAACAAAAACCTATAAGATTAACCTGCAGAAAATATCAAATCAGGTGAATGGATGAGGGGGCCAGCCGTAAGCATCCACTGAGCTGTACAGTCCCGGGCCTGTTATGGTACAGACTTCACTTTACTGAATTTTAAGATTATAGTTTGTGTTCATTGCCCTGATATGGTTCAGATGTTTTCTATTTAGGGTCCAACTCCAAACTTTATGACTATGCCCAGGAAATATGATAAAAAAATGAGAAGTCAAGCCACATTATTGGTGCATTTTTAGAATAGCCTAATCTTTAGAATATGTCTAAAAGTTTCGCCACTGTAATCTGTAGATTAATTACAAATATGTTAAAAATATGTTAACCACCGAACTAGTTTACATGTTACCAAAGTTGACATAATCTAATGCCGACTATTGATTAGTGTGTTAAATTTTGAACTCAGCTTAACATTGCTGTTGGTACTTGATTGATTCCAGTAAAAATAGGTTCTGCATCTAGGTTTTATATGTCCCCTTAATTGATTAATGAATAGTAAGATTATATATATATTGGTTGTTAAGAATGTCACCCTGTAAAGACTGTACGTTCTTTCCTACCTACAAACAGTTATCATTCACTTGGTTCAGACGAATTTTAGTAACTTATTAAATACAGGAAGGTGGATGGTCGAATGGTTATCATGTGAGCACAGCATCATTACGTCTGTCATTGAGTCAATTGGTGTGGTTTCAATTTCCCGGTTGAACGTGACATTAGGGTCGTCTGTCAAACCTTGTGCGTTTTCTGGGTCCTCCGATTTCCTCCCACTGCTAAAGACCCCTATGTGCAAGCGAATTATTGAAATAAAATCGAACCATATATGTTAGTCCATAAAGGAGCTAGTTTGTGTTGAATGGACGTTAGACCTCATTTCTCTATCTTCAATACAGAGTTTAAAGGGCTAGTTATATAGTGACTTAAATTATTCAAAGAAATTCTTGCTTAGTAAATATTTTAATGTCCCAGCATATTTCTGAATATACAGGTTGTTTTATAATATGTTTTGTGTAAGATTTGAATCATATGAATTGAATATTTGTGTAATAAGAATGTAAAATGGTATTTAATGTATTGTAACAATTATATATGGAGGGTGTGTGGTGGTAAAAGGACAATAATAGTATATCTATTGCTCTATTCAAGTAGGAAATATATGATACAGAATAATTGTTGACATATAATAGATAGGTTTACTTATATCTGATAAATACAATCATATATATAGTTTTATATTGGGTATTATATGTACTATAATACATCATCGGATTCTATGTCTTATATATACATGTAAGCTTTATTGTTATGAAACAATATTGTTATAACTGTCATTATAAAGCTATATGTAGTTAAAGTCTCAAGACTATAAAATGAGCATTTGATCTTCTTTTTAAAGATATGGTAAAGATTAGAGGTTTTTATTGTATGGAAGTATATACAGATTATGAACATCATTTTTTCTTGCGTTGATCAACAAGATGTTGACATAATCATAATAAAGATATCTGTATCTTGACTTAGATATTTCTAGTCTCAACCATCTCAACTGAAACATTTTGTGAGCCTCTGACCCTGACTGTTTTAAGGTCCCAGGTGTCTCAAGGTCCTAAATTAAGCATCCCAAGATTTTGAGTTTCAGACTTTAATATCTTGAGATCATGTCTTAAAAATATCAAGAAATCTCAAATTCCTGACTGTTGTGTTATAATCTGAAATATACTTTATGTTACCAAAATGTAATAATGTCAGTTTAACGTTCCAACAGATCATGTGATATTCTCTTCTAGGGAGGCCATATTTCAACCTTTGACATTTTGAAATAAAATTTAGCAGTCAGCTCAATCGGTATCCCATATGTGTTACCCTTGTTTAGTATTTGTTCCTGATTTAGAAAAAAAGGCAAATTTGCGAACAGGAGAGAGCAAACCCAATCAATATTCAGCATTCTGTGGCCTGCTGAATGAAGCATCCTGAAGGTTGACAAACAAACCATTTTTTGACAATCATGAATTGTCTGTGTAAGTTTATTACAAGACAAGTAAATAAAATGGGTTTAAATGACTTATTACTTTGCACCAGGAGACCTAATAAAGACAAGGGTTCATATTTGTGTATAACACTGTTTTTATAACGTATGACCAACTAAATGTTCTGCACCACTGTCAGGAGGAAAACAGACTGAAAAATCCTGAGGAACTTTCTCAGCCAGAATCAGGAACCTCCTGGCTAGTGAGCCAGAACTTACTCACTGAGTCGCTGTGACTCTGTGCTGATAAATAAATCTTGAATAGGCATATTACAAGTTATGCAAGAGCTAAATGTGTCTATTGCATGTCTTTCTGTAGGCAGGTCTTTTATTAATGAAACGTTAATTAACTTATCCAAACCATAATCAACTCTTGTTATCATCAATAGCCTACGATATATGCTGGATTAGGATCCAATTTTTTGCTGGTCAACTGTCATTCATGATTGAATCATGAAGTGGATAATCGAAACTGGTTTTTTATCATACCGACTTAAGTAATGATGATCGAGGTTAGGCCAAAATATTCAATCGCTAAATTTTCGGTTTGGATAGGATTGATTTAACTGAAATTTTCAACAAATTGCCTTTATATTATGTAGTTTTTAACTATAGTGAGAACTGCCAGCACTTTATCTAATCTCTCATAATGTATCTTTAATAAAGTACTAATGTAGGCTATAAATTTACAAATAGGTGTAATCTTAAGAAGCATTTGTATTTATCATAAAATGATTGTCAAGAATGAGTGGGGTGGGGTGGGGGTAATGATTAACCAAAACTCTGTATGTGAATCTTCACATTTTCTGAAGGTGTATAACATATGATTTCAAATTTACAGTGTTAATGTTCATTTTAGATGTATATTAATTTACTTATTGTGTTATTCATGTATGTAAACTATATATATTACAAGGTCAATAGGTGATATATCCACTTGCTGTCACTTCATTTCAAATTAACAGAAAAATTATCAAAATAATGGTATCACTTTCGGTTGAATTCCTTTTTTGGTTTGCATGTGTACTTATTGTAGTGATTTTTAAAATAAATTCTAACATAATTATTCTCAGAATCAGTAAAACATTACACAGGTGTGGGTTTTAAAATATAACTTATGTATACCTGTATATAGAAATCTAGCCATGAATGAGGTGTAATTTAACAGGTTGAGTCGTGATGTTCTATTTAAAGTGGCGAGCCTGTCATGGTTTGAAATATTACTAGCTGATTGTGGGGTTAGGTTGTGGATTAAATGTATTATACCACTGAGTATATTTAACTCGTTATGTTGTCATCTACCTGAAGAAGGAGATAATTCTTAGAGTGGGACACCCCTTATTTGATCTATATACCATAGGTGTTATATTGTTCCTATGAAGAAAAGGAATGTTGATTGTTTATCTTTTGAATCAATCCTATATCTTGTAGGTGTGTTTAAACTGGTGATTTTCTTCATCACTTCATCAAACTTACACACATATGCATATTCTGATAAAAATCTCTATATCCTGTTATTTCATATAACATAGAGTAGGAAATGATATCATTTTAAATACCATGTGTTAACCCTAAATATTTAAGGTAATCTGTTCCACAATTTTGTACTTATTATCTTTGAAATGAATTGTAAGTCAAATTTAAAGGGTCGGGATGTATATTTAGATATACATAATATTATACCTATGTAATTCCCATTTAGTTAAGATAATAATTATAACATTAGACTTTGTAATGACAATATGATACAAGTCTGGTCATAATATTTTCAACTAATATACATATATAGTCATTATAGAAATGACCTCTTAGCTTAGTCACATAGTATGTACAGACAGAGAATCAGGGTCATAAATTTAAATGAATGATAGTCATTATTGTTGGTCATTCAGTATAAGATGGTATCCATGTGTGTGTTCTAGCTTCTTTAACTTGAAGAATGGGAATTATTTTTATCATCTATATGAAATTATGAATGAGGTTATAGACAAGTTGTTGTTACGCATCATAGCTTGTCAATCTTTCTGCTTGTGATTAGTTGCTTTTCTTGCTAGGAGGCTGATATCCTGTAGGGTCATTGTAGGACAGCGTTGTAAAAACTACTTGTACAAAATACTTACAGCAAGAATAAAAATAAAATACATTTCATGATCTGTAATATACTTGACTGTAAATCAATAACCAATATGTATACTTAAGAGATCCCTCTAGGCTTATTTTATATATATACAAAAGCTAGTATATATAATATATATATATATAAGATGTGAATAAAGTATATATATATATATATCAAAGTATGTCAGGTAGACTCTTGTGTATATATCTATTGTCACGCTTGGTAGAATCTAGTTTTTGGGCTGGATCTTTAGCTGTAAATGGAAGTACATCAGTAAACCTCACGTACTGGGATGGTTAAAGTCAACATTTGTAAAATGCATGTATTTTGACCATTATCTCAGCAATAGGATATTTGTAGAGTCGTCCGGTAACACACAGCAGATTGTGAGAAGGAAAAGTAGACAATTTTTGTCATGGTAACTTATTAATGTGAATTAAGGATGTCAGATGTGACACTGAAGTATGACGACATGAAGTATGTATGATGGGTGGATAACAATTGTCTCACCTGCTTGAATTTCAACTATCATGTCACCTTTATATATATCTTTACCTACATGACTAAAGTATGTAAATATTATTAACTATATACATACAACAGGTCGTCTTTATACTAGATAAAAATTATCAGATGAGTTATAATAGAAATCAATCAGTTTTTCAAGCTAGTTGTGTAATAGTGATATTATAGACATTGTTATTAGTGTGGATTATTAAGATATTTGTGGTTAATCTGAACTCTTGGTGGATTTTTGGGATGATTGGAATGGATTGTATTCAACTGTCTGTCTAGTTCGGATTAAGTATGTGACCAGTATTTACCCTAGTGGCTTGATAAACATTACTGATGGCTCACCTAAAAACAACCAAGTGCTATGGAATTTACTAATTTACTAAGTGTTTATTGACATGTGTAGCTAAATTTATAAAAAAAATAATCATATTTTATATAAAGTTTATAAAATGTTTGATATTCAAAAAAATCAGGTAAAAACGTTATAACATTGTTTGCTTCAATAAGCTGTGAAAGGGAGTGAAATAATGTCAGCTGTAATGACAGGAGTTAGTGATGATTCCTCACTTAGTGAACTCTCTGAATGTATTTCATTTGATAATAATAAAAATGACAATTTAAATGCTAGTTCTTCAGAACACTCTCCTCCGCTAAATGTTAGTGCCGGAAGAAAAAAACAAGCGCAACAGCCAGATGTCAAATTTGAATCTAGAAGCAGACGTAAGAATAGACTGGCACCACCACCACCAGAAAATCATAAAACTCGCAGCAGAAGTCTTAGCAGGGACAAAGGCAAAAGAGTTTTGAAACAGGGTTCGACAGATTCCGATAGCCAGGTTTCACCATACTTAGACTTGCCATCTTCTAAACCTAAATCAAGATCACCATCTCCTTTTCTTGCTCGCTCTGATAAAACAAGATTTCAGGTGCTAAAAGATGTCTTTCAATCACCTAGAAATCTACGAAGAAACTCTAAAAGGATTACAAAGGATAAAGGTAGCCCAGGTCCACTTAAACCGAAACCAATTAGGAAATTAGCTGTTGTTCAAGTTGCTGATAATAAAACTTATGGAATATTTTGTCAACCTCTCAATGTAGACAACGAGTTTGAGGTAGGTAAAAATTAAGAATAGAAAGACTACAGTGTTGTAAGTTAGTTAAAGACACGGATGCCATCAAGCTTTTATTAAATAATTATATGATAGACTTCAATTACCATAATTATGTTACTTTATCTTAGCAACAATAGGCAATCAGAGGGTGAAATCACATGCAATATGTTAATACTGTTTTATAATTAAATATACATTATGTAAGATTTAGATAACGAACTAGCCATTCTTGCTATGATAGTTGAAAGTAGATAATATAAAATGAAAAATTTGAAAATTTCATTCAAATTACTCTATTGCAAGCGAAGATATTAGTAGCCTTTGAAGGTTTGACGGACGTGTGCGATAATTTCAACTACCGTCCTGGTTGATCGAAGCTGAGTCTTGTTCCTCCATATTTGATTAAAAAAATCAAAGTATCGCTGAACTATTTTAATCTAATTAATATCAGAGAAGTCTGATGCCATCAAGAGTTTATTAAGGATTAAAGCCACACACTTTGATATATGAATTTGCGACTTCAAAAGTGACAAGAATAGCATTTACCAGTACTTTACGTGGAAGTTTATTGAAGAAGTCCAAATATATGCAGTCTAAGAAGGATATCCAATTAAGATAAAATTGCTGGATTGAGAGATTTGTACATATTCCAATATTGGAGTTTCACAAATTGTTTAGTTTGGGGATTTTTGGAAGTCTGTAAAAGTTTTAGATTTCACATCAAAGTTTTTTGGATAGTCAGACACATTTTATGTTATATAAATAAAGTGACAGAATTTATTCTTCACATCATTTTGCACTTACAGTCTTCCTAAACATATACACAAGAATTGATTATAAATAGTTTTATAAGACAGAATTTTTGGAAGGTTTTTATTTACACATATATATTTTAATAAAGCTCGATATATCTTAGTCATGTATATATGCGTGTGTTGAATGATGTATGTAGAAAATGAATTGAACCTTAGCTTCAGGTAAAGTATATGTAGTTTAAAAACAGAAGAAAGATTAATCACTACCATCCCCAAGTTACCACTGTCTGTCAATATTAGTATTGTCTTAGTTGACATTCCTTGGGTTATTTTTAGAAGAAAAGTCTGTTGATTACCATTGTTTGTTTTAATTAATGCTTCCATTTATCTTAATACAAAACCCTGATTACATTTACAACAGTAACTGGACATGGATGTTGCATATAAGATCCAAATTATTTGAGTTTTTCTCGGATTTATGTTGGTAATACACAAATATAAATAATGTTCATATTTCAAGTGTCATTATAACCTTTCTCATTGATGTTTTTTATAATAAAATATTTTAAGAGTTGCGTAAAACTAATTAAATATTAATTATCATCACATAAATATTGTTGTAGAAAAGTCAAGAATTACTGGCACCATCACAATTCAGACTCTGTTTTTGTGTTGCTGATGATTAAATATTATTATGTTACGGTGTATCTTGGATTTTACAAGCACTTTGATATTCAAACTATAAAGCAATGTGAGGGAAACAAATTACTTATGATAGGCACTTTGATTAAAATTAATCTCTGATTGGCCAGCTTATCTTATGGTATTAGAATATTTGGAGATAACATGGCTAAAAGAGTAAGGTGCTGGCTCACTAGCCTGGAGGTCAGGTGTCCGATCCCTGCATTGGCCGAGAATGTTCATCTCGATTTTCTGGCGTTGTTTCCCCTTGTCAGTGATACAGAACGGAGGGCCGGACAAGGACAGCTGTCTAGTCGTTTGGATGGTATGTAAAACTGCGGTCCCGTGTCCACGTTGGCGTACATGTAAAAGATCCCTTGGCAGGTAGAATTCAATATAAGTGTAGGCCGTTAAGCCACTGCTAGGGTAAAATTTCCTTTACAGCTGTATGGCATATGTCTGTCTTCCATTAGCCCAGAGTAAGACGTTAAACCCCATTTCATTTCATTATTGGAATATTTTGTATGAGCGAAATCTGTTACAATGATTAGTACCTATTTTTTGGGGGAAGGCAAGGCAATTGGTCTTTCAAACACTCGATTATATAAGGTATGCTGACAATGTCTCTTATCTTATTGTTGTTCCCTTGATAATTTAATATAGCCTCAGATTAGGCATTAAAAAGGTCAGAGAAGAAAAAAAAAAACCAAAGTATCAAATATTTTCAAACTTCTAATTTATAAGGTTTTTATAACAAAGTAAATAAATCTGCCTGAATTAGGTATGCGACTCCCAAATTTGATTTTATTATACAGTCTTTGCTATCACTAGCCAAACAAGCCCAGCAAAACAAATTTTATTTAATGAGTGTCAGAAAAATCAAAGAGAATGATGGTTCTGCATACAATGTAATTGGTCGGAGGCAGGAATTGTGGAAGAATCTGTAATTGCATAACACTAAGATTAAAACACCATTTTGTTACCCAAATATCTATATATTGGCTAACATGTATGTTACTGTGTGAGGTGAATATCATTTTACGAGATTCATACAAACAGTTAAACTGATGTTTGACATGATGTGATCAATGTGATTTTATGTAAAGTAAATATATGATCACCATATATACACAAGTCACTCCACCCAATATAACTATAATAGAACATGGTGCACATAATTTCCTTCTCTAATATTCTCTATATTCATTTCATTTTCTAACAAAAATTATTTGTAAGTTCATGTCTGATTATAGCAAAAGAAATCTGCAATTAGTTTTCCATGTTATGAATGAATAGAAATGCAGGAACAGACTAATTTTGATTCAGGTGTGGATACAAAGGAAATGTAAGGGTATTTCTTCACTACCTTCTGAACCTCATGGGATCGTCATCTGGATACATGATTATAATATTGTCATCAATTTATTTTTCAAATCTGTATAGACTTGCAATACTTCTTTTCTTTATATCTATTTATTAGCTTTTTGTGGAAGTTTGGTTTTCTTCAATTTTTTCGGACATTCTCCAACTCTATAAAGACTAAGATAATGTTATTATCATTGAAAGATGTTTATTTATCTGCTTTTAGTGGAGTTTTGATTTTCTTTAGGTTTTGGGGAATTTAAGTTATTATATTGGAAGATATGTTATTTTCGACTCACTCCCCTTGCTGTGCCATTTATTTACATAGACATCAAATGTATCCATATTATTATATATATATAATATGTAAAATTCCTGTCATCTAAAGTAATGCTATATGTACCTCCCAAAACCCCTCAAAAATAATTTTCTCTTGTACCTCAAACTATACTCAATAGTAAATATACATGTAATGTAACCAAGTAATTGACAGGTCGGGATAATCAAGACTACTTTTTGTATGAAACATAACAGAAAGCTGGAACAAGAAATTGAATTTAGAAACAAGCACATTAGACAGCTGAACAATTGTTTTAAGAACCTTGTAAAAGTAAAATGAAACTATGGCTAATATCATGTTCTTGCTTACGATCGTTATTCTGAGATATTATTTGTACTAAACCAAAAAATGCAGCTCCTAACAGTACAGTTAATGATAAAGCAATTTAAAAAAAAAACGAACATAATTTTTAAAGGTGATGTGATAACCAAGAAGCTAAATTTTACTGCTATTCAAAATCGTCAACAATAGATTTTTTACTTCTGTAATAGTTGATAAATTAGTAGAGAAGTGCAGGTGCAATGGCTATTTGTTATAGTCTCATAGACTTCACAGCCGATAATTAACATACTGCGGAGTAAACGATCATCAGTTAAGAAAAGCGTGCAGATTCGCTGTGTCGAGACCAACTTTCCGTAGAAAAATTTTAAGTGAATGGGTTATCCTACTTGCCAAGTTGGTTTATTGCACATTTTACTTTATTTGCCCAGATATTCCCTTTTGACAAAAAACTGCATAAAGTATATTATGGTAGTAGGTAGATGCTGTAATATTTCATCACATGTGATATTTTGTCAGCTTCTTGTAGTAAGTAAATAAAAAATACATCCAGATATATATCATGACATCATTCAACATGGTCATCAGTTAACCAGTCCCTCATTCATTTGGTTATTTTGTCAAAAACTCACTTGAATACTGTGGGCTAGTTTTATTCAATTGATGTATATAAATTAAGACAACACAGACTGTATTCATCCACCCTTTAAATGTATATTTGTTGTCAATTAAAGGTGTAACTGTATTTAAATCTATTGAGTATAGTTACTGGGATTGTAGCATCAAATCTTTTATCAACTTACTGATCTTGAATTTAAAGTATTGTAGTACAAATAGTAAAGTTATATTACAAAGAAATGAAATAAAATGGGGTTTAATGGCCTACTTTTCATTTACACAGAACTAATTATAGCTTTTATCTGTTTTAATATTCACTGTTTTATATGGTGTTTAAAGGACAATATTGGTGTCAGTCATTATCACATAAATGAATGAACAGGTTAAACGCAGTCCAAATATAATTTTAACATAGAGATCATTGCCACGATAAAGATAGATGCTACAAGTAATATAGACCTACATCTGTAGATGTTAACCAATCAAAAATCATTTTAGATATGTTAAATAATTGACTGGATATCTAAATAATTTTTGAAATAAATATCTCAGCATGGGACATGTTGTTATATGGATATAAGATTTTGTATAATTACATGTATATTATTAAAGATAGTAATGATACAAATAATAAATCCAGATAAATAAAGTTAGACTTTAATTAATCGTTTATGTCAGAGACACGTTTTGGATTATAGATGACATCACTTTATACTGTAGATGTAGTTTAGAAATACAAATAAATATATAATGAAATTCTTTACATTCTTAGATAAAGCCCATCCTAATATATTTATAACAATAAATAAAACTCAGTGAGATATAGTATCTCCCACTTATTTCAATACATTGTACTATGGTAAGAGATTTATAATATCTACATTATAACTCAACAATGGCATCTCATTAAAACACACAGATATCCTATTTCGTTTTTATAGTTTAAAATTTCATTTTACTTGACTTCACTTCGCTCAGATCTAGAAGAGTTATTCAATAAACCACGTTTTGGGGGATGTGAGGGATTAGTCAATCAATGCCTAAAAATAACTAATAACACACTTCATAATACATGTATAGCAATTATATTGTCGTTGTAGCACAAGTGAGAAAATACTGCAATCTTCGGTCGTAGACATAATGTGTTAATAAAAAATTTGTTATAAATTTTTAAATATTTGATTTTCTGTTGTATGTTAGGTGAATAATAATGTTGTATGGTATCTTCATTAGCCCAGATGGAGCAGAACATCAGCATGATAAACCCCATTTCATTTCTCATTTGAATATGAATAATGTTCCAACTACATCATCTGTGACATCAACATCTCTTGAGAGAAATTTTATCAAGTTATTGTGGCATATATTAGTCTATTAATCACATAGTGTTATAAATTATCTTGAATCCAAATATATATATTATATATACTGTAACATTGTAGTTGATAACAAAATAACATGTAGTCTTACACCTAACGTTAGAATTGCATATTATCTCCCTTTCCCTGTTACAATGCTTGGCTTTATGTTGTCACATCATAATGAAAATAGAAATTATTAATGATAAGTGAAAGTTTTAAGCCTATTAAAAATGATAATGTGTTTATCCTGCACTTTGATCAGCTATTGAAGATATTTTATTTCAGTTTGGGTGTTGTTGTGTACAGACAAGCTTAGATATATAGATTTGTGGAATCATATTACATACCATGTTTCTACTTTTTGCAATTTACTATCTGCTTCAGGGTCCAATGCTTAACCCAATTTTATTACATTTTTCTGGAATAGTTAGCTTTGAGAAAATGATTGATAAGCAACAATACATTACTTCCATCCAGCTCTCGTCCGCTACATACTAACAAAATCAGAGATCTTGAAAATGTACAATTAGATTAAATAATTATTATGACTAGTTTGTAGTTGTAAGAGAAAAATGGTCTTGTCTCCCACTGTGATCAATTAACAATGACTAAGACCTGCACAATGAGATGATCTAAACTGAGGATGTGGATGTGGTTATGAACGTGTGTTTCAGATCACCAATCATGAGGTACTTGAATAGTCTTAATATATTAAACAGACGATGAAGCTGTTGATTGAAACTTTCAGAAATACTTTAATTTATCATGATATAAAATGTTTATTCTAGATTTAGGCTCATTTGAACCTAATTACTGTTCAAGTACAAAATCTATGGAGAGGGGGTCTATAGGCTTCTGCCTGTTCTCCAATCCAGTTTCTGTGAATAAATATTGTTTAAAAAAAAAGAAAAAAGTACAAAATCCAGTCCATGAATACAGCCAAATTGAGAAAAATCCCATAATGTTCAAAAATAGGTAAACATCTCCTAGCTGCCTCGCATGCAGACACCTGCCATTGGTGTTAATGAAAAGCCAAGTATAATATAACAGGTAGCCTACCCAATGTTGGACAAAGCAGATCTGTAAAAGGGCCTATCAGATACAGACAGTGATCAAATACTTTAGTCTAGTGATAAATAACAATGTCAAGAGTTTGAAATGGGTCAAGAAGCCATTACAAAACAACCATACTTTGTTTGCATATTTCATTATTTTAGTATAAAGTTTAGGATCAAATGAAAAATAATACATTATTATTACATCAAAACTCACAAACAAACCGAGTGCAAGGAATTCAAAATTGTGAAAGTTTAAGCTATGTTTTAGAGGTAAAGAAATATTGAATTGAATACTATGTTAGACTATTTGAAGTATTGTGAACGACCAAGTTTAGTATTGTAGTTTTTTCAGAAGATGTCAATAAAAGGTTCATGTAACTGTGACTTGTGTTAATAGAAAAATTAGTGGGAAACGACTGTGTAATATTTTAGTTCAATATTTAGTTGATAATTATTTATCCAACTTGTTTAAAAAACAAGACCTGTTGGTGAAACTATGTTACTTGATCAATACACAATTTAGTTTGACGCAGACCCTGAAAATTTCCTTTAAATACAATAGTTCATATGACAGCCATATAATCATGTACCTTGTGTCATTGATCAAGTTCAGTTGAAAGCAGGTAATGTTTATTATTATGGTTTTCTCTAATCAGGCTAGAAAATATGTACTTTCTAATAAATAAAATGAAATGGGGTTTAACGTCCTACTATTCTGTTGGGTGGACCAATGAAGACGGACTTAAGCCTTACAGTGTGCATGGAACGTCAGTTTTTCGCTCCATCCGAATGACTAGACAGCTGTCCTTGTCAGTCCCTCCATCTCACATCACTGACAAGGGGAACCACACTGGAAAATCTGGATAGAAAATAGTCCAATTTGTAAGAAATAAAGAAAAGAATTTATTTTGAAACACTGCTGATGTCAAACATGTATTGGTTATATATATACTATCTAACAAGTTGAATTGCCTTTGTATTAAGTATCTTTGTTATTTGACTAGATTTATGACTACTACTTATAAAATACACTTTTACAATATTTACAGCATTTATCACACAGTACAGTGTGAAATTATTGTTTATCACAACAAAATAAAGATGTAATTTTATGATACCATATGATATACCCACATACATTCTTTCATCAAAAATTGGCTTGTTTTAACACAATAAAAACTACAGTAGTTTATTTTCAAATTTGTTGTGGAGCTTGGAAGTCATGAAAGGACAAACTCCCTCTTCCAGAAACCTTGTTAAAACAATAGAGACTATAGTTTTAACTAATTTTCTCTTTTTCATATTATTCGGTGCGAACCTTTATGGTCACGAAAAGATGAACCCTCCAAGAGAAAATGAATTTGATAAGAATTTGATAAAAACACAAAATTTCTTGAGGACTAGTATTTAATGATAAGATGTATTTTTTGTGAAGTATAGAAATAAGATTATTATGGCATTTTGCAGATGTATGTATCTGTTATAGAATAACTGTCTTACAATAAGTTACTTTAGTTCTAAACCTAATTCTTTAAGTTATTCGTCATAATTTAAAGAGCATTAATCTAATAATCTGTAGGGTTACTGTTAGTTACAGATTGACATACCTTCAGGCCTGACATGTTTTTGACATATTGACAGATTACCTGTTGTCATTAATAGGCCCACTAACGTCCTTGAGTCACCACCCGTTATTTGATAACATGAAAATATTTCAGAGAAAATGAATACCAGTAATTTTAATGTGATTGATATAATGATCGGTCAAATTTTACCTGGGGCATAATAAGTAGTATGCTAACTTATCACAAATAACTTCTTTTACACATACCTTGGCGGTGTGAGTTTTGTATAGTGTTTATACTTATTGGAATATGGCTTGAACAGGTAATATTAATAGTTTCTCTTACTTGTTTATTGAGTCACTTTTAACCAAATAGTAATGTAGGGATAGTGTATTAAGACAGATAGATTGATGTGCTCTTTATGCTGGTAATATTGGTGTAATATTTGACTCGAATCTTACGTTGGAGGATCATAGTAAATTAGGATGTTTTAATCTACATAAGTAAAATACACAAATGTTTATCCATCGATGTTACTAAATCTCATAATACAGACACACTTTATATCCCATATTGATCATTTTATATGCCAACATTTTTGTGTGGACGTATATTGTCGTCGCCCCTGTCTGTACCTTTGTGTAACTGTTCACATTTGTTAGTGGACAGTCCACAGGTCACAATTTTTACCCGATTTTGACCTAACTTGAGGTCACAAATTGTATGGATATAAAAAAAACGTTTAAATATATCACCATTACACCATATAATGATGGTTGAGTTTGAATTTGAGTGAAAATTGGACAGAACCTACTGGACAAAATGGCCACTCCTCATAAAAGTATACATATGTTTAAGTAAACTAATTGTAATTATATTGTTTTGTTGAAGGGAGAGGGCTAGCCTGTTCTCCAATCCTATTCTTATTGAATAAAATATAGTTTTAAAAAAAAATAAAAGTATGTAATACCAAGTTTGTGGACCCTCAAGAGGTCACAATTTTGTTCCGATTTTGATGAAACTTTTAATTTATGTCTACATAACAGAGATCTCGGCTTCTGTCAGTAATCGCACATTTCGTACCATAACTTCCCTGATTGTTCCAAAAGTTACAATTTTAGCTTGTGTACCCTCTAAAAGTTACAATTTGTATTCAATTTTAAAAACCTTTTCAGTATATCACTGTTACAGCTTGATGATGGTTGAATACAAATTTCGTGAAAATGCAACCGAAACTGCCTGAGAAAATGGTGGCTCCCCGTACGCAAATAGTGTAAAAGTATGTAATACCAAGGTTGAGTTTCCTGGATTATGGCCCCTGACTATTCGAAAAATCACTTTTAGCTTGCGGACCCTCTAGAAAAGTAGAAGTCACACTACTCAATTTTAAAAACTGTTTAAATATCTCATTGGTATACCTCAATGAATGTTGACTTTGATTTTCATATAAATTTGACTTAAACTGCCAGACAGAATGACTGCTTCATTTATGGAAATAGTGTAAAAGTATGTAATACAAAGGTTGTGGACCTTCTAGATGGAACTTGAAATATATGTCTATAACCCAAAGATCTCAGTTCTGTGTGAAAAAGCTATAGGTCACAATTTTCATCTGATTTAAGGTCAAATATATCACTGTCACACCATAATGATGATTGAGTTAGAATTGCGTGAAAATCCAACAGAAACTACCAGGCAGAATGGCCACTCCTTATACGATATGCAAATACCCGGTAGTGTAAAAGTACGTAATACCATGGTTGTGGGTGGACCCTCTAAAAGTCTTTTTTTAATGAAACTTGAAATGTATATTTATAACCCCAAGATCTTGGTTTCTTGGGATATTCATGCATATCTTGCTGTAGCTTCCTGGATTATGACTCCTGATTATTTTTTTAGCTCATTTTCTGTCCATCTCTTGCAAAATGTAGGGCTGTAGGCATATCTTGCTTGCATGGCAACTGCTTGTAATTCTTTGTTTGCTGGTTAACCATTTAAACTTATTCAAAAATTACAAAAATCCGCTTGTTTTATAACTGCCACTGATTCTAATGGTAATGATCATATCACTCCAATTCTTTTTAGTTTACACTGGCTCCCGTTTTTTTTTGATGGATTGTAAGATTGTATTCTTCACTTTAGAAATGTTTAAATAACCTAGCTCCACCTTATCTGAATAAACCCACTCACGGTTTAAGATTAAATCAATTAATTCCTGTTCAATCCAAGGTCTTTTGGTGATTTTTCTTTTATAGACCCTTTTCTATGGAACAAACTTACTACTATTTACATGCAAGTGAGAATTGCTATTTATAAATCTGGTTTCAAAACATATCATTTTAAATGTGGTTTTTATTAAGTTATTTTAAAGATTTTAAGTCTGTTTTAAGTTATATATATCTTTCCTTTATTTTATTTGTTTGTTTATATATACCCTATATTTATTGTAAAGCACTACTGAACACATTAGTGAATAGCGTGCTTTAGAAAATTTGTAAATAATAATTAATAATACACCCGCATTGAAAAGTGGTTATATTTTGCTGTCACTCCCGACTGTGTCTCTTTCATCCAATCTTTTAAGAATGTATGTGTCATTTAGTGAGATAAGGAAAGTCTATTAATTGGAGGCAGACTACCATTAAAGTTCACGGCTTGTTGGAAATATCTTACTTCAAGTTTATGTATCTGAAAATTTTAGTGGTCAACCTCATACAAAATTTGGTGCAAAGACATGACCATTTGTTCCTCTGTCAGTTGTAAAAAGCATTCAGCCCAACAAAATTTTAGGGAAGAATTATAGCCGGGCAAAGAGCCAGAATTAACATTGAAGTCAATGGAGAAATTAATGATTGTCTGCCTCGTATACGTTTCAAGTTATGGCCGTTGTTAACTTTGCAGAATGTTTAAATTTGTGAAATGAAAAAGTGTATTGTGGGGTTCACCAAATTACGTTAACTACTTGTAAAGTTATTGCTCATTATGTAAAATCTTTTGAACGCTTTTTACAATAAAGATTTAACTAACTTGAAGTTTGTACCAGGGCTTCCACTTCAAAATTTTCCCAACCGGTCATTTTTCTCACGGAGAAAGTGGTGCACATAATAAGAAGCCAAAAACTGCATGCTATCGGAATAACAGATCACTGAAATGAAGCATCCAATCAAATTTCTTCTATCTCCATTAATTATTGCTAGAGTTATGGCCCTTGTTTATTTATTCAGTGTTCAGATTAGTCGAACAAGGAGACCAATCAGCAGATTACAATTATTTGTATAATTATAATGAACCTTCCTCCTTCATCAACTGATCTACTTTGAATTTTATGTTCATTTTATGTACAATAACAACTATTTCTGTTAATATCGACACTGCCGTAGATGTCATAGAATCATATTAACATGCCAATGATATTATGCAGTATATAGATTTAGCTATTTATTGACCTAATGATTCACAATGCAAAAACTTGTATTATTAATTGTTATTATTTATTATTACATTATACACTTCTGTAGTGCACAACTGACACATAAATGTGTTCATATTATTATGCGCTTTACAAAGACATATTATAGAAAGGATAATATCACATTTACATAATACGATGTAACAAGGAGCACACTAATTACAAATAGAAAATAACTCCCGATATTCACCCATTAAAAGGATCAGAAAAAGCCTTAGTTTTTTTTTTAAAAAAAGTAGCAAAAGTTTTAATATATTAGAATTGGTAATGTGTGCTATAAAGGTGCTCGTACGTAGAATGAGCAGTCCATTATTATTATGATAAATTGATGTGCTGTATGTAAGTGGAGGAAAGCATATTTCTTGTGGGTATATGGTATTTGAGAAGCTCAGAAAGATAGAGCAGGATTACAAAGTAGCAATATTTTGTATTCTATTCTGTATTCGATTGGTAGCGAAGAGTAGGGGTGATATTGTGCCACCAAGTTATAAAATATATATTTTTTTTTTGTATATTGTTATCACCCCTGTCTGTCTACAATTGTTTGGAAACACTCTGCAGGTCACAATTCTTATCCGATTTTGACGAAACTTGAAATATAGGTTTATTTCCAAAAGAGCTTGATATTGGCATGTATTGGATCAAAACTTGATGGATTATAGCCCCTGATTGTACGAAAAAATCCCTTTTTTTTTTTTTATCAAAGCTGTGGACTGTCTAGAATCTACAATTTTGATCTGATTTTGATGAAATTTATGTTTAAATCAAAAAGACCTTGGTTCCTTTTGGTAATTGTGCCTATCCCAATATCACTTCCTGGATTAGGGCCCCTGATTGTTTGAAAGTCGCATTTTTAGCTTGTGGCTCCGCTAGATACTAGATGTCACAATTTGTATTCAGTTTTAAAAAACGCGAAAATATATCACCCTTACACATCAATGAAGGTGTAGTTTGAATTTCGTAAAAATCTGACCAACACTGTCAGACAAAATGATCTCTCTTTGTGTACAAATAGTGTAAAAGTATGTATGTAATACCACAGTTGTGGACACTCTGAAACTTCAAATGTAAGTTGGGTTTGTCTTTCTAAGAAAGTAGGGGACTATTAGAATGGGTTTGTCTGTCCGTCTGTCAATAACTCTCCTTCTAATTGAGTTCCGTCTGTCAGTCCGTCACACTTTATGGGACACAATAACTCTCTTTCTAATGCAGCTAAAATGTTCAAACTTTGTGTGGGTGTTTATTAGGTCAATGCCATGATGGAGTTCGAAGATGAGCATTTTCTGCTAAGGGTAAGCAGAGATAAGCAATTTGATCGGTTGATGCTTTGGGACACGATAACTTTAATTTTTATTAAGTGAGAGTGATGAAACTTGCTGTATAGTGTCATTACATCAATACCTTGACTAAGTTCGATAATGAGCATTTTCTGCTCAGGGTAAGCACAGCGATAAGCAGTTTGATTGGCCAAGACTTTAGAAGACAATAACTCTCCTTCTAATTGAGTTAAAATGTTCACACTTGGTGTATATGTTTATCAAGTCAATGCCTTGATGAAATCCAAAGATGAGCTTCTTCTACTGACACTGAGCAAAGATAAGAATTCTGATTGATGCTTTGGAGCATGATAACTTTCGTTTAACCACGACTAAGTGCGATTGTGAGGATTTTTTGTGTTGGCTAAGGAGCGATAAGCAATTTGATTGTTTAAGACTTTGGAACATAACAAATCTGCTTTTAATTGAGGTAGAATGTTTAAACTTGATGTAGATGTTCATTAGGTGAATGTCTTGACAGATTTCGGTGATTAACATTTCAAGCTGAAGCAAAGCAGAGCTAATCAATTTCATTGGTCGATGCTTTGGGACAACATAATCTTGATTCTATCTTATAGAGAGTGACGAAACTTATAGTTACATTGCTCCATACTTTTAAAAAAAATAAATGTGCAATTAATTAATGTGCAATTAATTAATATTTATTTTGGGATTTCGGCGTGGGACATCAGCCTCATTGTTGTCTTGTTTAGCTTGTTCTCAATCCCTCTATTGCAAAATGTGGACATATCTTGTCTGGCAGTCACTGGTTTAGTTGAAAAAAATATATGGTATCAAAACTGACAAAAAAAAACACCCACCAGGTGAGCATTGTCTATCGTTTCGTTAAAATGAAAGAATCTAATATTGTATCTAAGAATGTATAGTTTATATATGAAGTGTTGTTTTTTCTTGTTTTCTGCCAAGATATTGATTTCATTTTGGCAAGTGTATTTGTCAAAATTTACTTAGACCTTTTTGTTTTCATACATAATTGCTTGGGAAAATTTTGGCTATGTAAAAGTTCATTTGGCATAAAAATTTATTTCGAAAAGCTGGCAAAAAATATTGAAATTGTGGAAGGTAACTTCAGTTGTTTCTTAAGAAGAGTTTATAATGAAATGTTGCAAATGATTTAGTCTTTTCTTGATGCTTCCGTTTGATATGTTGTTTAAATTGTTGATGGAGTGAGCTCAATACAATGCAAATTGTTTTCATTTTTAAACCAGATTAAGACAGTAATATGTAGTTTTAAAGTTCCTAACTCAATGCCAAGTGTGAAAGTGTAATCTCTTTTATTCCCTTCATTATAAATATGCATGAAACTATATTATTTTGTTAACATATCGTGATGAGCACACTATAAACCACATAACCACATTATGGACTACAATCACCAGTTGTTATCAGGGGCGGATCCAGGATTTTCAGAAAGGGGGGGCGTGCTGCACCAAGTTGGGAGTGCAAAGCCCGACCCATGATTTTTGAGTGGACAAAAATGCCCACAAAGACTAATTTCTTACTAGTACTGTAAATCACGATTTCCAACCTAAAATGTTTTTGTTCTCCTTTCCCGCGAGAATATATGGAGCTAAAAATTGTTCGCCACCGCAAAAAATAGAGGGGGCGTGCGCCGGGTGCACCCCTTTCTGTATCCGCACCTGGTTATACATAAAGTGCAACATTTTGAAACATCACACTACATTTATATTATAACAAACAACTAGTTGAGTAGAGCTATAACATTCATACTCTTGAAAAAAAAAGACACTACTTTCTATGGTGACCTTTTAGTGCCACTATATACACGGGGAAGAAAAGGTTCTTGTGGTAGAATTTAACTTTAAATTTTTTGAATTATTCTCAGATATTCAAGATATATGTGCTTAATTTGATATGAATACACAACAGGTAATGATTTTATGATTGCACAAAATGTTTTTAAAAAGGCAGCTCTGTATGATTTGGGGACCAGGATTGTAGTGTACAGTGGGCCCTAGATCTATTCACTTGATTTGATATACTGTTGTTGTTTATGGCTTACAATGTCTGTGTAATTTGTGTGTTCCATTGTCTGTAGTTTTGTTTACATGGATTTATTTGTCTTTAGTGTGATCCTCCAGCACTTACTATTTGATGTTTGCCAATGATCATATGAATGTACAATTTTTGTCACCGGCATATATCTTCCATAATTTCTTTATGACAATATGCAGCTCGTTCTTCTCAACAACTCTTTAAACAATAGAATTTTAAGCGGAAGTATATTGTCACACCACATCCACCAATAAATGCCAATCCACATAACCTATAAATAATCTAAGGGCCGTACGTTTTAAGAATTTGTTGGTGTTTTTTCAAGCTGGTTGGGAATTTTTGGTATGAACCATATTAATATTCACAGTTGACCAATAGTTGTTTGCAGATTACCAAAACCTTATGAACACTGGCAAGATTTGTTAAGTGTCAATTGTCAAACTTGCAGCGATTGTTCACTGTTCAGCCATAGTTGAAAAGGAACCCTATGCCCACATTTAAATATGGCCACCAACCTACATCATGTATGTATAGTACACACAACATTTACAGTAATGATTACAATATATTTATATACATTTGTTTAAAGTCATGGTCGAAAGATTGTCACATGGCGTCAAACGAGACTAAATGTTTGGATCAAGTCCAACATTCGTAGAATTTTTACTTTTCCGGTTTAGTTGTAACATTATCCCATAATCAACACAGAGATTAATGACGTATTTATATTTTAATATTTCCTGTAGTTTTGTATCCAGCTTTCCAAAACAAACATTTAATGTCCTGTTATAGATTTTATAAGAAAACACAAGTTTTTCATGAGAATCTGAAACACATGCAGTCAAAAGATTTTTGCTTTAAGGAAAATAAATTGAGATTAAATAAACATATGTATTATTTGCATAAATAAAAAAATTAGTTCGGAATAAAAAACATATGTATTATTTCCATAAATGGGAAAATTCGTTCAGAATAAAAAGTGTGTGTATTTTGGATATTGCACCGCAATGAAAAAAGGTCTTTATTAAGCGAAGTAGTACTTTCTTTTTTGTTATAAAATGAAATCAGTTTTGTCACATTTTGGAGCATTATTAACATCCACAGAATTTACTTATGTTATTAGAAATAGATTAAACAGATTCTTAAAATGATTGTCTTTGCTATAATTAATCTGCAGTAAAGATTAATGCTAGATCAGAAGTAATAATTGCCAGTAGATCAGAAATAATAATTGGCACTAGATCAAAAGTAATAATTGCCACTAGATCAGAAATAATGAATGCCCCTAGATCAGAAGTAACAATTGCCACTATATCAGAAGTAATGATTATCACTATATCAGCATATCAGAAGAAATAATTGCCACTAGAAGAAATGAGTGTCACTAGATCAGAAATAATAAACCACTAAATCAACAGTAATAATTGCCACTATATTAGAAGAAATGATTGTCACTAGATCAGAAATAATGATGGGCACTAGAAGTATAAATGATTGTCACTAAATCAGAAATAATGATTACCACTAGATCAAAAGTAATGATGACCACTCTCAATTTGTTTGTATTTCAAACCTAAATCATGCACATTTATATACAAATCACATACAAATTTTGCTTGAATTTTAAAAAAATGCAAATGAAACCAAAATCTTAGAAACTTCTAATCTTTAACAAGTTGACATGAAATTATGAACAGAATAATAGATGGATGTCACAGATGGTAAACAAGATAAAAGTTTGCATATAAAAATTCTAGTAACTTCCCCTGTTAAAAAAATGTATAAGAATGTACGAGAAGAATTGACATGTTTTAGTTGCGAACAAAGAATCCATTTTCTTGAAATACTATTGTATCTCAATCAAGATATCAAAACCCTTCTTCAGTTGACACAATGATTACATCAGTTGATTCAATTATTTGTCCAAATTGAATCACAGGAATGTGTCCCTGTTTGCCCCTCTAGGAAAAAACAAAGAAAAACACATTTTCAATGAACACAAGTCAAGATATTTAGCTACATACATAGAATAACAAAGATGACTATTAAACATTTTTGGTTTTTGTTTTTTTAAGGGGTGAGAAAAATGTATTTACTTTATTGTAAAGTGTATTAAAACAGAGTTTGAAATGTATCCCATGCAGAATTTAAAATACTGAAAAAATTGTTTTTATGAGCTCACATTTTCATGTGGATGTGTATTGTCACCAAGTCTGTCCGTGTATCCATTAACATTATGTTTGTGGAGAATTTACAGGGGCCTATTTCACAAAATTTTAAAGTTCCAATAGCATTTTTTTAAGTTATATTTTTAAAATTTATTAAAATAAAGCCCCAAAATAGATTGAACCTATAAACAGTCCTACCTTGTTAAAGAATAATCCTATTAATCCAAAAATTCACTATTGCCAGTTGAGAAATTGGCAAAAATATCATTTTCAACTTCAAATTCAAACGTTTGAAGATGACCGTCCATGGAGAAGAATAGGAAAACAAGGGAGGTAATTGAGTAACTATTTCCTCAATCAACCAGTGTCACCCTTTCTAACCCCCCCAAAATTTTGTCCATGATCGTATAATAGTGAGTTGACAACCTTTTGAGCAAAAAACATAGAAATAATTATATTTTGACTTTCTTAGAAAAAGTGAAATTGGAACTTTAACTAAGATAAGATCTGAATTTTAGTTATTTGATTGAGCAATATTAGATTGATTTTAGTTCTTAGCCAATCAAAATTGAAGTATCTGCTAAAATTTGGATTTTATCTTTAGTTAAAATTTTGTGAAACAGGGCCAAGTCACAATTTTTATCCCAATTTGAAGAAACTTGAAGATCTTGATTCCTTTTGATATTAGCATTTATGGGACCGTAACTTCATGTATTATAGGCTTTGACTGTATAAAAAATCATGTTTTTAACTTGTGGACGCTCTAGAGGTCAGAATTCTTATCTCATTTTGATGAAACTTAAAATGTATGATTATAACGCAAAGATTTTTGTTCCTTTCGATTTTGGTGCATATTGGACCTAAGTTCCTGGATTATGGCCCCTAATCGTACAAAAAATCCTGTTTTTAGCTTGAAAACCCTGTAGAGGTCACAACTTTTATTTGATTTTAAAAAACCTTCACATATATCAGTGTTACGCCATATTGATTGTTAAGTTGGAATTTGTCCTGACAAAATATGACCGTTCCTTGTACGCAAATAGAGTAAAAGATTGTTTATATCCCAAAGGTCCTAGTTTTTTTTTATATTAGCACATATCAGATCATACGCATCTGGATTATGTCCCTTGATCGTAAGAAAAATCATGTCTTTAGCTTGTGGATTGTGGACCTTTTGGAGTTTATAATGTTAATCCAATTTTGAACCCCATCGAAACTAACATCTCTACCCATCTCTTGTAAAATGGCAACCACTTGTTATATAAGCTTTTGGAAATATTTGTAATTACTGTCACATTTTTCCAATGCCATATGAGAATCAATGCAATTCATGTAGGCTAATGCCACAGATAGATTCTATTGTTTATTTACTAAAACTGAATAAAAGGAATATCTAATAATACTGTGTTTCTTCATCGAACAAACAAACTCTTCATCATTCTTTCAATTTGAATGTATAATTTTACTCTTTGGTTGTACTCTTAAAATTTTGTCTTTTTGTTTTGGATTTCTGTATTCTGTATTTTGTATTGTTTCTATATTACCAAGTTCATCAATTCTCGACATTCTCTCAATCTATATTTTCATAAATCAATCGCAATTTAGATAAATTCCCTATTTTATATCTCATAGTCTATGTTTTACAGGTGTGTCTTAATCCTGATTAATGTTCATTAAGTCATGTAATCTGTAATACAAACATGTACTATTATTAACCTGGTGTTTAACAAAAGCATTAACTCGGCATGGACCATTTTAAGTCTTGTGTTGTTCATATATATTAAGAGTCATTGATAGTAAGGACAGACATGTGCCACAACTTGATCTATTCAAGTGTTATGTCATCAATGTAAGTACAGGTTACTATATGATTACACATTACAAAGTGGAGAAGGGGTTAAAGTTAGGGTAAGTTTACTTCCCCAAATTTACTTTATTCAAACATAAACAGTAAACACTCTTTTCAGTTACTCTGGAATAAAGAAGAACGTTCGAAACAGGTTTTTCTATTATTTACACATAGAGATTTTCTTCAGCAGAATTTTTATTGGGTTTTCACTTTGAAGCAGTTATTGATAGTATTCCAGCTTAAAACTCAGTTTGTGATCCTGTAATAAAGACAATACACCTATACATGTGGTCAAATATTTGTGCAATCTAATTAAAATATAGATCTATATTTCGTTTCGTTTTTTATACTTTCGATGGCCTACACTCACGTAGATCTAACAAGTTATAGTGAGAGCTCACGTTCTATGACGTCAGGTATCAAGCACGGGACATTTGACCCGATAACGTCAGTCATTCGATTAACCAATTAGCGACTGCCATGCTTTTTAAAATCTAGTTTTGTTTTGTTTTGATTTCTTTACGCCGGTGTTAGTATAGACATCATTGGTTGGTAGTCTCTACCCACAGTTCCACGCATGAAAAGGTCAAACGGTCGATTCGACAGACCATTTGATTGGCTGACCCCTCATTTCAGGCAGAACACGGGTTAAATAACAAATCCTCCAGATCCAAGAGTAGTAAAGACAAGTAAAAACGAAATTTTGAACTATAAAAAACGAAACGAAATTGGATCTGTGTTTTAATCAGATTGATATTTGTGTTGCATATTTATTTCTAAAGAAAATAGAATCCTGGAAAATAAGGTATTCATCAATATACCCTGTATATATATATATACCTTTTAGTAAATTGTAGAAACATGTTTGACATTTTGATTGATAAATAAGTTTATATGATCTGGACACTGGCCTCAAAGAAAATATGGTGGATTTCAATGTAGTAGAAACTAAAATTAAACAAACATAATTTCCGCCTGATTTTTGTGACAAAACCATTTAACTGTAGAGTACTTTATTTACATTTAAAGAATATCTGGTATTGATTCTAATGTTGGCTGGTCAGATAGTCTGGTCGTTTACTCTAGCTCCCCCCGGGATTAAACAAATTCTTCATCGATCTGAACATTGATCTGAAAAGTGGAGTATTTTCACTGCCCATGTTACCATGTAGATTTACTCAGACTAAGTACCAAGAACCGGTAATGCCCTCATGATGGTACAGACATATAAACATATATAGCTGAGCTATACATCAGATTCACATTTCATGACATTCCGTTAGTTTTTGACTGAATTGTGGCCCCTAATGAAAATTCTGATTTTCAGAATTATTTCTTCTTTTTTATACTCCCCAAGTCCTAGCTCATCCATATGTATGAAATATTGCATATGTATCACCTAGGTGCATATTCGAACTAAAAGAATAGCCCGCGAAACCGTCTGTGATATGTAGATGAGTTACAGTAAATGTTGTTTTTCATGCTGGGTTCTAACAATTTTAGACCTTTGGCAGAATTTTTGAACTTTGCTGGCAGAAAATCAATGAAAATTTAGTTTCCCTGTGTAGGTTAAACTTGGAGGTAAGTTATTGAAGGTTGGTGCACTGCTATATATAGCAGAATTACAGATAAGGAACAATAATTTCAGTTCGTCCACTGATATACCGGTATGAATCGAAGTATTACATTTTTTATACGCCCACATTTTCATGTGGACGTATATTGTCGTTGCCCCTGTTCGTCCGTCTGGCCGTCCGTCCGTCCGTCCGTCCACAATTGTTTGTGAACAGTCTACAGGTCACAATTTTTATCCGATTTCAATGAAACTTAAAATATAGGTTTATCACCCAAAGATCTCTGTTCCTTTCGATATTGGCATGTATCGGACTGTAACTTCATGGGTTATGGCCCCTGATTGTACGAAAAATCACGTTTTTAGCTTGTGAACAGTGTAGAGGTCACAATTTTGAACTGATTTGGATGAAACTTGAAATGCACGTTTATAACCCAAAGATCTTGGTCCCTTTCGATATTTGCACCAATCGGATCGTCACTTCCTGAATTATGGCCCCTGATTGTCCAAAGAATCGCCCTTTTTAGCTTGTGGTTCCTCTGGAGGTCAAAATTGTTATCCGAATTAAAAAAACGTTTGATTATATCACCGTTACATGGTAATGAAGGTTGAGTTTGAATTTCGTGAAAATCAAAACAAAATTGACGGACAAAATGGCCGCCGTTTGTACGTGAATAGTGTGAAAATATGTTATATCAAGGTTGTGTACCCTGTAGAGGTCACAATTTTGAACCGATTTTGATGAAACTTGAAATACATGTTTATAACCTAAAGATCTTGGTTCCATTGCATATTTGCGCATATCGGATCGTAACTTCCTGAATTATGGCCCGATTGTACGAAAAATCACCCTTTTTAGCTTGTGGTCCCTCTGGAGGTCACAATTATTATCCGATTTAAAAAAACGTAAAATCGGAGCAAAATTGATGGACAAAATGGTCGCCGCTTGTACATAAAAAGTGTAAAAATATGGTATGTCAAGGTTGTGGAACCTGTAGAGGTCACAATTTTAAATCAATGTTGATGAAACTTGAAATACATGTTTGTAACCTAAAGATCTTAGTTCCTTTCGATATTATCGGATCATAACTTCCTGAATTATGGCCCATGACAGCACAAAAAATCGCCTTGTGTTCCGTCTGGAAGTCAAAATTATTACCCGATTTAAAAAAAGTGTTGATTATATCCCCGTTACAATGTATTGAATGTTGAGTTCGAATTTTGTGAAAATAGAACCAAAACTGACAGACAAAATGGCTGTCGCTTGTACGCGAATACTATAAAAATATGGTATATCAAGGTTGTGGACCCTGTAGAGGTCACTATTTTAATCTGATGTTGGTGAAACTTATAAGCCAAAGATCTTGACTCTTTTTGATATTTGCTCATATCGGATTGTAACTTCCTGAATTATAGCCCCTGATTGTACGCAAAATCGACTTGTTTAGCTTGTGGTCCGTCTAGAGGTCTCAATAATTATCGGATTTTAAAAATAATATTAAATGTTTCGTATACTAAACGTTAGCATGGGGCAGAACTTTATAAAAACCAAACAAATTCTAATTATTTTCTGATGATTACTTAAAATGCAACAACTCTTGTTGACTGCCCAGACGATTTAGCTGCTGTGTGCACGTATGTTTCGTAGCCAAGCAATCTATTTTCTTGAATTTTCTTCAAGGCACTGGGGCATAGTTAATATGCTAAGGCTAGGCCTAAACAACGTATACTTAAATTTAATCTTCATATTTTATCAACATCAGGGGGCTTGGGATGGCCTAGTGGTCTAGCGTGCCGCGGTTCGACCTCTAGCTGGCCGGTCACCTCTGGCTTGCGGCTGTGGTTTAGAGCCATAGTGTGAGCGTATGTGGCATGGAGATAGGGGCACCTTCTCAACCTTGTGGGTTTCCTCCGGGCACTCCATTTTCCTCACACTGCTAAAGACACCTACGCACAAGCGAATTATTGAAATGAAATTGAACCATGATGAGACACTGCCTCACAAGATTGGAGGTCAGGTGTTCGACCCTGCATTAGCCAAGAAAGTTCATCCGGATTTTCCAGTGTGGTCCCCCTCTTGTCAGTGTTGCAAGATGGAGGGCCTGACATGGACAGCTGTCTAGTCATTCGGATAGAACAAAAAAACGAGGTCCTGTGTAGACGTAAAGGATTCCTTGACAGTTGTAATTCGATATAAGAGTAGGCTGTAGTGCCGCTGTGAGAAAAAAAGTTCCCTCATAGCAAACTGTAAGGCATATGCCCGTCTTCATTAGCCCAGTTAGGAACAGAACAGTAGGATGTTAAACCTCATTTCATTTCATTTTCAACATCAGTAAAATCTACCAAGGCTAACAGCGGGCAAATTAAGCTTTAAATCTTTCTCCCATCTCTTCTTAATTTTCACAATAATATATTCTACTTAATCTGAAATTGGATTTGCATATTGCCCATTCATACCGTAGTATATTTGATCTCATTGGTATCAAGTCTGATTGAAATATGTATATGAAAGTCGAACGGCAGCGACAAAGGATCTTCTTAAGTAATACACTTTTAAAACCAATTTCGACAAAGTCTTACATTAACTAGCCAATACCAGGTCATAGTTCATTCTTACCAAGGTGACAGCCAGTAAAATTTTTGTTGCTCGCCAATTATTTGTTCAGGTCTTAACAAATATCGACAGAGTGTTGTTTTCCTACACAGGGTTTGGAAGACACGACATAGCTGTAAAAGTTTCTAAAATGAGTAGTATGGTATCCTATTAAGAAAAGAATCTCAGTTTATTGTATATGGCTTATAAAAGATATGGACTAAATATGTGTGTTTAAATACTGTGCAATTAATATATTGCCATTATATTGTCTGTGTAAAGTGGATGATGACAGTGAATTATTTTTAAAAAATTATGCAAAGTTAAACCAGAAAAAAATGCATATCAAGGATATATTAGGATTGAAGAATAATAATTTATTTGTGAATGATAATCATTGGAAAAATATAGGAAGTACAGATTACAACCAGGTAATTTAATAATGTAATTTAAACTAAACACACATTATCAAAATATCAACACAGTATTATTATATTATCCACTGTTTGATAATTGATATTTTAGCTTCTGACACTATGTTATCTTATCTAATATATAAAGGTGATAACGGTTCAGGTATCAAAGTTGCTGCAGGACATTACACTTTATTATATTATTTATAAACAGAAGAATATTTACATGAAATAATTTAACTTGCCATATTTCCACATTGAAAGGTGTTTTAAAATCCAAGAATATTTTGAAATATGAATTATTGAACTGTCATTGTGTTTATATGTAAACTGTTAATGTTTGTAAATGCCATGCAGTCAAGAATAAATTCTTGTTAAAAGTTTAAAACTCGGTATGAACTATGTCGAAATAAGGAATTTGTCAGTCAAATTTTATTTCTGCTTGCCTTATTTGTAACTTTGGTAGTTTCTGAATGAGATATGGGACAAATAAAGATTTGAATAGTTGATTGGAATTGCTCATTTTGGCAGAACGAAGAACCAAATGATATATATAATATACAATAAAGAATTGTGTTGGTGTCTGCTCTTTTAGTGTTCCGGAAGAAATTTTCTAATGTTGGATTGTTTTAAATCTAGCGTAGTCGGAAATATCTGTTATAGCTTGCGTTGGTGAGCATATTATTTTTTATAGTTGATGTTTAGCAGAGATGTTTATTAATCCAAATTTCTCACAATTCAGCAGAGTCAAGTTTATATAGCTAATATTAAACTGTTTTGTTAATTTTTATTGTTCACCAGATTTGTTTAGGTCTTGTCAATATCGACTAAGAGTTGCTTTTCTATGCAATGTTAATAAGATCCCATTTTCTACAGTCCAAAATAATGTATTTTTGTGAAATGTTCAACTTTACAATTTTTAGACAAAACAAAAACTGAAATAAATAACATAAATGAAATCCTAAAAAAGGAAATCCTAATAATTCAATTAAATTTTACATTGAGCAAGATTCTTTTTAGCTGTTAATATATATTTTATGCTTGTTTGGTGTGATTTGACCAAAAAATTGTGTAGAAAGTTATTCAGGTCATTAAGATAATTGAGTATTCTTCATATTACAGTACCTGAAATGTCTTAATGAAGGTATGTAAGGTATGTTGGGGGACAATTTTTTAAGTAAAGGTCAAAGCTTTTAAGAGGATTACATGTAGGTCAATTCTCACTAAATTCCACATTTATTTAGAGACCAGTTTATTTCATTAGTGATGTAGGTAAACATGTATATTGTAGATATCAGGTTACAAAATACAAATATAGCTTAGGTCATCTTTATCATATTTATATAAAGGTTATCTTGATATTATATCATTTGATATCAGTTGAGGACATATGAAGCTCATTTCTTAAAGCATTAATTGTTAAAGTAAACGGGATCTAGGGATTTTTAACAGTTTGTGAAACTTAAAATTGGAATATTGAACAGAAGCCTGATCACATCAAGTCATGTAATTGAACCTTCAGTTGCAGCAATTATAGATCATACTTTGATATCTTTGATCATACTTTGATATCTGAATTGAATGATATTTTGTTACCAGTATTGGAATCAGACTTTTAAAACTATATAGGATAAATTGATAATTGTCTTTGAAGTAAGATAGTTTTGTTCTCTGAATATTTCTTTGCCTCTGGTTTTAAGTAAAGGAACCAAGAAATAATTTTTTATACTCCCACATTTTCATGTGGATGTATATTGTCGTTGTCCCTGTCCCTCACAATTTGTTTGTGGATACCCTACAGGTCACAATTTTTATCTGATTTTGATTAATTAAACTCAAAGTGTATGTTTAGAACCAAATGATCTTAGTTCCTTTTGTTATTCAAGCATATAATACTGTAACTTCCTGGATTATGGCATTTGATTGTACAAAAAATCACTTTTTTAGATTGTAAGCCCATAGATGTCATAATTTTTATCTGCTTTTAAAACCATTTAAATATTTAACCGTTACACCTTGATGAAGGTTGAGTTCTATTTTCGGGACAAATGCAATAGAACTGCCTGACATAATGGCCTATTTTAGGATAATTTTAAATACCAATGTATTGATTATATATTTAAACAATTTTGACTTCAGTACACAAAACCTTGTAAACTGTCTACAGAGTACAGCATGAGTCTTCATTTTTTTTTTTTTCAAACTTTTTATTTTATAAAGCAGATATAGTTAGTATAACATTAATTTGTTGATAGGTATTTTGGTGTAGAAAGAAAGAAATCATTGCCACAAGAACACAGTTTTAACCAAAGCTTATTGCATAAGCCTACCATACCACTAATTTGTATTGTCAATTTGTGTTCACTATTAATTTATATTGTTTATTTCTTTTCAGAATTTTTGTTTAAATTCCCCACAAAAGTTTTGTTGATTTAAGTAAATGCCTTCAAATTTGATATTAATGTTGTACATTTAGTGCATTCCACAGATTAGAGTTTTCCAAATTTGATTTTAGGTGTAAGAGATAAGATATGAAGTTAAATATTGATGTATATATCTTTGTTTGTCTGAACCAGTGATTGTTATATACTAATCCCTTCTCAATGAAAGTGGAAAGTAAATTGTTGATCAATATTCTCATTTGTGCTAGTTAAAGTAAAGAGATAAAATCCTAATATAACACATATGTCAATAATCTGTTTGATTCACTTGTCAAATTGTGTTTGATGTTACCATGGGTACGTATACAAAAACTACCGATAATAATCCAGAGATTTCAACAGGGACTCGCTGCCTTGGCACAGAAATGACATTTTCCCAATAAACTCAGAGAAACATTGGCGCATACCTTACTCTTGAAATAATAACAGCCAACCTCTTTCCAAAGGATCATTTTTATACGCCCACATGGAAATGTGGACGTATATTGCCGTCGCCCCCGTCCGTCCGTCTGTCCGTCGGTCCGTCCGTCTGTCCGTCCGTCCGTCCGTCCGTCCATCGTCCACAATTTCTTGTGAACGCACTAGAGGCCAGGGTTAATATCCGATTGACTTTAAATTTATACACAGTGTTTAAGGTCGTGAGACGAAGAAGCCTATTGATTTTCAGCAATATCCGATAATTACTGCCAGAGTTATGACCCTTGATCACTTTGAAAAATCTTGTGAACGCTCTAGAGGCTAAAGTTAATATCCGATTGACCTTAAATTTATACACAGTGTTTAAGGTCATGAGACGAAGAAGCCTATTGATTTTCAGCAATATCCGATAATTACTGCCAGAGTTATGACCCTTGATCACTTTGAAATATCTTGTGAACGCTCTAGAGGCTAAAGATAATATCCGATCGACCTTAAATTTATACACAGTGTTTAAGGTCATGAGACGAAGAAGCCTATTGATTTTCGGCGATATCCGATAATTACTGCCAGAGTTATGACCCTTGATCACTTTGAAAAATCTTGTGAACGCTCTAGAGGCTAAAGTTAATATTGGATTGACTTTAAATTTAAACACAGTGTTCAAGGTTATAATACGAAGAAGCCTATTGATTTTCAGCAATATCCGATAATTACTGCCAGAGTTATGACTCTTGATCACTTTGAAAAATCTTGTGAATGCTCGAGAGGCTAAAGTTAATATCCGATTGACTTTAAATTTATACACAGTGTTTAAGGTCATAAGACGAAGAAGCCTATTGATTTTCACGGATTTCCGATAATTAATGCCAGAGTTATGGCCCTTGATCACTTCAAAAAATCTTGTGGATGCTCTAGAGGACAAAGATGATGTCCGATTGACATCAAATTTATACACAGTGTTTAAGGTCATGAGACGAAGAAGCCTATTGATTTTCAGCGATTTCTGATAATTAGTGCCAGAGTTGTGTCCCTTGATCACTTCAAAAATTCTTGTGGATGCTCTAGAGGCCAAAGTTAATATTTGATTGACTTTAAATTTACACACACTGTTTAAGGTCATGAGACAAAGAAGCCTACTGATTTTCAGCGATTTCAAATAATTACTTCCAGAGTTATCTCCCTTGATCACTTCAAAAAACCTTGTGACGCTACAGATGCCAAACTTATCATCCGATTGACTTCAGATTGATACACAGAGTTTAAGGTGTTGAAACGAATAAGTATTTTGATTTTCAATGAATTTTGATAACTGAACAGCTAAATCCATGATGTTAAATGTTTCCTATACTAATTGTTAGCGTGGGGCAAAACTTTATAAAAAGCAAACAAATTCTAATGATTTTCAGATAATTACAAAATGAGTTGTTACTCTTAATCAGATTTTAGTGGATAACAAATGTTTCATTCCCAAAAAAACTAAAAATATGCGACAACCCTTGTTGACTGCCCGGACGATTTAGCTGCTGTGGGCGTATGTTTCGTTGCCTGGCAACCTATCTTTGTTTAACATGGGCAATGATTTTGACATGTGATTTTTTTTATTTGATGCTGTTATGTTTTTTGAGAGGTATCTCTTCAATAAGAGACTTTTTGCACCACATAATTAAATTTTATCACCCAATATCTTATTTGACAGTAGATGTCGCTTGTATGATAAATTACATAATCTACTGCGATATCTCCTTAGGAGGTATCGCTTTACATGAATTTGATTGGTCAATCAAAAAGGAACTACTTTCTTTTATTTTAAAGAAACCACTTATTTTAAATAAAAAGTGACTTTTTTTTTTTGTTAAAAAGAAACTGTTTTTATTTAATTGACTTTGAAGGAAATACTGGGTCAATATATAAGACTTTGCAATAGCTAAACTGCAGTCAAAAAACTGATGTATCACTACGCAGTAATGAAATTAGGTCCAGTAAAGGTGAAATTTATACCAAAGAATTATATTTATTTATTTCTGCATGTAAGAAAGGATTGGGTGATAAATAAAATCTCCAACTCGTGTTTTTTGATATCAAAAAATATCAACACTCGTTGATAAAGTAAAAAAAACTCGGCAGAGCCTCGGTTTTTTTTACATTATCAACTTGTGTTGATATTTTTTGATATCAAAAAACACTTGTAGGAGATTCTCTATATATCTAACACCTAATAAACAATTTCTTTAATGTTTTAAAACTATCTTTTCTTTATATTTTGGTTGGTTCAATGGATTTTTTCTAACTTATTTGTATTATAACACCACTTGTGTATTTCAAAGTAGATATCCATGATATTGAACTACTGGAGTGAGTTTACATTGAACTAAACTAAATGCTGGTAGAGTTTTGTTTTGATTTCAATCAGATTGGTGGAATTTGGAAATACTTTCCTTTACCCTGAAACCAATTTTTTTTGACACATACTTCAAATGTTATGCAACAATTTTTTTTCGAAAGTATTTCCGCCACATAGTATTGCTGTCTCACGTAAAATCAGTTGAAACAATGAGTCTTTTAAGTTTTGCTTCTCATTTCACTAACATCTTGATGCCAACCTTTTGATTCCCCATGAATCTTTTAAGTCTCCGAATCCTTAGGTTTCCTTTGTAAATTGTCAGTTTGCTGTTGCAATATTTCAGAGAGATTAACATTAAAGATATGTTCCTGTAAGCATAATTGAATAATCTGTTTTGTTTCTATATCTAATTTCTATCTGAAAGTATTTTGTTATAACCACAAGAAAACTACATTAAAATGGTGACAGGAAAATTTGTAGATTGTCAAAAAAAACCTCCCCTTAATTATCTCATGCAAAAGATATAATGTTTCTGGTGAATAAGATATTTTTGTACTCGCACATTGGAATGTGCTTATGTTTATGTGTTAAAGATGCCTATTTATTTTCAATGGTTTCTGATAATTACTGCCCTAGAAAGCTATCATCTGATTGATATTGAATTTATAAACAGTGTTTATGTTCTTGAGATAATGAATTCTGTTGATTTTCAATGTTTTCCAATAATTACTATCAAGAATTATGTGACGCTTAATTAAGTCTTGTGAATGCTGTAGAGGTTAAAATTATCACAGGAAGTAGAATAGTTCTTTGGGATCTGCTTGGTATTTGGTCCAAAATGCATGATTTAGGGTCACATGGAGATAAGGATATTCAGGTTTCAGATTCACTGATATTTTCAAAAACAGTAGTTTGGGAATAATTGTCTGGTTAGGTGGTGAGGCAACTGCAACATCTTGATTGATGGAAGATGATAATCTTTTGCAAATTTTAATAATCTTTGACATCAAGTAGGAGAATATATCAATGAGTATCCTTCAGGCAAGATATTAGAACCATATACTTATACATTAACTAAAACAGGATAAATATGGGATAACCTTTGTAGAATACTCAACAGCTTAGCTGCTGTGGGCATATTATGTTTTGTTTCCTGGTAACCTATCTTTCTCGGAAGTTAGGATATATTTTGGGGATGACAACTGTTAAGGAAGCTGTCAATTGAGAGGTATGAAGTGGTTAAACAAACAAAAGTTTGCAGCTGAAGTGAATTTTAAATACATTTTAAAGCTTTCTGTCTTATTATGTTTTGAAAACAATTTTTAGATAGGCAACTTATCATGGATATGATATGTGAGAAGATGAAATGTATCTTTTTGTCTGTATTGCGACCATAACATTTCCTACGCGTCAAGTAAAGGGTAAAGATTGATTATTTACATTTTGTTCTTTTTCTACTGGCTGTATAACAATGTGTCATGTCCATATTGGCTCTTTGTGATTGACTTTCAGATGGGAGAAGGCACTTAAGTAAATTCAATTATATGTTCAAGTCTGGCAAACCAAGTTCAAAGCATTTTTGAGAGAATGTGTTAAATATTTGGAGGGTGTGTAGATTATATGGTTTCTTGGTGATCGGTCTCTTGTGGTTGTTGATACATGATGGTTAGGTGAATTATATGACCAAGTACTTTTAAATACCTGACAATCCTAAAACGTCTTGTAACAAATCTAAACTTGAAGAGAGAAATATTTAACACTCCATTTTGTCATTCAGGTGGCATGTAAAGATTCTCGACAAGAACATCTATTAAAAACGAGATGAAGATAACATTCATTGATTGTACAATTTAACCTTTTATACTTGATATAATAATACTAAAAATTGCAGTACTAAAAGATAATATGGTGCATGTAACATCTTTCACTAATAAAAAGAGAAAAATAAAACAATGAGCTCCTGTAATGAGCTCAGGTCCAAGTAGTTATAAAACTCTACCTATTGATTATTGGCAACGCTCTCCAACAAACTCAAAAAATTCAACTAAACGTTTATCCTGTGAAAGGTTGGTCTGGTGATTGTTAAATTGTCCATCTCTTCAGTAAATTTATTTGGTAATTTAACGGTACTATGTTAACATTTGCTATACATTTTTTGTGAATCTTCGTAAATCCAATCATATTTATTTTCTTTTTTTTGCAACAACCTTTATGGACTTTATATACATTCTGTTGGCACATATTTCATTGCCTGGTAACTTATCGTTATTAAATATCTTGATTTGTGAACACCATTTATTTTCTTGTTCTTAATGTATGTACAATGGTTTCTTGGCTTCTATTTGAACAATGTTGATGTGTCATTGATTTATAGAATGCACATACATGTAGAAGCAATTTAAGTTATTTTCTTTGTTTAAACTGTGGCATTTATTGTGGGAAAAGACACAGTATTATCTATAAATTGGTTTACATATTTTTTGGAGTAATGCTTTCGTAATTTCTTTGGAGTTTACGGAAGGAATGGGTTAAGACAAGTAAACTGAAATTTTTAGAAACGATTTCAAAACTATGTCAACTGTATTTTTATTGGTTTATAAACGTGGAAGATTGTATAGATCGTGTATGTAAATGAGCTGGTTGTATTTCTAAGATCATGTGATAAAAACTAAAGTTTTAGATAAACTATAGTAGCTTCGGCTGGATTGTCTTCTTATTGAAAGAAGCCTATTACTAATCCCATTAAAACCATTCTGTGAAATATCAAAAACATAAAAGCATAACGATGCCATTAAGTAGTATTTGCTGAGAGATGCAATATATACAATAGAAGGTGTCAATACTGAGAGTTTTTGTTATGTCCCATAATATGGAAAGGGTGAAGAAGATTACTAAGTTGTTGGAATTCCTAAAGTTGGTGTCATGAAATTAGCATTCACCTAAAACATTACGAGTTGACATTTTTTTTTACCTCAGTAGATTACATGTCTATATATGAAGAAGTTAGTTGATGTTCCTAATAAACAAAAGAATTAAAATGGTATATTACCTTTAAATTCCTTTATACTGCTACTGACATATATACTTACTGTCATTATATTTATTTCAGGTTAAGAGAATAACAGAATATGATAGATATCTTCAGAGTATATTGGATGACACTGATCCAACACATCCAGATTACAAACAATTAAATGCTGCCTTAGAAAGAGTCAAGTTGGTAAGTTTGGTTTTTACACTTTTATTCAAATTAACAATTCAAGTTCAATGGCTGTGATTAAGAGAAAAGAATTAATTAGTTTAATTTTCAGTTTCATATCACTGTATAACTTCAATGTATGTGGAATTAGAAACTGTTTAGCTCTGACTACATTGATATCAAGCGCAGTATGACGTTACCAAAGGCTCAAACTGTAATGTTCAAATAGAAATAAGCAGAAAATGAGTCTCACTTAGATAAAATTATGGAAGTTTTATATTGGTTTCGTTTAAAACAGATGTGTTGTTTTATGTGTACATGAATATGATATAAAGAACACATTGTCATTTTATCTATAAGGCTAGAAGATCTAGTAGAACTTTTTAGTTTAGGTCAAAATAAAGTATTGAATTGGGTTGATCTTATGCATAATTTCATTTAGTTAATGGGTATGCTTTATGAGATTAAACTGTAGGAAGCCGCATGAACTGGTTCTATTTAGGGTTTCACACTGCGAAGCTTGTGTGAAACACTATTGTTTTTGTTAAAATTATTATTCTTATTATTATTATTCTTCTTTTGTTTTGAGTAGATCTCAGCAACTGTTTGTCGCATCGTTACGATTTCTTCGGTTTTACTGGGAAAGTGGGTGTGACTTAGAGGATAAAGCTATTTTGAACGTTCTGCGACAATGCGAAATGTCCGAAATCACCGAAGTTATCGTTTTTGAAAATATTGCAGTAATTTTAACAATAATCATTGGATTTTAACTTTCGATACGTTTTGGCATAGCCTGAGACAGGGCACATAGCTACGCTACTTTCGATTTTTGATTTTCGGCAAATCTTCGAAGATATTAGGCGCCAAATTTCGAAAATTTAAACTTTTACAATAAACTTTTTTATTTATGAATATTTTTTAGTCGTATTGTGCACAGAATTAAAGAGTCATCTGCCTAGTGCAAAAATGTTAAAAAATTTTGTCTCAGTAATTTTCCTTGGCCGCTATTGGCTAATTCAGTTTTTCAGTCCTAGATTAATTTTTTATTGTTCGATTTGTATAAAACAAAGTTCATATGCTTCGTTGTCTCAATTGTCATTTTTTTTATTACCGGGAGTGTTATCTGTCGGCACCGAAAGTGGCATAATTTTACCAAAAACTACAATTTTGACAGTTAGGTACCATTTTTCGAAAACAAATATTATTTTTTGGAAAAATTATTTGACTCAAAGAGTGTGCCCTTTCAAGGCGCAAAAAATGGCGGAAGCAGTTTTTTTAATTTCGATTTCATTTTCGAGCAAATTCGATTAAATGGCTAAAAATGGTGTAAAATTGACCCATTTACAACCTATTCAGGCTTTTCAGATTTTAAAATATTTCTTCGTAACTTTTATAAACTTGTAGCTATAATCCATACGAAGAAAATGTATGTTAAAATTAGTTTGTAATATAAGCAGTTACCAAGAAATGGACAGTTCTGTACAAGTCATTGTTTTCGTTATTTTGCCTGTAAAATAGTCAATTATGATTGGATTTTTATAAAAGTGACATCATTTGATTCAAAAAGCATGTAGCGTCATATCAAGTTGATTACAATTTAAAATTGACACCGGAAGTGACATCATTTTGTCAAAAACTGCATTTTAAACTTTTTAAATCAATGTTTTATTCAACCAAGAATTACTTAATATGTATTAATAATTTTAACTTTTGGTTTAAATTCACATATAAACACAACTCATATGGTCATATACATATCATAAAATTGTTTCTAACTTGTTCGGTTGCCGAGAAATAGACGGTTTTCTACAGGCCACTTTTGAAGGTTTTTGGGCCATAAAAGTGTCAATTATTATTCGATTTTCATAAACGTTACACCATGTTATACCTAATGCCATTTAGGATTTCATACAAGTAATTTAAGATTTCCATTATCACCGGAAGTAACATCATTTTGGCAAAAACTGTATTTTTAGCCTTCAAAACAGATATTTTATTCAAATGAGTCTGTTTTGAAATGTTTTTCAAATTATGGTATTTGATGCCAATCAACAAATAAAATGAACCCATACGATCATACAGATACCACAAAATGGTTTCTAACTTGTACGGTTGCAGAGAAATAGTCGATTTTCTACAAGTCACTTTTCAAGTTTTTTCGTCTTTAAAAGTGGCAATTATTATTCGATTTACATAAAATTTTCACTATATGATATCGTATGCCATTTCTGATTTCATAAAACTAATTGAACATTTTCATTAACACCGGAAGAAATGTAATTTTGTCAAGATCATTTACAAGTAACAAATGTATAAAATGAATTTATATTGCTGGATTTGGTTGATTCTGCATCCATTTTATTTGTGTGCAATGTTCATTTGGAAACCTGTTTAATGGTTTCGTTGGTACCGGAAGTGACATATGTTCAAGGGTAACTTGGCACCGGAAGTGACATGTTTAAGGGTAACGTGGCACCAGTGAAACCCGTCATTCCTGCATGCAGGTCTAGTTACTAATTTTAGTTTTCTGTGTAAAACTGGCTACATTACATGTAATTACTTTCCCATATTGCAAAACAAATTTGTGTAATGTCTTGAATTATAGTTGAAACGAATAGAAGATAATGATACTGATATAACTGATGATACAGAAGCATCAGAATATTCTACTGTTTCTGATCCACCAGATAAAGTATTGGTAAGACAATTGATCTCTCTCTCTCTCTCTCTCTCTGTGCATATACTCAATGATTATGAATGTTTGTTGTTACCAGTAGGTATCACCCTATATTGTTCACTGTACAAGGGCTATCTGTGAAAGATCTGTACAAAGTCGATGGCTTCCATTTATTTTTCAAATAGTTATCAGGATTTGCTTTAGAATTGGATACGATTCTGATCCATGTCAAGAGCTTTGGCACCAATCTTGCAGTAGCTTTTGTTATTCCGAACTCGTTGGTGATAATGTGCTCAACCCCCTCATGAGAGATGTACACAGCACTGGCTGTATGTCAAGTGGTTTGTTTGATTCTGGTGATTTAAATGGGTAGATTCACAAGATAGTCTGGTACGAAGACAATTATAACACTACAATTGCAGTTCTGTGATTCATTCAATCTTTGAACTTGTTAGTGGCAAAAGTTTGTTTAAACCCAACTGATTTTCCATTTCAGGCTTACAATTTTTTAGCCAGCCCTCAGTCCTAACATTTTGTAATAAAAGAATGCTTTTAGCACAAAATGCCTTAATTTATATGTGTCATCTATTATTTTGGTAGGAGATATCAGTCTCACTGTTAACTTTTAAATTTGTGGCTGAATAGTCCAAAAATATTTTGTTACCTTACCATAATTAGATCAGGGTAAATTATATTGAATAGTTATTTTGATCATTATTTTAATATTACAGAAGACTAACAGCCTTGCTAATAACCGACAAGAAAGTAGTGCCATCTTATTTAAGCATCTAACTGTGGGAAGTAAATTTAGAACTGGAAGTAACTGGTAAGTTTGGTTGTGATTATGATTTAAATAACCGGGCCTATATTGTTGAGTGTTTATTGATTTGCCATGGATAATTAAACTTGTTATTTACAGGTATTTAAATGTTTTTCAGGCCTCAGACTATGGGATGGGGACCAGATACAGGAACAGCTGGTCTTACCAGTACGCAACAAGATCGTCTTTATATAATGGAAGGCCCTGTGCAACTAACAGCTGTATGTTTTCATAACTTTCAATTTGATTTAAAATTTTAAAAACAATATTTTTCTCCATTTTGATTTTATTGTAGTGTTATGAATTGGAGAAATGAAATGAAATGGAGTTAAGCGTCCTACTGTTCTGCTGGGCTAATGAATATGGGCATACGCTATACAGTGTGCTATGAGGGAAATTTTGCCTGGACAGCGGCACTAAGGCCTATTCTTTCATCGAAATCAAACTGTGAGAGGATCTTTTATGTGCCCTCCAATGTGTACACGGGGCCTCGTTTTTTGTCTCATCTGAATGCCTAGACAGCTGTCTTTTCAGACCCTCCGTCCGGCATCACTGCCACAGGGAAACCACACCGGAAAATTGTGATGAACTTTCTCGGCCAATGCAGGGATAGAACACACGACCTCCAGGATGAATCAGAGAACTATTTATACCCATATATATATACCTTGTTTTGTGGTTAATTTTTTGCAGGGCCCAAATACACAGGAGCGATACTTGTTTTTACTGAGCGATTTCCTTTTAGTTGCAAAGGAGAAGTAAGTACATTGCAATACGTAATTGTCCTGTCCATCCATTCGTCTGTCTGTCCGTAACTAGCTGATTGATTTTACATAATTACTGCTAGAGTTATGGCCCTTTATTACTTTTAAAAATCTTGCAAATCTATGCTCTACAGGCCAAAGTGATCATTCGATTGACTTTGGATTGATACACGGAGTTTAAGGTCTTGAGATGAACAAATGTATTGATTTTCTGTGGTTTTTGATAATTTGAACAGCTAAATCCATGAAATTAAATGATTTGTATGTTAACATGGTGAAGAACTAGATGCCAAACAAATTCTAATGATTTTCTGATAATAATGACTTAATGAGTTATTACTCTAAATGCCCACAGCCTCACTGTTGGCTTGCTTTATATACTGAATATTACCAAAAGAAAAAATAACTCCTATAATGTGTGTTGCTATTGTCAGGTTTACTTGGTACTTGGTTTTATATATCTTAGGTTTTTATACTTTAAAAAAGTGTGGCCTTAAAATTGAGCTACTCTGCTGATGCCCATTATAAAAAACAATTTTTTTCGCCCACATTTCAGTGTGGGTGTATTATGTTTCCTTTCTGAAAATGATGTTGATGCGATATAGATGCTATAGCTTTTAATCATGTAAGCCATCAGATTCAGATCAATATTGGTATTCAGTGTTATCCCCCTTGCTAAAGACCTTGTCAATGAAAGAGTATACAGTTTTCTTTTCAAATCGATATTCAGCTTTCTGCAACCTACTGTTACAGAATTGCCCCCCCCCCTTTATTTCTTTAAACCTTAGGACTGCAATATAGGCTACAATTTTTATCTTCAAAATTTATTCTTCAAATTTAGTTTGAACCATTAGGGTGATGAGAAAACCAACACTATCAATTTCCAGCATTATGTAACATTCCATTCTGGAGTTGTTACTCCCTGTTTTCTAAACATTGTGAACATGATCGAGGCATAAGATTTTAACAGATTTTTTTCCAGTTTCCAATTTGGTGTTTAGCATTGTGATTACAGAAACAGACTTAGGATTCTGTTCCAGAGATATATTATGTATATGGAAATCTTATGAACAGGATAGAAAACAGATTTCTTGAAGGCAATCTTTATCAAATTTGATCAAAATTCATGTTTTCCTTTTGATAAGCTGCTCTCTAAGGCCATCTTTTTTTCTAGAAATAGCGGCTTTGCTATCTATCTATCAATTTTAGAGATGCTCCCATGTGATGTTATAGTGTCATTTGTATCTCTTGGATTGTCAATCGATTGTCATGAAGGAGTTAATGTGTAATTGGTTTTATAGAATAAATATGCAAATACCTTTGTGGAGTGTTCGGTTGACTCAGTTGATGTGGGTGTATGCTTTATTGCCTGACAAACTATTTTAAAAATGTGCACATCTGAAATGCGTAGTTTTAAGAATTGAATTTCTTTATTAATCAAATGATGATTAATGTGTTGTATTTATCATTACAGATCAAGCTCTACGTACAAATTAAAATATAAGATCAAGATTAGTGAACTTTGGTTGGCTGCCTCAGTAAAAACTGCATCAGACAACACAATTCAAGCTGATAAGTCTATTGTAATTGGTTGGACTGCGCTATCAAACAACATGGTGGCAACCTTTGCCGATACTGAGACACAACAGTTGTGGCTTAATAAGCTAACCGAGTAAGTACACATTACATATATAGAAGTACACTACAGCAGTAGAAGTCTTGACCCTAACTGGACTAACTATGATATATCTTTACTAAAAAAGGTTAGGCAGGTGAATCCCCTGTCAAGTACATATAGAGGATTGAACCCATGACTTGCATAGATAACAGAATACACACATTAGACCATTTTGCAAGCCATCCCCAAATGAAATAAATGTCAGATCAACCTAATTCTACTTTTATTTTTTAACTTTCAGGCGATGCAATGCAGAAAAAGCCAGACAGCAACTACAAACATTAACGAGACCAGTTCAAGTATGTTCTTTATATGTCAATAAAATATTATATTGTTGATGTCGAATTACTGTTAATAATCATTACACTTTGGTCCTACAGAGCTATCTCCCCACCTGTTGTGATATTCATGCTTTTAGACTATTTTATTTGAACTAAAGTCAGAATTTGAAATTAATTTCATCCAAATTAAATGTCATTAATAATTTAAACTTGTGTTGTTTATCCGTAACATACAATTTTAGCCAGTGATGCTAAGACACTAAAGGGTAAAATAGAACTAAGATTCTCTTGGAGACACTTCGTTTGCGACTAGAAACAGACAGACATGGCCGAACCTCATTGGAAATCACAGATTTTCACACTGCGTATCTGCGTCCATACTTTATAACTATGAGATTTTTGTCTTTGTGTAATTTTATACAAAAGTCCATAATCTGCGACAGACCTTCAAGCTGAAAATATTAAATTTGTTGATTAGTTCATTGAACCAACCATAGTCAAACTTCTAGAGGTTAAATTGAATATCAAAGTTATATGAATGTTTTAAGAAAATTATTTTATGATACAGGAGTCTGATGATACAGAAGATGAAACTTATTATGGTAAGTTGAATAGATTTCTTATCACTGCTTTACTCTTTGTAGTGTATCAGTAGAATAGCAATGTTTTATTTATCTGATTCTCATTGTAGAAAATATGATGATCACCATTAATAAATTTATTAATGAAGATTGACTTGTTATGATCGATCAATTGTCATTGTTTTCAGCACATGAGCCAAGGGTTTAACAATCATCTATTACATGTAGGGCATGTTAAATAACTGATAAATCCAAAACTTTTACTTATTTCCTTACTGATGCATCATATGTAAATAATGAACAACTTGGAACTCCAAGATAACAAAAAACCAACAGTCTGACACAAAAAATCTTGGATATAAATACAAGATTTCTGATTACAGATTATAGTCCTGTCTACTTCAGGCCTGGATAAATTTCTAGAAATTGACCCATTTACATAACTCTAAAATAACAGAAATCAAAGTACTGATAATTTTGTTCACAGGAAAGCTGAGACATAAATAACTTTTTATCCGATTTCAATGAAACTTGAAATATGGGTTTATCACCCTGAAACTTGAAATATAGGTTTATCACCCTAAAATCTCAGCTCCTTTCGTTTTTGTGTAATTTCCTGGATTATGCCCCTGATTGTACAAAAAATCATGTTTTTAGCTTGTGGACACAACTTTGAACCAAATTTGATGAAACTTTAAACACATTTTATAACCCAAAGATCTTGGTTCTTTTCGATATTTGTGCATATCGGATGTTAACTTCATGAATTATTGTCCCTGATTGTACGAAAAATCGCCTTTTTTAGCTTGTGGTTCCTCTGGAGGTCACAATTATTATCCGATTTAAAAAAAACATCTGAATATATACTGTTCCACCGTAAGGAAGGATGAGTTTGAATTTTGTGAAAATGGGACGGATATAATGGCCTGATTGTCCACAAAATCGCCTTATTTAGCTTGTGGTCCTTCTGGAGGTCACAATTATTATCCGATTTAAATTTTAAAAAATGTTTGAATACATCAATGTGAGACTGTTGTGAGCTCGGCAGACGTGACAATTTTAATCCAATTTTGATGAAACTTGAAATGCATGTTTATAACCCAAAGATCTTGGTTGCTTTCGATACTCATGCATATCGGATTGTAACTTCCTGAGTTAAATATATCACTGTAAGGTTGGTTGAGTTTGAATTTCGTGAAAATAGTACTAAAACATCCGGACAAAATGGCCGTCCCTCGTACGCAATAGTGTAAACATCTTGTATATCAAGGTTGTTGACGCTCTAGAAGTCACAGTTTTGATCCGATTTTGATAAATCTTGAAATATATCTTTAAAACCCAAAGATCTTTGTCCTTTCGATATTCTCCCATATCGGACGTAGCTTCCTGAATTATGGCTCTTGATTGTTCAAAATATCACCTTCTGTTTAGCTTGTTCTCTATCCATTTCTTGCAAAATGTGGGCTTATCCTGACGGGCAGCTGCTAATTCCATCTTTAACTCGAACTTTCTAATCCAAAATTAGTATTATTCAGTGTTATTCAGATTCACTTAAAAACTATTTGGCAACGTATATTTCAGATGATGCAGCCAATAAGCGAAAGAAGAAGTCCCCTCTGCGAAGCATTTTCACACGACGTTCTAGAGAAGAGACTAACGTCAATGAATCTCGAACAAAGAGTGGTAATTTGTTTGGTAAACCATTAGAAAGTGTATGCACTACAGATAATGAACCACCTAAACACATTCTCGTAAGTTTTTAAAATTATATAAATTCTTTTAAATTTGGTATAGCTTAATGTAGATATTTAAAACATCTATTATCAGGGCAAAATTTCCCTCATACCACACTGTATGGCTTATGCCGATCTTCATTAACCCAGGAGCAAAACAGTAGGACGTTAAACCCCATATCATTTCATTTCCTATAAAAACATTTAAAGTGTAGTAGGTTTGTTCAGTTTTAATCACAATGTGACAACCTGCACAAATGACTGTGAGCTCTTATTTTATAGCCTGGCAACCCAATCTTTTTGTATTTTATATGATATGTACTCTAAATTAAACATTATCAATTTTATTGACATTTTCAGTCAATGCTTGGGATATTATTTCGAGAAGGTCCACATACTGCTGGAATATTAAGAAAATCTGCTAATGCTCGATTATGTCGAGAGATCAAGAAACAGGTGGATGAGAACGAGGAAATAAGTTTAGAAAGTCATCAAGTGTTAGCTATAGGATCTGTTCTCAAGGTAAGGCTTTAGTTATAGGTGAATTAGAGTTAGTCTCATAGTAGAAGATAAACATTATTTATATACTTGGGATGGATAACAAATTATAGTATAAAGGACTCTTGTGTTAATCAGGTTAAATTAGATAATCTATTATTTAGATGAGAGGTGGGATGTTTATTTTGATGGCGTTTGGGGAGAGGGTAGTTTTAGGGACTGAGTTTCCATAGAATTATTCTCTTAATGTGAAATACCATGTGTACCCATTTCAGTAATTCAATAAAGATTCCTACTAAGATGAATTCATCTTATTAGAATTACATTTGCCATGCTAATCCCAAGTTTATACCTGCTATAACTATCTCGAGATTTAGCAAAAGGTTTTGTGTTTCATCACAATTAAACATTTGGCAATATTCTACATTTATAAAAGTAATAGAAAAGATGACTGTTTATAATTGGTCTAACTGTCCTTTAATACAATATACAGATGAATTAAGTTTTCTGTAACTAAAGTTCTTATTCCATTATAAATCTTGGTTATTTGCAAGAGTCCTTAAAACTGCTGTTTATTTTATTGAATACACAAAATATGCTATATTAACTCATGCCGTCTGCATACACATTTAACAATTGACCTTGGAATCAAATACTCACATGTGCCCTATGTTCAGTAGAGCCAAGGTATCTGCCATTTTGAACCAGAATTTAGTAAATCATTTTATAATCATAACAAACCATACAAGGTTCTCTATTTACAAATTACTCTACTGAACATAGGGCAGGTTAACACTTGTAAAATATACATGTTCTATTGTAATATAGTTTGGGGGTTGGTGTCATTATTAGAGTATATAATCTGCTTGGGGAAATTTCATTGGAAATGCTGGAATCGTTTGAAGATTGCCAGACTTCATTACAATGATACCAGGGATATATAATCTTGTAAAGGGCTGGCATAGTTTTAGTATTCGAAAGCATAGTGATTAGTTACGGAGAAATGGCCTTGAGGTTCATTATCAATTCTAATACCTTTGGAGATTTCTTGATTTGAAACTGAACATTGAACTGTGGGGTTTGCTTGCGTCATTATTTGATTTTGTCATACTCACTTTCATGTTTTCTGTCCACAGTTGTCTAGAATCTAGTAAAATGAGTTGTTACTTCTTGAAATTTGAAATTGAAAATACTTACTAAGCAAGATGTATTCAGGTACTGTTTTATTTTATTGGCCCAAGTACGGATGCCACCCATGATTCCTTGTGTTTTGTCATATTTATCAGACAGTAAGATTTCTTTTTCTATAACAAACATCTTTTCAACTTCTGGATAGATCAGACGCTGTATGAAAAACTGTAAAGTTCAAAGGTCATTAGTTCTGCTTCAGATTTAATTTCCAGATAGTGTACTGGAAATTTTTGAAGAGATTCTCTTGGATACTAACTGCACAGTGTGCAACTTATCAATAAACGCAGTAATGCTACTTTTAAATGTAACTGCTATACAGATTAAACAGTAGTTGATGTGGTTTGTAGGTTTGGTTTATAGGTTTGCTTTGGTTTAGAATATAACTATTTGCATGTAGTAAAGTATAGTTCATGGAAAGAGTGGTTAACATAGGACGGTGCTGGTCATCATTCATATCATGTTTTATCTTGGTAAGAAAAGACTAATAACCATATGATATATATTGTTTTGTTGTTATTTTGAAATATATGATAAGTTAAATTAGTTAGTCGTCTTCTTTAATCAGGTTTGTAAAATGTTTAATTATTTTTTTCTTTCTATCCTTTTCTTATCTGCCTTTTCCTTTATCTTTGAAATCTGTTTTTTTGAATCCAATATTTGTACAAGAAGTTGAATATGGTGTCATCTTGTTTGATGTATAGTAAGTTATTGTATTATATTTGATGTATATTAATGTTTGTACCTGAAAGATATATTCGTAATAAATAAATTTCTCAGTAAGTAACAAGGTAAGTTAAGCATTGTTCTAGTGACTGATTCTGTCTGTATGCAAATTGTTCTTCTCTTTCTTCTTTCTCTCTTCTTATTATGATGGTCTGTTAGCATTTCGTGTAGTATATTGAGCTTGGTTTTTATTGCAAGCACAGCATTAAAAGGTAAGGTGTGCGTCTAAAATTTTAAGTGAATATGCGACACAGAAGAGGTTATATGGGATTGGCATGATCTAAGTTTATATATGGGTCTTAGACATCTACTCGGGTACTAGTATGGTACTTTAATTTGTGTGGGTCATGTAAAATAGACCTTTATTTATAAGGATGGAATATATGTTTATAGAATGATTAGTTCCTTCAAATCTTTTGGATCATATGTTCTTGAAACTCTTTCCGGTTTTGTGTAGCTGGTGTTAATGGTGTTCTCAGCATGCATGACACTTTAAAATAAAAGTGACATTGATACATGTGAACACTACTTAATAGTCAACACATTGAAAAGTCAGAACTGGAATTGATAGCCGCGCATGATAGTGGAATGGAAAATGGATTCCAAACATTTAGACCCTTTTTACCTTTTTAAAGCATGTGTTATTGGCTTCAAGACTAAAAGGACTAAAACTGTCCCTGATTCTTCTAATCTCTTAATAAATTATGTTGAATTATGTTGTGACAGATTGTATTTAAATCAGAATATATATGATTAAAATATCAAGTTTAATTCACTGAGAAGATTGATATTGAGAGGAAAAACAGTTCTTTAATTCCGTAAAGTATTATCCACATGGTAAGCTTTGTATTCTATATATTATCATATTTATTAATACATATATTGATTAATACAATGTTTTCAAATAGGATTACCTTAGATCATTGCCACAGAGTTTATTACTTGATGAACTATATGAAGATTGGATGCAGATAGAAAGATTAGACAGCAAAGAAGAACAAATTACCAGAATCAAAGAGTAAGCAAACAAGACATCAAATTATCAACATCATCATCTATTTCATATTTCTGCTAACACCATTTTTCTTTTTTTTTTCCTATCTTTTTTTAGTTGCTAGCATGGTTCAGTCATACTATTAATGTAATACCCATTAATATTTGTTATTTAAAGTCTCATTGCATCATTTTAGCACAATAGAAATCCCTTGTAAACAACAATATATTGGAAGATGAATCTGAAATTGGAGTGAAGTTACCAATATTAGGGATTTCTGTTGTTGATGTCATGAAATAACGTGTTGCTGAAATAGTTTTATTAATCTTGAACTGTACACCCAATTGTTGGCAAGCTGTCATTAGATACATGTTAATCATACTGAATATTAACAACTATATGATACTACTAAAACTGACTAGTATAAATACAAACAGATAAGTTATAAGATCGTCATTGATACTGTTTACCTTGGCTATATGTTACTGAAGTTTCTTGTGAATTGTTATCGAGATCTGTTATACTCTTATGTAGGGTATGTCACAAATTCTTTATGACTTGAGTCTCTTTATGCATATCTTATGTCTAACTTGACCTTCCAATACCTATATTTAATACTACCTATTATCACTAGGCCAATATTGCTGCCTAGATTACTCTTATCTCTATACATATTCCACACACTCATTCAAATATCACTTTTAACCCTGTCGTACTGGCACCATATACACGTTCATTACCGAAATCAGCCGTTTATAAATGCAACTTTATAAAACTAGATGTAGCTAAACTTGTTATTCTATACTTTTGATATTTAACATCTCAAATAAAATTGTAACAGTGAGTGGCAACATACATGTACTTTGCAACAATGTGACAGAAAAATAAAATATGTCGAGAACAATATTAAAATATTTACCAGAACAATATTTGTATCTTGATATTAATAATATTTATATTATTTACAGATACAATCTCCATTTCTACTATTATTACCTGTATATTATAATCTCTTTACAGTATTTATATTCTCTATTTACGTTTATTTCTATACTGCATTAATAATCTCAATGATTTAGATACAACCTCTGTACGTTGAGACTACTTTTATCTTTACACAGCATTAAGAATCTGTATGACTATAATCTCTATTCTCTTATCTTTATACAGCATTAAGAATCTTTGTCACTATAATTTCTGTTCTCTTATCAACAGCATTAAGAATCTTTGTCACTATAGACCCTATATACAGCATTAAGAATTTGTGTTACTATGATCTCTATTCTCTTATCTATAACTTACAGATATAGTCTTTTTATACACCAACATTTCAGTGTGGGTGGACAATGTTGTCACCCATGTCCGTCACAACCTTCTGTTCCCAAGTTACTCAGCCCCACCCTAGCCTTTTTTGAAAACCTTGTTAACATTCTAGGATTTTTTGTTGCAGAGATAAATTCCAGAATAACTTTTGAACAAGATAGAGATTAGATTTCTTGAAGGCATAAAAGATTCTAATCAGTTGGTGTGAATCCAAATATACTTTTGGATAATCTCATAGGCAAACTGGCCGAGTTTCCTTAAGGGTTAAATCAGATTTGTGTTATTTTCTGAAACTCTTTAACTCTAGTTGGGAATTGCATTTCACCACCAAATGATCAGTAAAAGTCCTGGATTTCTGGGACTTCATTTTGTGGGATGGAATAATTTTCAGAATTTTCCTTTCATATCCATTTTCCTTTCATATCCATTCATATCCCCAAAAATTTGATGTTCGCCTGAAAAAAATTGTTTTGTCCGACTCACGTACCCACCACCCAGCTTGTTTGCCCATGGATAAGTGTTGGTGTCTTTGGACTTAGTTTTAGTGGCTATGTTTTATGTTTTCCTTCCTGATAATCATGACAACTCTTACCATGACTATTACTTATCTTGACAAGATACCTTTATGCTTACAATGTTTTTAAAATCTTTTTTAGATTGATAAAAAACCACCTGCCTGTTTGCCATGCAACATTGCTGAAGTATGTTATGATTGTTATGTACATTATATCAACGCACAGTGAAGAGAATAAAATGACAGCGTATAATATCGCTGTGTGTATTGCCCCCAGCTTATTGAAATTTCCCAACAGCACAAACAATAATAATGGTAGCTCTAACGGAAACAACATTGGATCAAGTGTACCTGTTAGCGTTGTTCAGCGTCTTATAGAAGGAGTGTTAGATGTGTTTGATGAATGTAGTTTACAGCTGTTTGGGGGTATAAAACAAATTGCTGAATCGGATTCAGATAGCAGTATGTTAGATACAGGTGAGAACTCACATTTCAGGTTGTCATATCAAATATTAGGACATATCTATAAGTTATAACTAAAAAGACATGTACTTTTAAAATGAGCTGTGTTATTAGGTGTTCTACAAAAAGTATATCTGCTCTACCTTGATGTGGTACTGGTTATTAATTATAGCTAACTGGAGGATGTTTTCAACCTGGATTTTAGAAAGAGAAAGAGAAATGGGGTTTAACATCTACTCGACACAAACTAAATTATTTCGGGTGGTTAAATTTTATTTCAATGATTTGCTTGTGCATATGAGATTTTAGCAGTAGGCGCACCCTGAGAAAAGTGATGAGGTTTGACTGGTGATCCTACTCCATTTCCCGTACAATCAGGGAATCAAAACCACGGCAGCTGACTCGATGCAGTGCACATGTGTTGGGTGTGGGGGGGGGGAGTGACCGAATGGTTAGCACATGCGTGCTGTATCATAATGCAAAGGAAACAAAATTTGTATTGTTTGGGTTATAAACTCAAATGTAGTTTATCAACCCAAATAACAAAAAATGTTATATCTTACCAACAAAAATTACCGTGCTAGCTTTAAAATGTGCCAATAATACTGGTAAATCCATGAAGTAGAAATTTTATTAGAACTCAAATGTCTTTATTTCATTAGAAGACATTTCCATCTTCATATGGTATATTTAAAATTGTTCAAAAAAATGGTTTTCATTATGAAATGACATAATTTACCAAATGTCATTTTTATGAAATAAACAATTTTTTTTAAGTGGTTTAATGATATACATTTAGAGATCCCTAAAAGGGTGTGAAACGATTGTTAAAGGATATCAATGTAATTTCATTCTATGACGACAGGGAAAATTGTACATTCTGCTACCAGTACATTTATAAATCAGAATCTCAAATGATTAGTGTTGCAAAAACAATCTATTATTTTGTATTTTAGGTCGACGAATGCTTGATGGATCGTCTATTGATAGTTTGGTAGATATGGTGGATTCTGGTGATGGACAAATAGATGATGATGAGGACACCAGTGAACTTAAAAGAATATATCAAAGAAGTGTGTCATACAATGAAAGAAACACATCTAGTACAGATTCTGGTTTATATAGCCGTAGCTTAGAATCCACTTCAAGCATTGAAACCCATGAACCAGTTGCTCCTCCTAGAAAAAAGAAGGACTTCCCATATACTGAAACCTTTGACGCCTTTTATCATTACCCCAAGCCCCAGATTCCAATGTACAGGCATGTTAGATCCCATCCCGACTTGGGCAAACGTCATTCTGGTGATTCGCTGAAGAGTGTTGAAGAGACACGAGAAGATAGTGTTAGTGATGTGCCATTAGATGTATCAAACAATTTTAGAGACAGTGACCCAGCCTTATCTTTACATGGAAACAGCATCAGACAGTCTTCTATCGTGGACACCCCGCCTCTTTCCCCCCATTCATACTTTACTAGTTCTAGGGAAAGCTTTACTTCCGAATCCTCTCGATCTTACGATTCTGCTTCACTACAGTCCAATCAGTATGTGGGTGATGATTTGTCAGAAACTTCGTACAGTGATTCAACTCTCAGCAGAGGAGAATCCTTTCCATCATCAGTCCCAGTTGATTCCTGTGTTAAGGTGAAAGCGCGACACCAAGTTGAAAAAATTAAGGAAACTCAGACATCAGTTACATGCTCCACCGATATCACCTTGCCCATACCTATTAAACCACCATCAAACAATAGTACTCCTTTATCTCCTCCATATATATCAGTAAGTAAGTGCTATCCTAACTCAGGACAAAAATTCATTGAGGAAGATGATGACGATGACTTTGGTTTTAAGAAACGTGAAGTGAAACAGGTAGATCAGTTAACAAAACTTGATAAAAATTCTACTTTGTCTACCCCAACTATTGTACCAAACCAAACAAAGATCAGTGGCAGCAACACAGCTGCATGTGCTAACATTCAACGAAGCAATTCTTTTGATTCCATTGGAGTACGTAGCTGTAGTACAGAATACAAGTTGCATGACTTCAGTAAAAATGATCCAAGAAGACGAGTAACAATAATTACCAGATCACGACCTCCAAGTCAATTTATTTCAAACTTTGTTGCGGAGTTGCCAAGTAGAAGTACTGGTGATCTTAGTAAATTACAGTATATTAACACGTCATCGGAAAGAACTAGACCAAGTCAACCTCCATCTTATCAAGAGGCTATTTCAAGAAAATTCGTTCAAATCCCAGATGAAATATCAGAACAAGATTTAGTGAAACAAAAAACTGATAGTGCTCGCGCTATGCTAATGTATCAACAATCCCTACAGACTTACAAGGAAGAGGCAGCAGGTCATAATGTAGTTAGTGAAATAAACAAAACCTCAGACAAATCAAATTATTCATTGAAAGAAGACAATGACATCTATGTTACATTATCTAGGGATCCTAAAAGGGTGTATCAAGAATCTATTCATTTGTATGAAAAATCAAGTCTAAATATTGAATCCAGACAAAGAACTGATAATGTTAAACCCCCATCATATAGTATCGCAATGTCAACAAAACAACAATCAACAGTACAAGATTACACGCAACCTGAAGCAACACAGACACCAGTTATCGTAAATAAAAAGTTAAAGAGTCAGTCATTTTCCGAGCATAATGCACCGCGAAGGATAGAAAACAAAGTGAAAAACGATTTACCATGGAGTGTTAGGGACATGAGGGAAATGTTTGACAATAAGGGAAATGTGGACAAATCACCACGTCTCTGCCCTCCACCATACAACCCCCCACCACCTTTTAAAAGAAACAATAATAGACTAAGTCTGTCTAGCACATCATCTTCTGCAAACTCTTTTGGACGTTCAGGACCTCAAAATATCGATTTTAGTTTCAGTTCTTCTGAGGATTTGAGTTCAGGAAGTTTTTCCAATATTCATGAAGATTGCTCTGACAATCTTGATTATACGGACGTTTCCTATGTATGATGATTAGCACACGTTTATGTTAATTGTTATGATGATTAGTGCTATTCATATTATAACTGTTGACTGACCTATTTAGATAATGTCCAATTGTGTTGGTTTTCGTTATTTTGCTTTAGAAACAAAAAATATGAATTAGGATACAATTATTTTGAATAGCTTTACAGTGGCTGGTGCTGGAATAGATTTTAAACGTACAGCATGCCTATACTTTGAATTTATTTTATTTTTTTCTAAATACCTCACTGAAATTGAATGCAAATATATCTAACTCGGAATATGCTGCAATGGATTTTTGAATTCAGATGCAGCAACTTTTGTCAAAAGATATGAATACTACATGAAACTTCTAAATATTTTTTTCCTGTTTGAAACTACATCCAGATGAAATTGTGTTTATGAAGATTGAAAGTACAATATTAAGTCAAATTTCAACAGCTGACATACATTTCTCCTGGTTTAACTTTCGTTTTCGTCTTGAGGGGATTTTCATTGTCAGCTTAATTATAGACCCCATCAAACTGTGTGGTTGTTCAAGTATATTGTCATAAGTCTGTCCTTATGTGTGCTCTTGTGCTGCTCTAGATGTCAAGTTGAATGGTTAGTTTAGGCATACCAAAAATTCAAGTTGCTTTATATATTTTGGCAGTTCCACTGTTTAAAGTCATCAGATGAAGAAGCCTGTTGATTTTCAATGCTGCCAGAGTTATGTTCCTTGATCACCCTAGAGGCTAAAGTTAATATCCGATTGACCTTTAAATTATGATCATGATATGAAGAACCCTATATATTTTCAGTGATTTCTAATAATTCAGGCGCGGATCCAGAGGGGGGGTCCAGGGGGTGCAGGGGGTCCGGACCCCCCCCCCCTGCTCAGACTTGAAAATTTTTTATGCGATTTTATTGCCGACTTTTAGACCTGTAATTTTGGAATTTACCTTCCGGAAATACGTCAGAATGCACCAAATTGAATCTAATTTACCAAATTTTCCTGGGGGAGGGCCCCCAAACCCCCCCTTAATTGGTTGAGTGCCTTTTATCAAACCTATAACCCCCCCTGCAAAAAATCCTGCATCCGCACCTGTCATTGCTGCCATATTTATGGCCCTTGATCACTTTGAAAAATCTCATGGGTGCCCATGTTAATATCTGATTAACTTTAAATTTACCTGATAGTTTTTGCTAGAGTTATGTCCCTTGATGACTTTGAAAAATCTTGTTGATGCTCTCATGCCAAGAATTATCCTCCCATTGAGTTTAATTTCATACAGTGTTTAAGATCATGAGACGACAAAATCTATTGATTTTCAACGATTTCTGATAGTTTGATATTCAATATTTTGTATACTAAACGTTAGCATATATATGGTAGAACTAAAAGCCAATCAAATTCTAATGATTTCTGATAGTTACTTAAAGGGTTGTTACCCTTAAGCAGATATGAGTGTGTTTTCATTACCAACAAAATAAAAAGTATATCCCACTCCTTGTTGACTGCTCAGACGACTTAGCTGCTTGCTATGGGCATGTTTTCTTGCCTGGTGTGGCAACCTATCTTTAAGACGTTATGTAGCCTGCTTATCTTTATTTTGATTATTAACAAGGTATGAAAGGCCCAATAGCTTAGTTCTTGAATGTTTATACTTATACTTATAAGTATTTGTTTTGCCTTCTGCAAACTGATTGTTCCCATAAACTCAATAATTTTCTTCCAGTGAATGTATTTGGATTGAAACTAAAAAATCATAAATACATTATCCAGAAACTCACCACATATTTAATTACATCAATCTGATTGGTAAGTGTGAAGTTTTGGGTGTATCTTTAAATTTCATAACTAGCCTTTTGATGAGATCTAGGATGTACAGGTACAGTTTAGATGATGATAGGGTTTGGCCATAAAGGCTAACCAACTAAGGGTCTCATCGTGAATAACTATAATTAAAATGTCCCTCAAGATAACCAGGAAAATATTATCAAGAAATACAATAAAAGGCTACACACATTCTCTTTATTATATATATATGGGTGGTTTCATTGCCCACGCCTGCTATTCACGTTTTGTTCAGCCATTATAAGGCCTATAGATAATAAAACATCATAGTAAGTAACTACTGTATTGTAATATAATTACTGTTGTAAAAATACAATAAAATACAAATTATTGTAATGCTCATGTATATTACTGGTATAATATTTCATTTATTCATAATATATATTACTGTTAATGTAAATAGTTGTATGTAGAAGATTGTAGAATTTTATCAATGGTTTTATTTCTGTATCTTTAAATGAACCATTGGAACACCTTCATATATTTTTCTAGACAACTTTAAAGATGCATTATGTGTCTATTGTCGGTTTTGTTTTTCTGGCTTCAAATATTATATAAATCATTCAATTTCACATGCCCATAACCAACTCACTAAATCATTGCAAGGCTTAGATATTGAGTAGATTAGACAATTTTCACCATGTCTATGTTAAACACTCGTATGCCCATGGACTATCAAATGATCCATGATAGACTTTGTATAATATCACGGTAATTGACGATCGCAAATATGGACTGTGGGCAGAGTTTCCATCTGCCAATTATTTCTATGTCTTTGCAAAACTTCAAATATTCAATTGGCTTTGACAAAAGTAATTTGACTGAAATTTTATCTATTTCTGAACTACTATAGCCCTTTCTTAAATCTTGCATATGTGAATGATAAAAAAAAAAGATAGGTATCTTTATAGACACATTTATCTAATACCTTCATAGCATGCTGTATAACATGTACTATCAAGATTATAAGTTTTAAACGATCAAATATAGGATTGAATTACTATAACTTGATTCTGGACTAATCTGGTGATTTAACGACAAGTCTTAATGTTTTATTTATAAATATGTACATAAGATGTAATATTCTACCATACATGAATAAATATATATCATCATTTAAGATGATCGGTTAATAAATTTTTTATTAGTATTATGTAATTAGTTGGTTCATGCATAGGCTTAATGAGTTGGAGCACACCATAGATATTGAGTAAAGAGGTACTGACCAGGACGACCAGCATTCAATCCTGCGGTGTTTGGCAAGAATTTTCATGTCTTGTTTCTCCTTTGCAGTGGTACAGGTTGAAGATTCTAGCAAGGAGAAATGCTGAGTTGTTGGAATGTGTCAAAAAATATTAGGTTTCTTGGCACCCCCCCCTCCCCTGCTCAGCTACATCAAGAAAAAATAATGCCTTGCATCATTGAAATTACATCACAAAGTGATCCTACATCAGTATAAAAATAATTTCTCTGTTTAAAAAGCTCAATTTGTATGTATGCCTGTGTAATTTAGAGACGATGATAGCAGATTTCCATGACAGAAACCTGGCAAACCCCCTCCTGCAAAAAAAAAAATTCCTGGATCCGCCCCTGGTTAATGTGCATTTGAAATCTTATAATTTCCCCATTTTCAGTCCTGTATCTTATGAACAAATTTCTGATCGATGTCAAAATCAATATGAATCCTCCTTGTACTGAAAAGAATCCAAGAATACTGTGAGGTGAGAATTAAAAATTAAAGACACATTTTGACACTTAATGTCTCACCCATGGGGCATGGATCTTACCCTGGTTGAATATTAACAAGCGTGGTCAACATAGTTTAGTGGAAGTAAACTTTTAACAGCTATGAATGTAACAGTACAGGGCCCCTCTATATTTAGGTGGTGGGCGTGTTAAATCAATATAAATCAATATTACTATATGCTGTTATTGTGAACTAAGTTTTTCAATATTACTGAAGTATTATGGATAATGACTAGAAAAAAAAAAGTGAAACTGAAATCCAGATTTTATTACGGTAAGTTTTGGGTCCAAAAGCATAAATTGGGTTCTTTGAAACTATTTACAAAATCAGGTCCAAAAGCATAAATTGGGTTTTTGAAACTTTTTACAAAATCAGTAAAGTCCAACTTGCTGCTAGGTGAAAAAAAAGATTTTTTTAATGGTAATAAGAATTAATTGGAGTACATAGACTGCTTGTTGTTTTCCCTGAACTCGTCATTTCTCCAAAATTTTATCATAAAATTTCAAAATATCATTAAAAATATAAAAATTGCACCATTCCTCATAAAATGAAAGTAAAAAAATTTCAAAATATAAAATTAACCATTAATCGCTACTCCCAATAATAAATATCTTCCCTAAAAAATCCAGTTTTGACAGTGTTCAGTTATGTTATGATGGTATGTAAAATGAAATTTGGTTTTTCTATACCATCCAAAGGACTATCCAGTCCCACTAACCTGGGGAAACCATGTCGGAAAACCCTGATGAACACAAGGAGCAAACCATCGACCTCCAGACTAGCAAGTTAGCATCTTTCCCACTTACCCAATGTGGTTCTCCATGGGTATATGAACACAGAAGAAGATTACAACCATTAATACCACCAGTGCTATGCTTGGGATGTTTTTATCCGCTGAACACTACTTTATGGACTGGGGACAAGTTATTTACTATTTACTGTCAGTGCAGTTATATAAAAACAAGTCATGAAATGTGATAACAACATAATAAAAATATAAAATTTGATAAAAACGTCATCAAATTCCATGAGGAATTTTCATAATATATGTTTATGAAAAAAATCTGTGTACGGACCCTGAAACTGACATAGGGGCCTTAACTGAAGCATTTTAATAAAAGAAATTTGAAATTCAATCGGCTTCACGTTTTAATAATTTAAAGGACGCATATAAATTTCATACAGATTGGATTATAACTTTTGTGGTTTGAGAGTTCACAAGGTTAATCATAGTGATACAAGGGCCATAACTCAAAAAGCAATTAGGAGAAATTGCTTAAATTCAGTTGGAGAGAGAGAGAGAGAGAAATTGGGTATAACATCCATTTGACACAAACTAGGTTATTTTGGGACTAACATATGGTTTAATTTTATTTCAATAATTCGCTTACGTGTAAGGGTCTTTAGCAGTGGGAAACCGAAGTGCCCAGAGGAAACCTACGAGGTTGAGACGACGCCCCCATCTCCATGCCACATACGCTCACACCAGGGATCAAAACCACAGTCGCAAACCAGGGGTGACCGTCAGACCTTTGCAGTATGACGTTAAACCCCATTTCATTTCATTTCACAAGGTCATAATTCCAGAAGAAATTAACATAAATTATTGAAATTAGATACATTTCTCCATCTCACCAATGTAACAACATAATATCAATCAGATAATAAAAGTAGCCGGTAGAGTGTTCACAAGAAATTGCAGACAAGGGGAGAGAGAGAGAGAAATGGGGAGTTAACGTCCACTCGACACAACTAGGTCATTTCGGAACTATTATATGACATGGTTCAATTTCATTTCCATAATTCGCTAGTGCGTAGGGGTCTTTAGCAGTGGCAGGAAACCAGTGGTTTGTGGAGAAGGGGGCAATGGCAATATACATCGATGTGGGCATATAAAAAAATATATGTATATGTACATAATGAATGTTTTCCAAAGAGAGAGGAATGAGATTTGACGTCATAGACTATGCCATTTCAGGACTTGTATGGTTCAATTGTATTTCAATTAGACCTATTCGCCTGTGTGTAGGGGTTTTAGCTGTTGAAGGTTATTGGAGGACCTGGAGAAAACTATCAGATATGATCAATAAAGGGAGTACTATCATTTATGCTCTACATGACTTTGGATATTTATGTAAGCTATCAGTACTGTCTGTACCTTATGACCTTAACTAACAACATAATCCAGAAAAATAGGTTGCCAGGCAACGAAACATACGCCCACAGCAGCTAAATCATTGAACAAGAGTTGTCACATATTCTTACTTTTTTCGGTAATGAAACATTTATAATACTCCGAAATCTGATTAAGATTAACAATTCATAAAGTAATTATCAGAAAATCATTAGAATTTGTTTGGTTTGATAAAGTTCTACCCCAAGCTAACGCTTAGTATACGAAACATTTAAAATCATAGATTTAGCTGATCAGGTATCAAAATTCATTGAAAATCAATATACTTGTTCATCTCAAGACCTTAAACTCTGTGTATCAATCTGAATCCAATTGGGTGACAAGTTTGGCCTCTAGAGCGTTACAAAAGATTTTTCAAAGTGATCAAGGGAAACAACTCTGGCAGTAATTATCAAAATTCACTGAAAATCAATAGGATTCTTCGCCTCATGACCTTAAACACTGTGTATAAATTTAAAGTCAATCAGATATTAACTTTAGCCTCTAGAACGTTCACAAGATTTTTCAAAGTGATCAAGGGCCATAACTCTGGCAGTAATTATCGAAAATTGCTGAAAATCAATAGGATTCTTTGTTTCAAGACCTTAAATACTGTGTATAAATCTAAGGTCATTTGGATATTAACTTTGGCCTCTAGAGCGTCCACAAGATTTTTTGAAGTGATCAAGGGCCATAACTCAGGCAGTAATTATCGGAAATCTCTGAAAATCAATAGGCTTCTTCGTCTCATGACCTTAAACACTGTGTATAAATTTAAACTCAATTGGACATTAACTTTGGCCTCTAGATTTTTTGAAGTGATCAAGGGCTATAATAATGTTGGCAATAATTATCGGATTTCGCTGAAAAACAATAGGCAAAACAAAAGGCTTCTTCATCTCAAGACCTTAAATACTGTGTATAAATTTAAAGTCAATCGGACATTAACTTTAGCCTCTAGAGTTTCCACAAGCAATTGTGGACACCGGACCAATGGACAGGCGGGGGCGACAACAATATACGACCAAATTTCAATGTGGGCGTATAATAAAAACTGTATACTGGTTAAGCTTACATCTGTAATGACTGATTCAGACAAGATTTTTGGCCCTTTCGTACAATAATAAGGCTCACTCCGATTTGGATGTACAAGTATTTAAATATCTTTACATATAAAGACAAAAATGACTTAGTTTCTTTGAAAATACACTTTAATCTCCCTAGAGCTATTAGTACCAGGTGGGCGATTGGTAGTTCAGCTCTGAACATCAGTCTAATTACACTCACCCTGAACGTTCATGGACTGTCCCATTCAATCAATGTCGAAAATAATTGGAGCCCCAGTCAATTTTACTGGGCAACTTTTCACTGAGCAGTAAACGATGGGGTGTCAATCCGTGAGGACGCCTGTACAATGTAAACGAACATCTTAGTAAGAAAATAAGACCTTGCTCACTTCACTAGAGTCAGTATGAGTGACACAACACGCTGTTAAAAATACGGCCCCTCCTAGTTCCTTGTTTGCCGCCATGACACTCTAACTCTAGGTCAACTTCCACATTCAGGAATGTTGGTCATACAAGACGAAACGAAATGTACAGGCTTTCATGCAGATTGATACCCCGTCATATAGCAGTGAAAAGTTGTCCAGTAAAATTGACAGTTCTTCAATATTTTTCGAAATTGATTCAATGGGACAGTCCCTGAACGTTCAAGGTGAGTGTAATGAGACCGACGTTCAGAACTGAACTAGGGGATTGGAGGCACCTCAGGGACCATCATGATTATGAAATAGCCTAGTGTCTCTCTTCATCTAAAATGAATGGTAAGATATATTAATATCTTTATTCTTTACACAATATAGTCATCATATGGGCCTATTTGTATTAATTCTCTTCCAATGATGATAACTTTTGGTCTTCCTTTTCCTGAAACTTTCGTCTTCTTTCCATTTTCTTGGCATTTACATTCATTTTATTCCTTTGAAATTTGGTATCAAGTCTAGATCTGTCATTACAATAAACAACACCTTCAATTGCCTTTTTTATGTTTATAAAATCGGGTATGTGAACAAAGCGAATCATAAATCCCTGAACAAAAAAATCGGTAAATCTCTCGGATTTGTTATTTGGTGCCTTGAAAACAACGTTTGTCATACTAATATTCATCTGAAAATCAACAGCATCAATGGTTCCACTGACTGATGTTTCATTTCTGAGTTCGACAGTTGTGCGTTTTCTCTCCAAAGCTTTTAGTAAACATAAAAGGGTGTTTTTGAAAATAAACTTCTCTCTCTGACTGGTAGCCATAATAATTATAAAATAGGCTAGGCCTGTAGTATAATACCGGGAAAATGAACAGCTGCAACTTTTACCAGATTTAACAAATTCATTTCCTCAAATGTGACATGATTTATGGAGCACAGCTAATTTGGGTTATTTAGTCCCTGAAAGTTACGCTATGTAATAGTTCACAGAACGCTAGAAGTGAAGAAAGACTATTCGATAGCTGAACAAGATCGGAGACGGTCTAGCACATTTACAATCTGGAGGCAGACCACCATTAAATTTCACCATCTTTCACCACAATAACGTTTGTGTGCCCATTTTTTTTGATTAATTGGTCTAGAATAACGAAGGGGGTTCGAATTAACATTTTCTGCCAGGTTCTGGTAAATATTAATGATTTTGAGGCGGAGGGATAACGGCGGTAGGCCTTCTGGTATGCTAGCAATAATGTGTACGGTATTAGGCCTAACATTAACAATGCCAATGGTAACTTTAACTTTAGTTCGGCTCTGAACGTCGGTCTCATTACACTGTTCAGGGTGAGTGTAATGAGACCGACGTTCAGAGCTGAACTACATAATACATGTACTTTAACTTAAAACTAGTTTTATTAAAGTATGCTTTTTCAAGTTTGTGTGTACCGTATTTCAAAATTTTGGTGGTCAACCTGATACAAATTTTGGTGCAAAGACATGACCATTGTTCCTCTGTCGGTAGTGAAAAGTATTCGGCCAAACGAAAATTTGGGTAAACGTTGGAGGTCGGCAAAGGGGCCCGAATTAACATTAGTCAATGGGGAAATTAATGATGGTCTGTATCCATCTCTCAAACAGAGTTCTCCCCCCTTGCTGGACAACGAGACTTTCAACTTTCAACTTTTTTCTATTTGCATATTACGTCCATTAAGAACAGATACAAAACATCAACATACATTATTAACATATGTATGCAAAAGATACATTTGTCATGGAATACTATATAAATAATGAAAATATAATGAAATTATACTGGGATATATCTATGTACATGCACCATTGGGTGATACCAATGAAGACTTTGTCACTGCCACTGGGCAAACCTCGGCAGATTCCGAATCCGGTGTCACAGTTTCAGTTGGTCCCTGATGTGTGTTTACCGTTTAGCGCATGCGCAATTGTAGGAGTCAGCTCACACTGTTATAGACACAGTGTGCGTTGGCTCCCCGTGATAGGATCTCTACGATTTTCTTACGGCCAGATCGGTTTCTACTACTTATCTACCAATATATACATGTAGTATTACTGACAGCAGTCGAGGATGTCGAGTTTCTACTGTTAGTTTATTTCAGTAAAAAGGAGAAATACAAAATGACGATCTTTATAATACAGTAGGCTATAAAAATTGAATATTCCCTCCACATGTGGAAAGAGAAAACAACTGCCACTTATAATAAAATGTAGAGTATGCAATGCATTGTGCATGCATTTGAATCCAAATTTACAAGGAGTATTTATTACCACATTCTTTTCTTTGTATGGAATTGGGTGATTCATGTTCAAGAACATAATATGGAGGGGGATCCTCGCCAAAACTCTCAATTTGTGAAAATACATATGTCGTTTTGTGAAAGTACATTTGTTAATTTGTCAAAATACAAAATACATTTGTCGATTTGTGAAAGTACATTTGTTAATTTGTCAAAATGCAAAATACATTTGTCGATTTGTGAAAATGCATTTGTTGATTTGTCATACAACAAAAATACATTTTTCCATGTGTGAAAATACACCTGTCGAACCTACAAAGCACAAATTTTGAAATAACACAGCTTAACTTTATAGTTTCCACATATGTAATTTCAACATTTGTATTTTCAAGACATGTAATTTCAACATTTGTAGTTTCAACATTTGTAGTTTCAACAGTTGTATTAACGACACTTGCATTATCGAGCCTTGCATTAGCAAGCCATGCATTAGCGAACTATGACCATATTTGGGTTGATGACGTTGATCATTATGGAGGGGGATCCTTGCCAACGATGCTGCAAGGCCTGGATGCCGGTCAGGAAGAATTTCTTTTATTTTTTATCCCCTCCGTCATCTTAATTAAGAAAATGAGGGCTGACAAGTTACATTTGTGTTAGGGTTAGTCCTTTCAGTGGCATATACTCTTTCAATTAACATTAGGTGGCACTAGAGTAGGAGCCCAGAGGGTCGAACCTAGACGAACGAGGTACCAATATCTGACCATATATATAGGCATCTACATACTAACCTGGGATGCACAGAAGTGGGCGTCTGTCGGGCCCAGTCCATGGGTGTGACCCTGGTGACCCCTATAATGACCCCAAAAATGGGTTAAACTCATACATTCGAGGTACCGGTCAAAACCAATCTTAAATGAAAGAATACACTCTACTGAGTACGAAATTGCCCATAACAGACGATTTTGGCCTTGGGACTGCCCAAACTGACACCCCAAATATGACCCCCCATCCTCCCTGGGCGGCTTAAAAAAAAGGGTTATATTCATACATTCGAGTTATTAGTAGACACTAATGTTAATTGAAAGAGTATATGCCGCTGATTACGGAATTGTCCATAACAGACGATTTGGCCCATGGAATGGCCCAAATTGGCGCCCTAAGACGATGGGGCCATAAATTCGCGGTACCGGTCAAAACCAACTCTAAATGAAAGAGTACATCTCACTAGGTACGAAGTTGCCCATAACAGACGCTTATGGCCCTTGGACGGCCAAATTGACACCCTAAATATGGACCGCAGAGCCGAAGGGTCAAAAATAGGTTATACTCATATATTCGAAGTATCAGTCAAACCAATTTTAAATGGAAGAGTACATCTCACTGAGTTTGAAATTGTCCATAACAGTTGGTTTCGGCCCTGGGGGCCAAGCTGACACCATAATATCGACCCCGAGGCTCGAGAAAAATTTATATTCACACATTCGAGGTATCAGTTCAATTTAATTTTAAATAAAAGTGTGCATCTCGCTGATAACGAAATGACCCATAAAAGATGATGGTTCAAACTGACAAAATGCATAAAATGGTATTGTGAGGCGAGATTGAAGCAGACTTTTGACACCAAGAAAGTACAATCATGGACAGGTGCAGAAGAGTGGGACGTTAACCCCCATTTCATTTCATTTCATTTCATTTCATAAGAACTGCACCTGTAGTGTTAATATTGTTTTCATACCAGACCATCTTGTGTGTGATTAACCCATCAGGAATCACCAGAAATGGACAAAACTGGCTATAGGGCAGCTATCAAATACCTACCACTGAAAGGATAACCCTAGTACAAAAGTAACTTGTCAGTCCTCATTTTCTTAGTTAAGATGACGCCATTTCAGCTATGTGAAATTTTTTAGGGGGAGGGGATAAAAAATAAAAAATATTCTTCCTGGCCGGCATCCAGGCCTTGCAGCATCGTTGGCAAGGATCCCCCTCCATAATGATCAACGTCATCAACCCAAATATGGTCATAGTTCGCTAATGCATGGCTTGCTAATGCAAGGCTCGATAATGCAAGTGTCGTTAATACAACTGTTGAAACTACAAATGTTGAAACTACAAATGTTGAAATTACATATCTTGAAAATACAAATGTTGAAACTATAAAGTTAAGCTGTGTTATTTCAAAATTTGTGCTTTGTAGGTTCGACAGGTGTATTTTCACACATGAAAAAATGTATTTTTGTTGTACGACAAATCAACAAATGCATTTTCACAAATCGACAAATGTATTTTGCATTTTGACAAATTAACAAATGCACTTTCACAAATCGACAAATGTATTTTGTATTTTGACAAATTAACAAATGTACTTTCACAAATCGACAAATGTATTTTCACAAATTGAGAGTTTTGGCGAGGATCCCCCTCCATAAAGAAATAGTTACATAGTTACTGTAATAGCGGATGATATCGTATAGTAGATCCCATGGTTTGCATGGTAAAGTATTTGTATTTGAGAAATAAAACACATAGGCAACTTGTAAAACTTTTATTATATATACAAAATTAAAATAATGATTCGGATAAATCCCAATCATATAGGCCAATATTCCATTTAAAAAACAGTTAATTAAAACATAGTTAAAACATCGAAAAATGATTTATAAGTGTTTAACAAAAAAAGAATCTACAAATAACCACTGGAGTGGGAAATAGCGTGATCAGTAGAGCTCCATAAGCCGCAATCTGGTTTGAAGCCACGAGAATATCAAAGGCCTTAATCTGCCTTTGTAGGTGATTTAATTGACAATTTCAAGCCAATCATCAATGTGTATGGTTTCCAGTTCCACTGATTGTACGCGTATAACGACTAATCACTAAAAACAACGGCAACAAATCACGAACTATGGAACAGTCAATCTCAAGCCAATTAATTAAATGAAATCCGTTGATCGTACGTGTGGGCTAACTTCTGATCACTAAAAAAACCCAGCTAATCACGATAACAAGTATGTTTATTAATGACAAAACTCTAACTAAGAACATGACAATTTTTCCTGAAGTGATCAGTTATTTCAGTTATGAGGAACCATCTCACAATGGCGGAAGTGGATAAAGCTGTACATAAACTTCAGTCTCGGACATGCGCAAGTGCCCAGGAGCAAACCCACACCAACGACCAACTGGAACTGTGACACCGGTACGGTTTGGGTGTGTGTGTGAAATAACTTTATTTAACGTCCGCTTCCACCGAGGTGATATCGCAGAAAATAACATATTTTTTATATAAGGTGAAAATATTTACATGGTGAATATTCGCTTCGGTGAAACAAACTGGATATAGTTAGTAATACGTTGGTAAAGTCGTCCACACGACATAGTTTACTTACGGGATATGGGTTTTCTTAATTCTTTTGTGCCGAGTTCTGCGTGATATCGTGATCATCCACACACGTTGGTGGAGTCGTCCACACAACGTATTAATTTCGGGATAAAATAATACGTTGGTAAAAAGTCATCCACACGACGTAGTTTACTTTCGGGGTATTCTTAAAGTGCCAATCCCGATAACTTTTTGGGGAATAAAACTGCTTAATTTTGTGTTAAAATCCCTTAAAATCCATAACCTAAGGCCCACCTACTAACCCGATATTTGTGATACGCTTGTAAATAACTTAAACCTGACAGTCTTCATCTGGAAATGGGGAACGTTTTATTATACAGTATCTGGATAAAACCAGACTTTTTTCTATAAAACTAATATGTAGGTGAAATTTACCTTTTGTTATCAAGTACAGGGCATGGGTCATTCACTGTATAGACCTCTCAAGAAACATTAATCGATTATCAGGTCACCCAATGAAAAAATTGACCCGAAATCTTAAAAGGGTTACGTGGTCGGATAAGCAGTGTTGACGTTCACGTCCAAACGACTCAATATTTTGAGCTGAAATTTTGAGACAAGATAAATGCACCATGCCACTATATTTTGGTCCATAAATTTCATAAATACTCGGACTTTAATTTTTGAGACTCTGTTCTTATCGGGATTGTCCCTTTAATTATAGTTTCTGGCTTCTGCCGTTCGTGAATAAACAACAAAGTAAATCATTTTATTCAATATATAACAATTTCATAAATGTAACAAATTCAATAAATAATCATTAATTCATTAATATAATAACGAATACTGGCCCATTAAGAATTAAATTTCTCCAGTCAAACTAATCCAATAACTTGACTGGCACCCTCCCCACCCGATAGCCTGCCTTTTTGTAACTGCCCTTCACTAGATGAATATTAAAGTCTGTAAACAAAGGCGACACTTACACCGTTTTCATGGTCAGATAATACGTACTAAACCAACATTTACAAAAGGTCTCTTGTTCTTCCAGATAAAAGAAGAAAAAAAAATAACCAAGTCTGGTTCGTCGAGTCTACGAGGGCTTTGTTGATCATGTGACTAATGTAACATGCGCATTAATGACGGTGACATTGGGCGAGGTTTTATGCGTCATCGCAAGAAAAGTGAACAATTTTAGCATAGTCGGTCATTTCACAAAAGATAAAAACCTCTCAAAATGAGTGAAGAAACGCCAGTGTATGAAAATGAACAAGCTAATGGAAGTAGCGACAATCCAAAACAAGACTTTGAATTGTACATAAAGGTTAGTAATCCGACTACAACGGTATATACACAGGTTCAGGGGTGTATACGAATAATATGGAATATTTTATATGGAGAGTGATGGCGGAACACCCTTCAAGTCAACAAGTTTTCATTTCCGTAGTGTAGATATCGAGGCACAGCGGTAATGCGCAAAGATTTGCTGTATATCCGCTGTATTATATGTGTTAAAATATGTTTTTAGACTTAAAATGAATCCAAAACAGTGGTTTGAAGGGTGAGGATTTTTGAAAGAGACGAAGGAGTGGGGAGGCGGGGGGATAAATTTATAATATTTAAGCCTACCCCTACTGGTTTCAGTTGAAGAATTTAATATACCATACAACAGAGAAAAACGAATCAACAAGATGTTGTCTCCTCTACTTGCTTAAAATGAATTCACCACGTTTGATTACATCAACATCAATCAATACATGTCATTTCGGATTTACATTTCAGACTAAAAAAAATGTGTCCTCATTGGGCAGGTGACATATTTCGGACTAGGGGAGAGGGGTGGATATTAGAAATAATTGAAAGGCCAATTCAAAACACAAGATAATATCAACAAATGGCAACGATTAAAGCATAACAATTAATTCAAGTATCTGCAAAGAAACCTTATGGTTCTTTATTGGATGAGAAAAATTGTAAGTTGTGAATCATCGGTAGTGGAGGCTGTGTGTTGGTAGCAATTATTTTGTTTCACGTAAACCACATTTCAGCTGTCACAATTATAAAGTTTGTTTAATGTTTGATAAAAGAAAAACAAAACAAAATAGAACAAGTAGTATTAATCTTTTACCGGTATTATAAAAGACAACTATCTACCTCACGTAAAAATTAAACAGCTGTTACTAATAATATAGCACACAAATTTTCAAGTCTTTAAATTATCTAGTAAATCTGAACTGAGCACCAAATGTCGTCTTTGTTGAGTCTGAAATGATGTAGGGCTAAACTGTCATGATGATACAATGTACCGCTAGGAATTAGGATGTAGGCTACTAAATACCAACACGGGGGTTGGGTGGCCGAATGGTTAGCGCGTGCACTGTGTCATACGGCCTGCCATTGAGTCAACTGGTGTGGTTTCGAATCCCTGGTTGTATGTGATAAGGAGCGGGCTCGCTGTCCATGAACCTTGCGGGTTTTCTCCGGGTACTCTGGTTCCTCCCACTGCTAAATTCCCCTACGTGCAAGCGAATTATTGAAATAAAATTAAACCATATGTTAGTCCCAAAATGACCTAGTTTGTGTCAAGTGGATGTTAAACCCCATCTGTCTCTCTCTGAAATACCAACACATTTGCCTAACTGCATATTTGCCAGATTACCATATCATTTCATTTAGGTCTTGCATCATTTTAAACTCATAAAGATGACGTTTTGGATTTGGGTAGATGAAATTTTAGACTCTGGCAGAAGACACATCGTAATGTTGTTGTATAATGCATGGAATTTCTCAGCCAACCTCCCAGTTAGCGAGCCAGCATCTTACTCACTCCTCTTATGATTGAGTTAAAAAATCTGCATCACTGGAGATGAGAACACAACTTATCAATCAGTGTTTCCGCTAGCTTCAAAATTTCGAGGTTTAAATACAGGACCACTCAGAATTTTACCAGTCTGATGAAAACAAAATTTTACTGCTGATCAATCTTGTACCTGTATATGAATTCAAATAAACCATTCATTGAAATGTATTGTGAAAATAAGCCAGATGAATCTGGTCATGGATTGTAATATGGTATTGTGCATCTCAAAAATCGCACATCATTGACTCTCTGTATGAATTCCAAGTGAATATTAAAATAATTGGATCATACATTTCGTGGTTTCACAGACCAGTTGTTAGATAAATCTTCCTTGAATATAATCCACTGATAGAACACCAAATATGCAGAATACCATTGGCATGTGACATCGTTGGAATTAGGTCAATGAATTGTTAATGTTTGATTTTTTGCTTTATACGCATGGTGACAAAAGCTTTATTTTATAGATGTTGTCATTATTATTGAAGGCTATACTATGATGACATTTTAAAGCAGTTTCAATTTTGTTTGTCATTGTGTTGTTTGTCTATCATTGTTGAATTAATAAAAACTACGGTATTGTGATAAACGATTAGGCAGAGACTTATATTAAGTTTTGACGACGTAAACGCATCTTTTCTTCTAGTGGTAAACTACTCAGGGGAGCTATGAAAGATATAACTATAGCAATATTTCTTTTGCACATGATACATGTGTCACAACCTCCATCTTCAAGGCGAAAGAAACCGTTGTACCCAAGTTGCTTACCATACTGTAAATAACACTACTTTTCGACATCTATGGCCAGCAGTTAGCACAAAGATAAAGTAACAGTGATTTTGTTGACGTTTATGAAATTCCGTTATTAACATTAACATTGTCAGTTATCATTTATGTTTAATAAAAAATTGTGAATATTGCTGCATTCCTACTGTAGTGTATTTCCACGCCTTTTGTGGCTATTATAATTATAGATAGCACTTGGCGCAATGACATGTAATCCCTTTAATTTCAAAATTTCATTACAGGCTTCTGCCATAGACAAGGAAACCAGAGGATCTTGTCCAATATGTCATCAATGGTTTATGATGTCCTACCTAATGGCTGAAAATCAAGAGGGCGTCAATTTCAAAGTCTTCACAGTCCAAGCAGACTGTCCACCCAAAAACTTTTTGGAAGAAGGTTGGAGCAAAAAATTCCCTGTTGTAAAAGCAAGGTCATGTATCACAAAAACTGGACAGGATATTAGTGGTATGATGTATGACACATTTGAAGAATTAGAAGTTTTCTTTGAAAGCATTAACAAAGACTGCCCAGAATTAAAGAGACGTAATGCACCAAATGTTGCAGCTATGAAGTGTGTTGAAGATCTTTATAAGGTAGGCCAGTCGTTAGTCAGAATCCTATGGGTAGGACAGAAACGCTTCATAACAGTTTGGGCATATAATAGATTTGTAAGCTTATTGATCTAAAATTACTTGCGTGGATGAAATGAAAAAAAAAAAATACATTGAGGTGTGATGTTCTCTAACAGTGTTTCGCAGATAATTTGATTGTGTTCAACTTTCAGAGTTAATTCTTAAACATTGTGAACACAAAAATATGTATTACTAATTTTTATACAGCAGAAATATACATGTAAATAATGCCAACTAAATTGAGAGTTCCGGTAAACTAATAAGTGATTATCATTCAGTGTCAGACGTGTCAATTGTCATGGCGGTCAATTATTTGACTAGATCAATGCATAATGTATTTTCAAGAAGGTTTGCACTTCATTGAGAAAAAACAAGTTTGCTAGGGTAAATGCATAGCATCCAATTGTACCCAATTGATTGATAACTGACTCAGTCACGTGCACAAGACTGTAGTGTGTGTGCACAGTGTGAAAATCAAACCTTTGTGTAAATTAGTGACAAGAAGAATATTTTATTGTCTCGGTTAAAAAAGAATCGCCACACAGGCAAAATTTGGCCAACTTGAATATTTTATCTCCAAAATATATTTTTATCGCAATTGACATAAATGAAAATGGCAATTGACATCGTGAGCACTGTAAGATACATGTACATGTACCATCATAGTTAATATACTGGCAATTAAAATTGTAATAATAAACAACATACATTGTAGACCAACAAGTCTTCATGGCTATAGATAGATCTGTGTTTGAAACACTACAGCTCATTAAATTTTGTTTTTAAGTTTGGCACTGGATTTAATAATATTGACTAGAAAGTGTCAAGTTTATGCTTTGGTTTTTTATACGCCTACATGTACATGTATGGAAATGTGGTCGTATATTGTTGTCTGTCCGTCGTTTCTTGTAAAGGCTTTACAGACTAAGGTCAATATCCCATTGACTTTAAATTAATACAGTGTTTAAGATCATGAGAGGAAGAAGCGTATTCATTGTCAGCGACATCCGATAATTAATTCTAGAGTTATGATCCTTGATCACTTTGAAAAATCTTGTGAACCCCCTGTCAGGCTAAAGTTAATATCTGATTGACTTTATTTAAAAATTTATACACAGTGTTTAGGTCATGAGACGAAGAAGCCTAATGATTTTCAGAGATATCCGATAATTACTGTCAGAGTTATGGTCCTTGATCACTTCAAAACATGTTAAGGACGCTCTAGAAGCCTAAGTTTATATCCGATTGACTTTGTATTTATACACAGTGTTTAAGTAAGGTCATGAGATGAAGAATTAAATTGATTTTCAGCGATTTCTGGTAATTACTGCCAGAGTTATGGACCTTGATCACTTTGAAATATCTTCTAACCATTTCTGATAATTATTTAATGGCTTATTACTCGTATTACTGACAAAAGATAAAATATGCGACAACCCTTGTTGACTGCCCGGGCGACTTAGCTGTTGTGTTGGCGTATGTTTCATTGCCTGGCATGTGAAGCATTGAGGTCATGAAGACAAAACATACCAAATTCCACCATTCCACAATATTACAACCTTTTTTTTTATCAAAAACCTTGTGAACATAGGTAATAAATTAATGGATTTTTTTCAAATCTGGTGTAAATAAAGCATTAATGTAATGAGAGGTCTGAGAGGACAAATCCAACTAATGTTTCCAGGAGTTACCTTCTCTTTTGATTAAGTGTTCAGATTTATTGAAGGCATCCTTTAAGTTATATCAAAATGGTGTTATCCTTTGCAGACATTTAATCACTATTTACAAGGAAAAGCAGATACCGCAATGCTAACAGAATTGAAGAAACTTGATGAATTTCTAGCTTCACATGAAACCAAGTTTCTGGTTGATGATGTCCTTTCTTTTTCTGATTGTCACCTGTTACCAAGGTTACAGCATCTGAGAGTAGCTGGAAAGGTGAGTTTTTGTTGACTGATTGTGAATATGACTAGTAAATTTTTCCCCATCATAAACAATTTCTTGTCAAGACTACATTTATCATTCATAATACAGATTTATTTCGTCGCCCTACTTTTACAAGACGTTGCGTTGTGATTATGGAATTTTCCACACAATTCATTACATAACATAAACACAAAAGCAAAGGAGACAATGACCCAAGGGATGTCATTAGAAGCCAACAACCTCCAATTTTTGCTGTTAAATAAATCCAATTTCCAGCTACTTTTCAGCTAAAAAAGATTATTAATTTAATATTCATAAAATAATTTGGAGCACCAGTAATATTAATTTAATTCCTAAGCCAAGATGTGATTGTCTACCGAGCATCGACACTCCGAAAGTACGTCAGATGGCACAGTTACACATGTACTGGACTAAACACGTATTTTCTTTCATTTCATAATGTCAACAGTTTGATTTAAATTGTATAGTATAGATTGTATATCTGTAACCATTTCCCATAGTAACCCATAGACTCCACATTCCCAACTGGCTCCCAATATTTTCATCCTTTTCGATTCACTGGACAACAGAATATCTTGTGGGCTCTTGTCATACAAAAATGTATCCATCCTATGCAAACACAATGTTGTCAGATAATACACACCGATATAATTTTTTCCCCTTTAACAAACTACTTCACAGCTAAAATGGCACTTCCCATAAGCTTGCATTGCTTTTTAAATGTCCAACTAGGATGTTTCGTAGGGTTAGGGCAAATAAAAATTAACATATATGTATATTGTTTATAAAGCATTAAGTGATAGGACTAACATTGAAAAAACACAGACACAACTTTATGGATAACAATCACTAGCAAATATGTGACAACTCTTGTTGACCGCCCGGACGGTTTAGCTGTTTCTTTGCCTGGCAATCATCGTTGAACATTATAAACAACTATCGTGAGCCATTGAAGCTACAGCTCTGAAATATTTCATCTGTGTGTATAATTGTTTTGTTTTGTTTTTAAATTTTACAGGCATACAAAGAATTTGAGATTCCAAAAGAGTTCAGTCATATTTGGAGATATCTTGCTGATGCTTATGAAATTCCAGCATTTAAATCGACCCTGCCATCTGATCAAGACATTGTCTTTGCATATGAAAAGAAGGCAACAAAAGGGCCATCTGGCAAGGTACCAAAACCAACATTAGAGAAATTTAGCTACACCACAACTGTGCCGAAGGAATATCTTGACAATGAAACAAATCGCAATGGAAATGATTCAGATATGGAATCACAGTGATGTGTTATTCGTTAACATGGTGAAATTTTAAAATATATATTACTCTAAAAGATAATTGGGGAAAAAACATTTTGGATTTGATCAAATCCTGATGAAATGTGATTATAACAAAATTAAATTGCTGGATGTTATGGTTTTAAATATAGCATTGCCAAATACATGTTATGGTTAAACTTGTATCTAAATAGTTTTATTTGAGCTATTGTAAAAAAAACCGATAACAGTACCTGAAGTGTACTGCAAGAGTTTAGCTTGAAGTAGTTTATTTTTATACGATTGTGTCATGTTAACAAGTATCTATATTATAGAATAGGATTTACTGGAAGTATATAAACCTTTGTGAAATAAACGCAATATAAGCTTTTAGTATGATGAATTACTACGATTATAGTAATATATATTTATATCCAAAAACATTACTCTTCTATGTATAACAATATAATATAATTTATGAGAAAGAACAAGAATTCGAAAATTGGCTTCCTATTCAGGGCATAGGCTCCCTAATTTAAGATATGGCATTCATTATAAAATCCCTTATAAAAAAAAAATAAAGTAGCAAAAGAGAAATCAAAACCTGGTTTTAGTCCTGGTCGACTTTTATTGTTTACATAGGGGTTTTGTGCTTGTAAAAATTTTAGCTATTTTCATTTAAAAAAGATTTAAATGTTCTAGTTTGGCTTTTTCTGAATTTTTCAAAAATTCTTACTAGCTTTGTTGACACTTTGCCATAAGCATTCTTTTCTCTAAACCATTCCAGGCCGCAATAAAATATTTAAAATTTCTCCTTTTTCCATTGCAATGCAATATCAGTTCTCGGAAAATGTGAAATGTTTCATGCAAAAGTTAATTATTTTATCCCATATGCATGTAGTTTTCTTTTTAGCTACTTAATGCCCTTCTTAATGAAGTTAACAGCTTTGTCAAGTTATTCAAGGATGTCAAAGCACTATAAGATAAGAAAGCAAATAGTCATGCTGTTAATAAATACCTTGTAATACTCGGAAATTCACTGGAAAATAGGTATAGGTAAATGCATGTGTTGAAGACCATTCTCAGAACCAATATTGTTGACACCGTGGAAATTTACAGGTTTTGTATGATAGATGGTAACATCACAAAGAACTAGAAGCTGATCCAAATTTAATTAATTCTGATAATTACTTACATGTAATGGCTTGTTGCTCTTGATTTAAAGTGTCTTGTATAAATAAATACAGTTGGGCCAATTTTATCCGATTTGGCCGAAGATCAAAATTCAGTCTTGGCTCGATTAGAAATAAACTGCATGAGCTGGTTAATAATTGATTCAAAGGCACATTTCAAACTTTTGTTTGTATGTGCGAGTAGATAACTTCCATATTGGTGCAAACAGATAACTTTGAAAAATATCCTAAATTTTCCTGGAAAGTGTCCTACGACAGACAGCAAGTTTCAAATTTTCCCGGAAAATTTTATTGTTGCTTCAAATAGGCTGATTTGTGTCAAAATGATAGGGGAAAGTTTACTAAATATGTTTCAACTCTCCCCAACTACTCAGAAAGCTCAGCTGATGTGGGCATGTTTTGTTGCCTGGCTACCTGCCCTTTCAGATTTGATGTGAAACATTCAGGTTATGAAAGGATGAACCAAATTTCAGCATTCAGTTCTGGCATCCACAATCTAGGATTTTTTTGTTCCATAGTTATACATGTATGTATTACATATCCTGAAAAGCTTGTGAAGAAAATGGATTTCTTGAAGGCATAAAGGATCCATATCTATTTTTGGTCAACATCCAAGTCTATCTTTGGGATATCCTGCTGTCTATGGGTATAATTTTTTTCTAGACATAGTTGCTGTGTGGTCATAATTGGGTCATTGAAAGTTTATTATACTAGCTCTATAATAATTGACTGTGTAGTCTATCATCAGTGTCCACACTGGGCGATATTGCAAATCTTCAACTTACTCCCTGGATTTTTATACTCCCACATTAATACTTGAACTCACTCGTTACCAAAGTATATTACCCCACTCACAATAAGTCTTACAGAATTGAATTCTTGACAGATTTTTAGTATCAGGAAGAGGTCATATTGGTGTAAATATATGAACTAAGTACTGTGTAGTTCAATAGTGATTTCATTGTAAATCAAAAGAATAAATCCTTAATGGGATCTTACTGGAGTTCTCATGGACTGGAATAGGACACACCTTTGAGGGACAAATTTAAACATTTTCTGTAAAATAGTAACTTTATGATACAGGATGCAGTCTTTTTAATGCTTTGATCAGTTTGTCTAAATTTGAAATTTCAGTTCTGCAAATATGTGACCTCAACTTATTCATAAAAAAAACCCCAAAATTTCATTGTATGCAGCTTATCCCATCCCTAATTTACATTTAAATAACACATAGGTAAAACCAACCCAACACTTCCATCTAATTCCATGTTATAGCTCCTGTATGTCTTTTGAATAAAGTTTGCTTTAGGTTGTCATCACATGGTTAAAGATTAATTTCTTATGTCCGAATTTTAAATTTGGGTTCAACATTGCAAGGAATGCCTTTTGTGAATGACAATGCAAGGAGTACCGTATAAAATACAAGAGTACTGTAGTTTGATTTTTTATATGACCATAATAATTGAGAAATTAATTTTATTGTACTCTGTTATTGTTTCATATTCTACATGTATTCATTAAATATACACATTAATTATTCCTGTGTTTGAACTTTTTTTTTTGTCTTGTGGACCCACATTAATGTGGAAAAATAAAGTACTACAGAACATGGGTGGGTGGATGGAGGACCATGTGATCTTTCAGTATCATCTGGTACTAGGAGGTTAACTTTATACAGTATTTAAGGTCTTGGGTGGAGATGAAGAAATGGGTTTTTTTCTCAGGGCGCCTTATTTTTCGGGTGGGGGGTGGGGTGGGGTGGGGAGAATGTACCCCTGCATCCCTTCTAGATACGGGTGCAGGAGGTACATTGCGATAAGCAATTTGATTTGTTGAGACTTTGGATCCACAGGCACTTGAAGGGATTAAGAGTGTGTCCGCAAGAAGACAAGGCGAAAAGTGCTAAGAAGGGGGTGGGGGGGTCAAAAGTGGTTACAACCTGATGTTGCTTTAAAGGACTGTACTGTCATTAAACTCACTTTATGGGTAAAATTTTGGTTTTTATGTGTATTTATCCCCTTTTTATGAACAGATTGCAATAGCAACCTTCAAATTTTGACCCTGTCTGATTTTTAAAGCGGGAAGTCAACTTCAACCCCACCACTAATCGGATAATTACTTTAGCCTCTATATAGACGAGCGGACAGTCCACAACGATATACCACAGAAAATAAACTAAGGCTCATCAATTATATAAATCTTTTCAATGTCAAAATTTATTACTACAAAATATTTATTGCTCTCACATCTTAGTAGTGCATTGGCCAAGAAACTGGAAGAAATGGGATCCACCATATATTGTCATAATATTAAAATGAAGAAATTACCTATTTAAACAAAGGTTTCCAGACAACAAAACATAGGTCACAATAAGATAAGCTATAGATCTAGGTTCCTGTGTGTCCACAAGAATGTTAAGTTTGATCAATGGTAACAAGAAGAATAAACATCCTGCATCCTTATTATTGACAATCTATAAGTAAGTGCAGGAAGACAACACTGTACGCATACAGCACAGACAGGACAAACTACACAGACATTACAAGCAATAAACAACATATACAATGATGAGAATGGATCCGGAGGCCGAGCATGTAAAAACATAGGCTTCACTTAGGTCCTAATATGAACAACAAGCAATGATTTACCAATCTGTTCCACAGATGAATACGAAGGTGTTCTAATAGTGGCCTTGCGAATATGCACTGCTGATCAATGTGATGATTTACAGTAAATCTTGGGGGGTATGGCACAATACTGAACTTCGGGGGCCATGTTCGATTGAACGTCCCGGAATCGTCTTCTCTCAAATTGAGTGAAAATGGGGATTTCGGCGGCAACGCATAATAAAATATATCAACCACTTTGTGACAGTTGAGATATATTCGTTGTGTTTAATTACATCACAGTTCTACTCGCCTCAACTCCATTGTTGGGACTGACAGAGCTGTGAGTGTGACATTACTGAATTCAGCTTCACTGGATTGTGCACAAATTCTGCCATTTTGGACTGACAATCCTGCACTAGGAGTTTTAACAGCATAATACTAGTTTACAAAAGTTTATACCCAATAGTATCAGTCATGCCAATTTTGCCACCTGGTTATATTTGACATAAATTGAGTTTAATTACTATCTACCCTCATCAATTTAATTATATTTTTTCTTGAAATTTTGATGTCTTAAGTATGTGCAAATTTGAAACAAATGTTTAAACAGTATACTAATGCTGACATTTCTTATCTGCAAAAACCACAGCTAGTATGATTGGTTTGTGTAGAACGTTTCATAAAGATATCTTCAATTCCTGATTATAAATGCCAGTCAGATATTTCAAAGTAATCAATGACTATGACAAGTTTGACAACCAAAAATCATGAAATTTAACAAAACCAGTGCGAATGAATTTCGGGTAAATCTATTATTAACTGTATGCCTATACAGATACGGATGACAAAAGAACTAACAAATTTCAATGCAGGCGTAAAGAAAAAAAAAACTAGTTACAAATATGAATATCTTCAGTGGTTCCGCAAAAATCAATATACTAATTATTAATGCCAGATAGACAGAATTGACGACCTGGCTGCGACATATTGGTCTTATTTCTTTCAGAATGTGTTAAGAAAAATTGCTATAATATAATAATCAGTGCTGAATAAGAAGTCAAATAAATTGCTTAAGCCACTGAATACGACCGGGATACAACGATAATAATAAGGTATTTGAGTGGCTGGCTTGATGAGCTGACAAATAAAACACGTTCAATTTTACAATCAATTTAATCTGATTAAAATATAAAAATTCAAAATAAATATTAGTATGTAATTTAAAACCTCTGCTAAATAAATATCAACAAAGATTGTCAGCAAACAGAACGTAAAGGCTCTTTCATTTGGGATACGAATATAAATATAAGATTGATATGGGTTACAAATCCTTTAAGTAATCTGAAATCCCCAGAATTCTCTTCTGTATCATCAATGCATATCATTGGATGATAACTTCTGAGTCAATAACGATTAACAAAATACGCCCACTGTTCTTAAGATGCCTCCAATAACCAATTTCAAGTTGTCAAATAACGTCATCGGTGAATAGTGGTGACTATTAGAGGCACAGTGGAATCTTATTAAAGCTACAGTGTATGTGACACTTTTATTCGTGGCTGATTAATTGTTGACAGCTAACAAAGTATTTTAAATACCTACCTTACCCATTCAGATTTATCAAGTGGTTTTTATAATAAAATTGAGTTAAAAGTCATGTCGACAGATTATTTCATTTTTAAGTACAAAGTTATCTGGTACAATTTTCCAGTTTTCGTCTTAAAATTCCACTTTTCAAGATTTAGCATGTGGAAACCAGGCCTTTAAGCGATTGAGAAACACATTAACACAACACAATTTTTATGGATAAGTATCATAATTATCACTATGAAGCACAATCTGAAAAACAATTATTTTTATTTATATTTTATCAAGTATGCTCTGTCATCCTGTTTTATTATGCAAAAGAAATATTGTTGGCTCTTTTATTTGTCTTTGTAAGGCACACCTGAGCACGTTTATGTGGCAGTTGTGCCCTATTGAATTAATAGCGTTCTTTTGTGTTTTAATTTCAGTGCTGTATATCAATTTCATGCAGATCAGACCATAGCTTTGGTTGACTTGTTATGACAAGGCTCTACTAGTGAAACAAGGGCCATACCCCTTGGAAGTAACAGAAATTCAATAGGATTCTTTGTCTCACTAATGCAAACAGCATGTCTAAATTCTAAAAAGATTGCATGATGAATGTAGTGTTCACAAGAGTGTTCACAAGAAATTCTGCATGCCACATTAAGGAAAGGACAATATACAATACCACCACATTTCCTACTATACTCCACCTATTTGTAGTGAAATACAAATTACACATATATAATTATCACTGAAGGACGGTAATACTATAAATAAATTGCAAGAAATTAATCATTAAAAAATTATGGATAAATGTTGAATCATCAAATGAATTATTACAAGAAGTCTAAGTATTAGTTAAGAAAAGCCAAGGATATGAATGTCTTAAAGCATTGTGTAACTCTTACAATAATTGTTTAAGTACATGTAGCTGATTAACCATTTTTTCTGAATCTCAGTTTATGGTAATTCCAGATAATTAAAAACAATGTTTTTCAATTATTAATATTTGTGTTGAATATGTCAGGCACAACTATCAATCACTGGGCACAACTATCAATCACTGTGTACTGTATTTACTAACCAGTGTATAGAAGTAGGTCAAAATTACATGTCAAGTTACCCACTCTCCTTTGATCCCTCCTTCCCCTATGTTTCCCCCACTATCTTCCATAATCAGAATATCATAATACATTTACGTACTGATTATAGAAATGACCTTTTTGAGTACTACTACTAGTTTGTCTGTGGATCCTCCTATAAATACATGCATATGAAATACATTGAAAAAATATATATAGTAAGCTCATCTCTATACTGTCCCTTTAAGGAACCCATAGTTACTGTGCCAGCCCATCCTTGTAAACAGTTTTCAATTACCCATAATGTAATTTATCAAATTGAAATTTAGTTAAATGGTCCTTGGAATAATATGTTCGAAACTTGTCCTTGTTTATCCTTCAAGTGCACATTCTTAGCTCCTTGGGAATGGAATTTCTTTAATAAAAAACAAAACATATGTTCCAACCATCTATATACTTATATATAAAATGCGACTAAAATCTCTTCATAGTGAGTTTTTGGAATAGAAGTTAAAGAAAATAGAATATTTTTAACAATATCACAAAAGATAGCTTATTAGAAAATTAAATGCCCACAGCTGCTAAGTCGTCAGAAAATCTACAGATGGTCTCACATTGTAATTCATTATAAGTAATTAGAGCATTTGCTACTAGACACTCATTATCAGAATTCGTTCTCCCCAGCATTTTCCATCCACAAAACTTATAAATTTCATGTACAAGATAGAACATCAAATTCAAAAAGAACACAAACATATATAAATTTGAAATCGATTGGGTGCAAACGTTTGTCCCTAATAGGTCCAAATAGTTTCATTCACCTCATGAACATAAGCAGGCATAAATTGCATGTCAATCAGATGAAAACTTGAGTTTCTGGGAAGTCCACAAAATCTGCAGAGCAATAACTTTTAAAGTGATATTCGCCTCACTAATATAAATAATACATATGAATTTCAAGAATATTGTGGATGACAGACGAACGTTGCAACAGCAAGTTACGGCCACATACAATTTGGGCATATAAAACAGATACACAACATAAATAACTGTATCTCCACATTCCACATGAGAAGTTGTTAATACAATGAGAAATGTCAATATTAATAAGACAGATTAGTGTAAATTACTGTTCGCCTGTAGGCCTAGCTAGCCATCATGTAAGGATGATTATATTCACTTGAAAGACTTGATGTTGTGACGATGTCACCATTCTTCCAGAGTGATGGCACTATAAGAGTAATGTTAAGTGCTGTTATAATAATATTTTTAAAAAACACAAAATACACAGAGTTGTCATATCAAATGACACACAGTCAGGAACACATTAACACATTATGAAGATTGGTATTAGTAGCGCCGATGGAACAGCATAAAGGTTTTCATGTCCTTCTCCATCTGAAAGGCATAAAGATACTCTTAGAACATGCTTGATAATTTAATTATTGCTATGGGGTCCCAAATCCACAAAAACAAATGAAGCTTAATTGGTTTATTAGAAATAACATATGCAATATATGCATGAAATACAATTGGAAGACATTGTGTACATTTCAAAAGTCCAAATTTTAAAAATGTAACAATGCTCAAATAAAACAAAGTTTGATTTTAAATGTTAGAAATGCAGCTTTTGACAAAATCGTGTAACTCTCAGTTGCAATTTTTAATTATAAACAAATTGATGTAACGGATAATTAGATATAAAGTTTTGTCGATTTTATGAAAATCTACACTAATGCTAGAAGTTTATGAAAGTTATGAAAAAGTATTCTTAGAAATATGAAGACATTAAATTGTAAATAATTCATTTTTACACCTTTTTTCATCTCTAAATCCAAATGGGAAAAACACGAAATCAAAATAAAAAGACACTGAGATTAATATTTTGAGAAACTGTAGTAATCTTTAACTCAATATCAGCCACAGTCTTTCGACATTGCAATCTTCGACATTGCAAACACAACTTGTTAGTCTAGTAGGCCTACAGTGAAACGATGGGCTTCTCATATCCAGTATTCAATAACAATTTTAAAATGCTTTTGAGCCATTTGTACTGAAGTGTGAACCATGCAAAACATATCCTACAGGGGAGAATACTACCAGTGTAGACAAGAATAACCAGATGCCAAAGACTATCCTGGACTCTTTGCATATTTCGCGAAACATAACTGATTAGGAATTATAGTAAAGATAGGTTGCCAGGCAACGAAACATACGCCCACAGCAGCTAAATCGTCCGGGCAGTCAACAAGGGTTGTCGCATATTTTTACTTTTTTCGGTAATGAAACATTTGTAATACATGTACTCTAAAAACTGATTAAGAGTAACAACTCATTATGTAATTATCAGAAAATCATTAGAATTTGATTGCTTTTTATAAAGTTTTACCCCACGCTAACAATTGAATTAGTATATATACATGAAACATTTAAAATCATGGATTTAGCTGTTCAGTTATAAGTTGTCTGCGATATCACTTATGTGGAAGCAGACGTTAAACACTAAGTAGTAGTAGTAGTAGTGTTCAGTTATCAAAATTCATTGAAAATCGATATACTTGTTCGTTTCAACACCTTAAACTCTGTGTATCAATCTGAAGTCAATCAGATGATAAGTTTGGCCTTTAAAGCGTCCACAAGATTTTTTGAAGTGATCAAGGGCCATAACTCTGGCACTATTTATCGGAAATCGCTGAAAATCAATAGGCTTCTTCGTCTCATGACCTTAAACACTGTGTATAAATTTAAAGCCAATCGGATATTTACTTTGGCCTCTATAGCGTCCACAAGATTTTTTGAAGTGATCAAGGGCCATAACTCTGGCACTAATTATCGGACATCGCTGAAAATCAATAGGCTTCTTCGTCTCATGACCTTAAACACTGTGTATAAATTTAAAGCCAATCGGATATTAACTTTGGCCTCTATAGCGTCCACAAGATTTTTTGAAGTGATCAAGGACCATAACTCTGGCACTAATTATCGGAAATCGCTGAAAATCAATAGGCTTCTTCGTCTCATGACCTTAAACACTGTGTATAAATTTAAAGCCAATCGGATATTAACTTTGGCCTCTATAGCGTCCACAAGATTTTTTGAAGTGATCAAGGGCCATAACTCTGGCACTAATTATCGGAAATCGATGAAAATCAATAGGCTTCTTCGTCTCATGACCTTAAACACTGTGTATAAATTTAAAGCCAATCGGATATTAACTTTGGCCTCTAGAGCGTCCACAAGATTTTTTGAAGTGATCAAGGGCCATAACTCTGGTAGTTATTATCGGAAATCGCTGAAAAACAATAGGCTTCTTCGTCTCATGACCTTAAACACTGTGTATAAATTTAAAGTCAATCGGATATTAACTTTAGCCTCTAGAGCGTCCACAAGCAATTGTGGACGCCGGACCGACGGACGGACGGACGGACGGACCGACGGACGGACGGACGGACGGGGGCGACGACAATATACGACCACATTTCAATGTGGGCGTATAAAAACAGAAACGATTGGATGTAAATCAGTTTATATACATTCGTTGTTAGTATTGCGAACCCATTTCTAAGTACAAAAGAATAGCTATTTAGCTCCTTTAACTTATTATTAGAAATCTTTAAATGTAAATGTAAAATTAAAATCAATAAATCGTCGACTTAGTTGAAATTCATGAAATTATACTTAGTACGATGGCCTCTACTACATTAACATCTGACTCTACCAGAACTAACGAACACTTGATCATATCTCTTGTTATGCATATTAAGCGATTTTCATGAATTTCAACTAAGTCGACGATTTATTGATTTTAATTTTACATTTAGGAATAATAATCCAGGAAGTTACAGTCCGATATGCACGGACATTTGGATATAAAAATATATTTTATGTTTCATCAAAACCGGATAAATATAACGACCTATAGAGGACGATGATTCTGTGAAAATTGGAGACTAAAGTGTTGGACCGACACACAGTGTTCGTAACCTTGGAGTCATGTTCGACTCATCATTAAATATGCAGTCTCATATTTTGTCAGAATGTAAAACCTATAATTTTAACCTATATAAGATTGGTAGAATTCGATCATACCTGAACATTGAAACCTGTAAAACGCTTGTAAATTCTCTTATAACCTCACATTTAGATTATTGTAACTCTCTATTAGTTGCTCTTCCTGCGACAACACTATACCCCTTAAAACTTATACAAAATCAATCATCAAGAATTGTGTCATAAACCATTAACGCGCCGATCACCTTACCCTATAACCCCAGTTTTGAAGCAGCTTCACTGGCTCCCTATTCCCTATAGGATTGATTTTAAAGTTCTCTGTCTCACTTATTTATCTTTAAATTGTCCAGGATCACCAGCCTATTTCCATAATATTTTATCAAAGTACGAACCCTCACGCCAACAAGGTTCAGTAAACCAACACCTCCACAACGATCCAAAATCCAAGTCTCTTTTTAGTGAACATTCTTTCTCAGTGGCAGCCCCTAAACGTTGGAATGATTTTTCCATCACCACAAAAACTAGCCCAACTTTCAGAATTTTTAAAAAGAATCTTAAAACAGAATTATTTATTAAGGCTTTTAATTGATTATAAGTTTACTTAGCTCTTAACATGTTTTAGCCTTGTGAGAAAATATTTTTATAATTTTACCGATATACTTTTACATGTCTTTTATATGTTGTTGTTTCTTTAAAAGTTAACAGAATTACTTTTACTTGTCTTTTATATGTTATGGTATCTTATAAGTTTACTAATATACTTTTACATGTCTATTGTATGTATAAGCGCCATAAAGCAGCCGTTTCCAGATGGATTTTGGCACTATATAAGTTTGATAAATTATCATTATTATTATAGTATACATTATTATATACATCCACATGAAAATGTGAATCCAAAACCACCTGAATAACGTAAACTTAGATGGGATCAAGGTCATAAAAAAACTTGATTCTGCGACACCAGTAGTAGGAATGGTTAAAAACTAAGTCACGGGTGGGCGTATAAAAAGTTAAGTCTGTATTGCATTTGTAAACCTTTTGTTGGCATACAAGCAGACTAACAGAGAGGGGTGTAGCAATATAATACTTACATACTGAAATGTTCACAACGGCTTAAAAAAGAACTCTAACAATTTATACAAAGACCTTATTATCAAACTGAGCAGTTTTATATATCAAAATAAATACATAATCTAATTTACAACAGTTGCAGCAGAGCGGAAACAAGTGATATGAAATGAAATGGGGTTTAACATCCCATTGTTCTGCTCCAGCGCCAAACAGTGTGCAATGAGGTAAATTTTTCCCTGACAGTGGCATTACGGCCTACTCTTTATCGAATTCCAACTGTCAAAGTATCTTTTACGTGCACACCAATGTGAAACAAAAACAGCACCAAAATACATTGTGTTAACAAAGGCAGAAATTAAACGTTACAAGAAACCATGTTACAGGGTCTTGTAAAAAGCATTGACATCTGAAATTGCAAAATAATTAACAAATTGTATTAATTTAAGCTTTTTTTCTGACATGTTTCTCCCCCCTCCTCCAAAAAAAAATATCTATTATGATATTGGAAATCTATGATCGGGAGTTTATATATTATGTATATTATATATAATTATAGTATTTTAAAATAATTCTCCAAAAACTTACGAACAATTTCACAATTTAATTACGTTATTGGATAAAAGATTAAAGAATATCTAAAATAAATGGTGTGCATCTTTAACTTTAACATGTAGGTAATGACTGTATAATCTGTAACCTTTTATATACTAGTAAAAAATTTTTATTAAGCTTTCGACTACATAAATTTAAATGAAATTGATGAAACAGTCTCATATAAGGACACAACAAGCCAACAATGAGGCTGATGCCCCTCGCCGAAATCTCGAAATAAATAGAGAACACATATTACTTAATTGCAGGTCTATCTTTTTCAAAAGATCACTCTAGCCCATAAAATTAGTGTTTTATTAGATTTCTGGCACTTTCTTTAGCCATGTAGATGAAATAATTGTATTTTTTCAAATTACACGTCTGTCAGAAAAGTCACATTGCCTGAAAGTTAGGAGGGCAGCTGATCCCCCCCCCCACCTCGCTCGTACACCAAGTTTCATCATTCTCACATACTTAAATCTGAAGTTATGGTGTCCCAAAGTATCAACCAATCAAATTGCTTATCTCTGCTCAACCTTAGCAGAAAATGCCCATCTTCGAACTACACCAAGGAATCGATATAATCAACACCTACACCAAATTTGATATTTCTAGCTCAAATAGTAGGAGAGTTACTGTGTCCCATAGTCTTGACCAATCGAATTGCTTATCACTCTGCTTACCCTGAGCATAAAATGCTCATTATCGAAATTAATCAAGGTATTGATGTGATGAAACTATATACACCAAGTTTGATCACTGTCACTTAATTAGAACTAAAGTTATCGTGTCCAAAAGCATCAACCAATCAAATTGCTTATCTCTGCTCAATTAGGAGGAGAGTTATTGTGTCCCAAAGAGTGTGACGGACAAACAGACGAACCCATTTTAATAGTCCCCCACTTTCTTCCAAAGGTGGGGGGAGGGGACAAATATCAATTATGCAACATATAATTAAAATCTATTAAAAATAGGTTGCTAGGCAATGAAACATACAACAACAGCAGCTCAGTTGTCTAAAGGGCTGTCACATTATAATTCTTTTATGTATAACAAGAGCATTTACAAGAGAGAAAGAAATGGAATTTAACATCCAATCAACAGAAACTAGGTCATGTCTGGATCAGCACACGGTTCAGTTCTATTTCAATAATTATGTGTGCTTAGCGGTCCTGAGGTGTGGTAGGAAATCAGAAGACGTGGAGATAACAAGTTTGGACCATTCTCCTTGTCATGTGCAAGTCGGGAATCCAAACCACAACACTTGACTCAATGAAAGACCTTACAGTTCAAGCCAATGGACCACTCAACCCCCAGAGCATTTACAAGACACCAAGAAGTAAAAAAAACACACAAAAAATATGCAACAGTAATAAATGGGCTTTACGGTGAATGGGAAATAACTCTGTTTACAGTTCACAAGGTGTGTTTCATGTCTTCGGCTAGAAAAATTTTACAGCAAAACAGTAAGGGGAAAAAAATCAAATTATTCACCCATCCTGCTGGTTATACTGTACCCCATCTTTGGGAAGCCGAATGTTTATTTAAGTAATAACATAAACAAAACAAGCATAAAAAATTAGATGATAACTTCAACTGTTCCAGAGAGCAGATGATAACTTTTAACTTTTTTGAGTTATAGGAAATTGATGAAAATCACTTCATATTTTTCTCTTTTTTTTGACTTCTGAATCTACACACAATGTGTTAAATATTTGTTGTAACCAATTAGTTGCCTATCTCACCAATACTGTGTATTTCATGTCAATCGGACAATAACTTTAGAGCTTCCATAAAATTCTTTAATAGAATATCAATAGGCCTCTTCATATCATGAATATAAACATTACCATAATAAGACGAAGGCCAGACTTCTGTAGAAAAGAGTATTGACTTTTACCCCCCAATAAATTTTAAGTCAGTTGAGTAATCATTTTTTATCTCATAAACATTGACAGTGTGCATAAGAGAGAGAGAGAGGGGGGAGGTTTAATGTCCACCCAGCACAAATTAGTCTAATATTATTTCAATAATAGTTTTTAGCATTGGGAGGGAAGGGAGGACAAGAGAAAAAGATTTGACAGGTGACCTTACTCCTAGAAACATACATGCTTGGAAACACAACCATGCCAGCTGACTCAACGACATGATATTGTGAATGACAGATCGACAGACAGATGACAAGCACATATGACCAGATTTCAATGGAGAATTTCAACTCTCTGATTTACAATTAGTTACTATTTGAACGAAGTCAGTATGCCAGTAACAAATATGAGAAATTTCAACTGTAAGATTCCTGGAGTTCAAAATGTCACAAGCTTGAATAGTTAACAGACGGACAATGCCATTCTATATTTAGCCCATTTTAAAAACAAAAAGCAGGCATATAGAAAACTTATTTTATATTAAAGACTATATTGTCATGGAGCCCTCTTTCTGATAATTAAAATAAAAGTTTTATCCAGTGTTCCTAACAAAAGTAAATATTTAGAAAATAGCTCATACATCAGCATCTGGACACACTGACAAACTGCAGAAACGTTTCTCTCTTTTAGGTAGACACACTTGGCCACCCCGTTTGGGTCGGAGGACTATTTTTCTTTTTCGGACCTGGACAGCACTATCACCACACGTATTTGAACATTCTGACCATTCACTCCAGTCTCCCATTTTGCAGTTGACAGCTGAAATGGTATTAAAAAAAATTCTAAATAGAAATTGGAGAAAAATCTCAGCATATTTAAACATATGTTAACAAACACAAATTTTAAAATCACAGACAATTTAAATTTTACAATACTAAATCATTATAATCCAACAAATAATTTAAACCCACTAGAGTTTTCACAAAAAATTGTGAACTGACATGAGAATGTGGGTGTAAAAAAGTTGGAAAGGACAATAATTCTGGGTGAGAATATCAGAAATTGGGCTTCTACACCTCATTAATGTAAACAAAACATTAAAACTCTTTAAAATCAATGGACTGATAGGGGTGAGACATACAAACACCACATGTGTGTGATCATAAAAAAACTCTGAATAGATGGACAGACACAATCATCATATATTTCCCAGACTTTACTTTGAGTACTTTATTTTACTTACGACATTTTCTTAATTTACATTTTCTTTTCTTAACAAGCTTTTTGGGACATTTTCGTCCACCACTAGCTGCTTCTTGCTTGATCATTCGTGTTTTCATCATAACACCTTTACCACATGTCACTGAACATTCACCCCAATCTGTCCATAACGTAACCATACAATCTACTCGGTTACCACTATTAGATTTATGCATCTTTTTTCGTCTCCTACTCCGTAATCGTCTTTCCATTTTCAACTTTTTTCTCATCATTTTTTTCTTCATTCTCATTTCATTGGATGCAGTATCATCTTCTAATCCATACTTTATGGCATCTTCCATCATTTGTTTTTTACGTAATAAATCCTCTATCTGTATTTCTATTTGAGCTGAATCTGGTGAATCTTTGCCAAGAGCCTGTTCTAGCATCTGTTTTTTCCTCATCAGTGCTTTAATAGCTTTGTCAGTTGCAGATGTATCAACCACTTGTTGTAGTGCATCCTCAGCCATTTGTTTCTTTCGCATTAATTCTTTTATATTCATGTCGTTGCTCTCTTTCAGATCATCAATTGTCTGCTGTTTCATCATCCTATGTTTGCGTTTTAAATTGGCTTTATGCAAAGAAAATAATATAAAAAAATCAATATAAAATTAAATGAAATGGGGTTTAACGTCCTACTTTTTTGCAACTAACCTGGGCTAATGGAAGACGGGCATACGCCATACAGTGTGCTAAGGCCTACTCTTATATATCGAATTCCAACTGCCAAGGGATCTTTTACGTGCACTCACTCCAATGTGTACATGGGACCTCATTTTTTCGTACCATCCGAACGACTAGGCAGCTGTCCTTGTCAGGCCCTCCTTCTGCATCACTGGCAAGGGGAAATCACAACAGAAAATCGAAATGAACTTTCTCGGCCAATGCAGGGATCGAACACCCTCATCCACTTAGCCTCCGTGACCCCCCCCCCAAATTAATAAATAGACTGTGTAGGAAAATGGTTTAACAAACAAAAAAAACCCACCCAAACTATAAGCCCAAAGAGTACATAGAAGTAAAAAAAAAGCTTTAAGTTAACAACATAGGTTTAGCACAATTACTTTTTTTATACTAAGAATTTGTTTATAACTCATCTGCTAAACCCTACCGTAATAAATACATACTCTAGCCACTGTATTGGGTATCTGTATTACAAGATTAATACATATATAAATGTTTCTAAATTCAACTCTCAAGATTATATACTAAAGATATTACGATTAGTAAGGAAAACTCTATATTTTAATTACATTTGAAAAGATCTTACAGCGCCTTCAGGTCTATGTACAAAACACAATAATGTTGCTTAGTTACATAATAATAATAGCACGACGTAATAAAGGGGACACATCACACAACTCCAGTATAACCCAATCAAGGGTTAGTTTTATAATCAAATTAATGTTCATTTCAATCGCTGGTTCAGTTAAGGAGAAAATAACCCTATAAGCCAGTTCTCTTTGGCTTCCAATATTTGTTGATTGATGAAATTCAACTTATATGTCGGTGTGACCTTGATTTTTCCAATTACACGGAGGTGGCATGACATTTCAGTTCTCTGCCATTTCGGACTCAACACAGGTGACCTTTCAGACTCTGACAACCGTTTGTTCTTTACTTAACAACTTTTTGGTGATTGATAAATCACATTTTGCCTCATCCACCAAATAATAACATTAAGATTAACTGTAAATCAGATTTAATTGTCCCGCTTTGATCGATACCATTTCTAATATTTTCGTGAAAGACTTTTCTTTGTTTCTTGTGACTTGTGAAACAGTGCATGTCGTGTAAACATTTACTTTCATTTTTGTTTAGATCATTTTGAAATAAATTCAACAACATATTTTTTTTCAAAATAGTATATTACTTTTACGGGAAACGATGATAAAGAAACATAAGTGCAACTAATGTGTCATCATTTGGTAGAGTATTTTAATAACCACATAATATCGAAAGGAACCAAGATCTTTGGGTTATAAACATGCGTGTCAAGTTGCATCAAAATCAGATGAAAACTGTGACCTCTGGAATGTCCACAAGCTAAAAACGGGATTTTTCGTACAATCAGGGTTCAAAATCCATGAAGTTTCGATCCGATACATGTCAATATCGAAAGCAACCAAGATCTTTTGGAGATAACCCCATATTTCAAGTCAAAATCGGACAAGAATTGCAACCTGTAGTGTGTCCACAAACAATTGTGGACGGGCGGACAAGGACAACAACAATATATGTCCACACTAAAATGTAAGCGTATAATAAAATAGTTTTCCATTAAGTTCCTTTTCGCTATGTCATCAACTTTCATTTTATCAAACGGGAAATTGTGATTGGCACTTCTAACGATATGTCTATTTAAAATTTAGGGGCCAATTTTCAGTATTACAATCACGTCAATGGTTTCATACTCTTGCCCAATATTAAAATACTCAGAATACTCACCCATATGTTCCTGGCAATATTCTACACATTCACCTTCTGATTCAAATTTATTTTCATTTCCACGACAACCACCATATCTGAATGATTGGCATTTTTCAACTGTCTTATTGTAATACCACCGTTCAAAATTTCCACGGCATGGACCAACATCTGAGGGTTCTGTACAAATTGCTGGAACATTCAAAACAAACATGAAATTATTTCTGTGGAACTTGAATACAGGCCTCAAAGATCTTGCAAACTTGATATTTCACTATAATCAGTTCTGAAACACTGTTTCATAAAATAAAAAGAAATGAAATGGGGTATAATGTCCTACCATTCTACTCCGACTGGGCTAATGATGACAGCATAAAATAAAAAATGAATTGCCAGGCAAAGAGTTACATTGTAAATCTTTAGATAAATAAATAATAGCAAAATCTTAATACTGTATCTTATCATTGCTACATTTTTCAGGCTACAATTTTTTAACATATTTTAACAAAATTCTATTTTGGGATTATTTTAGGTTAAACTTTGAGAAACTAATACTTTGACACTGTGTAAAAACAATAGGCTTCTTCGTCTCATGACCTTAAACACTGAGTATAAATTTAAAGTCAATCGGATATTAACTTTAGCCTCTAGCTAGAGCGTCCACAAGCAATTGTGGACATTGGAAGGACGGGGGCGACGAAAATATACGACCACATTTCAATGTGGGCGTATAAAAACCCTTGCTACTTTATGGAATCAATGACAAATCTAAACATGGGCACTCCAACCATTTTCATCAAGCTTTTTCTAGCTCACTCTCTAGCTCTCGATTCTGTTAGTTCTCTCCCTTGCTAACCCCATGGACCTTATAACCTTATTATAAGGTCCATGCTACCCCTCTCTCTAGCCCCCTCTCTAGCTCTCTCTATCATCAGTTTTAAATTTTCTCCAATATCAAAACAAATCTGCCTGTTCTCTAGGATTGTCGTCTAACTAAATTGCTTCTACCACATAATTACAACATGGTGATGAAATAATACTATATTCTGAAGAGACCATGCATTGATTCACGAATAACCTTATAATACTATAAGATTAGATAAGCCAGACATCATAATGTGTGTCTAATAACTATCAATAAAAAGAATTACCAAAAGAAAAGATACCTACCAAGTTGAAAATTTTCTTAAAATTCATTAAATACGGGGAACAATTAAAGATACATTATGGTAGAATAGATAAAGAGTTGACTATTCTGGATATAATGATTAGAAAATAGATAACATAAACAGAATGTATTGAAATTTTCAGTCACATTGCTCCACTGTCAACCGAGATATTACCTTTTGAATTTTAAACCTAGCCTCTATCATCATTACTAATGTTGCTACGATAAAAAAAACCCATAGACTCGATTATTTATTTTCGATTTTATCATCAATGAGCATTGAGCAGCAGATCGGATTCAAATCCAGTGAAAATCTGACACATAAGATGACATTGGGAGTTGATTATGGCTTGGATAAGTTAATTAATGTCTTATTAATAGTTTACACAACATTTCAGGTCTAAAGAAATACCTGCAAAAGGCAGATTTAGCTCTGGCATAATGTATGTTTAGTTGAAGAATTTCAAACCATAAAACATGTTCAGAAAAAGAGTAAGTCTTACCAGAAAAATCCTTCATCATCAATGCTTTCCTACAATCAAAGATTTCTCCTCTACACAGATCTTTTTCCATCAAGTGGAAACCACATGATAATGTTTTCTCTGATTTACTTAAGAACATTCTCCACCTTTCTTTCATTCCTAATCCACATGTGGCACTACAAGGGGACCACTCTGACCATGGTGTAACAGCACAAATGTTGTCAGCATTGTGGGCTGATGTATCGACTTTAAACTCAAAATCATCCGATATTTTCTTTCTTTTGCCTGCCATATTTGAACAATCCCCAATACATGTTTCTTTTTCCATTAAGTCAACATTACACATAGACTCAGTAACCGCAGAATTTTTTAATCCTCTCTGTCGTAACCTCATACCAGCTCCACAGGGGTTTGAACATTCATTCCATTCTGACCATAAACTTGTTGAACATTTTTCTAGTTCTGAAACATAAACGATATGGTTATTGACAAAAATTAATAACAGTCAACAATATAACTTAACTTTGATAACCATATCAACTAATCCAACATTTGTCCTTTTATAAAGTATCGAGCAATCTAACTGCTTAGCTACACTTTGTCAAAACAGACACTATCATGATCATATTATACACTAAATTAGGCAACACAAATAAAATAAGTTGTTTCTCGGGCACCGCCCGCACCAAAAAATAGTTGCGCATGCAATCTTTTTATTTAGCTTGATGAAAAAAAATAAAAAAATCATTCCCGCCCAGCCATCGATACGTCATTCATATAGGCTATATCTACTGCAGTGTATTAACATGCTAAACGGAAATCGTAGTCACCCTCTCACTCAAGTCAACAACAGCGATGACTTTCAACTCAACAATGTGTACGCGTAATTTTTAGTAAAACGAGCCACTTTGTGATCGCCACGTCTTTAGGCCCATTGATTTCCGTCCAAGTCGAGAAAGGAGGTCTTTTCGTTTCACCGTGGACAGTTATTGAGGTTGAAAAGTCCACCACGGTTACAGACGTGAAAAGTCCACCGACGGTTACTGACATGATACCCATGGCCATGCCACCCTTACTTTGATTCTTGAAACAATGCACATGCAGTCGTGGTGATCTGGTCTAATGGGCCAAAGGTCAAGTGCCCAATTTTCAACAATAACCAAATTTTATTTTGCTCCGTCGGGTAGCTAACATTGAAATAAAAAAAAGGTCAAGTAATAAAAAAAAAAAAAAAAAGAAGCGCCAAATTTTCAACAATAACCAAATTTTATTTTGCTCCGTCGGGTAGTCAACATTGAAATAAAAAAAAAGATGACGCCCCCTCCCCCTACATTTTCAGGTGCCAATTGCCCGAGAAACAAGACAAGACCTCAAAATACAGCTTCAAACTTACCAAATTTCTTTTTCATCATCATCTTTTTCTTCATTTTGCTAACTAGTTCATCAGTAGAAGGAGATAATTCTGCTGAAGCAGGTTTACCATCATCCCCACTACACCATTCCTTGTCCTTAGTTATAATAAGTCGGGCTAGTGGTTTAACTGGTTGTGGTCCATAGAATGGTGAATCGTGAGTTCTGGGATGATTATTTGTTATTCTATGAATTGGTTCTTTAGGAATTGTGGCTTTGTTGGCAGACTACAGAAAGTAAAATAAGTAATAAATTTTAACATTTTGATGATAACCTTAAACAGTTTGGTCAGTAGAGATTGGTTGCCAGGCATACGCACACAGCATCTATTTAAAAGGGAACAACCCACTAATCATTCAACTTCTTTGTCTTATGAACTCAATTCTTTAACTACAGAATATTTGTGCACATCAGGACAGAATATTTTGGGGGAAAAATCATTTATTTGATCATCGTAACAGTAAATATCCATAAAATGTTGTCTGACTTCACTATGACCACCTTCGTCTGTTCATGCGTTTTCAAATGATATATAAATAACCCAGTGTTTCTACAGTACATTTATAAGTAAACACGTCATGAAGTTCTACTTTCGATTTGCTGCGTTTTTAGATATCAGGGTGGCTAAGACATTAACTGAGGATGAAAGCAGGTAAATGTTTATAGATAAAGGTTCAGGGGACTAAGATCTCGACACAAATGACGATGAATTCTGACTACGAACCAATTTTGGATAGTTGAAACGAGACTAACGAGAGTTACAATGATCGTCAAAACCTGAGGACAATGGCAATGTACGTAGGATGGACGGACTTGCTCGCTTTGTGGAGAAGACATCAGATAAACAAAGGTCCGACGGTGCAGGTTGCACTGTTTGTGGAAATAACAAGTACATGCCCCGAAAATTCAGTACAAAACTTGCGTGCCAAACAACCCGCTTTGCGATATTACTTGCTTTGAATTGAAGTTTATCAATCATTCCAAAGTAGACTATAAAGGGACAATATATACAGTATCTATTTCTATGGAAGGCTATAGGTTAGACAATTTCATGCAAAAGTAGCACATAAGTAATATTGCAAATTCTTCACATTAATTCATGAAATTTCCAGGGAAAAAAATGTTTAGGGGATAAAAATCGTCAAAATCTGGTGGTTTTCATGAAAAAACACACTTTTAACCCCAAAACATGTCACATTGAATATTAAAAATTGTCAATGTATAGTTCAACCAATACGCTAGATAAGTTTCAATTATTCTAAAACTGTATGTATATCCATAAATAAAAGAGTCACAGGCCTTCAAAATGTTATATCTCATTATCATATTTTTAGGGAAAAAATGGCGGGCAGACTGGTCACCATCTTTAACAAAATGCCGGACATACTCAAATTTGTTTGCCCCAAAATGGTGGACCGCCTCAGTTGTTTTAGGGAAAATTTGGTGGGCACATAAGGGTTAATATACGTCCACATTTTGCAAGAGATGGATGGAGAACTGGAAATAGAGCTCATTCCCTCTTTGTCCATTGAAGTGGACAGTTGAGTAAACTTGATTATGGATAGGATTCGTCCTGTAATCTCTCACAACCTCAATGCTTCAAATAAAATATGAAAAAAATCTACTGACTCCAGAACAGTAAGTCCAAAGCCTACCAAAAGTTTCATTTCAATCAGACAAAAATTGTGAGGTGTAGATGGTACCCAAACTTTGTACATATTTCATATTTTGCTTAAAAGGCATGAGTCAACCCAGATCTTTTGTGGACGTAAATTATAGGTTTCAACATATTTCAAACTTCATTGTAAGAAACATGGGGCATAATTCCAGGATGGAAGGTCTGACCCACACTGAAAGATGCATGAAATAAAAGCTAAATCTGCCTATGGCATGTCTATATTTTGATGTAATATAAACTATCATTTAAACATTAATTCACATGACAAGCCTATATAATCAGCTCGCTTGGCCTGTATCTAATATCCACAAGCTAAAACATATCTTTTCATATAACCAGAGGCAATTATCCATGATGTTGTGTCATCAAACACTTCTATTATACTTCCACAAAAAAATTGTGATATACAATAAAGAGAATACAATATCAAAGATAGATTGCCAGGTAATGGAACACTGCCCACAGCAGCTAATTCGTCCAAAATACAGCACATTAACATACAGTGACTGTAGCAATAAAATGCGGCTAATTTTAACCAAACTGGTCAATAACTTCATATAGTCCTGTTGCTTTCACAAATTATTAATGGACATACCTGACTGATAGATGGACAGAGGTGATAACAATATACAAGTCACTCTTAGACTGGGCTTATTACAATTGATATCTTTATATATTTTCTTTATGTTTTGATGAAGGCCATTCTTTTACAATATTTTATGTCACCTACCATATAAGATGTACCACTATCAGTACCAGCATCCCAAGGATAAAGATCTATCTCCATGTGATCAGCCCAAGTACAGTTCTTCATACATATTTCCAAAGCACTCACACCTACAAAAAACAAGCTAACAATGAGGCTGATGTCCTTTCGATACGTCAGCTATTAGGGCGGACCATTACCTTATTTGGGTAATTCTTAGCTCAACTTTATGTTATAAATTGGACTAATATGCACTATACCGGATTTCTGCAAATTAACATAATAGAATGTCATTTTTTTTAGCGAAACGTGACAACAATAACCCACTTCCAGAAATGGATGGTTGCAGGAACTGTCTTTAAATTAGTCTAAGAAAGTTGTAAAATAATGCAAAATACCTAGTTAGCCTAAATCTACTAAACTCCCATGTGTTTAAAGATTTCAATATATTAATCAGAGCATTTTTCAGAGAACTAAAATAACAGTCACATTCTTCTAATGATATGTATCTCCTTGAGAAGAAGAATGATAATCTTGTGGTGAAAGTACATATGATATTATAGCCCAAAAGCTGTTGACCAGATCACCATATCTTATCCAGCAGCAATATATGTTATCAAGTTTTAGAACTAGTTTTAAAATCCATTTGTATAAAAGGGTCAACTTAATTCCTAATAAGAAAAATATAAACAAAAACAATGGAATCCTGTGTAGATCGGAAGGCTGATTTTTTAAGGCTGCTGATCAGCTAAAAAGAAACAAAACATACCAAATGAGTATTTGCGAAAAGAAACTATCAGAAGTTAACTTACCAACGCACCAATCAGGACTTGGACCAAACATCGTTAATAAAGAAAGTAGATGCTGTTTTTTACTAACTGTAAAGACAGCATGTGCTGATCTTTTAATATTCCTAACACCATACAAAGATTTGGTTTTAACAACAGTTCGGATCTTTTTACTCTGTAATAGAAAATGCAATTAAATCAAAGATAATTATACATCAACATGTACATAGCACAAAACACATAATTCTGGAATGGAATATAGATGAACGCCATAATCCACGAAGTTACGATCAGATATCAAAAGGAACCGAGATCTTTGGGAAATAAAGATTTCAAGTTCAATCAAAATAGGATAACAAACTGCTACCCACCTTTTGCTAGAGAACAAGGTAAAACAAAAAAAGGGATTTTTCTTACAATGAGGGGCCATAATCCAGCAATTTATAGTCCGATATCCGTGAATATCTACAGGAACTGAGATCTTCGGGATATAAACATTTTTTTTAAGTTTCATCAAAATTGGATCAAGATTTAGACCTCTAGAGAGTCCCCAATATTGTTATTACATTCATTTGCACTATTTGCGTACAAGAGTAGCCATTTTGTCAACTATCATGACAGTGTAAGTGATATTGTAACGTTTTTTAAAATCTGACAAAAAATGTGACTTCTAGAGGGATCCAAGCTAAAAACGCAATATTTTGTACAATCAGGGGCCATAAGCCAGGAATTTATGGTCTGAAATGTGTGAATAGCTAAAGGAACTGAGATCTTTGGGATATGAATAAACATGCATTTTAATTTTCATCAATTATGACATCCAGCGGGCCCACGATCCAGGAACATGATTTTCATCAAAATTGGATCAGAATTGTACTCAATCATCATTATGTTGTAACACTGATATACATGAACATTTTTTTAAATGGATAAAAATTGTGACCTCTAGAGGGACCACAAGCTAAAACTGCGATATTTCGTACAATCAGGGGCCACAATCAAAGAAGTTGTATCTGATAAACTTGAATATTGAAAGGAACCAAGATCTTTGGGTTATAAACATACATTCATCTAAATTGGATAAGCTAAAAACGTGCTTTTCCGTACAATCATTGGCCATAATCGATGAAGATTTGATCCAATACATGCCAATATTGAAAAGAACCAAGATCTTTTGGAGATAACCATATATTTCAAGTTTCATCAAAATCAGACAAGAATTGTTACCAACAGAGTGTCTACAAACAAATTGTGGATGGACGTATAATTAAACTATAAACCAATATTCAACACTCTCACTCAATTAGAATCAAAGTTATCATGTCCCAAACCATCAACCAATCAAATCTCTGCTCATTAGCAAACTGCATGTAAGTCACCTAATGTGGTTCCCCATTTTTTTTACACACACCTTTGGGCAATTTACAAATCTTTGAGAACTCCCACATCTGCATGTACTCTGTTCGTTCAAATTCACCATATTGTGGAAGATGGGACTTGGGGCCTGTGCTTCAGTGAGTGTGAAACAAGGTAAATAAGTTAATCTAGCTGTTTAAAGCTTGATAAATATTGGTACATCTCATCTATATAAATAAAATCAAAGTATGTAAGTGTGTGTATGGATGTGTGTATGTTTGCCTGCCCATCACACTTCATCGCCAAGCTCCACCCCCACATATGTGGTATCAAATTAACCATAATTTGGGCCACCTGGACATGAGATTAGGTCATGATAATTCAACGAAATCTATCATTTATTACCATTTAAGGGGTTTGATTATTTTGGGAAACAGTGTTTAGAATTAATTGGAATCATTGAAAAAAGATAGGTTGCCAGGCAACGAAACATACACCCACAGCAGCTAAATCGTCCGGGCAGTAAACAAGGGTTGTCGCATATTTTTACTTTTTTTGCTAATGAAACATTTGTAATACACTAAAAACTGATTAAGAGTAACGGCTCATTATGTAATAACTGAAAATCATTAGAATTTGATTGCTTTTTATAAAGTGTTACCTCACACTAACAATTAGTATATACATGAAACATTTAATATCATGGATTTAGCTGTTCAGTTATCAAAATTCATTGACCTCTAGAGCATCCACTGTGTATAAATTTAAAGTCAATCGGATATTAACTTTGGCCTCTAGAGCGTCCGCAGGATTTTTTGAAGTGATCAAGGGACATAACTCTGGCACTAATTATCGGAAATCGCTGAAAATCAATAGGATTCTTCGTCTCATGACCTTAAACACTGTGTATAAATTTAAAGTCAATCGGATATTAACTTTGGCCTCTAGAGCGTCCACAAGATATTTTGAAGTGATCAAGGGCCATAACTCTGGTAGTTATTATCGGATATCGCTGAAAAACAATAGGCTTCTTCGTCTCATGACCTTAAACACTGTGTATAAATTTAAAGTCAATCGGATATTAACTTTAGCCTGTAGAGCGTCCACAAGCAATTGTGGACGCCGGACCGACGGACCGACGGACGGACGGACGGACGGGGGAGACGACAATATACGACCACATTTCAATGTGGGCGTATAAAAATTGAAGCATGTTAGTCCCAAAATGGTCTAGTTTGTTTTGAGTGGACATTAATCCCATTTCTCTCCCTCTCTCTTTTGACTTTTCAGTCGCAAGGTTGGGAAAGACTGTGATATAGTAATGAATACCTTTACTGACGTTCATTTTTCTTGTAATGTACCGGTAACGTAAAGATGCCTTTTCAATGTAATTTTGTCAAGACTTTTCATACAATGCGTAAGTGACAAAATAATTACTGGAACTCGATAAAAGTTTACCTGCTGTTTCATATATTTTTCCAAAGTTCTCCAGATTCCAAATTCACATACTTCTTTAACAGCAGGTGATGCCATGCCACCATATCTCCAGATCTCAAAGTCACTAGAATGAGTAGCACCAACAACATTTGACCAATGAAGCAAAGGATTGACTGAAAAATAATATAGGTTGTCAGTAAACATTAGATCATCTGTTTAGACTATAGTAAAAGTTTGACTTTGATTGATATGAATGTCTTAACATGTATGATGTCTGTCGTATTCACAAGCTTGCAAACAATCCATTAAAAACTGTTGCTTCTGTTGCATTCACAAAACTATAGCCTCGATCACTTTAATAAGGTTTATAGAAACGTGGAGAGGGCAATCAGTAAGGTATTGTCTTCACACTGAGTTTGATTGGGGTGGCGATATTTAATGTGTGGCATTTAAAAATTCTTGGAACATACATTTTTTTGGAGGAAAACCTTTAGGATGTGTTTGTCTAGACCATATACCCTGGAAGACAATATTGTAATTAGCGTGACCGCAAGCACAGCATTCGTCTTTATTTTCGTCTTTAATTGCTTCTTCTTGTTCTGATGAGACTAGTTTAGCATCATCCTGCTGATTTTCTAGAATAAAAAAATATACAAATAACATAAACATTATTATTATATTTATTGTACATTTCTACTTTTATGGCACACAGTCCTGAACAACTCAGTACTCAAGGGAGCTTCACAAAATATGGAACAAAAATTAAATATACAAATAATTAAAATAAAATATAATTAACACATACACATAGACATTGGGATCAACATAAAATCATTAATGCATAAACCTTACGAATATCTACACAAAGTCTTTGTGCTCCAAAGACAGATAAGCAATTAAACATACAATAACAGCTAAGTCATCTGAGGTACTTATACAGAGAAGGTTTGTTGTGGTGTCTTTAGTTTTATTATTGCTGTACATTGTTTCCGTATTTATTATACAATGAGGTTGGACATGCGCAATAGGATAGAATGAGACATGTGGTTGAACGTTCGAGAATATGATTAAAGCCATGCATGAAGCTGTACTTACTTTATACTTAACTTACTGATGTTACTTATATGTAATATATGTTGGAACAATAAACATGTAGAATGGAAGTCAAGAATCATTTTATTATAATAAAGACGAACAATACAATATTTGTCATATAAATTTTAAAAGTGGTTGTTCAAACACATTTCAAAATCATTGAATTATTCTTTTGTAGATAATGCGAATAGTTAAAATAGTTAAAATTTGATTGGTTTCTATATCAAAAGTGTAGGTCTACCTATAAATTAGGACTATCAGACATGTTTGGGAAGTCAGTATCAATTTCGATAGAAGAGATGAATAAATGAAATGGGGTTTAAAGTTAATCTGGTAATATTTTTAGCCTTGAGATGGGCAGAAGCATCCACAACACATTATCAGAAATCGTTGTCCATTAAATTTTCAAACAAACAATCATTGGAAATTTTTACTAGACTTGATAACTATTAGCACTATTTCACAGATGGACAGACAGGTGTAATGACAATATGAGACTATTATGTAAAAATATAGACTGTACTTACTTTCTTCACAGAGTACATATGTTAGATTACCATCATCTTTATACCAAGTATCAGAGAATTCTATCACAGTTGCCCTGAAAACATTTATAATTATTAACTTGTATTGATGGTCTACATAGGTTTTAGTAATATTGATCGAAAGGAACCAAGATCTTTGGGTTCTAAACATGCATTTCAAGTTTCATCAAAATCGGTTCAAATTTGTGACCTCTACTGAGTTCACAAGCTAAAAACTAGATTTTTTGTACAATCAGGGGCCATATGTGTAGTCCATGAAGTTACAGTGCAATACATGCCAATATCGAAAAGAACCGAGATCTTGGGGGGATACACCTACATTTCAAGTTTCATTAAAATCTGATAAAAATTGTGACCTGTAGAGGGTACACAAACAATTGTGGTCGGACAGACGGACAGGGATGATGACAATATACGTCCTCATAAAAATGTGGATAAAAACAAAGTCAAAGGTATCACAAAACCATCTTTTAAAGTATCTAACGTTTCGTAAGTAAAAATAAAAACCTACTTCTTCAGAGAATATATAATTAATTTAAAAAAAAACAAAAAAAAACACCAGGTCTCAAGTAAGTGCTTTTGTATGATATAAAATTGCATGATGAATGACTGAGTTTCAAAACAATCTCAGCAAGTTTTAACAAGCCAACAGTGAGGCAAATAAATACACGTATATGATGCATACAACCTACCTATCCATTTATCTTTTTGGAAAGCATAGAACTATCAAACTCCTTAATGATACTTAGCTTATGGTTTTCATGAAATCAAATTTTGGCACTCAGTTTTATGGGATAGAACATGCAGTCTTTACCACACATGCGTATAACTTAATTCTAAGTTTTAAATTGAAAACAAAGAAAATTCTGAGGGCAACCATTTCATTTTTAAGGATTTTGACTTGAAACTATCATAATCTGTTACATATGGATGAATTTAGCCAAAAATGTCAACAAAAATTATTTCCCTTTTGAGAAACAAGGTCAGATTTTCAACTTCTTTAATTCTGCCTTATTTAAAAATATTTGACAATAGCAGTCATTAATGAAGTCAATCTTCAAAATCTTTGTCATCTTACAATTCTTATTCGATATTCATAATTTTGAAAACCATTCACTATTTGCAATCGATCGCTGAGATTAGAATGCTGATATTTTTTTCTAACATGACGTCATAAAATTGTATTTTCTAAAAAAGTGTAAAACTTTGAAATCGGGTCAAATAAAAATGCTAAAGGATTATTTAAGTTATTTGGTGCTTCTTTGGACAATTTATCAACATCAGTTTGTAAACAAAGGTTCTGTGCAACTTTTAAAAAACATTAACATCAGAGAGTATGATACAGCACCTTTAATATCAGACGACACCATTTTCAACCTTAACCAAAATAAGGCTTTCGTGCCTCTAGAATGAAAATGTGAATCCAAATAAAAATAAAAAGAGAAGCATCCAAAAATATTTGAAAGATAGGTTGCCAGGCAACGAAACATATGGCCACAGCAGCTAAATTGTCCAGCAGCTAAATGAAACATTTATAATACACTAAAATCTGATTAAGAGTAACAACTCATTAAGTAATAATCAGAAAATCATTAGAATTTGGGTTTTTTTTAAAATAAAGTTCTGCCCCATTGCTAAAGTTTAGTATACGAAACATTTAATAACATGGATTTAGCTGTTCAGTTATCAAAATTCATCAAAAATCACTATACATGTACTTGTTTGTCTCAAGACCTTAAACCCTGTGTATCAATATGAAGTCAATCGGATGATACATTTGGCCTCCAGAGCGTCACAAAATTTTTCAAAGTGTTCAAGATAGTAATTATCTCACTAATATATAAACATAACATATAAATGATCAGACACTAAATGTGGTTTGTAGAGTGTTTAAAAGAAATTATGGACAAAAAAAAATGACGTCAATGTACGACCCCTTTTCCATGTGGGTTTATAAAAAGCATATACATGTATGTATCCACTATCCAGTCATATAATATGTATCTTGCAGAGGATGGAAAAACATCCACACTGCTGCTTTCTCTCGAAAAATAAAACTTGGATCTTGACAGAAGTGGCTAAGGATTCATTATGCCTTCAAGAAATCTAATTTAAATATTGTGTTTTCTAGCCACATAATATATTTCTATGGAACAGGAAGTCCTGAAATGGTGAATAAATCATTGGCTTTGACAAATTTTCTGCAAGAGGCGCAACTCTAGAATGCTTCACACCAAATTTCCCAGTCAACAAAAGATATACCACAGCAGTAAAGTCATCCAAGCAGTTCACAGGGGTTGTTGCATATATTTTATCAATAATAAACATATGCTTTCATCTAACAACCAGGCAGAGCATTCGCCTAATCAACACCTGCACCAGAAAGACAGACAGACTAAAGACACTAGAGGGTCCTGTCCACAAGATTTTCAAAATTGATGAAAGGCAAACACTAACTCAGCTTCCTCCTAATACTCGAAAGATAACTTTATCATTTCATATCTACAAGTCTTTTCAGGGTGGTCCAAGAGTAACAAAAAGGTCAATGTGGTTTTGTGATCACACAGTGGACGGATGTCACCATTAATCTTACCTAAACTCAATACATCCCACAATCTCCTGTGGTGCTGTCCACAACATCTTGACAGTTTGTTTTTTAACAAGATAACGATGTGCTAGTACAGTATGATCACATATATCATCTTCTAATAGATTCTGTACTCTTACATCAATTTTTGTCTACAAACAATAAAAGAAAATATATTTAGCAGTTATAATAATATACATGTACGTAAATTTAAGATAAAGAGCTGGCCAATCTTTCTATAATAGTACAAAAATAGATAATAAAAGGTGAACGTATTAAAAAAATTTTTTAATTACTTTATTCAGAGAAAACTTATGAGCGTTTGAACTTGGAAGTCTTGACAAGGAATAGGCTTCACATGTAATTAACAAATTCTTGATTATCATTCATTCAATTGGTAGACTCTTTGGGTGTTGGTCTATTACTGTTAAATATCTGCCTTATCTAATCCACTCAATATCTAAGCTATCCAATGATCTAGAGTTTATTTCAGGCTTGTCATGTGAATAAATGTCTAAATAATAATTTATGTTAAATTTAATACAGGATAAACATTCTAAAATCAGTTCTTGATGTCTTCAGTGCCATTCATTTGTAATGAAAAGGCTTGATGAACACATTACCAAGAAATGTATCCCACAAGTCAATGCAGAACAACTTCTGTAATTCTAACCATTTAGCATTTAACTAATTCTATCCGGATTATCGCCCATGTTATACATTTTTTTCAAAAACACATTTCGAAAATTCCATTTCTTCAACATATACAGTTTGACATTTCTTACAAGTATAGCTTATTATATTTTGTGCAATGGTATAGTTGAATAATACCAGTTGTTTCTAAACTGTTAGGTTTAACCGTTTTAGTGTAGTCTTATCTGGATTATCAACTTTTTTAACTTATGATGTCAAGTGACAAGCTACCACCTTTACATAACATCATACAGTGTATGACCGCCATAGTCACATTATTTTTATCGCTATCTTGTATCCTTGTATTCAGGGTTTATAAGGACTTACAATAAATACACTTGAATTTTTTCACATGCTTATAATATTTTGATACATGATTATTTCTGAATACTACATGTACATAAGCCTTTTAATTTTACTGGCTTATTCATAAAGGTTTTTTCGTTCAATGTGTCTACACTGAGATTTCTTGTAGCACATAGCTTCATGGCTCACTCTAGGACATGTATGATACAAATATTCCCCCTTTTCTTCAGTTGCTGCCCGTATTGACTGTTTTTTTAATTTTGAGCAAAGTCTGTATCACTAGATGGGCAGGGTGTGACTGTACAGCCAAGTGGATGCTTATGGTGGGCCATCGGATCCATACATTTGAAATAAAATAAAATGAGGTTTAACGTCCTACTGTTCTGCTCCGACTGGACTTATGACGACGGGCATATGCCATACAGTGTGCTGTGAGGGGAATTTTGCGCGAGCTAGTCTTATATCGAATTCCAACTACCAAGAGATCTTTAACATGCTCGCCTAAGTGAACATGGGGCCTCAGGTTTTTCATCCCATATGTTGTCCCTACAAGAATGAACCACACTGGAAAATAATGATGAACTTTCTCAGCCAACGCAGGGATCGAACACAGGACGTCCAGAACACAGGAGCCAAAGTGAACCCTTACTTTAATTGATATTTGTTGTTCATTTCTTGCAATGTCTGTTGTTTGTCTTCTCCGCAACTTTGTCTTATCACTTCAGTTGTAAAGAGAGAGAAATGGGGTTTAAAGTAGGTCATTTCGGGACTAACATATAGTTAAATCTTATTATTTCAATAATTCGCCTGCGGGTAGGGGTCTTTAGCAGAGGGAGGAAACCAGAGGACCTGGAGAAAGGCCAGGAGGTTGGACAGGTGATCCTACTCCTTGTCATGTACAACCGGGGATTCAAAACCACGCCAGTTGACTCAGTGACAGGCTTTATGATATAGCGTACATGCTAACCATTCAGCCATCCAACCTGTCGGTTGTAGTGTGGTACTCACTATTGTAGTATGGATTTGACAATAACATTTTGCCTAAGAATTTTTTTTCAATATAAACACTGTACATAATTTATAGTGTAATTCCTATTGGAAATGTCAATTTTAGCCAATCAAAAGCAGAAATAAGTAGCCTACAAGCCACTATGTTGTTGCGGATTAAGCTCCAGTGTGATGAGACTGGATGAGATATATATACTCTTCAAAAAAAGAAACGCACAACCCATTTTTCATCATTTTTTATTTGACCGAGGTCTTTGTTTCGGCAAATTTTACTTGTTTTTAATGCCATTATGTAAGGATAAAAGAAATCCATTATTGATTTTAAAGGTAGGATCACTAATTGTGACTGGTCATCCTTTTTGTCGAAATTTGTTATCGCTTGATTGCACCAAGAAACATGAATTTAACAGCTTCGCGAGCTTTTAGCATGGAACCTAAATCTAAGGTCTTTAAAATGCCGGAGTTCTCGGTTTCCAAATCAGTTGGGCATGTAAACACTCAAAGAACCAAGTGATGCCACATCTGAACGAAGACCAACGCAACAACGCTATTCGTCGATTACAAGCAGGTGAATCCAAGACAGATGTAGCCAGGCTGCTGACTGTTTCCCTGGTTCCATTTCTAGCCTTTGGGATATGTACCGACAACGGAGTTCAACATGTGCACGCCCTAGCCCAGGCCAAACAAGAGTGGCCCCACCTGTCCCAGCAATTCCCAGAAGGCGTAGAATCTCGTACCAGACAGTAGGCAAACGCCTACGTGAAACCGATTAACGAGGCAGACGTCCCGTTAGAGCTTCTGTTTTGAAATTGCCGACACCATGAAATCCAACTTTAATGGGTTCAGGTACTGAGGGTATGGCCACAGCAACACTGGATAGCAGTTTGTTTCAGCAACGTGTCGTTATTCTTGTTGCAACAAGGCGATAGCAGAGCAAGGATATACTGACGACGAAATGTAACTTTGCGTTTCTTTTTTGGGAGAGTATATATATATGGTAACTGTGTTATTTATATTTATTTATCCTTTTTAGGTAGCAACTAGATCTACACATTTTTATTTGTTTAAATGTGCCGGACAAAAATGCTGATGTTGTAGAAATTAAAACCTGTAACGTATTTAAGCCAATTATTGACGAACTGACAGAGTGAAGCCTTAATACGTGCACAGTTAAAAGTTGACTTATACAAATTGAATGTAAATCTGTTTATATACATTCATACTACATTAATATATGCCTTTGACCCAGTTTTGTCTATCTTAGGGCTCTAAATACTAGAGCAATATGCCCTTTAAGAGTCGCACCTTCACGAAAATCAGCCTCATGCTTCGGTAATTAATTATGATAATTCCATAAATATACAAGTTTGTTGATCATTCATAATTGGTCCAGTAAACTGCGGAAATAAGCCACATGAAGACTCCAGCCCTGTTCAGTTCATACTCCAAGTAATTAGCCAATTAACTGTAATTATCAATAACTATTTCTGTGGAATGGAAGTTTACCATGTCTACATGCTACATATACCTCTATTGACCCAATTCTCTCCTTCAAAATGAATCAAGAACCCCATGAGCTAAACTTAAAATTAATGCTAATTGCATGTGTGATGTGCATGTTACTAACACAGCAGTGTGTAAGCTGCCAAAAATAAAACCTATTTTTGTAATTATAAACAAACTACAGTACTTAAACTATGGGTATCAAAAACCATTGCGTACCTACAGTATGTATGTGTTTGAAATTACATCTGGTTCCATGAAAATCTATTGTACAATCAAATATTCGACAAATAAATAAGTAATCTCTTGAAAACTCAACATATTTATTTGTATTGTCGACTAAATCCAACACAATAAGCAATTACTTATCACTATATCATGTATTGTACTGGGTGGATAGAATTTTACCACGTGTTGCAATCAAAACAAATCATAATCATTTTGAGTATTGAGTTTGTTCGATGAAAACAAGCGTCTGCCAGCTAGATATGCCCACATTTTGCAAGAGGTCAATAGAGAAAATTCCAACACAAGAATAAAACAATCAGGAAATTACAGTCTGATATGCACAAAGGAACCAAGATCTTTTGGATATAATCATATATTTTAAGTTTCATCAATATCAGATAAAAGTTTGTGACATCTCAAGGGTCCACAACTTTGGTATTACATACTTTTACACTAATTACATACAAGTAGCAACCATTTTGTCAGGCATTTCGTCTCATTTTCATGAAATTCAAACTTAACCTTCATAAGGGTGTTATGGTGGTATATAAAATTCTGACCTATAGAGGTTCAACAAGTTAAAAAAAAACCATAATTTTTCGTACAATCAGGAGCCATAATCCATGGCGTTTACTGTCCGATGTGCAGAGAGAGAGAGAGAGAAATGGGGTTTAACGTCCACTCAACACAACCAGGTCATTTCGGGACTAACACATGGTTTCAATTTTATTTCAATAATTCGCTTGCGCGTAGGGGTCTTTAGCAGTGGGAGGAAACCGGAGTGCCCGGAGGAAACCCACGAGGTTGAGAAGGCGTCCGATGTGCAACCAAATAACAGACTACAGGCATGTATGTGTGACAACACATGCAAGCAAACTCAATACTGAGCTAAGTAAGAGCTTCATACATACGGGCAAAATTAATAGACATGTGGGCACCCCTTTGAACTTAATTATCCATCCTGATGAGTGACATAATTAGCTTCCATTTTCCATCTTCATTAGCCCAGTTCGGAGCAGAACAGTAGGACATTAAACCCCATTTCATTTCATTTCAGCTTCCATTTTGGTACACATTCCGATATCAAAGCTTGTGAGTTCAATTCTTCAAGACGAATAATATTAGTTGGAATATTTAATGGTACAATGGATTTTATTTAGGTTAGTAGTGTGGAAAGAGTAACAAAAGTGTTATTTTTATTTTGCGGCTCACATAGTAAAAAATATCTTATTACACCTGAACCAGCAAACCATGTGAAATTACACAACTTACATCAAATGTTCCTACAGTATCAGTTTCATTTCTTTCATGGTTAACTGCAATTTTAGTAGCAGTATTCTCTTTTTCAGTAGCAGGTGGTGATCCCAATGCCTGATCAGAAACCATTTTACCTATGTCCAATGTCTTCTCCTTTTCTTTTTGTTGAGCCACAGCGACCAACATAAATCCCAAAAATCTCTGTGAACGAGTTCCATTGATTTCAACTGTAAAACACATAATACAATTAAAGACAGGTTGCCAGGCAATGAAACATACACCCACAGAAGGTTATTCGTCCGAGCAATCAACATGGGTTGTTGTTATTCCTTTGTACATGTAGGTAAAGTGAGCTTTTACAAGATACTGATAGCAATTTCATACAGATCATTCACAAGGTTTTTCACAAAGTGAAACAAGATCCATAATTCTAGAGGTAATCAATGGAAATTGCTGAAATCCTATTAGCTTCTTGGTTTTACTTATCTAAACAATGTATATAAATTTCATACAGATTGGATGATAGGTTTTGTCGAAAAAGCATCCATAAATTTCAACAAAGTGAAACATGAGCCATAACTCTAGAAGTTATAAATGGAAATTGCTGAAAGCCAATAGGTGTCTTTGATTTACTAATCTCAATAATGCATATAAATTTCATACAAAGCAAGCCAACAGTGAGGCTGATGTCCCCCGCGGAAATCCCAAAATAAATAGATGACACATATTAATTAATCGCACATTTATTTTTTTCAAACGTATCGAGCAATCAAACTGTACACGAAGTGTCATCCAAAAGTGTTTTATAAAGAAAAATTCTAAAACCGACGAGAAAAATGAAAATGTACCCTAGTTAGGGGGGACCCTAAAGGCAGACAAAAGGACCCCCACGCTTACCCTGAGCAGAAAATGCTCATTATCGAACTTAGTCAAGGTATTACTGTAATGAAACTATACACCAAGTTTCATCACTCTCACTTAATTAGAACAAAAGTTATCGTGTCCCAAAGCATCAACCAATCAAATTGCTTATCTCTGCTTACCCTAAGCGGAAAATGCTTATCTTCGAACTCCATCAAAGCATTGACCTAATAAACACATACACCAAGTTTGAACATTCTGGCTCAATTAGGAAGAGAGTTATTGTGCCCCAAAAAGTGTGACAGACAGATGGACAGACAAACAGACATACAGACGGACGAACCCATTTTACACATGTAATAGTCCCCCAACTTTCTTTGAAAGGCTGGGGACAATAAAGGGGCATAACTCTAGAAGGTAACTGATCTCAATCATACATATAAATTTTATACAGATCATATTTCAACTTATTTCGATAGAGCGTTTACAAGGTTCAACAAGGGCCATAACTCTAGAAGTTATAATCAGAAATTGTTAAAATTCTTTGTGTTACTAATTCAAATAATACATGTAAATTCAATACAAATTGGGTGATAAACTAAAATTCAGAATGATCAGATAATAGATGAGTCTGTACAATGTAGAGTGTTCACAAGAAATTGTTGATGACGGACCGATGGATGGACAGACAGACATAAGTAGGAATGGGACCGACAGCAAATAAAAATTGATCAAGCCAATCCCTCCAACAGTAATTATCAGAAATGATCAAAAATCAATAGGCTTTTTCATCTCATAAACATTAACATGGTTTATAATTATTAAGTCAATAGATGATGACTTAAGCCTCAGGACCATCCGCAACATTTCTCATTGATCACTGGTCACAACTTGAATGGAAATTATTGAAAATCAATAGGATTCTTCACTTTAAGAACATAAATATTGTTTATAACTTTAGAGGGTCCACAAGCAAAGGTGAATTCTGAACAAATGGTGCTAACAATATATAATCACATTTCAATGTGTATATACATGTATATACATAGAGCATAAGAAACAAGGCTGATGTCCCCCGCCGAAATCCCAAAATAAATAGACGACACATATTAATTAATCGCACATTTATTTTTTTCAAACGTATCGAGTTATCGTGTCCCAAAGCATCAACCAATCAAATTGATTATCTCCGCTTACCCTAAGCAGAAAATGGTCATCTTCGAACTCCATCAAGGCATTGACCTAATAAGCATATACACCAAGTTTGAACATTTTAACTCAATTAGAAAGAGAGTTATTGTGTTCCAAAGTCTCGACCAATCAAATTGCGTATCGCTCTGCTTACCCTGAGCAGAAAATGCTCATTATCGAACTTAGTCAAGGTATTACTGTAATGAATAAGCATATACACCAAGTTTGAACATTTTAACTCAATTAGAAGGAGAGTTATTGTGTTCCAAAGTCTCGACCAATCAAATTGCATATCGCTCTGCTTACCCGGAGCAGAAAATGCTTATTATCGAACTTTGTCAAGGTAAATAGAACTAAAGCTATCGTGTCCCAAATCATCAACCAATCAAATTGCTTATCTCTGCTTACACTAAGCGGAAAATGCTCATCTTCGAACTCCATCAAGGCATTGACCTAATAAGCATATACACCAAGTTTGAACATTTTAACTCAATTAGAAGTAGAGTTATTGTGTTCCAAAGTCTCGACCAATCAAATTGCGTATCGCTCTGCTTACCCTGAGCAGAAAATGCTCATTATCGAACTTATTCAAGGTATTACTGTAATGAAACTATACACCAAGTTTCATCACTCTCACTTAATTAGAACTAAAGTTATCGTGTCCCAAAGCATCAACCAATCAAATTGCTTATCTCTGCTTACCCTAAGCGGAAAATGCTCATCTTCAAACACTGTGACAGACAGACAAAGAGACGGACGAACCCATTTTAATAGTCCCCCAACTTTCTTCGAAAGGCAGGGGACAATAAAATTCTACTCTGTGGCTTCAGACTATGGCACTTCATTTGACTTTTACAATCTTTTCTTGCCCAATATGGTTTTTTTTTTTAAAAACAAAGATAGGCAATGAAACACTGCACATTTTTACTTCTAGATTTAAAATAAAGGGGAAGAGGCTTTTAAATAGGCAAAATAAAAATTTAGCATGTCACTCAATCATCAATGTTTATTTATTGAAAGCAGTGACTATCAGCTGTATGTATGGTAACCATTGATTGTTGATTTTAAATAGGCTTCAACAGATCATTGGTTTTCATTTCTAAGTTGAAGTCATGGTTGAGAGATTATCAAAAGAATTCTCCCCATTCCATATGAATGTTTGGATAACATGATCAATGCCCATGGCTACAACTACATTGTAACAGTAGTCTGTGATCTGCTTTATACACCTTGGAAAATAAATATTTTCTTAGACCACATCAATTTTATTTTATGGTTCACAAGCCTGCTGCACTGATTAAAAGTTATAAAATTTGAATTAATATAATCACTGAAAATTGGTAATTGTTTGTTTTGTTTTCTTAAACTCATTATTAATACTTTATATTATACCATATGCCATACGAAGTATATGTGGTATTAAAAGAAAGAAAAAAGTCCAGATTCAAACATAAGCTCATTAATATACATTGGCATCTTCGATGAATGTCAGTCTGTTGATGGGGGGTGAAATGGTTAGACATTTGAGTGTTTGAACATTAAGTCTGTCAATGAGTTAAATGGTGTGGTTTTGTATTTCCCACCTGTGTGTGACTAGAAATAGAGTTGCATGTCCAACTCCCTCAGGTTTTTTTTCCCAGTTCCTCCCACATCTAAAAGAATCATACATAGAAGCAGATTATTTAAATAAAATTGAATCATATGTAAGTCATGAAATATCCTAGTTTGTTTTGAGTCAACTAATCAAAGTATTTACTTCTACTTAGCCTTAGTCAAAACATAAAACTAATGAAAGTCTACAAAAAGTTTGAACTCAGTCAAGCCATTCACCTAATAAACACCTACACCCAGTTTCACATGGCACCTCACTTAACTTAAGTAGAAATTGTTCATCAGATTATCTTCTGGTCATTATGTGTAGTGTATTAGACAAATATTTCAGCTATCTTTTTCGTACCAGCCCATTCTTCATCAAGCTTATTTTTTACCCATTCTTCATGAAGGTTTTTTTTAAACTTGGGCGTGCTCAATTACACAATAACAATAGCCTTTGCATTAAGATAGTATATATTTTTGACTTTTAAGATGTGAACTATGGTTCACCATGAAGTACACGAATGTTGTGCTTTAAAGGATATCTTATTGCGTTTGATAAAATTTAATCCTTGCACAGTAATGTTTAAAATAATGTGAGTGGAAACAACTGACTTAAATTGCCGCTAATAATTTAAAGATAGAAATGTATAACCAGGTAGTACTTAATACAGCCAGTCATCCAATATTTATGATCAGCTTTAACACAGATTATAGACAATAGTACTAATGGGATAATTCATTTAAAAACATTACACTACATGTATACATAATCAAGGTTCCAAGTCAGGCGCTAAGTGAGAGGGACGCGATGAAAAGTTCTGTTTGAGTTTGAGTTTATGCAACCCCTTGAGTTTTTGTGCCCCCTTGCAAATAGCAAACAAGATGTTGCCATACAAGATACACCCACATTTTGAAAGATATGGACAAGCCATTTTTCAAACATCAATGGGAATAGAAGTTCCTGGGATATAAACATGTTTCTTTAAAATCAGATAAAAATTATGACCTCCTGAGAGTCCACAACATTGGTATTACATACTTTACACTATTTGTCAGGCATTTTCACGAATTCAATTTTCACAAATTTCAAACTCAACTATGTGTATCATTAGGTACAGAGAGATGAATTTATATTATTAGCCCCAGCTTGTTTTCAGATGGTTGATAATACAACTTTCAATGCAATTTAAATGTATACATGTGTACATATAATATATTTCTTTGCAATCGATTAACTTGTAATACTTATAATTATATAATATGTACTTGTAATTTTGTAAATAATGACTTACGTGTATGCTGGCATTACAATCTGATTACAATATAGATCAATATTTTTTTTTTTTTATACAACATTAGGATCTTACAAGTTATAGTGGGAGTTCATCCAACATGGAATAATCAATGAGCGTTGATTCTTCTGGTTCTGCTTGGTAATAGCCACAATCAACTGGATGATTATTCTGCCATGTGATGTTTTTAGTGGTTTAGTGGTTTACTATAGTTCTGTGCATTAAAAAGTCAAGATATCACCCTAACAGATTGTTTCATAGGCTAATCCCTCACATCATCCCAAACACATCACTGATAACAACTCTTCTAGATCCTAGTGTAGTAAAGACAAGTAAAACAAAATTTTAAACTATAAAAAACGAAACGAAATAGGATCCGTGTTTAATCAGATTAGATGGCATTAGAAAATGGTTTCTCTGAGTTTTATTCCAGATTGTTTTCAAATTACAGGCCAAGGAATGTACAGCATTGTGGACACTAGCCCCTGATCCATGATTTCTGCATATTGTCCATATGTTTGTTTTCATGTAAATTATGTGTGGTGCAGTCCCCCTGCACTTACTATATGTATTAGAGGAGATTAATGTAATAAGTCTTGGCATGTTTTCAGATTCTGTAGTTGAATGTTGTATCTTTTTATATTAATATGGAAGTAGTTAATGAACAAAAAGAAGTATAAACACCTGTAGGCAATATTTCGTCAGTTGAATTTTAGCCAATGAAAAGTTTATTAAAATAGAGCTGATACATGTCTTTCTACCCATCTATAATATTTCACTGTAATATTTTGATTGCTGATGAATGTATTTGAAAATTATCTGCCAATACCCAAAACACAAAAGAAAATATTTACACGACATGCACAGTTATCTAAATTACCATTGCAACATTTATTAATATAATGTCGATATACGTATTTCTATCAATCTGGAACAATTTTAGTAGAATTCATATCCCCTATGAAATTATTAACATTGTTTAAAATTTTAATTATAAACAGAGTTTAATTAATATTTAAATAAATCTTTAAGTTACAAGGCAGACTATATATCATCAAAGAACCGTCTATTGCAGCTACTGTTTAATTCGTTTGGTAGAGTCGTTTGACATCCCACCACTACAGGCGCGGATCCAAGATTTTTTGCAGGGGGGGGGTCTAGGTTTGATAATTGCTTAACTAATTGCGCTCAACTGATTAATTTGGTAAATTAGGTTCAATTTGGTTCATTCTGACGTATTTCCGGAAGGTAAATTCCAAAATTACAGGTCTAAATCGCCAATAAAATCGCATAAAAAATTTTCAAGTCTGAGCGGGGGGGGGGGGGGGGGGTCCGGACCCCCTGGACCCCCCCTCTGGATCCGCGCCTGCACTAACATTCTCTGTCATCATAATCACGTAAAATTGGATTTTGGAGGTTTGTATTCAGAAATTTATTGTTCGAGATTGGTTTTTTGTTGCATGTTTCTGATGAAATGTAAATGTATTTTTTTAGTTTATAAAAGTAATTGTATGATTACATTAAAATACAATTAAATTAAACAAATCTGATAATATGACAAATGTCTGATTTGTAAAACAAATATTGATTTTAAAAAATAAAATGTCAAATTTAGTATACCAATGTCCAATCTGACTAAAACACAGATCCTAAATGTATTTCACTAGGATCTCCTGTGTTCTGGATGATATGAGGGAAACCGTCTGTTGCGGTGAGTAATTGTCGTATGGAGCATGGAACTGTGAGTATCACACTAGAAACATCAATGCTGATTGGTTAATCAAATGTCTGAAATCATATGGTCAAACGTCGTTGGTATATGTATGACCCCTGATATAATCTCCCACTACAAGGGTCCGATCTTCATGTAGGGAAGTCCATCAAAAGTATAAAAAAAAAAAAATAAAATAGAGATCTGTATTTCAATCAAATTGACAAATGTCGGAATACAGTAAATGAAGAAATACGAATTAAGGACTGAATTAATAATTAACTGTGGTACCGAGAATTAAGAACACAGAATAAAGAGCTGTTTGGTCTTTCATAGAAAAGAAATATAATCATTCTCCAGCTGAGTGAAGTAAGCAAAGTTCACACGATGGGGCATGCATACATGTACTCAATATACAAAATGTAGTTTTATATTTTGTGGAAATTTAGAAAGAAAATACGTTTTTTGCATAAAATTTGAAAATTAAGTGAACTATCCTTTAATAATGAATCTTACTTTGCTAATATACCCACATTAAAGATACATGAAACTATTTTGTTCAAATACATGTAGGTCTGTTGATATTTCACTCAAATCAAGGTTAGCTTAGCTCTCAATGGATAGAAATAAGTTAGCTCACTAAGGATTTTAAAAAGATGAATCATACATCCATCAGGTGTTTATTAGCACACTGCCAATCTCTCAAAGATGAAAGGTGTGTTATAAATAATACATGTAGTTCTAATGTACCTGTGACAATTAACCAGAATTCTATAACTGTACATAAACTTATAAACATGTATGTAATAACATTTTAGAAGCAAATATTCATTTCTTTTTCACTACATGTATTAAAAAAACCCAAACCAATGTCACATAAAATTGCACATTTATCTTTTTGTAAAGCCTCGAGCAATCAAACTTAGCCTAAGCAGAAAATCTTTGGAGATGCTGTGAAACTATACACCAAGCTTCTTCACCCTCACTCAATTAAAATCAAAGTTATTTATAGTGCTCCAAGGTCTCAACTTTTAGTCTCTGTTTTACCTTTAACTGATATGCTGTACTGATGTAATAGTGAAATTATACACTGATTCGATTACTCTTCCCCCCACACCCTGGGGCATCCATTTCAAAATTTTCACTGTCGGTCATTTTTGATAACACATAAAACACATACTTTATGATTTTTTTCATTTATGGTAGTTTATTGTAAATTCATGTGTCTGAACACAAAAAATGATATATTGGACTATGAATAAAATATTAGTAGGCTTATAATAATTATTCATTAATGAAATATTCCATTTCAGCTTTCATTATTGAAATTTCTTACTTGGTTAAAGACAAATAAATAGCTGAATTGGTTGTAGAAAAAATCATTTCAGTAGCTCACACATATTACCATCTGCTTTAGAGGAAACATACTGACCTTGATAATATGAGTTGTAATACGATAAATATATAATTATCCAGGGCATATTTCTTACATTTATTGGTTTCACGCCATCTCTTACTGCATTATGGACCACAGAATTGTGACATAAATGGTAATCCTTATAGTGAATAACTAATTCAAATGACACACTTACTTCATAACTAGCAAAACCAGTCCTTAACAGGAGTACACATATACACAACATGTGAATTATCACTGTTGCTATAAAATAGCCCTTGAATGTGTAACTTTCTTAAACATACATTATGCAAGAGCTAATTCTGCCTATTTCAAGTCTTTATTTAGGCTTGAAAAGTTACCTTAATTATTACATATCTAGACCATAATCAACTGTCGATATCATTACCAGCCTGTGATATTTACTGAATTAGGATCCGATTTACTGCTCAACTTTCAATCATGATTAAATTACAAAATGGATAAACAAGACTATGTTTTTTATAGTAACGACTTTAGTAATGATGATCGAGGCTAGGTCGAAAATTCAATTGCTAAATTCTCAGTTCGGGTAGATAAATTTGACTGAAATTTTCAGCAAATTCCCTTTGCATTCTCTAGTTAATAACTATTATAGTGAGAACTGCCAGCTCTTTCTAATCTCCTATAATGTATCTTCAATATTCGGCAATGAGAGAGGAAGGGGGTTTAACTTCCAGTCGGTACAAACTAGGTCATTTAGGTTCTAACTTCTAACATATGGTCCAAATTTAATTCAATAATTGGCTTGCCCGTAGCAGGGGTACATGTATTTACAATGAGGCTGAGGGAGTAAACTGGAGACCCCGGAGAAAACCCAGGAGGTTGGACAGGTGACTGACTCATTCAGACATCCACCCCCCATGAATATCAGTAAAACCAATAATATAAATAATTATATTGTAATTATGGCAGCTGTAACGAAAGGAAATGTACCAGTTGCAGATTTGTCTTGGGAAATGATTGCTACAGCCGGGGCCCCATGTATGTTTTATCTATATCATGTACCTGAGTCTTTCATAATGATTGGATGTTTTATCTTTGTGGGAAGTTCAACAGCTATCTATCACAATCAACGGGCATTTACTTTTAGTCAATAATATAATTTCTAGTCACAGGGTCATAATTTATAAAAAATGAGAATAATTTGTTACATTTTATTATGGAAAGAGTGAATAATGTTTGTAAATAATTCAAATCCTGATTGGTAACCAACAGTGAGACAATTGATGTACATTTTTCGGAATACATTAGCAGAATACTCTTCAAAACCAAAATACATGTATATTAGTAGCTGTTTATCCAGTAACTAAATACCACTAATAGATGTACATGGAGTAGTGGACAAACATAGAACCACATTAGTAATATCGCTGACAAGAACTACGTAGGAGACTAGCAACTTTCTTGAGATTTTATCATCTTTTCCATTTGCAATTTTATGGACATTGATTGTTCTTGTGGCAATTTCTTCTCTTTTTTTATACATACAAACAAGGTGACTGCCATTCAGAAATGTATTAGGCAAAACCCAGTAACTGTTTCCAAAGATACCTCTATTACAAAGGAAGCCCAACTTAAAACCATAAAGTTACTGGCAGTGATTTGCATTTTACAGACATAATCAAATTATTAAAGGCAGAATCCACACTTAAATGGCTACATGTTTGTACTCAGATTGATTATTTAACATTTCATTAAAGAGAACATAGATGACCACACATATAATAATTCATGTGGTGTTTACCACATACAGTTTACAGCAATTTAATTCAAATCAATGCATATTTAATTGAGACATCTTCACTCAAAGTTGCCAACATGGACTTTTCCTTAAAAAAAAACAATTTTGAAAACGCAGAAATGTACAGTAAGTAAGAATTTTACTCCTCATGACATACACCTCCAAATTTCACAGTCTGGGAGGTGTATGTTAGTACATGTACTTGTTAAAGCCTGACTGATTCATTATCCCCCCAAGTGTACCATAAATAAATATAAAACATTTAACTTCGGAATTATTTATTTTATATGAAACCTGTGAGATAAGGTCACGTAGCGCTATAAAAACAAACAGTTGCCATGCAAGATATGCCCACATTTTGTAAGAGATGGACTGAGAAAAAGCTATAAAAAAGTAATTTTTGGAACAATCTAGGGCCATAATCCAAGAAGTTAACTTCAATATGCACCATATCGAAATGAACCGAGATCTTTGAGATATTAACATATGTTTCAAGTTGACCTCTAGAGGATCCACAACCTTGGGATTATATACTTTTTACATTTTTGTCCAGTTTTATTTCGATTTTCCAAAAATTCAAACTCTGCCATCAAGATGGTATAATTTTTAGATTGATTTGCACTTTATTTAACATCCAATAACTGCTAATCAATTTTATTTTCTTATCATATACCCTGGTCCACAACCTGTTCTTATTACATACTTTAATATTTGCGTACAGGGAACATCCATTTTATCAGACAGTTTTAATCAAATTTTCACAAAATTAGAACTCAACAATCATTATGGTGTAACAGCCATATATTATAACAGTTTTTTTTAAATCAAACAATAGAAAACAGGCCTTACACATGCATATTACACTTTCTCCATACAGTTTAACTGTTTATTGGAATAAGTTCTATTAGTTTCAAGATTTAACAATAAATTAATTAGCACCACCTGTCTGTGTCAGAGGATTAAGACCAGGGCTCACACTGTCGGTCGCCAAAGTCGCAATTTGATTGGGTGAACAAGATTAGTTAGTACTATCATCTTCATCACCAGACCAAATTAAAATGAAGTTTATCCGAATTACATTATAAATGAATATAGGACTGGTTCATATTGCAAAATAGGCAAAAGAACTTGGTTGATTAAATTCCAGATCCATTGATCCATTCTATATGTAAACATTAAATTTACTTATTTGATAGGTTGGAAATAAATGTTGATTGATCTATTCAAGCATTAATTGAAGCGTGACATGACAAAATAAATTAAGAGCAATTAATATGTATTGGAAAAGAAATTGCATTACATATATGTCCCTTTTCTTTGCGGAAACTTTCACAACTCTCATTAATATTGACAGCCAGATAATATGACATTTTCAAATTCACTCTAACTAAAATATTATTTTCCAGTCACAAATTTTTAATCTATAATATTACTGAAGACCAGAAAGACCAACAGTTAACAATGCTTTTGCCTATATTATATTGTGTTTGTTTACTTAGAGCTTATAGGCAATGATTAGATCAGTCAGTGTCAATAAAAATTATCCAAGAATGTTTATTGTTATGTCTAGTCCATTTGACGGCACGTGCCAATCAACTAGAATAAGCCGTAATGGAAAAATTAAAAGTGTTTTAGAGCACCTGACACTTAAATGGTAAAATGTCGTTTTTAGTAAGTAATCAAGGGTAATAACTCAGATGGTAATTCTAGGCTTCTTAATCTCATGAGGGAGCAGTGGTCCTGGAGGTCCTGTGTCCAATCCTTGTGTTTGCCGATAAAGGGACAACGTATAGTCATTCCGAAGGGATGAAAAAAGACCCATTTTACAAATTGGCATACTGTACACGTAAAAGATCCCTGTGACAGTTGAAATTTGGTATACATAAGAGTAGGCAAAATTTAACTCCTGGCCCACTGTATGACATAATGCCTGTCTTCATTTGTTTGATGTTAAACCCACATTACATCTCATGAATGTAAACACTACATAAATAAAAAATACCCTACTAAATTATGTCTGCCGAATGCCAGTTCATATTCTTGATTGTCAGGAGGCTACAATTGCCCCGATATTAATCAGAGTCCCTATTTTTAAGTCCCCTTATTCAGCCGTCACTGTGAATGCTGTCATTTAAAGGACCTAAATCCCCAATATTTGAGACATATAAATGGGCAGCAACACTAACAATGAATGTATATAAACAGATTTACATTCAATCGTTTCTGTTTTTACTATAATTTCTAATCAGTTATGTCCGTTAACACTGATAGTATTTATTCCGCATCACCATTTGACATGACTTGTGAAATATGTCTCCACTAGTTCTTTCTCATGCCCCCGTCAGACCGGAGTGGTGACCCTACTGCGCTCTGAGACCGAACGGCGGACTGGAAATACACAAGGTCGTCGGCAAGCGTGAACACAACGCGGAAAAGGTCACAAAATTACAAACTTAAACAAGTCGCGTTCTTGCCACGACCTGTGCGTTTATACAGCATTCTTGCGGTGGGCTCATCACAATCTCTCCGTTCTCATGACGTTTCTATTGAAATTTATAAGCTTGGCAATGGCGGTCATCGCGAACCCGCGTCGCTCGACCACACATCTTATCTGGACTACGTAAGCGTTTCCACCACATGAGCACGGCGACTATATAAGCTGGTTAGATTTTTGTTCGAAATTTCAAGATGACCTTTGAATCGCCCGTTTTCAAAGCAAGTCGTACATGAAAAGCATGGTCGCCATAGGCGAGTAATGCAAGCTTGGTAACCGCGCCATGGTCGTGTTAAGAACTCCATACACATAGTGGGAACCTAATAACATCGCCATGTGTTTAGAGGTACATGTAGCTCCGCGAGGTCGTGATGCAATCGCGCAACAGTGGTATAATCATTGTAACATCGCCATGACAACGTCATAAGGACTCAGATTGCTTGGTGGGGTCGCGGTCGACACGCGAGGGTTGTGGTGAAGACATCATGACGTCACTGTTGCAAATGTTCAATTTTTGCAGCGTCTTTGCCACGTATGTACTGCACGTGTACTACGTTCATAGAGAAGTTACAACGCTTATCTTGCGACCTTCGCGACCCACCACATCCTCTCACCTTTCCAGGTCATGTGGGAGAACCTTGGCGTTTACTTTGAACATACTCAAAACAAACGCCGTGACTCGGCGATCATGGGTGACCATGGAGACCACAGCACGATATCTCGCGTTTCCACCACGCTTATGGTGATCTTGGCACGCTCTGAACCCATTTTGTGTCGCCGGAGCAGTGCAGTAAAGACCTCTGCGACCCATCACGTTCTCGCAGCTTTCCAGATCATATGAGCATGTTCAAAACAAACGTCGTGGTTCGGCGATCATTGGCGACTATGGAGACCACAGCACCATATCTAGCGTTTCCATTATGCTTTTTCTACGCTTATGGCGATCTTGACTTGCTCTGAGACCATTTTGTGTCGCAGTAGAAGCACAGTAAGGACGCAACCCCGGTCTGATGGGGGTATTACAAATGATGCTGAAACGCATTATAGCACACAATGTGTGTACCAATGGTAAAATGTTTATTTTGTTTTAAATATTGGATATCAGAAGCCCATCTTTACCTGGTAAGATCACAACATCAATGTTGATTTAAATTGACAAATAATTTGTGTTTTCAATGATATTGAGTTAGAGACTGAAGATACTTTAAAGTTTTAACGTAAATATACCAGGTATAATGTCTAATCCACTCAATGTAATTATTGGTTTGTCATGTGAATAAAAGTCTACATAACAACTGAAGCCAGAAAAAAACATCCACAATAGGCAGATATAGCTCTTGTATAACACATCTTAATACCAGTCAGCCAATCAGCTTGGGTCAAAATATGATTAACACAGACTCTCATCATATAGTTTCAGGATTAAAAAAAATAACTTCAGCTGCCACTAGCATCTCTTATAGTAAACATGTAGTTTTCGAGAACAAGGAGATGAAAAGGAGAAGAAATATATTTTGAAAGCCAAGTAATAGTAATAATATGATCCGACCAAATTCCAACAAATCTGTTTCACACTAGGGGGGCAAAAATGTGTGATCCCTTCGTAAGTAATAATCCCAACAATAAGAAATAGTTTTTCAAATGAAATTCACCACTGTGGAACAAGAATAAATGAAACAAAAATTCTGGATGAAATGTAGATACATGTACATTCCAATTTTTTTATCGGGGATAATGAGCCACTACTAACCGGAAATGAGTTTTTCGGTTTGTTTTTCCATAGGTGGTTCATCCCACACGTATCGGTGCAATTTGTTTTTGTTAGTACGGTGTACGCATAAATTAAAAATACGGTAGGCAAGTTGGATCTGATTTGTAGCCAAAACTAGACCTGGTGATTAGTAAAGCATTGCCTGTAATTACTTTGAATTATGGATACTAATTGCTGGATGTTGCGATTATCAGGAAAATTGTTTAATGATGGGCAATGGCATTTAGTAATTGTAGTCCATTATGAATTGTGACCTGTATTATCAGAATCTGGCGTTTAAAAAATAAAAAACACATGCGAAAAAAAACCCAATACACTGGTTATATTATTAACAAAGACCTATTCTAGGCTTATCTATCGTAAAGTGTATAATTTTATCTCGAGTCTGTGGACTTGGGATGGGTAGATTTTAGATTAGACAAGGAAAGGTTATGTCTACCCGTTCCTATATCTTGAATCTATACTTGTTCTCTTGACCTGCGTTACTTGGGGTTTTTGGAATAGGCAGACGAACCTGCCATGTGTCCTGAATTCTGCTATAGAATCTAGACGCCTTATTTACTCCAACCCGTGAGCTTATGCTGCTACAACTTCGGCCTCGGGAAATAAAAGTGTCAAACTATAAACTTTTATCAACTTTTTAATACCACCAAAATAAAATGGCTATAGTAAATACTTTTTTCTTACCTGTATATGTTTCACCTGGTCTATATTTATGCTGTGTTGGTGTTCCAGAAACTATAATCCTAAAGCCATTATCTCCAGGGGTTTGTTCTCTTGTTGTGTGTATAGGTTTACGTTGGCACATTGCGCGAGCATAGGATACCGCTGCTTGTGACATACCTAACAGAAAACACAAGCAGACAACGAAACAAAACCCTTCCTTCGGCTTCATCTTATAACAGTTTTACTTTTTTAAAAAAGAATCACATCGACAAACTAGTTCCACTCCTATTTATTCTTGATATAAATAAATCCGTTGTAAAATAATAATCCCGTATTGCTTGTTTGAACTCTCGCCACTAAACTAGTGACTAGGGCATTCTTATACAACTTTTCGAGCTTAACTCTATACACGTACCAACTAACAGTTTACAGTATATGAAGCCCCTTCGCTAAACTAGACCAAACATTTCATTGGCCGAAATCACCACCTGTAACTCCGCCTATTAGGCGTCCTGTATGCAATATTTTGGTTGTGATCAAAAGGAGCCGAAATATACAGGAAAGGAACGAAGTCTACTGTATAAAATCATAGTCAACTTTAATTGTAATGAAGTCATTTAATTGATGGTCGGAAATAAAATTAACTACACACACCTGATAGTGCATTTTTGATATTATCGCCACTCGAACATAAGTTAAGTAGGTCATCTGCTATTTTTTTTTTTTATTAGACGTATCCCGCTTTATTTAAAAAAAAAAAAAATAGTGACAGCGTTCAAAACCGATTAGACAAAACGTTCTAGGTTACAATCATCTTCGTGTATTTTATAGACCTGTATAAATGTAAATATTGTCAGATTTAATGAGCATTGTTTTACAGAAGTTGCTAAATTAGCCAAGTTTTATCCGGGGTACCAGCCACCGCAGTGTCGTCTACGATTGCGTTTAATAATTAAGACAGAACCGACAATAGCGCCGTTTATTGAGGGATAGGGATAGGGGTGGGGTGCAATAACGATCCATCCCACCATTGTAATAAGTGATGCACAGGGAAAGAAATGTTATAGATATGCATATATTCTATATCATAATTTTGAAAGGTTTCTTTTTTTTAAATAGAAAATGGCAAACAACGGTTACTTATTATGTTGGCGTATTTTTGACATGGAAGAACGATAAACTATTATTAAATCCACAGACAACTCTATTTTTAATAATTTATTTGAAATGAATATGAACCATTCAAGATTTCAACAAACCATCTTGTTTTTCCACCAAATGATCCAATCACTAACAAGTACAAGGATACAAAATAAACTTACCGGAACAATATTCGATAGATCCATAATATTCGTTTGATTACATATTATAGTAATGAATCAGTAAATTTTAAACCAAAATGTTAATAATGTTATCATTAAATTTTACAGCGCAAGTAGGGAGTTCCTTCTCACTTTACGCATGCAGTATAATACTTTGGGTGTGAATGAGCCTTCGTTTATTGTCGGTTATTATATAGTAGGATCGTTTTTGTCAAAAATTCAATTACCCAGGGGTTTTTAATGAACTCAATTTATATTAAAATATCGGAAACATACATTTACTTGTCGGCCAGTATTTGCTATACTTTGGGAGATTTTCAGGCAGTAGTGCATAGGGTCTGACAGCCACAGTGTCTCCGTCCCCTCCGCGATGTCCGTCCGCTTTTCTAATGAAACTAATAGTGTCTATATGAGCCTTGAGATTTGGAATTCTAAATTAGAGTGGGCGTTAACATCGCCGCCCGGGCAAAATTTCCCTTACAGCACATAGTCTTCATTACCAAGTTCGGTACCCAAAAATAGGTTATTTAAAAACCCGTTTAGCCTCATTTCCAATCCCCGCCCCCTTGGACATGTTTTGTAAGGTAGCCTACACAAGGTTTGTCATTGTCTGTGTTATCAGTAATCAACAACAAAACACAGGTTACGAGAGCTGTCTGAAAACTTCTAATCCTGAAAGGGGTAGCCTATATTGGGCTGAAACAAATTGTTGCCACTTTAAAATCCAACATTTAGTCTTTTTCCAATGACGACGTTATGTTCAACTATGCATTGTGAGATCAATACAATATGTAAATGCATTGAAATTAATTCGACATAATATACATTTTTTAATAGATGGTAATTGAACTACGATCTATAATTATTGGAGAAGGGTGGGGGGTTACGGTGGTTACAAGGGTAAGGCGCTGGCTCGCTAGCCTGGAGGTCGTGTGTTCGATCCCTGCATTGGTCGAGAAAGTTCATCCAAATTATCCGGCGTAGTTCCCACTTGTCAGTGAAGGAGGGACAAGTCGTGCACGTAAAAGATCCATTGAAAGTTGGAATTCGATATAAGAGTAGGCCGTAGTGCCGTTGCCGTGCAAAATTTCCGTCATAGCACACTGTATGGCGTATGCGCGTCTTCATTAGCCAAGTTTATTGATAAAAGAGACGTTTCTATTTCTATGTAAAAGACACCACGATAGTCATAGTGTAGACTTATCGCTCCTGGGTGTTTGAATGTTCAACATGGACGACAATAACTTTGAAATATAGCGAACGGTCACAAGTAATAGTGCCAATGAAACAAATAACAGATTATGTAACATACCTAATCATAGCATGGATAAAGAAACAGAGATTAACTTCGAGGTAGACAACTCTTACAAAACAATGATTGGGTCAATGGGTAAAGATCTAGGGGATCATGTTGAAGGGATATACATGTATTAATCATTGCTATTATATATTGCGGTTTAATAATGTTAAAAACTATGAGTGGCAATGTTTAGAAGTCAACGAATAGCAATCAAAACCCGGTTAAGATAATTGTGGTTTCAGTTGATTCTTTAATAGCTATTCTCTTTGAAAATTTAGACTAAACACCAATATCGGGACCAGATTTGAATTATTCAAATTTTCAAAAAAACACACATGGATAAATCTAAAAACAGAGATCTGCAAGTAGAGGATACACCAACCGGTCGGTTCCGGCTTCCGTGGGGTTTCATTGGCCAACACCTTCGTCACAGGTCTATTGACATTCTGTCTTACTCTGTTTTCTGTCTAAAGATTCCGTAAGAGCCACATCTGTGCCTAATGAGGCTCGTTATTTAGGCTTCAAATTTTGCATAAACTATTAGTTGCACATTTATTAACATGACAAACCCATAATCAACTCTCTAGACCATCGGATGGCAGGGATTTGAATGGATTTGAAAGCCATAGATTTAAAAATTTAACGATAACCGAGAATAAGTCGTGTTTGTCCAGTATGCCATTGATACAATAATAAACTATCTACGCTGTACCATACTACCGCCAATAATTTCACTCAGAATAAATTTTTACTATATATGTTTGAACTAATTGTAGCTATATCTTACATAATGAATCTTGTATACATTAAAACAAAGAAAGAAAGGAGGAAAAAAGCTAAAACGGAAAAGGCAGAACAATATATGTATCCCTTTACCATTCCATCCTTTACCGTTATCTGATATAAGTGATATTGTCTTGCATAAGCAAAGAACCCTATCCGTATCCCTTAACTTGTTCTACAAATATTACAAAACGGCTTTAGTCTAAAAATAGTCCCGGTCTACTATCCCCATAATACGTCGAAGAACTGTTTTCCTGCTTGTTTCCATTTCCGAAAGAAAAGGATGAACCAGACTTTGAGACTAGGGTGAAATGTGGAACAAAAATGTCAACCGAGCCAAAGGTAAAAATGCTGGGCAACGCAAAACTCACAGGTGGTACCAACCATTAAGAACCCGTATCAAGTCTGTTTATGGTCAAAATACTAATATCAGTAACGATACTACTATTTACAATAAGGACCAACAGACAAGGTATAGTCCCTTTGTTCCAATAAACATTAATTCTATTTAAACCTTATACAAAAGGTTAGAATTGGTAAAGGTACCAAATCCATTCATTGATTTATGAAGATGACTATTGGAGCATTAATTACGAATCGTTTAAAGATAAATATCCCCATGAAGTATTTTTGTCTTAGTCTCTACCTTAGCTGGCCATTGTTTACCTTTGTAGATACACTGAAAGCTGCTACTGCTGCTTAAGGGGGAATCAATAGTAAATAATTTTGTTTTCTCTTTCTACTTTCTCGATCATCTGTCATCTTAGGTTTAAGCCCAGTGTTGGACAATGGGGGTGTTGGACACCTGACTTCTTCTTGATATAATTCTATATAACAACACTAGTGGAGCAGCTAAGCATTATAAAGGGTTAATTTTTGAGCAAATAATAAAAAATTGCACAGGGATAGTATGACCCTAAGTACACCCCAAATTGATGACTGGATCTCGAATTCCTAAATGGACACCAAAATAACCTATTTTTGTTCAATTCTTCAATTATAATGGGTTTCGGAAAAGAAATCACGTGTCTTTTCCAATCGTTTTCAATATAAAGGAAGATTATGGAAGTATCGGAGATTCGGTTAAATGGCCGCTCCATTGGATTTGGTGGCCTCCACGTTTAAGACATTTATTTATATATCTCCAAAACTATAAACGCCAGAAACAGAATTTTAACGCTTAATGGTTTACATCTAAGGCTGCTCCCTGAATCCTGAATAAAAATATCGTTTTAAAAAAATCTGCTGAGTATATCTTGTGGTTACAATTCGCTTACAACAGCCGCCGTATTGGATTTCAAGATGGCTACCGGGTTTTATCTATTCTTTTGTATCTTTAAAACTATAAATGCCAGAAACCAAGTTTTAATGCTTACTGCACCCAGTCAGTATTATCCGACTCCCTACACTGTTAAAATTCTATTGCAGTAACCTCCATATTAAAATTTAACATGACCGCCATTGTATGCGCGTGCACGTTGTATCATAAGTTCTTTCATTGGGTCAACAGGCGTGGTTTCGATTCCTCGGTTGTACGTGACAAGGAGTAGGGTCGCCTGTCCAACCTCGTGGGTTTTCACCGGGTCGCTCGGTTTCCTCCCACTGCTAAAGACCCCTACGCACAAGTTTATTATGGAAGCAATGTTTCACCATGCGTTGGTCCCGAAATCACCCAGTTTGTGTCGAGTGGACGTTAAACCCCATTTCTTTTTCTTTTCAGTACTCTGTCGAAATTAGGAATTACCACCTCTTCGTGATTTTATTTCTGAGCCAGATCGCACTGAGCGGCTTAGCCATCTCTTTCCTAGTGGATTGACTGTGGCCCCGTGGCCAGAGGGGCCCTTTTGTTAGAAGTGGGGCCCTTTCGTCTGCCTTTAGCGCCCTCCCTAACTTGGGTACATTTTCATTTTTCTCATCGGTTTTAGCATTTTTCTCCCGTTTTATTTTTTCAACTTCTTTGATTTTTTTCGAGAGGAGGCTGGTGCCTCCAGCGCCTCAGCTATAAAACGCCCCCGTGTTATACAACGATTTAATACCTTCACAGTTTTCTTTTAGTACCGATATCTGGATTTTGTTCGCTAAAGATGGTTTTAATGTTAGTTTTTTTTCTGATTCATAACGATTCCAACTGCATTTTACATCTGTGCATGCTTTATTGGTGTACGCGTCTTTCACTCTAATAACATCCCAGTTGAAAAAGAACAGCAGCTACATGATTACAAGTAGATCCCGGTCTGAAATTAGAAATCTAATTAGAAGTTTGTCCTTAAACCATTTAATCGAGCAATCATGACAGTTCTATTACATTTCATTTACATGACCAGGTGCAATGGAGTTTAACTAAAATAAAAATATGATTTACTCTGTCAGGTCACAGCGAACATAATATATACGAAAATAAGAATGAATGGATTTATATTTAATATAAATCAATAACCAAATTTTAAGTATGTGAAGGTAACTGTGCAACTGTTACAGTCTATCTGCCAAATCAATCATTTGGTTGAAGGCCTAGTCATTTGGTCAAATGCCAGTTAATGTAGCCAGGCATTTGGTCAGATGCTTGAATTTTCCAGTCATTTGTCCAAATGACTACAAATAAGGAGATCCTGTTAAGAAATATTCTGAAAAGCTTCAGTCATTGACATTATGTCAATCATGTATTTTGGGGGCCAAATTAAGTTCCTGGGTGAATTTTTTCCTAGTTATTTGTGTTGATGATACTAATGAAAATTATACGGGATTAACTGGGATTTGATTAACTGATGGTTCAAATAAATAAATAACCAACACCTAGTAACGAAATAACTTGGAAATATCTTCACACATGTCCACACAGCTGCTTTCCCGCCAAAAAGGATGACCAAAGACTGAAGCTGGTCTGAAAGGAAAACATGGATGTTGACCAAATCTTTAAAGCATCTTTTATGCCTTCAGGAAATCTTATCCCCGTCGTGTTCACAGCCTCTTTCAGATACGTAAAACATCGTTGGATGTCCCAGAATGCTGATTATCAACAGTCCTTTGTTAATTGTATTCAAATCGGCAAGGACGATATGTAGCCGCGCCATAAGAAATTCGTATGTCAAATAGCCGTGGAATGAATATACGAAGTACGAAGGCTGGTCGAAAAGTTCTAATTCTATCTGTGAAAGACCAAGACCTGTACAAAGTCGATGATTTCCATTTTCTTTTCTACATAGTTCCTTTCGCCAGAGATGTACACACCTTTTCTAACGACGTTGCAAGGCCCGGAAGCCTGTCAGAAAGAATGTTTCCTCTGCTAACCTAAAAAGAATGTCTTTCGCAGCTGACTTGACGTCATCATTACCAAGGAAATGACGACCGACTAGCTTCATTTTTAAAAACAGGTCTCATCCACGGTTACAAATCATTATCTGCTTCAAAACGGCGCAGATTGTCACGGGACGTCGGGAATCTGACGCGTTTCTGACCTGCAGGCAAAAGCTTTGGCAACGCTGTAGCAGAAACCTTTGTAATTTCTAACTTGTTGACGATAAAGTGCTCAATCTTCGCATGAGAGATGTCCACAAAACTGGAAATATGTTGAGTGGTCAATCGTCGATCAGCCATCACCATGTCATTCATTCATTTGGGTAATGTTTCCTTGAGCAGTCTTTCTCACACTTCTTTCTGTGACATCATCCCCTAAACTGGAGACCTTGTCGGCATGCATCTGTGTTTGGGTTAGTCATCTCAGTTTCAAGTGCATGATGACTGTCCTTATGCCAGTTTTGTTCATTTCTGGTGATTTCAATGGGTGGAATCACATAATGATCTAATACGAATAAGACAATAATAACACTACATACAGTTCTTGTCTATGATTCATTCAATCATTGTACTTGTTGGTGGCAAACGTTTGTTACAACCCAGTAGATCTATCTTTTTCAGGGTTAGAACTTTTCAGCCAGCCCTCGTACTACATTTAAAGCCCCAATAACACTCTTGTTGTAACTGAATAATATGTCCCAATCTTCATTCTGGTCAACAAATTTTATTATTTTACAATATTCCAATTAATTGATGATATAAATTCATTTTAAAACACCTAATTTAAAAAATTGGAAAAATTATCCATTACAACCTATTTTACTTGTCCAGAGGGTTCGAAAATATTTTAAAATCCAAGTCACATTTGAAAAGGTTTACGTTAGACTTTTCATATCAATAAGTTGAATTTTTCCAATTTTTTAAAATAGGTGTGTTAAGATGAAATTTATATCATCATTTAATTGGAATATTCTAAAATAATACGATTTGTTGACCAGAATGAAGATTGGGACATATTATTCAGTTACAACAAGAGTATTATTGGGGCTTTAATATAACGTATTATGCTACATCTTACAAGTCGCAATTTAAATTGTTAGCGAAATCTGAAAAAGACATAGTTAAAGTAATCTAAGCGTATTAAAACTACAAATATTATTATAGAAATGATTTAAAGTCGGTAATTTATTACGAACTTCATAGTCACACTATCAGTGGCGTTTAAGATTTCCTTTTCTCCAAATGTGACAAATAGATCACATATTATTTTAAATAGCCCTTCCGCAGTACGCCGATTTGGAAATCGCAGTCAGTCTTGTAAATATGAAAACGTATCTGAAACCGTTGAGATAATACTTCAGTGTTTGTTTTTAGTTACGACTTTAGTTTAACCTGGAAAACTTAATTTCTTTATTAATGCATGTAACATCGTACAAATAAGTTAATTTTATAGGATATGGACGAATTAACCGGCCCAAGTAGTGACACATCTTTGGTTTATCAGTAAATAATGTCAGCGAAGTTAATCAAGCGATGTTTTTAACCGAATTAAACTATTAACTATGATTATCATTAGCTTGATAACGACGGATTTCTTCGTATTTAAAATTTAAATATTCAATTAGATGTGTACATTATATAAGTAAATATATATTGCATATACAACCTATATGATACATGTAGAATTTAAACCTTTTGCCATAGTCTAGGACTATTTGCTATATTTCTATGCCGTGATTGTAGAAATTGGTTTTGTATACCAAATATGACCCCTGTCACTATATTATTATTAGCTTGATAACGACGGGATTCTTCTTTCGCATACAGCTCCACTCGCTTGTCATAAAAAGACCTGACTAATTTAATGGTTGGATGATTTGAGGGCAAACCTTCATAACCTTTCAGCTAAATTGGACACTTTCCTCATCATGTGTTTGGTTGGGGGAGAGAGTGTTGGCGTATTATTTTTATTTTAGAAATATACTAAATATGCATAATTTAGAAAAACAACTGAGTGGAAAAGCATCATAATACCGTGAATATTGAATCCTGCTGTGCAAAATAAAAAAATGCTCTATTTATTTACATATATCATAAATGATCAACACTAAACGGACTAATCTGTAAATAATTTATCTAAGTGGTACTCTTTAAAGTCAACAAATATAAAGTCAGCAATTAATGGCGAATGGGCGGATCGAAAGTAAAGGGCGAAAAGAAAATGTATGTCAGTAAAGCTAATTCTGTGTGCAAAAGCCGGTCAGATGTAATCCATGTTGATATTACTTATATTATTAACGTTAGTATTAATAGAAATATCCATATTATATTAATTATAAAATATTAATTTCTGTATTAATAGTAACACCCGTGTTAATACATGTATTAATTATAATTGTCAGTATTTTATTCAACACGGATATTACTATCAAAATAATAATATCTGTGTTAATATTAATAACACTGATATTACAATATTACAATGTGGATGATATGACAATACAAAGCAACCTATTCCCGAAAAGTACAAAGCCTTTAGTGACCGTAACTGGGCGGGTGATAGATAGTATTCATCATGTCTCCACAAATCAAAACAGTAACACCTCAGCTTCAAATTTAATCGTCCCACACACAGTCACTGAGTGTGTTCGAAAGGAATAATCCTCGTTAGCACGACGAAAAACGAAACGAAGACAAATGATGAAGTCAGGATCGCCAATTACATAGACAGTAATGTGTCTACACAAACATATGGTGTGCTATTTTGGCAACTTTTCGCGAAGCTTTTTCCAATGTTAAGCGATAGAGAGAAAAAAAAAGCGACGTCGCACTTTAGAAAGTGCCTCGGCGCGCTTTGCATCGCTTTTTACAATTATTTATAGACTGACTTTCCTTAGGTAGACTTCATTATTTTTTCAAATGTAAATACAATAATTCTTAAAAATTATTTGAAATTATTATTGACGAATATCTTCTTTGATTTGCATATAGTAATTGAACATATTAACACAAGGACAATTTTATGTGTCATCACAGACTAATAAACCAGATTACACACTGGACCCTTTGTTCCCACTCGGGTGTTCAAGTTACTGACCAACCTGTATTGTGTTGTTTTAGCACGTACACAGATGATCATTTGAGGAAAAGTGGGTGTTCATATAAATGAACACCCCAATGAACACCCCAACATACTAACCCGGTGATTGTCAAAACAGACAACCGCGCATTTTCGTGCGTGCACTGTGTATTAGCTATAACAAGAAACACCGTGTTAATTTTAAAAAGATAAATAATACATGTACATGTAGTTAAAACGACAAATAAATATTTATTCACAGTAGATTGTGAAATAATATCATTAGCTAGAAAACGCAACCAACATTATAAGAAACAAGTGCGCGAAACCTAGCGAATTGGGATGAATTTCTGTTTGAACATTTTTTTAGATAATTGTCAGCTTGTAAAATACCAATCCTACATCATCACACATGATATTTTTTTTTCGCACATGGATAGTTTGTGGCTGACAATTCGCGAATGTAAAACGTATTCCAGTCAATGCAGCATACCCCATTCGCACAAATTAAATATTACAGCGAATAAAGGGTGTTGCATATTTTTTCTTTTGTCGATAAGGAGAGAGAGAAATGGGATTTAACGTTCACTCGACGTAGCGGTCTTTAGCAGCCGGAGGAAACCGGAGGCCCTACACCTTGTCACGTAATACCGAGGAATCGAAACCTCACCAGTTGACTGAATGGCAGACCTTATGACACAACGCGCAAGTGCTAACCATTCGGACATTTATCCATATACCAATCCAACTTTCTTAAAATTGTTTTTCAAAAACCTGACATTTGAATAATCTGATTTGTATGCATCGTAAATAAACCGGTATACACATATTCAGTTATTTAGCACTACCCAATTTGCCGAGTAAACAACAATATATGGCGTGCAAAATAAAGCATATTGGTACCTGTTATAGACGAATTGGTAAAACAATTGTGTGTGATAAAGGGTCTGTGATAATAATGCGTCTCTCTCGTATTCGTCCATTTTCATTCACTCGTTCAACTTCTTACACAAAGAATCCAGTGTGTAAGTCAGTTATCAACTTTGACCTCGGGGTCAAGTTAGATAAACACCCGCGCCCGTGCATTGAACACTTTGAACGCTGCGCGTTCTCAGTGTACAACTTTGCACGAGCTCGGGTGTTCATCTAACTTGAACCCCTCTGTCTCAGTTGATAACCCTTACTTGTGAAATCAGAGGGCAAGTATATGACTGTAATGAGACCTATGTTCAGAGCTGAACTAATCGCAGCCCTGAGATGAACAATCTTTCGAGCAACGTTACGTAAAACTTACGTCACAATTGGGTACACCTTCGCAGAAAGTATTTTATTTACATAGGAAATTGTTAACCAGAAAGAAAACATGCCTTATCACAATACGTTACAAAATAAAATGATCATATTCTGTTAAAGAATTGTAGACCCGCAATTAAGTCGCTTATGCGTTGATTTGAAAGTAATTGGAAAAGCATAAATTTCCAGAATCAATAGTTATAAATATTTTCCTCACAAAACCTCGAACCGATGCAGGATTTAATAGAAGTCTCTTTCCAACTTATAGATTCTCACCAATTACATAAAATCTACAAAAAACTATTACTAGACGATCTTTCAAAATACACACAAGTGAATCGGCCGATTCCTCAAAGATGATGACTATTAAATGTTTGTAAGTGTGAAACCTATAGCCACCATACATTGTAATTCCTCTCTTGAAAAAACCCTTTGCTGGTATCGATAGTTTTGATCACCAGTGGCAGTGTGTGGGCACGATGACCTCAAAACAATATTCTTATTTATTTATAAGATTTATTATAATGGGTGACTGCAATGACAATATCTGTCACGTTCTTTGAAATGGGTGATCCGTTGAGGCATGTCAATGTTATAGTTTTGTAGTAACCCCGTATTTTCATTGGCCTTATTTTCTTATTAAGCCAGATAATACCCAATTTGTCGTGAATTTTAAAATTGAGTTTTCACAGCCCATGACATTTTCCTTTTTTTAATAATAATTTAACAAGCAAAGTAGCAGCTTACAATACTTAATGTCTTCGAATCATTTACATATTATTAAACTTATGACCCCTGTTGACTGTTTACTGTTGTATTTTTTTATGTACCCTATCATACATTCTATATATTCTCGAGGTATAGTAACCCCAAAGTCTGGATTAATTTGTATACGATAGCGACAGAGTAAAGAATAATATTCTTTCTGGTACAGTTGTGCCATTGGACTTACTCAAAATCCTTGGGTAAATTGGATAAAATTTAGAATGCACTTATTTGCCTTTTGTTACGTGTGTTATTGTTTAGGCGGATGGTTTTGTAAACCACAAATGCATTATGAAAATGTGGAATTGGTCTCTCAAAACTGAGAACTACTTTCAAGAACTATTGCTATTTTATTTAAACTACACCGAAGCAAGGCGGGTTGAGTGTATATTCCAACTCCAAAATGCCCCTGTGCTACGGAACGGGCATTATAATGGGTACCCTAACAGGTAGTCCATACGTATTAATTTTTTTTTTATTTTTAGATTTTAAAATGACAAATAACTTTAATATGATTTTTCTTGCTGGCAGAGTCGTGAGTAGGGGGTAAAGATGTATCGTGGGAGCGAAATTTTGATTCAGATGAAGATGTGGTAGGCAGGTTTCTATTAGACGAGATAAAAAACGAAAATGGAGAAGTTCTGTAAAAAATGTTCTAGAACTGTTTCGAGCAGGGCTTGCTAACAACTTAAACGGATCATTACGGTTGGTGTTTGGTGGTGTAACGCGTGTATTTTGTATCATAAGATCTAGTATTAGCGTTGATTCGATTCCAGGCTTGAACGTGACAAGGAGTATGGTAGCCTGTTCAATCTTGTGGGTTGCTACGGGTTCCACTGTCGCAAAACTCTATACGAACAGGCGAATTATTGATGAAAACCGTACCACACATTCTCTCTCAATTTCTCTCTCCCCCTCTCACCCCCCCCCCCTCTCTCTCTCTCTCTCTCTCTCTCTCTCTCTCACCGTTGCCATTCCCCTTTTCATACGTGTACAAAAAACTTTAGCTATCGTCTTTCTTTTTTCCTAAAACTATCAATAAAATTCAACAACCAATGTAAGATCACTCAAAACTCTCGAGTGAAAATAGTCTGAATCTAGCTCTACCAGTCAATCTATACCACATGAACATTCACCATTTGTGTGAGATCTGCCGGTAACAAGTCTAGCAAAGGCATACTTTTTGTCTTCTTACTTCCCAAGTTCCATACTGCCACTTAAATACCGGAATGGGTTTATTATATCCAGCTTTAACAGATTTTATATAGTATAATACCAGTGGTTGCCATGCAAGATACGCCCTTATTTTACAGGAGATGGATGTCGACTGTTCTAATTTATTGATAAACATTATCTTGTAGCCTATATAGGCCTAGCCTTACACAAAATCACCTTACAAGTTATTTATCCTTAAATGTTATTTATAACTTTATTTATACAACATACCGTTCATCTTAATCTCATATAATTGTCAATCAAGACGTCCCAGAGATATACAATAACTATATCGTTTATAATATTAACAATATTATCGCCTCTTTGTATCTAATACCATTTATTACTATCGTGGACAACTTGAATCCAACCCAGGCCCAAATTCACAAAACAGTTACCGACTTCAAATAATGCATTTGAATGTAAGGAGCCTAACTAAATGATTTTATACCTGCATTTGAATGTAAGGAGCCTAATGATTTCATAAATACAGAGGTAACTAACTTTGATAAAATAACATTAAGCACAATTTTTAAGAGTGACCTGCAACTAGCTTTATTCGAGATTCAAATAACTTATTAAACGTGGCACAACTAAACCAATCCATCATAGTAAAATAAAACTGGTCAACAAAATACCCTTATAGACCTGATATTAATTAGGTCAGCCGAATACGATGTGCTAGATAATTTATGTATCGACCATTGATCTGTTTTCTGTAAGCCAGCTTATAGTATTCCTAAACAAAACTGTTTTAAACCAATGATATGCAATTAGGAAAAATCAACAGAATCATTACATACCAAATGGTACAATTTGATAAATATAGTTACGAATTACAGCTGTTGATGAAATCCCCCCCCCCCCTTTGAACATTCGCACTTAAAATAAACTTTCAGCACTACACTTTAATAAGAAAATATCTCGATAACGGGACAATTAGTGAACAAACTTTGATGCAAATATACTCTGAATCAAACCCGACTGCTCTTAGAAAAGCTACTGTCATTAAATACATTTAGTAGGTGCACAGTAGCCTATATTGTTTCTTATCATATTTTAGGAGTGCAATTTAATGTGTGTGGGGGTGTTTACCACTGAAATATTTACCGGAAACAATTGACAATGGCAGCATTTATTACCGTGTGAATAATTAATAAAATTCCCCCTATTTGGTTATTCTGAGCACCCCATTTTCAGACATTACCCACAAAATTGAAGAACGACATTTTACGGTAGTATAAGAACCCCTTTAAAATGAAAGGGATTTTCTGGAGCATTGTGTTGTGGGTTGTTAAAGGGTATTAGATGGGTATCAAATTTATAACACATTATTTGTAATGAATTTGATATATTTCATTTCAGAACTTCCACTATAGTAAACTGATAAATATAGCAGCCAGCGGTTGCCATGCAAGATACGCCCACAGTTTGAAAGAGATGGATAGAGAACAAGCTTTTACGTACAATCAGGGATCATAACTCATAAAGTTATGGTCTGAAATGCGAGAATATCGAAAGGAACTGAGATCTTTGGGATATATACATATCTGAAGTTTCATCAAAATCGGACAAACATTGCGAGCTCTAGAGGGTTCACAACTTTTGTTACATACTTTTATTTCTCGTATAATCAGGCATAGGCCTACCGAAAGGAACCGAGATCTTCTGGAGATAAACCTATATTTCAAGTTTCGTCAAAATCGGATAAGAATTGTGACCTGTAGAGTGACGGACAGGGGCAACTACAATGAAAATATGGGAGTATAAAAAGTAAAACACGAAGCAAATTAGAACATTTGACAGACAGATAGAATGAACAAATTGAAAATAAAAGAGAGCAGTTAATATAAATTTGGCAAAATTTTCGGACAATAAGAAACAATTATATAGATTTGATAATGAAAACATATAATGGTGGCATCTTGTAAATTAAAAGAAACTGAATTACAGACTGAACTTTTTTCGAAATCATTTTATTCAATCCAATGTAAGAGAGTGGAATTAGCTCAGTGTCTGACGGAAATAGGTGACGACTATTCTATGATTTGGCCACAGATCACTAACACTCGGCAAACCTCGGAAGATTTCGAACAATCTAAACTCGGCTGTATGATGAATTCCGCCATAAAGGTCCCGGATGAATCATGGCTGCGCCCATTCCAAACACAAGTTGGCGACCTTTTTGGCTAGCGACCTATTCGCACGATCCAGCTGTAAGATAATGACGAAATTACACTTCTATTCTGAGATGAAGGAATGGATAAAAAATAATATATTCTACTTTCATTTGATAGACATAACGTTGGATTTCATTGGTTGATAAATAGAGACTGTTGTCTTTACTCTAAATAGGTTTCCAACGAACAGGTTGCATCTCGATCGGTCGAATAGGTCGCTAGCCGAATAGGTTCCCAATTTGTGTAATAGCGCTAAGTTTTCCTGTTAAAGTAAACCGGTAGCCGCATCGCAAATGTATGGGCGTAGGTACATATCACTTACTGTCATACATCCGAGACGAGATGTAGTTTATGGAATCTGTCGAGATTAGCCGAGTGAGATCACTAATTATTTCCCCATTGACTTTAATGTTAATTCTCGTCTCTTAGACCGGCTGTAACTTTTTCCCAAATATTCGTTCGGTAGAACGCTTTCTGCCACAGATGGAGCAACATGTGGCAAACTCTGGCCCAAAAGCATGTATGAGGTTCACCATGAAAAACTTGAGATACACAGGCTGGAAGTAGAGACAACTAAACAAGCAATTTTCGGCCCCCCATTTCAACGTAACCAACCTCACAAGCCTTGTATCCTTCCGCCTCAAAATCATGAATATTCAGCAAAACCTGGCAGAAAATGTATTTTTAAACACTTTTCTTCGATTCTACACCAAAAAATCAACAAAAATCGCCATGCAAAAGTGGGAAAAAGGGAAAGGGAGAGAAAGACTAAAAATAACTTTCGCCCTACATGGGTGACGGCCCATGAATATTTAGTGATCTGTGTCCATTTTAGAATGCGGACGTATAAATATGAAAACTTCTGATTTGGTACTCAGATCCACGATACAATAGGTTCAGTAACAGAGTTGTTTGCATCTATTCAATAAACAATAGGCAACATTTTGACCTTAAAGTGGTTAAAGAAAATCTCTTCAAGTTCTTGAGCATTGTTCCGCTAACATAATATGTTTGGACATAATATACCGACACGTGCATGCTCAATTTGGTCTATATTCGCAGAAAGACTTTTCAACTGGCGATACATACTTTTACGACCATACCAACATTTCATTTAGTATTGTTCAGCCAACGAATCGAATCCCTTGGTACGGAAAATTCCGCGAAATCTTCTAAAGGCTTAGATTATCCAGACATTTTATTAACTGTCAAGATCAAATGTGCTATCATGGTGTCGTCACATACTCTGAGCGGGGTTTGCTGAAACTTGTCTTGAGATGAAAATGAAACGACCGACCGAGCCAACCGAGCGAAAATAAAACTAATGTTTAATTACATTGCTTTACTGCGCTCTTTCCTTCATCCATTACATATCCCACGACAACTCATTTATGTAGTAATTAAAGAATGCGAGATGTTTAAAATATGACATGAGAACTCGCAGAGTTCACCAAATGACAGTTGAAAGATGGCTTTGATAGTTGAAAGCTTTGATGTATAAAATGTGTCATTTTAATGACCATTTGGGAAAGAGACGAGGTGATTTTTCTCGTGTTAGATGTCATATTGTAAGTACACTATTAAACTTTTAACGCGTGGAGGTCTGGTCTAACTAGTGAGAAAGTCACTCGGTCGTTTCATCACTTAAACCAAAGCGTAATATTTGGATATTAAAATTCCAAGGGAAAATAGTCGATGTTGGATACCTAGTTGATATCCAGGAGGACATGAATAAAGACATATCACAATGTATAGAGGTGATGGTGACAATCTCGTTGTTAAATGTATAGAGGTGATGATGTCAATCTCGTTGTTAAAGGCCTACTCCTATTTGGAATTCCAAATGTCAGAGGATCTTTTCTGTGCATGCCAACGTGTATACGGTCCCTGGGATGTTCTTCCCACCCGAACGACTAGACCCTGTACCGTCTCCCACCCACACGCGCACTGCATGCCCGATAAAGTACAACCAAGTCAGAAAATTCCGAGGAAATGTTTCGGTTAACGCCATATTTCAATTTGAAATGATCAGGTTTCTCGGAGCCTGGTATGTAAGTGCTCCTGAAACTATCGGGTAACTGATTACAATTCCTTGTTCGACTTCCGGTTATTTTCTATAGGAATAATGTCTTGTGTAATGACCACCAGGAAGTCCCAGTAATATACCAGGCTTCTTCGAGTAATAATACTTGGAATATTCTACGAATAGCTGAAAATCTTCTTGTTGAGACATCAGAAGAATTGTTTAAAAATCAGTAAACAACCGTTTTAGGTCATTGTTTTGTTGTTTATCCACCTATTATGTATATATTTATTCTTGTATTTAGATCTGCTTGTTCCGCAACCCCTTAATAAAATATTGGCTGAATAATGATACGCATTAAATATGACGTTTAATGAAGTGACCAACTATTTATGTTTGACTGTGACTTAAACTAGTTAAGCGTGTACTGTTCATCGTAGAAAATTGTATTAAACGATCAGATATAAAAAAATATTTCAAAGCATTCAAATTGCCTAGAGCAAGTCAAGATGAAAAGATTTTGCTGATTATCTGGTAATGCTTGATGATTGTAAATCCAAACATACAGTTTCTAATATTATTCTCAATAGAACCCAGTTTAGATGAGTTGATCTTCCAACTGTACTATGTACTGACAAATTAATGTTATTGCTGAGTGCTGGCAAGGGCATTGGTGTTGTTGCTGAGTACTGACAATGTTACTGGTGTTGTTGCTGAGTGCTGGCAAGGGCATTGGTGTTGTTGCTGAGTACTGACAATGTTATTGGTGTTGTTGCTGAGTACTGACAATGCTATTGATGTTGTTCTTGAGTACTGACAATGCTATTGATGTTGATGCTGAGGACTGACAAGATTAGTAAATCATCTGGTATACCACCATTTACATTTTTGTTAAAAGTAAGGCGATAGTTTTTGATGGAATATGTCGTGTTTTTATTAAGTCTAACCCAAGAAATAGCAGGTTCATATGTATGGTAACGGTGGAATTTATGCTCCTCCTTCTGTATTTTCATATATACGGTTCAATGGCAGAGGTTTTTAGTGTCATCTATATTTAAAAAGAACAAATAAACAGTGTGTTTTCAACAAGCAAAATTTAACATTGTCCCCCCCCCCCCAACATACACACACGCACCTCCTAAGTACGTTACTTTTAATGTGGCACACCAATGCATTCTTTATATCCCTATTAAAGTTTATTATATACAATAATTCATACGAATGTCATTAAAATAGGAAATAATAAGTTATTGCCGTTAGTATTTCAAGAGAGCTTTGTTAACCATCACTATCTGTCAAACAGGACTTACAGCATTTGACTTCGCTTGTTATGATTATTCGCCCCGAGCTCTAACCTCAACGAATATATCTTTTGGGAAACTAGGGACATTAGAACAGGTGTGTACAACTTTGAAGTGCTGACATGAGACACATCAAAGATATGTTTTTACTTAATCCACTTTCTTTTCTAGTCTTTTACGTTAATCGTTATACATGTACACTATAAATTACACATCGTAAAATTACTTTTATGGGATAACAGAGTTTTGTTTTTTGATTAAATGTTTATCATCATTTAGAATGTGCTGTTGAAAATTAAATCATGCATTTTGTACAAAACCCCTGTTGGATTAGCTTTTAACCGACGACATTAAAGAATATTAAATCTACTGTTTATAATAAATTATTTAACCCTAATTTTTGTATTGTATTATTTAAGCATCACAAGGTTTTTAAAGCGAGAATTTTATATATTTCTTAGAAAAACATAATCATTTCTATGTCTTTTGCTCAATAGGTTGTCAACTCATTATTATACGATTATTGGCATTATTCCCAACACTTAAAAATCATTGACACCGGAAATAATCACACAATTACCTTCCATGTTTTTCTACCCCCCCCCCCATGGAATAGCTATCTTCAAACGTTTGAATTTGAAGTTGAAAATGATATATTTGCCATTTTCTCAACTTGCAATAGAGAATTATTGGATTAATGGGAGTGTTCTTTAACAAGGTAGGACTGTATACCACCTATTTTAAGGCTTTATTTTAATACATTTTAAAAATATAACTTAAAAGCATGAAATTGAAGCTTTAACAAACTTCCAGATCTATGACAAACGAACAACATAATTATATAAGGCAACATATCTATAAAATGATATAAACAAGGATAAATTTATTATTACAATGTCATTACTTACAGTTGATCTAATCAACCATGGCGGTACATAATTGTATCTAATATCTCTCAAGATTGGACAGTATAACATCAAGTGATTATCATCGCCGACTTACTTCGTGTTACACACTTGGTATAAACCTTCTACCCGGGTGATTTTGTCCCTGCGACCCTAGAGAAGAGCGGTTGAACATTTAACGTTTAATGCAAAGCTCAGTTTCTGTTAACTACGTGTATTGTTTTTTAATTATTATTCGCAATATATACTAGATTTAAGTAGACTGTAAAATATGCATTTTTGGAAATTTTGAATAAAATCATGCCAGTTCTGAAGACGTATATCCCTAAAGCGTTGTTTAAAGCCCCAATAACACTCTTGTTGTAACTGAAAAATATGTCCCAATCTTCATTCTGGTCAACAAATCGTATTATTTTAGAAAATTCCAATTAAATGATGATATAAATTTCATCTTAACACACCTATTTTAAAAAATTGGAAAAATTCAACCAATTGATTTGAAAAGTCTAACGTAAACCTTTTCAAATGTGACTTGGATTTTATAATATTTTCGAACCCTCTGGACAAGTAAAATAGGTTGTAATGGATAATTTACACAACAGGTAGGACATTTAAACATCTAGTACTTAGAATAAGGGTATTATTTATTTTCTGGAGCTACCAAGCCAGCAAGAATGCATACTCCGCGCAGTGTTGCGTCTGATTAGAGGTAATCCAACTACACACTGCTACACACAGTGGATATTGTTGTGTTAAATTTTGATTGATCAGTAGTCCGTCTACCAACCAATCACGAGCTGCCAATACTGGACCAATTATGTTTACATAACGTATACGTCATGACTCACGATTTTATTATGCCTAATTAACCCGTGCATAGCAGAATACTGCAGTAAAACTAATTGCGTGACAAACGAGGCTATCAAGTCGAATGAAATGTAAACAATACTGTTTGGAAACGAACATACTTTCACCGTTTTGAATACCTTAAATCACTGTCCAAAGTTTTAGAGAAGACCTAGATTAAACGAAGGACTGTCATGTTGCTGTACTAAAGTGATAGCTTTCATTGAACGGAAAGAATAGACACACTTCCGCATAAGTTCAAGAAACTGACGCTATTCCAGCAATGGTCAGAGAGGGATTTCTCGGGCCATTGCTTCAGGAATATGGCAAGAATGTTATTGTCCCTTTAATGCACAGCATAAATTGAGCAATGTTAGTAACAGCTTGATTAATCCAAACATGACCAAATCCATTTAAATAAAATTTTACTTACATTAATTTTGTGCATCAATTTATTCGACTATATGTATATCCTTATCAACGAGCATGTTATCTGGGGGTTGGGATGGCCTAGTGGTCTAGAGTGCCGCGCTTCGACCTCGAGCTGGCTGGTCACCTCTGGCTTGCGGCTGTGGTTTCGAGCCCTGGTGTGAGCGTATGTGGCATGGAGATAGGGGCGCCTTCTCAATCTCGTGGGTTTCCTCCGGGCACTCCGGTTTCCCCCCACTGCTAAAGACCCCTACGCGCAAGCGAATTATTGAAATAAAATGACCTAGTTTGTGTTGAGTGGACGTTAAACCCCATTTCTCTCTCTCTCCCTAATGTTATCCATGCATACATAATAATTTAAACCAATACTTGATATTACATATTAATGCTTAATTCGGCTGTCGCCAAAGCATTTGTTGTCTTAACACCACTACATAATAACCACTTATAACCTCTATAGCGGGAGAAGGGGGGGGGGGTGGCCTAGTGGTCTAGAGTGCCGCGCTTCGACCTCTAGCTGGCCGGTCACCTCTGGCTTGCGGCTGTGGTTTCGGGGCCTGGTGTGAGCGTATGTGGCATGGGGATAGGGGCGCATTTTCAACCTCATGGGTTTCCTCCGGGCACTCCGGTTCCCCCCACTGCTAAAAGACCCCTATACGCGCAAGCGAATTATTGAAATAAAAGTGGAAAAAAAACATATGTTAGTCCCAAAATGACCTAGTTTGTGTTGAGTGGACGTTAAGCCCCATTTCTCTCTCTCTCTTCTTAATTCAGTTCCCAAACATCAGCGCATATTAATGACCTAGATTGTAAATGCATAATTTGATGGCAGAAATACTTTACAACAACATAGATTTCATTGAACTTGGTTTACGATCTCAGTAGATAGTACTACCCCCCCCCCCACCGTATTTGACAGAATAATCCCATTCTTGAATACTATTACTAGTATTTTGGATTTCTCTATAACAACGTCAATGTTCCATTGTGAACATTATCTCTATCAAGAATGTCAAGCCTCTTTAAATCAGCAACTTGATTACTAGGGTAAGTCATATTGAAAATACTCAGAGTGCACCATTAGCTTTTGCTGCCGATGATTCCTGAAAATATAAATTCAAACAGTCTTGGACTCTACATGTACACCAACACGTCGACTGGAACGTCAACCGAAAGGCCGTGCGAAATGGGAGAAAGAGATAGGACTGCAGGCTGTTTACTCGGGGGCCCGTAAATATTGGATATTTTTTTTAACGTCGGCATGACCGGTATTCATGTCACACAGCACCTGATATTAATGTCCTTGCACAGTTGTGGAAGGGAGCAGCAAATTTGTCTAGCTCCGGCACAAAAAAAATTCTCTCGGTAGTCCTGAGAGAGGTTTGGCTACTTTAAAGAAGCTAAATCGCTAATATCTGGGATTTAGGAATTTACCAAAACGGGTCGCAGCGCAATATAATAATATAATGTAATCTGACTGTCTATGAACTGATTTACATTGAATTGTTTCCGTTTTGAAACAATCTGTTATGTCCAGTGAAATACGGCAAGGGCCTCAACGGAATTAAATAGAGATTTTTAGTGTCTGGTTAGTCCAGTGTATTTCGCATGCTCTCCAGGTAATTTATATGGCGTCGACATTTGACATTGTGGAATATGTCTAGCCTCGTTCTTTCTGATCACTTGTAACAAATGAAGCCTAAATGCAAAATGGTACAATGGTAAAATGTTTATTTTCAAGATAGATAGATAGATAGAAATGGGGTTTAACGTCCACTCAACACAAACTAGGTCATTTCGGGACTAACATATGGTTTCAATTTTATTTCAATAATTCGCTTGCGCGTAGGGGTCTTTAGGAGTGGGAGGAAACCGGAGTACACAGGGGAAACCCGCGAGGTTGAGAAGGCGCCCCTATCTCCATGCCAAATACCACAGCCGCAAGCCAGAGGTGACAGTTTATTTTCAAGGTAAGATAATGACAACAATGTTGATTTGAATTGACAATTAATTCGTGTTTTCAACGTGTAAGACCTTGGATGATATTGAGTTAGAGACTTAATTCAAATTTTAGATGAACAGGACGTAAATATTTTTTACACCCGAATTACAACTTTTTTCCTGTTTCTGAACTTTAAAGGAGCTAAATCGTTGACATTTGGAACCTAGAAATTGACACAAATGGGTCGCAACGCATATAATACTGTAATATGAATGTATATAAACTGATTTACATTCAATGATTTCCGTTTTTACTCAAATTTCAAATCGGTTGTCTTCCGAGAAATTAGCCAGCAGTGTCAATCGAATGCAAATGTCTAGCATCTGGTTATTCCAGTCTACATACGCCGTTTGATTTAGTGCAATGTGTGTAACCTCGTCCCCCGAGTCTCTTGTTAGAACTGGGGATGACACGCATTATGGTACACGATTTGTGTACCAATGGTAAAATGTTTATTTTGTCTTAAATATTGGGTACCAGAAGCCCATCTTTTCCCGGTAAGATCACAACATCAATGTTGATTTAAATTGACAAATAATTCGTGTTTTTAAAGTTGAAGATTTTGGATGATACTGAGCTTAGAGACTTAGCTACTTTAATACCGCCTCCACTCCACTTGTGATTTTATTGTTTAAATTAATGAGGACGTATATCGTTTCCGTCGTTGTCCGTCCTAATGATTTGATGATATGGCCACTGTACAGGTCGAAGTTGTTTAGAGTTGTTTGCAGGGTTTGTTTACTAGAAACCCTTATAGAGTTATCCCCCTGTTGGCGTATAAATTTATACAATCGTCAATGCTGTGAACGTGATACAAGTCTAGAAGTAGAAGCATATTTTTGTATGGTTCATTTGGTCATACGGAAGACCATGTTCACAGAGGGAGAGAGAGGGAGAGAGATAGAGAGAGGGAGGGGGGGGGGGGGGGTAACGTCCACATCCACGCCAGTTGACTCAACGACAGACATTAGCGCGCAAGTGCTAACAGTGGCGGCGCCAGTCGTAAGTGGTTGGAGGGGCAAATCTGGGGAAAAGTTAAGGGGGCAAAAGGCACGAGTTTCAACTAGGGGCGAAAATTTTGAAAAACAGGCTGCCGGAAATGCAGCCTGGCAGTATTTCGGGCGATATTGATCGTTGAGGTAATAATAAAGTGTCAAACGAACGGACTTGCGAACCACGACGAATCCAACTCACGAGCGCCAATGTAGGGTGTACTATTGAGGGTATGGGGGACCTCCCCCAGAAAAGTTTGAAAAATAGACTGTCGGAAATGATGTATGTCAGTATTCAGTCAGACACCGATCGTCGAGATAAATAAATGTGACCACATACCATCCGTCGCCTGATCACTAGTTTATACGATCAGAGACCAAAATGGTAAACGAACGGACTTTGTGAGCGCCAAAGTAGCGAATCCTTTTGGGGGTTTTGGCGACTCCCCAAGAAAATTTTGAAAAATGGACAGTTGAAAAGGCTGCCTGGCAGTATTCAGACACCGATCGTAGAGATAAATAGAGCTGACCGAATGTGGCCTGATCACTAGTCTTTCCGACCCCAGAGAGGAAAGTGTCAAATGAAACTCAACGAAGTCCCCAATAATTTGAAAAGTAGACTGCCCGAAATGCAGTCTGGCAGTATTTCAGGCATTTATCGTCTAGATAATTAGAGCTTAACAGATACCGCCTGTCGCCAAATCACTAGTTTATCCAACCAGAGAAGAAAGTATCAAACGGGCGGAGTGAGTGACTCAAAGTGAATGAATATTTTCGCCACTATATTTTGTAAAATAGACTACCGGGAATGCAGCCAGGTGGCATTTCAGACAACGGTCGTTGAGATAAATAGAGCTGGCCCGATCCCTTTTTTTATTTTCGAAAATTATTGGGTGGGGGGCAAACAAGGGACAGGCCAGATTTTGGGGGTGCAAATCCCCCCCTCCGTTGGCGCCGCCACTGAGTGCTAACCATTCGACCATCCAACCCCCTGTTTGCAAGGAATCATCCACCACTCAAATAACGATCAGAGACTTAAATAGTGTTGTTGGCCGAGAAAGTTACTTTGGAATTTTTTGTGATCAAAACTTTTTAATGTCAGATGTTGCTCCATCTGTGGTAGAAAACTTTCCGCCAAATGCACACTGAGAAAGAGATGAAGTTCGGGAAAGAGTTGATAATATGTACTAAAGGCAATAGTAAAGTCTTTGTGGTCTGCACACAGTATTTGCGAGGTTGTCGCCCTTGATCATTATCGTTATCGTTTGTTTTTCTTCGGAGCAAACAACGCCGAAATAGATAGTTAACAGTTACAAACGATAAGTCCATGTTTAGCCCGATATACGCAGCTGTTCGTTTTGCCAACATTCGGGGGGCATGCTTGTCTGACGTTATCATTATATGCTGCTTTACAGTTATTATATCTACTACAACAAATGGTGTCATGGTAAGTCATTCGTAAAACGTGTTGACATATATTTAATACCACATGCTGACAACGGTCGATTTTTGTGTTAATGGTGGTATTATTAAGTTGAAAGTTGTAACTAAATTTATTTACACAGTTTTAACGCTTGAACGATGACTTGCTGAATCGTGTCATTGAATCAAGTGGCGTGGGTTCCATCCCACACTTGTACGTGAGTATGACGCGGTAGCCTGCCCCAGCTCGTGGGTTTTCTCTGGGTCATGTTGTCCCCTCTTTCGGCTCTGCCACTGTTAAAAAAAAACCCACGTACAAGAAAAGCAAATTATTAAAATGACCTGGTTTGCGTTCAGTTGACGTTAAATCTGTTTCTCTATCTCGCCCTCTCTGTGTATATTATATGAGCATTGACCCACTTAGTAATGTTTCATGTCGCTATAAAATTTATTTTACACACCGTGGTGTATATTTAAGACAATACGCGGGACCGGGGGGTTGTTATCATGAACAGTGTGTACACAAGACCGGAAAGCGTGATTGTTACTCAGGGCATACTTGACACTGTCTTCACATCACCTGAAAAGGTGAAAAAACTGTTTCAATATTCAGAACAATGGTCCTTTGGATACAAATAAAAAACCTTTACTCACAAACTATTGTTTACTGCCAGAGGCCCTTTAAACTCATTTTGTGACTACTTAGGCGTGAATTTATGGTTTAAATTTTAGAAAATATTCAACATACGGGGTTAACTTAACAATACTTATAATTTGACACTCAGCCATTGTCCCCCTCATGGTATTACAACAACCCCCAAGGCTTTTAAAAAAAAATCATCCGGGTGTGTGTTGGGGTAGAATGGTCTAACATGTTCGTTTTAGATCATAAGACCTGTCTGAAGAATAGCAAATCGAATGACATGCCAGCGTGGACGATCATGGTAAATATAATACCACAATCAGTGGATGAATGACAATACGATCAGAGATAACTTTAACATAACAAAGATAATGGCCAAGGGTGATTAGACGAATAACAAATAGACAAGAGGTTCACATGATGGAGGACAAAACGTTCACTGGATGAATGAAAATGAATCGAGTTCACCAGACGAATGGCAAATTCCGCGGCTAACGAGATGAATCAACCTGTCATTCACTCTACCCTGTCTTTCCTCTACTCTTGATATTAGTTTGTCATTCGTCTTATGAACGCCGGCCATTCTCTTTGTCGCAGTGGATCGGTGAGTAAGACACCGAGTCGTTATAGACTGGGGGTCTCGGGTTCGCTCCCGGTGTTGGCCGGGGATTTTCCACGGGATTCTTAAGCGCGGTTTCCCTTTGTCACTGGTGCTGGACGGGGGACTTGGTATGAACAGTGGACCAGTCGTTCAAAATGGATCCGTGTATACATTATCGTGCACGTAAAGAGTATGTAAGGGTAGCGCCGCGGTCCGGGCATGGCTTATTCTCGTCTCCATTAGCCCAGTCGGTACAGAACAGTAGGACATTAAACCACAGTTCACTTTATTTCTCTTCGTCTTCCATCTAATGATTCTCTGCCATTCCCTTTTCCTGATCGTTTACCATGCAGCAGACGAAAAAAAACTGTAAATCGGACCAGTGAATAGTGACTAATAGCTAAATTCATTATGTCTGAAATGTTCTGTGTATTATGGTGGCTGATACCATGTAATGATGTCATGGTGTCGCCCTTCATAAGGCGACAAACCGACATCTCAACCCGACATCACGACTTTTTTAACCCAACAATACGACATTTTCAACCAGATAATTTCTCCCGATACCATGACATTAAAATATCGTAATGTCGCGTAAAATGTCGTATTGTCGGGTTTAAATGTCATGATGTCGGATTGTCGTAATGTCGGATTGTCGTAATGTCGTGTTATCGGTCATTTTCCTCCCAATACTATGATAATATACTTGGATCCTGGTGTTAAGCCAAGAAAATTCCCCGGGATTATGCAGCATGGTTTCTCCATGCCGGTAGTCCAGAAGAACAGTGATTAGGACAACAAAACAAAACAAAACAAGCCACCATGTACACATTTTCGTGTACATAAAAGAATCCTTGTCAGGTAAAATTCGACGAAGAAGTGCCACGGTCCATTGGCTATTTCCAGCATATCACTCTACATAGCCTATATCTGATAAGCGAGTAAGACCCCTTGCTTGCCTGGAAGTCGCAGGTTCGCTCCCGGTGTTGGCCGAGAAAGTTCATCGAGCTTTTCCGGCGTGGTTTCTCCCTTGTCAGGGGTGCATGGAGTTGGGCCTGGCAGTGACAGCTGTCTAGTTGTTCGTATTGTACGAAAAACGGAGGTCTTGTGTAAACATTGGCGTGCATAGGCGTTCGGGCTCGATGACAGTTAGGGGGGCAGAACCCGAAATGCCCGAAAAAAATTCGGGTTTACAAAGAGCGGTGTCGGTCTTCCTCGAGGGGCAAGGAAGTGGAGCTTACCTTGTATGGACCCCCCCCCCCGAAAATTTTGGAATATTTGACGACTGTAAACACGTTTTCATGCTAACAAAGCAACTTCAAGGTAGTCTAATATAGCGGAATTAAGGTGGCTGACTCTAATTCCAATTAATTGTTTGCAGTCCACGAAGACGGAACCGTTGGAAGAAAAATTTTGAAAATTAAACTATTCCAGTCTGTGTATACAGCAACTTTAATTTAGCCTACCTTGCTGACCCGAATTCCAAACAACCAATCGTCGCTGGGTTTGGGGGTTTTACCCTCACGGAGAAAATTTTGAAAATTAAATCCAATCAGACTGTTGCGACTGCATTCACAAAAAATAATCGATGCCTGAAAAATGTCGCACAAAGAAGAGTGGCTCCAGACAAAATATTTTAATTCATAGTCAACTCAGTAGGCCTACAAATTCGTGGTATTCAATTAAAAGAAAAGTAAAATTAGTTTTATATGAGGGCTCAATGACAGTTAGGGAAGCAAAACTAGCAATGTCCGAAAAATTTCGGGTTTACAGACAGCGGCGCCGGTTGTATGGATTCCCCAAGAAAATTTTGGAATATTTGACAGTCGCAAACGCGTTTTCCTGCTATTCCAGCCCGTAAATATATTGTTTTATTAGATTTCGGGTACTTTATTTTGCTAAATATATGATTTTTTTTTTTCACTTCACCCGTCTTTGCCCGAAAGTTAGGGGCAGCAGCTGCCCCCCCCCCGCCCCCCTCTGGTTCGTACGCCTATGTTGGCGTGCACTCCTGACAAGGCCGTAGCGCCGCTGTTTGGGCGAAATGTCCCTCGTGACACAATGTATAGGATAAGCTTGTTTTAATTTGGACATTAAAACTACATTTTATTTCATTTCGCAATTCTCGGAATGGGCTAGTAAAGACCGACATACGATATACAGTGTAGTATGAGGGGAACTTTCTTGTCGTGCAGGACGGGGGACTGGCAAAAGATAAAGTATAGTCGTAAAAGATCTCCGGGCATAGTTAGATCGACTAGACAGCTGTCCTTCCTGCACCCCTGACAAGGTGAAACCACACCGGAAAATCGCATTGCTGTTACTGTATGCAACCAACTTGAATTAATTTTGAGCACTGGGGTAGTTTGACATATTTTTTTTTCATGAAATCATTTAAATTTTGGATATGGTAGCTCACTTTTTGTAATACATGATTTGGGCGATATTGACCAAAAGCTCGCTCTTGTGGGTAATTAGTAGCATAGGTACTAAAGCAGAGGAAATACTAGGAATTCGTAACCAATTTCAGCTCCTGTTTTGAAGGTGATTTATATTTCCGAAAAATGTGCTTCTTGCCCACACGGTTGTATTTGTACAACCAACTGAATTTAGAATCGGGATCCCGACTTTTATCGTCGATCAGCTTTTTTTACCCGGTTTTTCATCTCTGTCCTAATGACATGTTGTCAAACAATTTTTTTTTAAGATGCATTTGAATACGTGTATTTCTTCACCGCTCAGATGACAGTTTAGTAAATATATTGCGTTATTTTTTTGTTTAATTTACTGCAGATGATGATGAAAGCTGCACAGTTTAAAGCTGGTGGACCCGATGGTTTATATATCGGAGAAGTACCAGTGCCTACACCACTTGAAAAAGAAGTACTTATTAAAGTAGTTGCTAGTGCAATCAACAGAGCTGATACTTTACAAGTAGGTAGATTCCTAGAAAACAGGCTCTGCTCTTTTATAATAGTAAAAATATTGCGTTAAAATGTATTAAGTTATTCTTAATATATCCTAAATTAATAAAGATTGGTAAGTTGGTAGTAATAAGGAGATACTGATTAGGTATATTTAATATGTTTGGCATGAATATTAATGTCGTGTTTATTATGTAGAGAAAAGGTTTATATCCACCGCCACCAGGATCAAGTGATATATTAGGACTTGAAGCTGTGGGTATTGTACATCAACTTGGGACTGGTTGTACTAGGTGGAATGTTGGTGACCCAGTAATGGCGTTGCTTCCAGGTAATGTCCAGCAAACATTGCTTAAAGATACATTATGGGAGATAAGATAAAGAGTTGGCAGTTCTCACTATAATAGTTAAAAACTACATAGTTTAAAGGTAATTTGCTGAAAATGTCGGTCAAATTGATCCACGATGCGCCGAGAACGAAGCGGGTGAATTTTGCTCTTGCATAATGCATGTTTAACACTTGTTGGTGACTGGAAAAATAAAATAATTATATAGGATAAAGTTTAAAATCTTATAAAACACCGCACGCTGAGTTGTCCAGTTCAAACTAATTTTCATTCTCCATTAAGATTGTATTTAAAACATAGTTTATTATTGATTTGATTTTTAAAACATTTATAGTTTACAACTCTTAGCGTTTGACATACCATGATTTAAGTTTAGGTGGAGGAAATGCTGAATATGTGACAGCACATGAAGATCTTCTGATGAAAATACCAGATTCAATCAATTTTACGGCAGCAGCAGCTATTCCTGAAGTTTGGTTAACTGCATTCCAGTTGTTACACACCATTGGTAAGCATGCACTAATAAATGTTTTATTCGAGCAATTCAAATTCTATTATTTTCAACCCAACAGACTTTTAATTAGCTACACGTCGGGGCTTACTTTGTCTAGAATCCCCGATAATTCTTCTATTTTGTAGAGAGCCGCGGTGGCTAAATGAGTAAGGTACTGGCTTACTAACCAGGAAATTCTGCCAATTTTCAGAGTGGTTTCCCCTTGTCAGTGGCACAGGACTGGTGGCCTGGCAAGAAATAGCGTCTGGTCGTTCGAATGGGACAAAACACCAAAGACCCTCCTACAAGTTGATTTGCACGTAAAAGATCCCAAGGACCACGTACGATCACCCCCCCCCCCCCCCCAATGTAAACGGCATGATGTACAATAAGGACCACTTTTCATTTCAAAAACTTTTCGCAAATCAACAAATTTACAAACACTTTGCAAACACTTTGTCCAAGTGTGTGATACGACAAAGTGAAATGCCATTGTCCATAGAACCCAGATATAAGCAATGTGTCTTATCTAAACAGTCGATGGAATTTGAATGCAGCAAACATTTATTACTATAAATCTTCGCACTATTCGACTATACGAAAATACAGTTTCCACCCCGTTGTGAAACACTATTAATCCTTACTCCATTGTTATAGGAAAAGTCACAAAGGGAGAACGTGTTTTAATTCATGGTGGAGGAAGCGGAGTGGGTACAGCTTTAACACAGCTTGTTAAACTGGCAGGCGGAATTCCTATAGTTACTGCTGGCTCTCTACAAAAACTGGAGAAAGCAAAAAGTCTAGGAGCCGTAGCAGGATTTAATTACAAGACAGAAAAATTCAGTGATGGCGTTCTGGCAGCAACTTCCGGCAAGTAGGATCGGGTATTATTTTAGATGGTGTTTGTAAGGAATCGTGTATCGGGTGAAGTATGGTATATTATATTAGATTCTGTTTTATTTATCAGGTTAATCGTATATTGCAGGTTAAGGATTAGTATTATATTATAATAGATTGTGGTTTTTTTTAGGTAAAGGTGTAGATATTATTTTAGATTGTGTTGGAGGGAGTTTTTATGAACAGAATATAGAAGTTATTGCCATGGAAGGAAGATGGGTTATTTATGGTTTAATGGGTAAGTTTTAATACAAAGTTACCTTCTTTATCTAGATGACCTATCTAATCGTTCGGATAAGACGAAAAAACGAGATCCCCTGTACACATTGGCGTGCACGTAAAAGATACCTTGGCAGTTGGAATTCGGTGTAAAAGTAGACTGTAGAGCCGCTGGCCAGGCAAAATTTCCCTGGATGGCATATGCCCGTCTTCATTAGCCTAGGTTAGGAGCAGAGCAGTTGGACGTTAAACCCCATTTCATTTTATTTCAAGTTTGATAATCAAGATTTAGGCATATCAAGTTTGGTGTATTGTATGGCTGTTCTACCGAATACATGTTGAAAAACTAATTTATGGTGTAAATAATAGACGCTGTGCATTGAAAATGTTCCCAGATTTCACAAATATGTTGCATTTTGAAAGTCCATTTAAGTTAAAAGTAACAATACCGGGCTTTTATTCTCAATTTCAAGGTGTCCAAGCGATGAGGCGACCTAGTTGAAAAAGAACGAATTTAAAAGGGAAATCAAATTTAACAATAACAGTGATTTCGGTCCTTTTCGAAATAATGAGTCAAAATATGATCTCTTTTAGTTGCTTTCTAATACAGTATTTAGAAAAATCGCTACATGATTTGAATAAAGAAACAGCTTTGTTTTTTGTTGTTTTTTTTGTTGTTTTTTTTATATATATAAAACGAATACAAATCAGAAGATATTATGAGAAAATAACTATTGTCATGGAACTATTTTCTCAAGTAGGGTATATTATATTCGGTACAATTCTCATTATTATATCAAGTGTAGTGATACGTCATGTTTGTTTGTAGGAGGAGGGAGTATAAATGGTGACATATTAAGTAAACTTTTACGAAAAAGAATAACTATTACGGGTACTACTTTACGTACAAGATCTATAGAGGTAAGATCACCTTATCAGTTATTCCCATCTGAAATTCTATAAACAAAATTGTCTGTGTTCCAAATGCAAATTAATTTGGGATTCAACTGCATGTGGCAGGAGTTCTAAAGTAGCTTAATCTTTAACTGAATGTCATACAAAGCATTCGACATTGAAAACACGAATTATTGGTCAATTTAAATCAACATTGATGTTGTGATCTTTACCAGGAAAAGATGAGTTTCTGATATTCTATATTCAAGACTACAAAACACCCTTTACCATCGTGTACCATAATGCGTTTCAGTGCCATTTGTAACAAGGAACTTGAAGAACAGGGCGCGACATATTCCACAAGTCATGTCAAACGGTGCCTCATATTCTTATCTAGAGAGCATGCGCAATAAATACTATTCCTGCAAGATGCTAGAGATTGCCATTTGAGACTCCTGGCGTATTTTGCCGAACAGAAATGATTTGAAATTTTTTAGGTCCCAAATATTTGCGATTTAGCACCTGTAAATAAATGTACCAGGAGATTTACTTGATTTGAAATTAGAGTAAAAAAGGGAAATGATTGAATGTAAATTAGTTTATATACATCATTCATATTACATTATCATATGTGTTATGATCCATTTGTGTCAATTTCTAAGTCCCAAATATTAGAGATGGGGGGGGGGCGAATGGTTAGCGTGTGCATCTGTCATTGAGTCAACTGTAGTGGTTTCGATTCCCCGGTTATAGGAGACAAGAGAAAGGTCGCCTGTCAAATCTTGTGGGTTTTCATCGAGCCCTTCGGTTTCCTCCCACTTATAGTATTATCCTTAACAGTATAAACATTAACATTATCTTCAAGATTATAGACATTAACTCTGGCAACACTTTACTAGTATTTTTACTCTGGCCACACCTCTTAGCTGGTAACACAAGTCTACAGGAAGTTGTAAATGTAAACAAAACAAGCATGGGGCTTTTTAATTTGTTAACTGTTTAATTTGACTTTAAAACTAGTAATAAACATAATTGATAGAAACAGAGTTATTATAGTGGCGACGAGGATGGGATACGAACCCACGCGGGGATATAGTATTATCCTTAACAGTATACCACTGTTAAAAACCCCAACGCACAAGCCAATTATTAAAATGAAATTTAATCATATGTTAGTCCCAAAATGACCCATTTCTCTCTCCCGAAATATTACCGATTTAGCTACTTTAAGTGTTTTACTGGAAGTGAATAGTAGGACGTTACATGAATGACGACCTACCTGTGTTCAAACAGCAAGACTACGTGTACACCCCTTGCATACATTTGCTACAGTGTAATCTAGCAGTGGCATTTGTGTTTTTCTGGATCCCGTTATTCGTCGATAACTGTAGGTTAAACTAAACGAGGTAATCACATTATTGGCCAACCATAATAGTTATGCATACCTACATTTGCCTTACGGTGACCTAAAATAAATTATTTGTGTGTCTCTTGTCATTATTACTTAAATTGTTGGTATCACGCTTTACATGTGTAGATTTATCCATCACTTTTTATACGCCCACATTGAAATGTGGTCGTATATTGTCGTCGCCCCCGTCCGTCCGTCCGTCCGTCGGTCCGTCGGTCCGTCCGTCGGTCCGGCGTCCACAATTGCTTGTGGACGCTCTACAGGCTAAAGTTAATATCCGATTGACTTTAAATTTATACACAGTGTTTAAGGTCATGAGACGAAGAAGCCTATTGTTTTTCAGCGATTTCCGATAATTAGTGCCAGAGTTATGGCCCTTGATCACTTCAAAAAATCTTGTGGACGCTCTAGAGGCCAAAGTTAATATCCGATTGACTTTAAATTTAAACACAGTGTTTAAGGTCATAAGACGAAGAAGCCTATTGATTTTCAGCGATTTCCGATAATTAGTACCAGAGTTATGGCCCTTGATCACTTCAAAAAATCTTGTGGACGCTCTAGGGGCCAAAGTTAATATCCGATTGACTTCAAATTGATACACAGTGTTTAAGGTCATAAGACGAAGAAGCCTATTGATTTTCAGCGATTTCCGATAATTAGTGCCAGAGTTATGGCCCTTGATCACTTCAAAAAATCTTGTGGACGCTCTAGAGGCCAAAATTAATATCCGATTGACTTTAAATTTATACACAGTGTTTAAGGTCATAAGACAAAGACACCTATTAATTTTCAGCGATTTCAGATAGTTAGTGCCAGAGTTATGACCCTTGATCACCTCAAAAAATCTTGTGGACGCTCTGGAGGCCAAAGTTAATATCCGATTGACTTTAGATTTATACACAGTGTTTAAGGTCATGAGACGAAGAAGCCTATTGATTTTCAATGATTTCAAATAATTACTACCAGAGTTATCTCCCTTGATAACTTCAAAAATTATTGTGACGCTATAGAGACCAAAGTTACTATCCGATTGACTTCAGATTGATACATAGAGTTTAAGGTGTTGAAACGAACCAGTATTTTGATTTTCAATGAATTTAGATAACTGAACAGCTAAATCCATGATATTAAATGTTTCATGTATATATACTAATTGTTAGCGTGGGGTAAAACTTTATAAAAAGCAATCAAATTCTAATGATTTTCTGATAATTACATAATGAGTTGTTACTCTTAATCAGTTTTTAGTGTATTACAAATGCTTCATTACCAAAATTAGTAAAAATATGCGACAACCCTTGTTGACTGCCCGGACGATTTAGCTGCTGTGGGCGTATGTTTCGTTGCCTGGCAACCTATCTTTAAAAAAAATTAATTTGCTTGATAAAAACGGGAGAACTCTAGTCGAAAAATACCCAACAATTAATAAGAAGTGGTGTGAATTATCTTGGGATTTATAATGGTTTTTCGCTTAATATGGAAAATATGTTTATGGTATGACTGAACCATCAATATATCATAGTTTCAAATAATTTGAATACTGTTCTTTTATTTACAGTATAAACGAGAGTTGATCAGTAATTTCACCCGAGTTGCCATGCCACACTTTGAATCCGGTTATCTTCAAGTTGTTATTGATACTATCTTTCCGTTAGATAAGTTATCGGAAGCTCACGCCATGATGGAATCTAACACAAACAACGGTAAAATCATCATACAAATCAACAGCAATAACAAAGACGAACTATAAGCTTTTGGTACAAAATTTGTGTATTCATTAATAAACATTTATATGATTTGTACAATGATGATTGAAGATAAAAACACAAAGAAAACTGCTATAAATTTCATAATTTTGAATGTTTCTGGAAATCCATTGTATAACAATCGAACATTTAATAAATCAATGTGTTAGATTGTATGGTATCTAAATAGTTTTTAAAACCAAATTATGAATAGAATGTAATTGTACACCTTTATAATAAAAAAAATACTAAAATATTAGATTTTGTTAACTGTGCCGATAAAACAATGTGAACGTGTTTGGGAGTAGTGTGGTCAAACAACTATTTCATACTAATAGGTTTGTACAATTCAGTGAAGTTTGCCATGTTCAATAATTATATAATTAAATTTCATGTTGATCCGTCCCCAGGCGATTCGACAGACCAAGTCGTCTTAACTAACCACAAGAATATAAGAAAACCAAACTTTGATACTTTCAACTGTACAGTTAAATGTTAGCAAACCTTTTTACTTCTGTTTGGTGGACATCTCCAAGCGCCATTATCGTAACAGATACATGTATACTGTATACATTGTTCTGTATAACCAAATAGACGAGTGTAATATGTCTTATTACCAACCTCGCATCCTGAAAAAAGTACAAACATAAAAGTCGATTCGCAACAGCAATTTATATGCTCACAAAACACAGAAATACAAGATTACGATAAACTTACAGTCATTGAGCACTTTATAAATTTATATATAACATGTGTACATACCTTTAGACGGCTGTTTGTCCGATATTTTATCATAACTATCTTTAATACCGCCAAGTTCACAAGTGTTGATTGATCTCTCTACAGGACAGGTCCAGTTACCATTACATTCACAATCACATAAATACTCTGTACAGCCTCGTCGAAGATTGAATGTGCTCTTGGATTTAATGACCTTAGATTCAATAACACAAGGTCGACATCTTGATGACACGGATCCAACTTTTTGACATATATCAACACTTCTTCCTGGTGGACAACTCCATTTTCCATCGCAGCTACACATACAATTAAACTCCCAGCATCCTTCCCTGTAGTTAAAAGGACTCCCACCAGGATATGATCGATTATTTACCAGACACTCCCTGCAGCCATCTATTCTGTAGTCTGGAGATCGACACATGTTTTCCGTTTTATCAGGGGGACATTCCCAGCTACCGTTGCAGAAACACTTACAGTTGTACTGTGAGCAACCCTCTCGAAATTTAAAGTCCGAGTTACTCATGTAGGTTATTCCATTTACAGCACATTCTTTACAGCTCGACTTCTCACTTACAGTTCTTGTGCTGGACTCACATACGTTGATTGTGGAGTTATTTGGGCATCGCCATGTTCCATCACAATTACAGACACATGTATGTTGGTGACATCCTTCCCTCAGAACAAAAGTTGCATCGGCCGGATAGACCGTTCCACGAACATCACAGGATTGACAACTTGTGGCTTGTCTCTGTATCAAACTGGCATCGCAAACATGTTTTGGTGATTGTGTTGGGCAGTACCAAGTTCCATCACAATTGCATTTGCATGCATATTCCAAACATCCTTGTTTAAGTTTAAAATCCGAATTGGCCGAATGAGGTTGTTTATTTACCAGGCATTCAGAACAGCTGCCTGTCGTATTGAAAGTGGGATAGCCAATCGTAACACCACCGTTAGCAGATAAACAACCAGGTGCGTGCTCAGCGGAACATTTCCAAATACCTGAACAACTACAATCACAGGAATACACTAGACATTTTTCATATATTTTAAATTGAGAATTCCCAGTGTAGGAATTACCTTCAATGGTACATGTGCCACAGTCACTTTGAGCGTTATAAGGATCGGTTAAAGCAGGATCATTTGATGGACATAAGTTAACCTTCTTCTCGTCGGGGCATTCATAGGTTCCATCACATTTACACTGACAAGTATACTCATAACATCCCCTTTTCTGCTGAAATCCCATATTACCCGGATAAATAAGTCCATGGACGTGACAATTTCCACACTTCGTTTCAACTGAACGCTCATTACAAGTTGGGTTAGGTGTTATAGCACATCTGTAATTTCCATTACACAAACATCTACATTTATAAATAACACAACCACGGTTCATATCGAACAAGTCGTTAACATTGTAATTTTTGCCGTCTGCTAGGCACACCTGGCACGAGTCTGTATTTACCGAACCGACTGGGGCTGCGGGGTACACGGATCCTCCAACTGGTAACGAATGTGTTTGTCGAATGGGAAAGTTGGAGGAAGTACTGACAGAATGTGTTCCAACTCTGTGTGCAGCTGGGAAGATATACCTGGTTGAGGTTTGTACATTATATCCCGCTCCTTGAGGGGAAGGGTAGTTATTACCTGGAGGCAGTGGTACTGTATAATAACTAGTTTGAGAAGATTGGTGGCTATTTACCCTGGGTGATAAGAAGGGATTTCTGTAAGAATCCGAACTATGAACTTGCTGGTATCCTGTTTGGGATGATGGGTAGATAACTCGCCTTGTTGCGTGTACATTATGTGATGTTTTCCGAGGAAAAAAAGGATAATTTGTTTTCGGTGGGGATTGATATTGATCTCCAGATTCTTGGGAAACCTGGTATTTTGTACCTGTCGTGTCTACACCTTGAGATCCAGTTTCACCGGAAATTGACGGTTTATTTTCTCTGGTATGAGTCTCAATTTTGTGGCTGGATACTTCAGGCGTCTGATATTGTCTTCTTTGAGATGTAGAATATTCTCGAGAGGGGGTGTTAATTGAACTCTGGGAAGAAAACGATGCTGCTGCTGATGATGATGCCGATGCTGAAGATGTTGAATACGGTTTATTTTCTCTGGTATGAGGCACAATTTTGTGCCTGGATACTTCAGGCGTCTGATATTGCCTTCTTTGAGATGTAGAATATTTTCGAGAGGGAGTGTTAATTGAACCCTGGGAAGAAAACGATGATGCTGATGATGAGGCCGATGCTGAAGATGTTGACGAATACGCCGAGCCAGCTTCTCGAGATCTCTGCACATTACTGTGTGCTGTCTGGGGTTTTCTCTCTGTTTTAACAACATACGTTGGCGATGAATCTTGGTTAGCTATTGTTCTACTATTAGTTGTTCTTCTCACGTTACCTTCAGTACGAGATTTATCACATGTATATATAACATTATTTCTGTCACATTTCCATCTTCCATTACAATCGCATGTACATTGATAAGTGTAACATCCACGTTTATATTCGAATTCTGTGTTTCCCGGATGCGTTTCACCAGCGAAACTACATTTTAAACAGGGTTGCGAATTATATGGGTTTACGTTTGGTATCATTTCCATGCTGGTGAGATCAGTTCTGTCGTGTTTATTGCTAGCATGTGTCTCTCTTCGTGTCTCGTCACGAGTTCTATCAGTCGTTTCAATCCTTTCACGCTGAACCCTGTCTCGTTCTTGTCGTTCTCGCTGAAGCTTTGCTTGTAAGATTTTCTCTTGCCGGAGCCTTATTTGTCGCTCTCTTTCCATTTCATACCGGAGCCTTTCTTTTTTGGCTTCTTCATTTCTTTCTTGCTGTTCCTTTTCTCGTCCCCGCCTTGCTTGTTCATCGCTTTCTTGGCTATCTTCTTCAGACTGGGAGTTAACTCGCTGGGTACTGGTCACTTCCTTTCGTGTCTGTTCAAATCTGTATCTTTGGCGCGCTTCGCGTATCTCCTGTTCACGCCGTCTCTGGCGCTCAAACGCTTCTTTTCGCTGTTGTTTTCTCATCATTTCCTGTTCTCGCAATCTTTGTCGTTGAAACTCCTTTTCCTGTCGGGTACGGAATTCCTCTTTATCTTCAGGAGAAACATCGCATATGTTGGTAGCTGATTTATCAGGACAATCATATAAACCATCACAGTTACAATTACATTCATATTGATAACAGCCACGTTCTAGTTGAAACTTGGTATTTGGTTCATATCTCTCACCATTTGAAAGTTTACATGCTTTACAGGTCTCCATTCTCCTATCATTTTCTGCCTCCGGATTTTGACATATATCTTTCGCCTTGTATCCTGGACAATTCCATCCACCGTCACAATTACATCTACATTGATACAGAATACATCCTTGTTTCATCTCAAAATCCGTGTCACCAGGATAGTATTCCCGATCAGATAATACACAGCTTTTACAGCCACCAACTATTTCCCCTTTACATGTATCTCTAGCATCTTCACCGGGACAGTTCCAACTACCATCACAATTACATACACAATTATATCCAATACACCCTTTTTGTAAAGTAAAGTTTGTATTACCGTTATAAAATTCCTTATCGGATATTTCACAGTTTCTACAGCCCCCTGGTCTTTCCCCTTTACACAGATTCCTGGCGTCCTTTCCTGGACACGACCACGAACCATCGCAATTACATGTACAGTCATAATGTATACACTCTTTACTTAATGTAAACTTGGAATCACCAGGATATGATTCGGTTTCACTGACTTCACATCTTGAACATTCCCTTGTTTCGTTTTTATTACAGATATTTTTCATCATATATACCGGACAGTCATAGGTACCATCACAATGACAATCGCAAGTTTTTTCAAGACATCCCGTTGTTTGCTTGAATTTTGAGTTTCCTTCGAAGAATTCTCCATTTACCTCACACTCACTGCAATCCGGTGGACTTTCGTCTTCATAATCACATATATTTTGCGCTCTCTCTGAAGGGCACTCCCATTGTCCATCACAAAAACACTCACAATCATACTCAAAACAATCATCAGTGTGTGAAAATCTACTGTTTCCTCTGCGATATAAACCATACGCAAAACATTTTTGACATTCAGTGACTGGGGGCGTTTTTGTGGTTTCCCCGGCTGCACAAATATTTTCAGACCTGTCATCAGAACATTCCCAAGAGCCATTGCAACGACAAATGCAATTACTGTACTTAATACAACCTTCAGTCATATCAAAGTAAGAATTGCCTGTAATTTGACGGTCTTGAACATCACAAGTTCGACATTTGGGGTTATTCATGCTTTCACGTTCACACATATCTATAACACTTCCAGCAGGACAATCCCACGAACCATCACAATGACAAATACATCTATGGTGTAAACAGTCCTCTTGATATTCAAATCTTGAATGACCTTTATATGTTACACCATTCAGCACACAATCCGTACATTCTGCAAATATACAAATAAATCATTGTTAGATGTAGTGTAAAACAGTTTCTAATCTATGACTGATTACTTTACAATGCTATTCAGAAGAAAATCGACTGTATTTCATACTGGATATTGGCCAAGACCATAAATACTTACTATGAAGATAGGCCAGTACCCGTGTAAGACTTGCTTTTACCCAACAACTGTATTCACAATTAAACAGATGAGTTTTTAATCTGGATTTGAATGATTCTAGTGAAGAAGCACATTTTACACTTAATGGTAAGGAATTCCATAAATTGGGAGACGTGAACCGGAAAGATTTGTATCGGAAAGGTTGAAGGTTAAATTTGGGAACTTCTGGTAAATGCTGGTCTTGGGGTCGCAAATTACGTCGAGAAGTATAGACATGAATTAGATCAGGCAGAGTAATATTTTAACACTGTGAATAATATCACTAGGATATCTAAGCGAACGTTTATTTAACTCACCTCGTCTGCCAGGAAGTCTTGTGACTCTGTTTATAAATGGAAATGGGGTTGTGGTTTGTTTGGATGAAGCTTGTTGGGCCCGTCCTTTGCTTTTTTCCGTTTGCATTGAAAGGCGTTGTGACTGATCAAGTAGTGTCTGTGAGTAGAATTCTTGATCAGCTATTCCTTTTGATACACCATTGTAATATGCTTTTCCTGTTAATCTATCTTCATTCAAGGGTTCTTTGGAGGTTGGTGAATCCGAGTACGGTGATGCTTGACGGTTAAAATTATTTGAACTGGATTTATCAACAACTTTAACATATGTTGCATGTGAAGAAGATTTTTTGCTCTGTATAGTTTTAAAATCAGACATTCTAGAATGGGACGACTCCTCCCCCACTGTAAAAAAAAGAACAAACGACCTATCATGTATTCGAAGTAACCGTGCACTCAAACAATTAATAAAACAAATCCAAAACACATTCTGTCTAGGCCAACGTATACCTATTGCCATAATACTATGCGCATAAAGCACACACAACATAGTCACAAAAATACAACATTAACTTTTAAAATACCCGGGAAGTATGCATACCCCGTCTCTACCATGGCCACTGTTAGAACTTGAAGAAAGTTATACACACGTATGGAAATGAAATAGGGATTAAGGTCTCAGAACATGCGAAGTGGGGCGGGGTATAATTTGGCATGCAAATAACTATTAACTATCCAGTTAGATTTTAACAAAGAAGTGCGACTTCTAGAAAAAAAAAACCCTGCTATGCTCTGTACTGATCCCTGGGTTATAAGCCACCCAGTTGCGAGAATCGCGATTAGTTAACTGAACAATCGATCTTTATTTCAAGCCCATCTCACTTCCGTGATTTTTATGACATACATGTATTTGGAAGAGTTTTTTTCTCACATTCTTTCCTTGTGTCCCTTATCCAATAAAATGGATGAGGGTGCGGTGAAATAAATAGGGCTGGTCCTCTCATTCAAGACCTCATTTCTTCTGAATGGGATAAAAATTGTAGACCGTGAGGGGCTATAGCTCTAGAATGGAAGGTCTTATATTGAAACAGACAATTATAGTTCTGCCTTAAAAAGTATTGAACGTGCATCCGTGTTGGACTAAGTAAGTTAAGTCGTAAGATTGTTTTATTTAATAAACACATTATGATAATACTAAATTGATTGGTCTGTGTAATATATCCAAAGCATATTAATACAACACCTTGGTCCCATTTTTCTGAATCAATGGGGCTAATGATGAGGGGACAGAAGAACACCGATGTAGGCTGTCTATATCTAATGAAAGTGGGTAGAAATTTAATTTGAATTTCTATAGAAATATTCGTACATTTTGGACCACAATTTATGTTTTAATCAAATGCTATGAAGTGAAATTATATACATGTATGGAGCAATGTAATTAACTTACCCACTATATGGCTGCAACAGAAGACAGCGAACAGGAGACAGAAGATGACCTGAAGTTATACGTACAATTAAATAAAACTTTGATATGATGGCGCTTATATGTGTCTCGTGAACAACATAAATTCATTCCTATGTAAATGTAGTAATCAGTGCCCCCATTGAGGTCCTGTTGGTTCAAAAGCACATTTTGATAGGCGGCATAAAAATACAGATATTTTGGGGTCACCGATAAAAGGAAGAAAGTTAAGTTTAACAATAGAAACGTTATTACCAAAAAATTCAGACCAAATTGTTTTGACATGTAGGGCCTACTATAAGATTATATAGTAGCAATATTATAACGTTTTTGACTTTATTTTTTTTTTTTTTGTGACCTGGACTTTTGGCGTACCCTAAGACACGTGCCTTATTTGCCTAATGATTAATCCGGTACTGGTAGTAATGTTTAAGATGTTGTGTGTCAGAACAATAAGTTTAAGTTGCACTGTTCCGGATATAAAATTGAGAGGCATTTCCCCCACTTGGCCGCGTTTAGGCTAGAATTAGGTTTCTTATAATTATTATAAACACTTCAATAACATTTCATGTTTAGCTTACTTGAATAATATACTATTCAAAAAAAGTAGGGGATATTTGATTTTTAAGTGTTATTAAAGTCACCTAATGAAACTGACGAAGAAACAAATGACAAAATGAAATGAAGTTCACATTCATCGATTTATTCCAAATGATCGTTAGACTATGTAAGACACAGACTGACCATTATAAGGGTAAAATGATACCTGAGGTCAAACAGCAAAGTTACCACAGCATCACAACAAAGTCAGTAACGGGTAAATCCTCCTCTGTTTGCCAAACAAGCATTGATCCGACGTGGCATACTCCTAATGAGACGTCTAAGGTCATTTTGGTCCAGATTGTCCAATTCCTGTTGCAACGCAGCAACAAGTTCTTGGACATTGGCAGGACGTTGTTGACGTTGACGTAACTTCTGTCCAAGCATGTCCCAGACATGCTCGATGGGGGAGAGGTGCCCAAGGTAATGTGGTTGGAGGTAACCTGTAACGATCCTTACCCTGTGACATCTTGCGTTGTCATCCTGGAAGATGAAACGGCGGCCATGACGTCGTGCGAACGGCACAACATGGACTGCCAAGATGTTGTCCCGGTAGTACTGACCTGTAACACGCCCTGCAACAACATGTAAAGCCATTCTTCCAGCAACAGTGATGCCTCCCCACACCATAACAGAACCACCCCCAAATCGATCATGTCTGATGACGTTAACGTCTTGGAAGCGCTGGTTTCGACGACGCCACACCCTCCTACGTCTGTCCAAAAAATCAACAGTGAACCTTGACTCATCTGAAAACATCACATTGCTCCAGCGTCGATTATCCCTCTGTTGACGATCCCTACACCAACGACGTCTTGCCTGAATGTGATGATCTCTCAAACAAGGGATCACGCGAGGACGTCGGGCGCGAAGGTGACCCCTATGCAGTCGATTCCGAATCGTCTGGCCACTCACTCTCACACCGTGTCTGTTTGCAGACCAGCGCTGATCTGATTTGCTGTGATGGCACGATTTCTCAAGACCAAGGTACGGATAAATCGATCCTGGGCTTGTGTTGTCGCCCTTGGTCGACCTGAGCGTGGTCTGTCCTGTACAGATTATGTATCACGGTATCTGGACCATAGCCTGCTTATGACAGACTGAGAAACATTCATCGTCCGCGCCACAACCGCCTGTGTTGTGCCGATCTGTAGTATGCCAAGGGCACGTAACCTTTCATTTTGGGTAAGCCGACGCATATCAAAATTTGTTTTCTGGTCACTAAAACAATTAAACTGATGTTTCCACCCTGGAATTCAATGCCACAATGACTGTAACATTCAAAGTCAGAGTCGTGCAAATCTTGGGTTGGACCCCCATGATGATCCCAAACATCGCCTGCATTCCATGCGGTAGCTATTGGTGCGTTTGGGCGTCACATGTAACTGGAAATGTTTCTTCTGTTAGGTTCTATAGTGACTATTTTCGTAGCTTGTCTGCGATATCACCTCGGTGGAAGCGGACGTTAAATAAAACTAATTCACACACATATTTTCGTAGTCATTTGCATATTTTAGTATTATGCCCCCAAAATCAAATATCCCCTACTTTTTTTGAATAGTATATTAATACTGTTTCACAGTATCAACAAATATATTTAAAAGTTTCTAAATTCAACTATCAGGTTTATTTACCAACAATATATAAAATATGACAGAATAGTCCTTTCTTTACTGCCATGAGGAAATGATTTATTCGCCAAAATTAAATTCCATTCATATTCAAAAATAAAATTCGGATTTCCACGTCGTTCCAAGAAACAGACTTAAATGAAGTCAGGCGATTTAACAAGAATTTCAATGAATGAACCATAAAAGATACATTATTGGATATGAAGAGCTGTCAGTTCCCACTATAATAGTTATATACAATTTGCTGAAAATTTCAGTCAAATAGATCCACTCTGAATCGAGAATTAAGGATTGAATTTTGGCCCAGCCTCGATCATCATTACTAATTATTCATTTTATGATTAAATCACGAATGAAAGTTTAGCAGCAAATCGCATCCTAATCCAGTAAATATCGCTAGCTGGCAATGACAGTGAGAGTTTCTTATGGTTTGGATATGTTAATTAACGTCTAATAATTTAGATCACAATTCAGGCCTAAAGAAAGACGTGCAATAGGCAGATTTAGCTTTTGCATAATGTATGTTTAATGAAACTAGAGTTTTCAAACGCCTGTTTCTACTGTCCTGAAATATGTTCCACAGGGATGACACCATTTCTAACCTTGCAAATATTCTTGCCTTTTAGTTTTGTAAATATTTCATCAAGTGTAAGGTGCTTGTTACTGCTTATTGGCGATAGGTAGTTAACTTGGGTCAGCGAGTAAGACGTTGGCTCGCTAACCAGGAGTCCCACGTACGATCACTGCGTTGGCCGGTGAAGTCCATCGGGATTTTCTGGTGTGGTTTCCCTGTTTAGTGGTTCAAGACAGAGGGTCTTGCAAGAAATAGCGTAAGCTAAAATAAAACAGGTTCCGTGTACACGCTGGTCTGCATGTAAAAGAATTTGAGATAAGAGTAGGCCACACAAATTAAATTCCCTCAGAGCACAATGAATGACGTGTTCCAGTCTTCATAAGCCAGTTCGAGAAAAACAGTAGGACTTAAACCCCATTTCATTGACGGTATTACGTCGCCATGTCAAAATTTCAGCTGTATAATGACAAATCTGTCCTTGTTGGTCACTTTTGGTAAAGATTAAGGAAATACGTTAGCTTAAATGTGAAACTTTATGGTGGTTATAGTACATCTAAGCAACTAAGTTAGTGTCATTAAATTGATTTAACCATAATTAATCGTTGTCAAATATTAGTAGACTCCAAAATTACAGCAGAAAAAAAGTCGCGATGGAACTAGAATATTGTGTTTATATTTGGAGAAAAAAAGAAATGGGGTTTAACGTCCTACTCTTATGTTTAACGTCCTACTCTTATGTACCTAACATGGGCTAATGGAAGACGGGCATACGCCATACAGTGTGCTATGAGGGAAATTTTGCCCGGGCAGCGGCACTACGGTCTACTCTCATATCGAATTCCAACTGCCAAGGGATCTGTTACGTGCACTCCGATGTGTACACGGCACATCGGTTTTCCGTCGCCTCCGAACGACTAGGCAGCTTACCCTGTCAGGCCCTCCGTTCTGCATCACTGACAAGGGGAAACCACGCCGGAAAATCGAGGTGAACTTTCTCGGCCAATGCAGGGATTGAACACCCAACCTTCAGGCTAGCGAGCTAGTGCCTTATCCACTTAGCCACCGTGACCCCCCTTATATATGGAGAGAAATAATATATGGTATCAAGAACTATAATTTTTGTTCTGTGATTATGTTTGCAGGGGAAACCAAATCCACGCCTCATGTTTTATATCATCAAAATATTTCTGTGAATACGTTAGCTGTCGTTGTATAACCAACCAGTATTATTATTCTCATTCTTCCTGCATGAACAGTGGCGTAATTTAAGTACTATGACGTATTCTAGTATGCTAGTCATGTATTACATTGTCAGACGTATAAAACATCTGGCCATCTAATCCAACATTGTGGCTATAAGAAACAGCATACTATATCATCCAATGTAGAAGAAGCTTCAAATATATATGTAATCAGTAAAATGAGACAATTTGGTTAATTTTATCGCAACAATGATATTTCGTTGCCCGCCACCTTGGATTTTCAAATAACCAATGGGCTTTTTCAAAAGAATAGTCCCCAAGGAGTACTTGTGACATTATTTTGATACTTGTGTCCACATTTGAATGATTCCCCTGATATTAAATCCAGGACCGGCGGAAGTACTTCTTTATTTGGGGCGGGGCGGGGGGGGGGGGGGGGGCTTCCATCCTATAAGTTCTTATAAACGAGAGTCCAGGTTTGCCGAGTGGTTAACTGGCACTGTTGACGACAGTGCGAGCTGAAGACTATGTGTTGCGTCTTCTTGGCTTTGCCTTCGCATTTAGTTGAAAAGTTTTTAGTCCCATTGATATTTAAAACGCTGCTGCTCTGCTGCATTGGAATTTATAGTTCGCATCTTTTATGTGGCAGGAATTCACATTTGTAATAACAAATGTTGTGATCAGTTATAAATAACACGATCGAATCACAGGGGCGTAAATGTGTGTGTGTGTGTGGAGGGGGGGGGGTACTCCCCACCCCCACCCCCAGCAAAAAAAAAATAGTCGGTCGCAAAATCAGTGCAGTCGGTCGGGTCGCAAAATCAGTGCAGTCGGTCGCAAAACAGAGTAGTCGGTATCAAAATAAAGTGCTCGCTGTATACGTCACGCTACTCACGGTGGGTATGTTCATCAGTCGGTCACATTTTGGCTCCCCGTGAAATCGTTATGTACGTCCCTGTCGAAACAGCTTTAACTGACAATTTCTGTTCCCATGACGGTGGTGGGGTCTGGGCGGTATGCTAACATGTTAATTAGTGGCTTGTTATCATCCGTGGAAACCTGACTCGCCAAAGATACAGAGATGATGTTCTGCAACCCACGGCACCTGACAGTGCCATACAAGTAACAGCGACACAAGGTTAGCATTTTGCAGCATGATAACGTCGGTGCGCATACCGCCAGACTGGTTCATGATAGTATGAACCATGTTAACGTCCACACATTGCCTTGACCATTATGTTCCCCTGACATGAACTCATGAAACTTCCTCCCACAGACTTCAGCATGAGCAAGCTTTATTGCACGAATGGCAAAGGATTCTCAAATGACGTCCATGTCGAGACGCGTTTCGGGTTGTATCGATTCCCACATCTTATTACTGTTACTGCTTATTTGATAAGTAGGCATTTTGTAATTTAATGGGAATATATAGGTCAATGGAATAAATTACTGCTTATTAGATTTGATAAGCTGGGGTTTGGGATGGCCTATAACGCCACTATCATCGACGTACAGTTCTTGTCCGTTGTAACCTGCACTGGCGGTGTTGAGGGCTCAAGATCATTCGCTAGACTGTTATATCAATAAAGCGGTACCGTTCGAAGATGTGTCTGCTGATAAGGCGTACCAACCTGTTCCGGGGTGGATTGTCCGGATAAAGCGATCTTCAGCTGGTATGTTTTCTGATTAAATGTCTAAACTTATTGTAACATTATTGTCTAGATAAATCTGGATTTACATGTCAACTTTCTTCATTTTGTCTGATAGTTTTAATAAGGAGGGGGTGGAGTAGGACTGTGTAGTGGATTAACGCGTGTGCGTGAAATCACTAGATCTGTCATTTGGTCAAGTAGTGTGGTTTAGTTCCCCCACTTGAACGTGATAAGTAGTGGGGTTTTCTCCGGGCGTCCGGTTTAATCCCATTGTCAGTCCCGGGGTGATATCTGTATTAAATTTATGACATATTTGATATATAATACATGTATTGGTGGATTTCACCCAAAACACAGTCCGTGCTTAACAACCAAAAAAGCCGTTGGCCTATACTCAACTGTATTTGTTTTATCTTCGTAGATATTATGATGTATTGTTTCAGTTCTCTTTTTTGCCAAGACATTTTAACTCAAATGATAACCGTTTGTAGAACAGACCTGACTGTTAAATCTAATATAGCATTCCAACAGGAGTTGTATCTTATACAACCAACAACTCATATTTTATATAATGTGTAACATGAACTTACCTTCCACATTTTTAATATTGTAGGAATATGTAATGATGGAAACAGTCAACGCCTGGACCAACCACGAACTCTAATCTTCAAGTCAAGACTGTCGAACTTACGTCTTGACCAATTATCTAAAGCGCATAACAAAGCGAAGTTTCCGTCTGACCTAATCGCCAATTGGTTTTATTTCCTCCATGGTAAAGTACCGTTAATAACAGACGTCAAATGTATTTCCGCACAAACTGCTGTTACGTTATAATAGTATAAGTTGTAGTGTAACTAGTAAACGTTTGTACACACATATTCCAGTAATCCCACTGAAATGTAATTTGAGAGTGAGTGACGATTCCAAACTTTTCTTCAACAACGATAGCTTGTTGTTATATTTCATTATAAGATCTAAGAACTTGGCAACAGTTGCAATACAAACATTGATGGGAAACATGGGTTGTATTTTTTTTATTGAAAGTTTGCCATCTCCGTCTCGTGTTATCTGATTGATATAAACAGATATTACAAACTAGACGATTACTAATCAAACAGTACTCTTACCCAGGCGTCATTCTGTTATATACATTATGTCAGTCAAATAACTCAATATTTTAGAGAAAATCTTACTTCATAATTTTAATCAGCAATACTTAAGGGTTTGAATAAAACGGAGACCAATGTGGATTGTTCAAAGTTAGGATCATAAACACAAAAATCAAATGATAACTTTAGCCTCTACAGCATCAACAAACTTTTTCCAAGTGATAATGTACCATAACTCTTACAGTAATCATCGGAAATCGTTGAATATCAATCGCCCTTTTCGTCTCATGAACTTTAGCTTCCAGAGCGCCCACAAAATATTTCATTGTGATCAAGAACCATAAACCTAACAGTAATTATCCGAAATCGTAGAAAATTACTAGGCTTCTTCGTCTCATTACCTTAAACCCTGTGTATAAATTTAAAATCAATTTGATGTTATTTTTGTTTCTCTAAAGCAGACACAAGTGACCAAGGGCCATAACTCTGGCAGTAATTATAGGAAATCGATTAAAATCATCAGACTTCTTCGTCATTAGGGCTGGGGTGACGACAATACTGAAATGTGGGCGTATAAACATTATGAACAAGTGGAATTGACAAAAAACATTCTTGTTGAGGATTACAGTTTTTTGACCAAATTTCATATATCCATAATTTGTTATAAAATAATTTAAATCTTGTGTAGAACATGCATATCTATATAATTTCCTGCTTGGTCACCTTTTTGCAAAATGCTCTTTCAGTGACCAGTCTTTGTCAAAAATTCAATTATCCATAACTTTGTCAATTTTTATGCGATTTGTCTGTCAATTTGGGCAATAATTCACAAAAATGCTCTAAGCGGTAGTTGTCTGCTGTGATTAGTAGGACTGGACGTCATGTGCAATTTTCTTGCACCAACATTCATATAATGTCAGAAAACTTTGAAGGTTTAGTGACTGTAATAGGACAGAAGTGTCTTTATGGCTTACCTACATTTAAATCATATCAAATATTAGCCGTTGCTACATTAAATTTACAAGCGGCTGCCAGCCAAGAAGCTCCCACATTTTGTAAGAGATGGATAGACAACAAGCTAAAAACAAAGGGCGATTTTTCGTACAATCAGGGGGCCATAATCCAGAAAGTTATGGTCTCAAATGCGATAATAGCAAAATTGACGGATATTTAAAATTGGGTATAAAATTGTGACCTCTAGAGAATCCATAAGCTTTTGGATATGGAGTTATATTTTGGATATGGAGTTTCATCAAAATCGTGACCTCTAGAGTGTCCACACTCCACAACCTATAACATACTTTTACACAATTTGCGTTCAAAGAGCTGCCATTTCGTTGGGTAGTTACATTTCAATTTTCCAGAAATTCGAATTCGAGCTTCATTATGGTGGAATGGTGAATAAACGGTTTTAAAATGGGAAAAAATTGTGACCTTTGGAGAATCTGGAAGCTTAAAATACGATTTTTTGAACAAACATGGGTCATTAAGTCAATGATATATAAATATGCTTTTTTTTATTAAAAAAAATTTGGATAAAGATAGGTTGCCAGGCAACGAAACATACGCCCACAAAAGTTAAGTCGTCCGGGCAGTCAACAAGGGTCGTCACATAGTTTTTCTTTTGTCAGTAAGGGGAAAATCTTATTACGAATAATAGCCCATTAAGTAAATGGTTAGAATTAGTTCGATTGTTTGTCCCATGGCCTTCCTCCACAAGATATTTTGAGGTGATCAAGGGCCATAACTCTGGCAGAAATAATCAAATATCTTTGAAAATCGATAGGCTTCTTTGTCTCATGACGTTAAACACTGTGTATAAATTTAAAATCAATAGAATATTAAACTAGGGACTGGGTGTCGTCCAGATTTTACGAAAAAAGTACTGAAACTACGCTTATCGTCCATAATCTAATACACGTATCCAGTCAATAGATTGTTGTCTAAAACGTGTTGAGTGCCGTCAAGATTCATCGAAAACCGCCCAGTTTGTGCTACCGTGTAGATTTGGTAACGCCGTTAAGTTTTGATCTCGATCGCCTACTTTACGACCGTCCAGATGTTTTTAAAAATGAACACTACCATTTAGATTTGAAAGGGGTTTAGTTTTTAGACGTTGTCGAGAAATGAATCGCGAGTGTTTGATAACAAGGCGTTTAGATTTTACGCCAGATTACCACTTTCCGAGAGCCGTCTATGTTGGTTACAATTAATGTGGTTACAATTAATAGAAAAAAAAAAGAAAATATTCACTGATTCAACTTGGTCATCGTTTTATTCTTTATACACAACGATAACTTTTCATTGGTTAAAACATCCCGAGCAAAAACTGGACGGTCGTAAAGTAGACAATCGAGGTCAAAACTTAACGGTGTTTCTAAATCATCTACACGGTAGCAAATACTGGGCGGTTTTTGAGGAATCTTGGCGGCATTTAACACATTCTAGACGGCAATCTATTGACTGGATACGTGTATTAGATTCTACACGGTATATAAGCGTAGTTTCTTTTCTTTTTTTTTTCGTAAAATCTGGGCCCTGATTCACGAAATCTTAACTTAAGATAAAATCCAAATTTAAGTAGATACTTCAGTTTTGATTGGCTAAGCACTAAAATCAATATAATATTATCCAATCATATAACTAAAATTTGGGTTTTATCTTAGTTAAAATTTCGTGAATAAAGCCCCTGGACTATGCCCGGTCCCTAGTGCATCCACATGATTTTTCAAAGTGATCAAGGGACATAACTCTGGCAGTAATTATCAGATATCGCTGAAAATCAAAAGGCTTCTTCGTCTTTAACACTATGTATAAATTTAAAGTCAATCAGATATTGACTTTAGCCTCTACAGCGTTCACAACAAATTATGGACAAGGGACCTACAGGGACCACAACCTAATCTGACTTTTAATAGGAAACCAGTCTTTAAATCCCTGAAGATTTCACTGATACCGTGACTTTGGTTGTAAATGGCAAATATAATTTAAATCCTGACTAATCTCTAAATGGTACACAAGTAAGTCCAAGTAACAAGCTGGGATTCGTATAAAGAAAAAGAAAAATATTTTATAACAAAATGCTAGCAGTGGTTTAATGTTAAGGACACTTTTATGGTACATAATTCACTTCAATGTTATATAAAAGGAATGAACAACATTTACAATAATATTCTTATATACAATAATATAAGTAATAGACAGGCATATTCTCTTTACAAGTTAAATTTAATACCATTATAATTACACCTTATTTCATTGAGATCATTATATCCGCAAAGACAGAGCTCGGAAATTAAGTAGTTTTCACTATAGTTTTTACTATAGTTATAAATGACATTTATGTTGACCACCAGTTTACTAATGAAATGATAGTTTATTGAAACATTTTTAATGGTAAAGATGGCAAGCTATTTGGAACATAAATATGTACATAAAATCGTACCAATTTCAATATAGGTTCATTCTGACAATACAATCTTTCACTAACAGGATAATTGTTTGTAACAACAAATCTAATTAAAACATCACGAGTGGTGATGACAAGAACACACAATAATACACTTAGTACAATATATTCAAACTACTTCAGTAACAAAATTCTAAATCACAGGATACAGGCAATGTCAATAGGAACAGTCTCGGTCGTTCAAAAGCTATAAAGATGTGAATGAGTGGAAAAAATGGAAGTTTGTGTTCTTGTATAAACAAACCAAAAGTTAAGATAGTAGGACTGATAGCATTACATTACATTACATACAATTACACTGAAGGAAATCTCTCACTTGGTATCTGGGGGGTTGGGTGGCCAAATGGTTTCAAATGTGTGCGTAGAATCACAAGGTTTGTCAATAGGTCCAGTGGCATGATTTCAACTCCCTGCTTGTACCTGACAAGGAGTTGGGTGACCTGTCCAATCTCGTCGCTTTTCTTGGGTTCCTTCAGATTCCTTACACTGCTAAAGACACCTACATGTAAGCGAATTATTTAAATGAATTTGAACCATATTTTATTCCCCAAATGACATAGTTTGTGTTGAGTGGACGTTAAACCACATTTCTTTGACACTTCCTACCTAATGATAGTTAAGATCAACAAATACATTAACACATGATATGATAGGTACATGGATAAAACAAGGGGTGCTTAATCTTATGCAAAAGATGTATTACAATAGGATTAAAATACACATCTATATTTCGATGGCCTACACTACATCAAGATCTGACCAGTTATTTTGGGGAGGTAATATGAGCGACTTTTGACCCTATGACGTCAGACATTTGATTAGAGAGAGAGAGAAATGGTGTTTAACGTCCACTCAACACAAACTAGGTCATTTTGGGACTAACATATGGTTTAACTTTATTTCTGTAATTCGCTTGCGCGTAGGGGTCTTTAGCAGTGGGAGGAAACCGGAGTGCCCGGAGGAAACCCACAAGGTTGAGAAGGCGCTACTATCTCCATGCCACATACGCTCACACCAGGGCTCGAAACCATCGCCGCAAGCCAGAGGTGACCGGCCAGCTAGAGATCGAAGCGCGGCACTCAGGACCACTAGGCCATCCCAACCCCCCGACATTTGATTAACCCATCAGCATTGACGTTTCTAGTGGATTACCCAGTTTCGTGCACCGAATGACAAAAGTTTGCTGTAACAGACCATTGCATTGGCTAATCCCTAACTCAAACCAAAACACTGGTATTAAAGACAAAATGAAATTCTAAACTATAAAAAACGAAACAAAATAGAATCTGAGTTTTAATCAGATTTAGACACATATTCTAGACCATCGGGTGTCAGATATTTAAACTTAGAACTTTGTCGCCATTTAATGATTTAATTTAAAAATGGCGAATCGTGGCTCAGTCTTGAACAACAATCACTGTTGTTACAATAATAAACCATCTATGCCACTTCCCTCAGAATAAAGCAATATCAATGAAATTTTCAATATATTCATTTTGCATAATCTATTTTAGAACTATAATAGCAAGAAGGACCAGCTTTAAATGAGCTGAAACTTTAACAACTAAATATAGGCTACATGTACATAAAAATTTAGAGAAGACTTATAACACTATACGACTATCACATGTGATAAGACAACATTAACTTTAAAGGAAATGTTGCTGCCCACCAATTTTTAAATTTTGCCAAGTTTGATCCATAACAACAATTTGAGGATTCTGGATGTGATTTTAAGTAATTCTTGTGTGAATATATCAGTTTGAATAGGCAATCAGTGTATGATTAATTTTGTTCTTACATTTCAAGACTATAAATAAATATAATAAAAAAACTAAAATAATACAATTTTTAAACAAGCGGTTGCTATGCAAGATACACCTACATTTTGTAAGAGATGGACAGAGAACAAACCTAAAAAATGTGACTTTTTGTACAATCAGGGTCCATAATCTGAGAAAGTTATAAGATCCAATATGTGCAAATATCGAAAGGAACTGAGATATTTAGGTTATTAACATATAGCAGTTTCATTAAAATCAGATAAAAATTGTGGACTTCTAGAGGGTCCACAATTTTTGTATTACATACTTTTACACTATACGCGTATGATGAGTGGCCATTTTGTTGAGCAGTTTCAGTCTGATTTTCACGAAACTTGAAATCCATCATCATTATGGTGCCACAATGATATATTTTATGGTTTGTAAAATTGGATAAAAATTGTGACCTCTAGAGAATCCACAAGCTAAACTGGGATTTGTCCACAAGCAAAATGTAAATGGATAATCAGACGGACAGGAGCGACGACAATATAAGTTCACATGAGAATGTGGTCGAATAAAAAATGAATTGATTTCTGTAAAATAAATTTCTATTATCACACCTGATTTTATTTTATAGTTTTATTTTAGTATTTGATGCATAAATGTTAATTATCCTTCCGTACATGATTTGATTATTTAATTTATATCTATCTAAACAATGTATTTTTTTCCCATTTGTTTTCACAAACTTGTGCATATAGATTTGTTCTCGAATCTCACTAACTTTTTAACAGCAACACCAAAAAATTAAAAGTGATACCATAATCCTTTACATACACACAATAGCTAACTTTTGATCAATACCATTTCCATGTTAAAAATATATAAAATGTCTCATGAAATGCGTATTAAATACCTACAATGATATATGTTGTCAAAATAAAAAACATGAATACATCAAAACCATTTACAAATATAAGCAAATTTTAATAGTTCCCTAATTTCTAGGAAACGTCAAGGGTGGGGCATACTCCTTGCAGTCTTTTGTTTTGTTAGCACTAATCTCACTTAACTCTGCTGTAATGGAAGTAAATTTCATTTCCAAATCATGACTCGTCAATAGTACGATTAACAGTCAATAGCTAACTGCATAACAATATCAGTACGCTTTAAACAGAGCTCCAAAAAGGACCATATGTGTTTACATCACGTTATGTCATAACTCACGATTTTGTTATCCCAATTAACCAGTGCATAGCAGAATATTGCAGAAAAACTAATTGAGTGACAAACAAGGCTATCAACAAGGATACAATGTAAAGAATACTGAATGAAGATGAAGAATACTTTCACTGTTTTTAATATCTTAAATCACTGTCCAAAGTTTTAGGGAAGGCCCAGATTAAACGAAGGGCTGTCCCTCAAAAGTTGAATTATCAAAAGCCAATCCAGCAATGGCCAGAGAGGCAAAATTACGAGTTAAATAATAATATTGAATTATAAGCAAATAATTCCAATCAGAAACTCATTTTGTATTCAACTTAATCACTTTTTTATTCAAAAACTAACTAATTGTAATAACTTTGTGATAGATATATTAGTCGGCAGTGAAATTATACAACGTCATGGAATAGAGAATATCATTTAGGTTAAAGTTGCTCTAGCTCTAGCAGATGGTTTACGTAATCTTCCTCGACTGCTCCTACTAACAATGGCAACATTAGTTGATTCCTGGGAATCATCAGAATTACCACCATCTTCCCCACTTTCATTTGGATAATGAACAGTTCTTCGACCCTGAAATCGTGTAGTCCGAGTTTTACCTGTGTGACTGCTACCTTCACCGTAAGAATTATTATTCTTACTTTTATTACACTTTGTTTTTTTACCGTTTTGAGACTTTTTCACATTTTTAGCACTACTCGATGGTTTCATTTTTGATATGGGTTGTGACTCCTCATAATCACTGTCACTATCACTTTCTATTATTTGTTTTTTGATTCTCCTGATTGGTTCAGTCTCAACATCCTCATCAGTTAAGTTACATTCACTATCACTCTCATATTTTGTCCGTGTAGTCAATTTAGAACGACGCCTATTTCCATCGTCATCACTTTCTGATTCTGATCTGTTATATTTCTTCCTCTTTGTAACACGTTTTGATGAGCGAGACTTGGGAGGTTCTGAATCACTATCACTGTCCACATTATGTGGAACAGTTCTTCTTGTCCGACGCGCACTGACTTGTGGTTTGCTGTCATTTGTATCATTTGATTTAGCATTACTAGAAGATGATGATGATGAAGACGATGATGATGAACTTTCCTCACTAGAATTATTTTCAGAACTATTAGTAGTGGCAGTTGTAGTTGTAGTAGTAACAGCAGTAGTATTGTCTATCACATAATCATCGTCATCTTCATATGAACCATTGTCTGAACTCTCATAAACTTTCACTGATGATTTTAATGCACCAGTTGATGCTCTTGTTTTGTAACCATTGGTTGATGCTTTAACTGAAGAGAAAAAGTTTTATGTTTTTATTCCATACAGAGAGAGAAATGGGGTTTAACGTCCACTCAACACAAACTAGGTCATTTCGTGAATAACATATGGTTTAATTTTATTTCACTTATTCGCTTGCACGTAGGAGTCTTTAACAGTGGAAGGAAACCCATGAGGTTAGACAGGTGCGTAGGGGTCTTTAGCAGCTTTTTGTTATGTTTCAAAAAAAAAAGTAAGCTTGATTATCTCAGCCTGTCAATCAGACGAAGAATGGTCAGTAGATTGGTTAAGGGAGTTAATTTCAAAACAAGAGCATTAACCTATTTTTCTACTCATTAGAAGTTGTGTATAAATATAAGTGCACTCGAAAGTTAACTTAATTATCTTGTTCATCCACAAGTTTTTCTCAAAGTAGACATGGGGCCATATCTCTGGAAGTAATTATTGGAAATTGTTGAAAATAACGACTGTAAATAAATTTCATGTGAATGAGATGAATACTTTAGCATCTAGAGTGTCCTCAAGATTTTTTGAAAGTGATCTAGAGCCATAAATCTGTAAGTAATTATCAAAATTGTTGATAAATAAATTTCGTCATTGCATTACCTTAAATATTGCGTATAAATTTGAATACTATCCGATGGACAAGGATAGCAACATTATACGACCACATTCAAAACAGTGCTTTAAAATGTCTCCTTTATCTGCTGTTTAGTGATGGTATAAAGTATAAGTGCAAAATTACTGAACAAAACGGGGTGTGGACATATTTACCAGATTTATTTCTACATGGATTTTTTCTAATTCTGGTAGATCTAGTATCATCTGAGTTTTCATCTACATCATCAGAATCAGCCCTTCTTCTACCACCTTTAAATAGAAACATATTATAAGATAATCTATTGTTGCTTCAAACAAAATTTCAAAAGAACAATAAATAGCCTATTCACAACCTTTTCAGCAAAGGGGGAAAACTTGGGAACGGATGGTCGGGATGGTCGTTGAATGTTGAATACTTCATGACTCCCATGCTTCATACCAAATTCTAAAAGAATCTTTCACAAATTGTAGGCTCCATCTCAGTCACAAGGTCTTGTGCAATGGAGGAAGGGGGGATAACTCTGGATTTGAAATACATTGTGTATAAATTTAAAGTTAATCAGATATTAACATTAGCCTCTAGAAGATCAACAAGATTTTTCAAAGGGATCGAGAGCTATAACTCTGGTAGTAATTATCGCGCTGAACCATAAGGTCTGTCATGGAGTCAACTGTCATATTGATTTCTTTGATCGCCCGTCCAACCTTGTGGGTTTTCTCTGGGTCCTTTGGTTTCCTCCTACTACTAAAGGCCCCTACGCGCAGCAAATTATTGAAATAAAATTCAACCATATGTTAGTCCCAAAATGACCTAGCTTGTGTCCAGCAAATATTAAACCCATTTCTCTCTCTTTCTCTCTTTGGCCCCTGTAGCATCCACAAGCAATTGTGGATGCCAGACAGCCAAAGAGGGGCGACAATAACATACAACCATATTTCATTGTGAGAGTATAGAAGTGAATCATTTGATGAAGTCAAAATAATTTGGTCAAACCGTTTATTACTGGTTTGTGCTACCCGTTTCTATTTATTGAAAGTTTCTCACATGGAAAAGTGGGTGAATAAATATAATATGCAGCAAATAAGGTAGAAGTAATATATACTCTAGGTATGATGTTTGAAATAAGATAAAGACTATTGATATAATGAGGAAAGTAAGTAGAGGTGGCAAATATCACATTATAAGATAAATATCAATCTTAAAATCTGCCCTCGATGACAGTCCTAATAGTTTGATGAATTGCCAACACTATAAATAAGACACTTGCTCTTGGTACTATCCAGCGCTCACGCTGCCGATCGCGATTTCCTAAAAAGATATAATTTTGGCTATAAAATATTCAATTTGGCGTTAACTTTTTTCCTGTGTAGCGATTCTTTTTTAACCTAGGCAATGAAATTGTCTTGTCATAAATTCACACAAAGCTTTGATTTTCACGCTGTGCACACACCTTACAGTCTATTGCGCTCGACTGAGTCAGTTATCAATCAAGAGAACGTTAAACTTCAGAAACGAACGAACGAATGTTAGTTATCATCAAATCGCATGTCATGGGTCGTAAGGGAAAAATTGAACAGCCTTTGTCAACGTCTCATAGAAGAATGTCAAGACTTTTTAATATTTCACCAGCAAAATGTTTAAAGTCTACAGATGATACTAATTAGCTCTCATCCATCTGATACGATTGCATCCTTGAATGTTGAAGCTATATGAACTTCTACAATAGGCCTGGATTTACTAGCATACATCAAAAGTTCACGACAGACGTTGAAAAAGCTGTCAAAAAATGGGCTTCTGCAAAGTAGAGAAAAATGTTGTAAATTGTGATATAATATGTATATTGTATGCAACAGAGTGAGCACTGGTACTGTCTGTGACTTACTATTGGTACAATGTCTAAAATAAGACACTTACTACAGGCATTATGTGTGATACGAAAGACTTACTAATGGTATTATCATACTAAACTTAGGCTGTGTACAGTTAGCTCTGCTTAAGAACAAGCTAGTACTTCGCTGACATTTTAAGTGAAATAAGAGACTTATTAACGGTATTATGTGTGAAAAAAGACTTACTTCCGATATTATTCGTGAAAAAGACTTACTACTGGTATTATGTGAGAAAAAAAGAGACTTACTGCTGGTATTATGTGTGAAATAAGAGACTTACTATTGGTACTATTATGTGTGATATAAGAAGACTTACTACTGGTGTGCAATGTAAAACCATTAACATAACCATTTAAATGACTACTAAGACCTCTAGTAGCACGACGTGGACGACTAGAACTAGGTGTTTGACCGTTATCAGGCAAATGAGGAATACGAGATGATGATGGTCCACTTTCTATTGGTTCAGTCATTTGTGATTTTAACCTGTGGATGAAAAGATAGTAACCTGTTAGCTACATTGTTATTCTTTATAAAAATATACAATAATAATAGTATTAAGTGGTTGCCATACAAGATACATCCACATTTGGCAAGAGATGGATAAGGAACTAGCTAAAAAAAGAAAGAGATTTTTGTACAATAGAGGGTTATGTTCCTGGAAGATACAGTACGACATGCATCAATATAAAAAGGAACAATATCTTTGGGATATAAACATACATTTTAAGTTACATCAAAATCAGATATAAATTTTGACCTCTAGAGGGTCCATAACATTGATATTACATGTTTGAAGACATCTGCGAAAAAAATAGACTGCCCAGTCTGACGGGAGGTTCTGGTATGGTTTCACAAAATTCAGACTGCACTTTAATTGTGACCTATAGAGTATCCACAAACAAAATGTAGACCAATGTCCAGACAGACAGGGAGGGTGACAATGTACGTCGACATGAAAATTGAGGCATATAATGCTTGTTGTTATTAACTGCACATCAATAAATAACAGCACTTCCATTTTATGACTTGATAATTTTCATAATACAACTGACCTACTACTACTACCACCTTTACCACGGTTCTGCTTCCAGTTAGCTATAATTTCCTTTGCCTTTTCTTCAAACATGGCCGACAATCGTACCGTCATGGTATAAATCTAAATGTAAAATTAATCAATAATAAATAATAAAGTAAAACATTCATCGGTAGAAAAAGGCAGACGAAATAATTTACACAAAATTCTAAAACAAAGATGAGAATTTTCAAATACTTATTTAGTAAACATTTTAATGACATGTACACTCAAAGTCATTAAAGATAGGTTGCCAGGCAACAAAACATACGCCCACAGCAGCTAAATCGTCCGGGCAGTCAACAAGGGTTGTCGCATATTTTTACTTTTTTTTGGTAATGAAACATTTGTAATACACTAAAATCTGAGTAACAACTCATTATGTAATTATCAGAAAATCATGAGAATTTGTTTGCTTTTTATAAAGTTTTGCCCCAAGCTAACAATTAGTATATCAAACATTTAATATCATGAATTTAGCTGTTCAGTTATCAAAATTCATTGAAAATCAAAATACTTGTTCGTTTCAACACCTTAAACTCTGTGTATCAATCTGAAGTCAATCGGATGATAAGTTTGGCATCTACAGCGCAACAAGGTTTTTTGAAGTGATCAAGGGAGATAACTCTGGAAGTAATTATTTGAAATTGATGAAAATCAGTGGGCTTCTTCCTCTCTGGACCTTAAACAGTGTGTGTAAATTTAAAGTCAATCGGATATTAACTTTGGCCTCTAGAGTGTCCACAGGATTTTTTGATGTGATCAAGGGCCATAACTCGGGCACTAATTATCAGAAATTGATGCAAATCAATAGGCTTCTTCATCTTATGACCTTAAACACTGTGTATAAATTTAAAGTCAATCGGATATTAACTTTGGCTTTTAGAGCGTCCACAAGATTTTTTGAAGTGATCAAGGGAGATAACTCTGGCACTAATTATCGAAAATCGCTGAAAATCAATAGGATTCTTCGTCTTATGACCTTAAACACTGTGTATAAATTTAAAGTCAATCGGATATTAACTTTGGCTTTTAGAGCGTCCACAAGATTTTTTGAAGTGATCAAGGGCCATAACTCTGGCACTAATTATCGGAAATTGCTGAAAATCAATAAGCTTCTTCGTCTAATGACCTTAAACACTGTGTATAAATTTAAAGTCAATCGGATATTAACTTTGGCTTTTAGGGCGTCCACAAGATTTTTTGAAGTGATCAAGGGAGATAACTCTGGCACTAATTATCGAAAATCGCTGAAAATCAATAGGATTCTTCGTCTTATGACCTTAAACACTGTGTATAAATTTAAAGTCAATCGGATATTAACTTTGGCTTTTAGAGCGTCCACAAGATTTTTTGAAGTGATCAAGGGCCATAACTCTGGCACTAATTATCGGAAATTGCTGAAAATCAATAAGCTTCTTCGTCTAATGACCTTAAACACTGTGTATAAATTTAAAGTCAATCGGATATTAACTTTGGCTTTTAGGGCGTTCACAAGATTTTTTGAAGAGATCAAGGGCCATAACTCTGGCACTAATTATTGGAAATCGCTGAAAATCAATAGACTTCTTCGTCTTATGACCTTAAACACTGTGTATAAATTTAAAGTCAATCGGATATTAACTTTGGCTTTTAGAGCGTCCACAAGATTTTTTGAAGTGATCAAGGGCCATAACTCTGGCACTAATTATCGGAAATCGCTGAAAATCAATAGGCTTCTTCGTCTTATGACCTTAAACACTGTGTATAAATTTAAAGCCAATCGGATATAAACTTTGGCCTCTAGAGCGTCCACAAGATTTTTTGAAGTCATCAAGGGCCATAACTCTGGTAGTTATTATCGGAAATCGCTGAAAAACAATAGGCTTCTTCATCTCATGACCTTAAACACTGTGTATAAATTTAAAGTCAATCGGATATTAACTTTAGCCTCTAGCCGGCCTTTAGCCGGACCGACGGACGGACGGGGGCGACGACAATATACGACCACATTTCAATGTGGGCGTATAAAAACACATTGCTAAATTCAAAGTTTATTTACTGCAACAACTTTTAACAAATGTACATAACAATTGACAAAATCGAGATAGCAAGCATCTGTGGATAATTTCATGAAAGAATTCACTAATAAGACCAGCCTGAGACGCCTTTGTTTTTTTTTGAGGGCTGATCTGATGTTGCCTTTTCCAACAGTTCCCCTGTAGTCAGATGCAGCAATCTTGAGCAGCGGTTGTTACAGGTGGTGCTTTTGACAGTATGATATCTTACATTTGATAACCAATCAACATTGATGTTTTAAGGTCTGTATACCGCATGTTTAGAATTCGCAGCAACAGAGCGTTTCATTGACTAATCCCTCATATCAACTAGAGCGAAGGATATATTACAACTTTTCCAAGTCCTAGTGTAGTAAAGACCAGTAAAACAGAGATGTAGTTCTATTTTTTGCCGCTCAGCACAATGAAAAAATCGAAGAAAGCTTCTCAGTCATATTCAAATCTGTTTATCCTTCAAAATTTACCACGGCAAACGGCAAAGCCCGTAAAAGCCGACGCAAACCATGGCTGCCACTGCATAATTTAATTTAGTGAGCCGTAGTAGACCCTTTCATCCTAAATTAGTTTAAATAAAGAAAGAAGTATTGTTTTTTGTTTATTGTCTAGGTCTATTCACTTTACAATGCTACGGTCTTTAAAGGTTTGGATGTTGTAAAGGGTGTCATACTTTTGGTTTGACGACCAATTTTTAATGTACTCATTCTACCGTTAATTCTACCGAATCTCAACTAATTCCTAGTGACAGCTGGACTACAGTCCATTTTATTTAAACTTGTCACAAAAAATAAATTAGGCGGCAAGGCGAGTGTATTGGTTTATTGACCATGCCCCCCTCCAAAAATAATTTGTTCTCGCGGAGTCAACAACCTTGGCATTACATAGTTTTATACTATTAGCGTACAAGCCCATTTTTTTTTACGAAATTCAAACTAAACTACCATGGTGATATTTTCAAAATGAGATTTTTCGAACAACCAGGGGTCATAATCCAGGAAAATAAGTTTTGATTTGTGCAATTAATGAAAGGACCCATTGTGATATAAACATATATTTAAAGTTGTGACCTTTACATACAATACTTTTACAATATTTGTGTATGGTGATATATTGCAACGTTTTTTTTAAATCAGATAAAAATTGTGACCTCTAGAGGGAACACAAGCTGAATCAATGACCATAATTCAGGAAGTTAGGATCCAATGTGAACATAGTTTGGACATATAAAAAGATAGCATGTTCTTCTGTGTTTGAGACAAATTAAACACAATATCGTATCAAATGGACTGAATTCAGATTTTGGTATGGGAGATCTCAATACTATAAACAAATCTATAAATAATAAATGTAGAGAAATAGAGAGTTCTCAAGAGATTGTAGACAATAAACAGGGTGACGACAATATACAATTTCATGTGGATGTATTAAATTTCCTACCCTGGATCGTTTATTTGTGTTGTATTGTTTGGAATTTTGGAATATAATTCGAGCATCTTTGCATAGTTCAACAGGACTTTCATATTGGCCTGTGGAGAGCTTGTCACGGATTAGACTAAAATCCATTGGTGTTTCAATTACGTCAAAATAATCCTGCAAATATAAGAGTAAAGTAATTTTCTTTAACAAATTATATATATATATATATATATATATATAAACCTTGCTAAACAGTTCATAATCAAAAGCTGTAATATTTTCATGAAATCACAAAATACTTTCTTAATAATTGATGTATTCATATAGAATTGATAGCATGAACCAATTTAAAAATAGAAAAACATACGGGAAAATCTGTAATGGATATTGGAGCACGGAAAGGACCAGAATCTTCACATGCAAATACTGTATCCAGCAGGCGATGACACATGTCTAACCAGGCATCAGGATCATTAGATACATCAGTTGTATTGTTCTTTTTCGAGGAATTTTTCTAAAAAAAGATATTTCATCTATAATGATCAATAACTATTATTTTATATGTTTTTCTAGTTAACATCAAATGATTAATTGAATAACGTAGTTCTTTTATACTTGAAAATGTGTCATCAAAAAGGAGAAGTTTTTTTTCTAACCTGACGCTGTCTTCGTGATGATGTACCTTCATCTTCATCGCCATCACTGCTATCACCTTGTAATACCCGATTTAATATTGGCATTGGATCTTCACATGTTGAATCACTGTTATAACAAACATAGACAATTCATCTTCTACATAAAACATTATTTTTATATCAGTAAATGATACTGCATGCATGTGGGGGTGGGGATAAAATGTAACTGACAGCGGTTCATTGGATGTTCATCTGAAATATCTATGTTGGTTGTCCATTATAATTATCATGACAAAGGCCCAGTTCTAAAGATAGGTTGCCAGGCAACAAACATATGCCCACAGCAGCTAAATCGTCCGGGCAGTCAACAATTGTGGTTGAATATTCTTACGTTTTTCGGTAATGAAACATTAATAATACTCTGAAATCTGATTAAGATTAACAACTCATTAAGTAATTACGGTATCTGAAAATCATTAGAATTTGTTTGGTTTTTATAAAGTTCTGCCCCATGCTAACATTTAGTATACGAACCATTTAACATCTAGGATTTAGATGTTCAGTTATCAAATTTCATCGAAAATCAATATACTTGTTCGTCTCAAGGCCTTAAACTCTGTGTATCAATCTGAAGTCAATTGGATGATAAGTTTGGCCTTTAGAGCATTAAAAAAAAATTTTCAAAGTGATCAAGGGAGATAACTCTGGCAGTAATTATCGGAATTCGCTGAAAATCAATAGGTTTCTTTGTTTCGTGACCTAAAACACTGTGTATAAATTTTAAGTCAATTGGACATTAACTTTAGCCTGTAGAGCACCAACAAGCAACGACCACAATATACGACGACATTTCAATGTGGGCGTATAAAAATGGTTATTGCATAGTTTTAGGGAACTTGTCTATATGTTGATTATATCAATAATATCCAGATTACTGTGTATTATAGGTGTATTCACAAATAACTCAGAGAATATATATAATATAACTATCACATTGTAAAATACAGTGTTTCAATAGCTATCATGATAAACAAACAACCACATATCACCAAAATCTGCTAAGAATTATGACCTTTTAGAGTGTCCACAAACAAATGGAAGAGAGATTTCTGACAGACACGGGCGAAAATCTAATACGTCCACATGAAAACAGAAAGTGCATTTTCAATGAGGTTTCAAATTTTATGTATATTTAAGCATTTTTAAAGACTTTTGAAAAATATTTTTGGAATTAAATGACATCTAATGAATTTTAATAACCACAGGAACCCTGTATATATAATATTCAAGCATTTTTAAAGACTTTTGAAAAATATTTTTGAATCTAAACGACATTTAAGGAATATTAAGGAGCATGTGAACCCTGTATAAATAATACATGCATATATGAAGACTTACCTAATAAACCGCAATATGGTTTCTGTAAGATATCTGGCATTTTTAACTATCTGTGAGGACGGTTCATTAAATTTACAAGCATTAGTTTCTAGATATCTAACATCATACTGTATAGCATTTACACGTCTACAAAACATGTATAATATAGTGTAAAGTGGTAATGTGACAGAAGAACAGTTATCTCTATTTCAAATTTCAAGTTTAAAAATTGGAAGACAGAGGGAGGGAAGGTATAATCTAATAAGCATTTGGAAATATATAAACTGACAACCCACCTCTGCTGTATGAGGTTCAATTCACAGGAAACTTGCCCATTTTTGACCCAATTCTGACCATTAATTAAAAGCTATACAAATTTCAACCCATTTACATAATATAAACATCTTATATCTTATATTTTCCTTCCAACATATTCTCGATATAGAAACTGGTGGCTGGTGTTTTTTTCGTACCGACATTATGTTGAAACAGGTCTATCAGCCAAAAGGTTAAGCTAGGCTTCACATGATTGCTTGAACATGTGTAACACATGGGCTATATAGAATGTGATCATAGACCAAGTTTATTAACTGAATGATTTATCTACCTATAAAATCTGTTTTCTAGTCGAGCTTTTATGGTACTGAGATCAATGGGATATTCAATAACAATAGCATAGACAGGAAATGCACTGAGATCCACAGGAGCACTAAAATATTCAGCTATAGCATGTTCCATCAACATCTCTAAACCATGGGCAATTCTATCACATTCTGCATCCCTTCCTGATGGTGGCCATTCCTCAGGTTTAGGTGTGTACAGTAATTCATTGAGCTGTTCAGGTAATACAGGCATACCTTCGCCAAATACTCTAGGAGATCCTATAAATAATACATCAATAATAATATTAAAATCACTCTTTAATATATAAATGAAGTTGCACAGTGCTTTACATCAAACAATTGAAGCAAAAGCAGCAACAAGTGTAACACTATATACTGAAGTAATACAGTCATGCATGTACCTTCATTATGTGTTGTTACTGTAACTCTTGTTGACCCTGTAAAAAATAGGTTATAAATAGCACTTGAACAATAAACCAATCTAGAATAAACACTTTATATAAAATCAAAACCTTTAATGCAAGACATAAATCTTATATAATCTAGCTAGGTTATATTACTTCAAACAGCCTGGTGTCAATTTTATTTAAGTTGATCAGACGAGCTTGTAAAACATGAAAGAATATATGCTTATTTCAATCAACAGGTCAACTTCTCTATTTGACATGTTTAATTCCATTGGTTTTCAGTATTCAAGCTGGTAAATTATGAAAAATAACGGTCAATATACATATAACGAGTAAAAATGATGTGCATGAAAGAATCATCCCAGCACTAGCCAGCAAAGATAAAAAAAACAAATCTCAAAAATGTTGACCTTTCGAAGTACCCCTGCTAAAAATAACACACCATGATTAGAGCTCCTTCATAACACTTCCCAAGCAAGTTTTAAAGAAAACTCACAAAAACTTTGACATATGGAGCTTATACAAGTATTTTAGATGAAATATGGGATAAGAACAGACCAATATACTGTAAACAATGAGACTCATTATACGTTTATTATAATTCTCAAGTATAGAAAGTACACCTACTAGTTGGGCCATATGGTTCCATGTCCCATGGACTTAGTTTTTCTGTTTCTTTATTATCCCATCTATAAATTACATAAATACATGTACAAATTTATAGCAATATAATAGACTAAATTAACACAAATGAAAATATTGATTTACAAGGAAAATGAATGCATAATTGTAAATTGTCTATTTAGAAACGAAACTATTAAAGATACATAATGTAAGATTAAGATAAAGAACTAGCCATTCTTGCTATAATAGTTCGAAAGTAGATAATGAAAAATAAATGATTTGAAAATTTCATTTAAATCACTTTATTGCAAGCGAAGATATCAGCTTTAAAGGTTTGACAAGAATTTCAATCACCGTACTGCTGTATTTTCGAAGCTAAGTCTTGCCCCTCCATTTTTAGATTAAATCAAAATATGGCTGAATTGTTTTAATCTATTTAATATCAGAGAATTCCAATGCCATCGAGAGTTGATTATGCCCTGGATCAGTGGCTTACATAACTTACAGAACATTAAAACATTGATACATGCTATCTGGAAATTCTTCTTGGAATGGTTCCTGAGATACAATGGTTCCTAACCACCACATATCATCAATTATGGAACGGAATCTATCACCTGCAAAAATGAAGAAGGCATTGCCAATGTAATTCAGAAGGGTGATTAGGTCACTGTAATGGAGCAATAACTTTATATAAAAGGCTTGAATGAATCATAAATTGTTCATATAGGGACCTTTCCAAAAGGAACTAATGATTACTTATCCCTTTAAAATTTAAACAGCATCATCTGTTAACATAAAGAAGGTTAGCTGTCGCTTATACCGTGTAACATTTGTTTACGACTCTAAACTGACTACAATTTTGTTTAATATGGAACATGATTCTACACTGAATACGATCTGCTTTAATATAAAACAAGACCCAGAAGTTACATACATTGAAGTAAGCATATTTGCATATTTACTTACTAAGTTATTTTGTGAACTGTTTTCCATAAAAATATAGTCATGAGAGTATTGACAAGATTTATGAAAGTGATAGACAACAATAATCTGTCTGTAATTATCGTCATACAATCAACATAAATAATGTGTACAAATTTTACATCAACAGGATGCTGACTAAATATCATGGAGCTTTTATAAGATTTTTCAAATTGATCTTAGAGTAATTTCGGAAATCATAAGAATTTTATGTCTCATGAATATATAAACACAGTATATATAAATTTCAAAGTCTAGCCATAACCTGCAATATTGTATGACGGCTGGACAAACGGGTGTGGTGATAAATTATGATTATGATCTCAGCAAGATTAGTAGAATTGTAAACAGACAGGATGCTTAACAATTAATATTTACATTAATGTATAAATACCTTGTTTAAACTGTCTTGACATGGCTGTATCATAATTCTGACGCAATACAACAAAATCTATAACATCTGGTATATCATGATATCTGTAAACATAATTTGTATGTCATGTGCAACATTCTATCTAATCTAAATATATTGTTTCATTGGCATTTAGTAATTGAACTGGAATACGCAGGTCATAAATTGAAGGAATACAATTACTGTTTGTTACTAAGTGACGTTTCAATTAGGCTTTTCTAGACTTTATCAATTAATAAACAGTAATTTTATTCCATAGAATTGTGACCTGCATTTTTTTACAAATATCATTGATATAAAATAATACTCATAAGCAGTTGCCAAACAAGATACACCCACATGTTGCAAGAGATGTACAGGGAATCAAAATAAAAAAAAGTGATTTTTCGAACAATCAGGGGCCATAATCCAGGATATTACGGTCCGATACGTACATCAAAATCAGATACAAGTTGTGACCTTCATTATATTGTAATGGTGATTGATATGTTTATTATACTGTTTTTTGCAACATCTAGAGGGTCAACAAGCTTAAAACATGATTTTTTGTACAATCAGGGGCCATAACGCAAGAAGTTACGATCCCATATGCATGCTGCCAAAATCCACTAAAGTGAAGGTAAGCATCTCTTCCTGCTCTTGCAAATGAAATTGATATACCGACATCTTTAACGTGCTTTCTTTGAAAAGTACCTTTTCTGACTTCAAACTGATATAGTCCAGTCAATTTTTGCTCGATTCATACCAACTATAAATCATTTTGACGATAATGAGGAGGAAAATGTGAAAATAATTCAGTCTTTAAGATTTGCTGTGATTCAATTTGCCACCACTGGTCACATATTTTATGTTTCATCAAAATCAAAAAAAATTTGTGATATCAGGGGACTCACAAACTTGGTATTAAGTGAAATGTGGGTGTATAAAAAGATTGATACAAATAGCTTATAACGTCAGTAAAGAAAGATTGCCAGGCAATGAAACATACACTGACAGCAGCTAAATAGACCAAGCATTCAATTATCAACACGGGTTGTTCAATATTTATTCTTTTGTAAGTAGAGAGGGCATATCAAAGACAACTTCATACATATCATATTATAATTTTTGTCATTTGAGCATTTACAAGGTTCTAGAAACTGACAACAAGGACTTACAGAAATTGTTGAAAACAAACTGGCTTTTTTGTTTTATTAATTTAAATAATGCATATAAAGTTTATACAGATCAGATGATAACTTTTGGGGTACTAGTGTTCACACGGTTCAACAAAGTGAAACAAGGACTATAACTCTAGACGTAATTAATGGGAATTGTTGAAATTCAATAGGATTTTTCGCTTTACTAATTTAAATGATGACGTTAGAGTGTTCACAAGGTAAAACAAACTGAAACAATGGCCATAGCTCTAGTCGTTAGAGCATTCACGCCGCAAAATCGAGATGAACCTGCTCGGCCAATGCAGGTATCTAATACCCAACCTCCAGGCTAGCGAGCCAGCGTCTTACCCACTTAACCACATGATCGCACGTGAGTCGGCAACCTACAATATGGAGGTATAATAACTGCAAACAGCTTTTCTTTGCCAATTAGTTTGCTGTCAAGTTTATGTCTCCTAAAATCTGTAGTGGAAGTAAACAAAAGACAAGTAAGGAATATCTAATAGTAAAAGCATAATGTTAACTTACTTTATAGAGAACTTTCCACCACATGCTTTTCCAGATTCTGGTTCAATAATTGCCAAACGTAAACAACACAATCTTGGTGGACGAATTTCATAGTGTATACCAATAATACGTACTAATTCTTGTTCCTGTAATATAAAATAGGTTGCCAGGCAACAAAATATACCCCCACGGCAACTAAGTTGTCCAGTCAGTCAACAAGAGTTGTCCCACATTTTTTTCATTTCTCAGTATTGAAACATTTATAATACATTGAATTCTGATTAAGAGTAACAACTCATTAAGTTATTACCAGAAAACCATAAGAATTTGTTTGGCTTCTAGTTCTGCACCATGCTAACGTTTATTATACAAAACATTTAATACAATGACTTAGTTGTTCATTGAAAATCAGTATACTTGTTCATCTCAAGACTTCAAGATTTTTTCAAAGTAATCAAGAGCCATAATAATTCTGGCAGTAATTATCGGAAATCGTTGATTATATCAATGCCTTCTTCATCTCATGAACTTAAACACTGTGTATAACTTTCAAGTCAATCAGTTATTAACTTTAGCCTTGAAGTGTCCCCAAGATTTTTCAAAGTGATCAAGGACCATAGCTCAGACAACAATTATCAGATATTGAAAATAGGATTCTGCATCTCATGACCTGACCTGTGTATAAATTTAACGTCAACCTGATATTAACTTTAGCCTCTAGAAGGTATACAGGATTTTTAAAGTCAACATAAGACATAAGTTGACCTGACTGTGTAAAACTTTAAAGGAAGGAGGTGATGGTAGTATACGACCACATTTCAATTTGAGTGTATAAAAACTGTGGCCTCCATTGCGTTGATGAGAAATCATGATGTTAGAATGACAAGGGGAGTAACTTCAAAATGGAAAGAGCTAAAAATTGATATGGATCATCTTCTCGTGGTGTCAAGGCTGTACACCAAGTTGAGAATAACCCTGAAACAAAATGTTCCAGAGCGCGAAAAAAAATCGATAGGGATGATCTCCAATCATCATGTGAAATTTGAAAAAATAATCTTGTCAAAAACTATAAATATATAGCTGGTCATAAAAAAGATACCCACGCAAGGTTTGAAAATTTGCCCACACAGCAACAATGTCTTGGCTGGGAAGTTGACCAAATAAGTAAAATCTGAATTGCCATCATTATCGACTTGAGTACAGTAGATCAGGGTCCGTATTCAAAGGATATCTTAAGTCTAAGATAGTCACTTAACTATACTAGCTTTCACTTAAATATACGCAACTTCCTGTTAGTTAAGGGCAAGTGGTATTCAAAGGCACTGTTAAGTATCAAATTTTCCCTTAAATTTAAGCTGCAGTAACTTTTAAGAGTTAGTCTTTAAGTCTTTAAGTGAGATTATAATGACTTCTTTTAATACTGTAGAAGTAGTCCCATAATGGCGATTTGAAAAGAAAGGGATTCAGATTAAAACAAAGACAACGTCGCTGAGCGTAGCTAACCTCAAATTTATATTTTTTGTCGTCAACTTTGATGTTGTAGTGCCATAATAGAGTATAAGGTTATTACCACTGAGATAGTTAAGGATATCTTTTCCCTATCATTTATCATGTTATGTTTGTATGTTTCCATGACTGTCATATAATAAAGTTGAATTCATTTGTGATGACATGGCTTTACAGATTTCAAAAATTATTTATACTACCGCTAGAATCAAGGCATGATCTATTTTGTTTACAACTCATTCCCATATATACATAATCAGTAGTATTTATTTAGGTAAAATATAATGCATTTTTCGTACACACATGCCAGGCCTGATAAAATCTAACATGGAGATAGTCACACAATATCTATGAATTTCTCAAATGATACATTTATAAACCACACTGTATAATTTGTCCAGTCTAACTTAGAAGACAAGAGTTATTGTGTATTGCTAATAATATGTTGTTTTCTATTTGCGATATATTGTTAAACAAATTAAAATTTACATTATCCATCATTATACTACCACTATTTATTGTAATCTATTGGAATATATATATTTTTTAAAAAAAAGTCTATGAAAACAGCTGTTCTGGCAAAGGATGCATACTATCATAATTTATCCTAAATTATAATCATACTATTTTCATGGGTTACAATATAATATTTTGACAAACATTTTCCTGGTGATGTACACTAAGAATTTAATAGGGGATACTCGATTCACAGTTCCGGAATTGAATTCCAAAACTGGTGTCAATCGAGTGAAAAGGAGAATTTCGGATTACAGCGCATGCGTCGACTGTATAAAAAGTATCCCAACCAATCATGACTGCTGAAACATATTTTTTACCTAGGAATACGTCACGATTCTACTCACTCCACCTCAGCTGTCAGGACTGGCAGAACTGTGACAGGACTGAATTCCGCGTCACTCGATTGTAATTCTGTCGATTCGGGACGTTCTGGACTGTGAATCGAGCACCGCCATAGAGTATAGTAATGCTCTTAAGGGGGAATAACTTGCTTGCAATGTTAGAAATTCGTGATTTTTGACAGTGGAGAGTATTCCATAAATTGAAAATTCAAGCTTTTTGGCGAATGCGAATATTCCATAATTTAAGCGTGCAGTTAAGTTTTCACATAGCCAAGTATATGAAAAGTGCAACCTTTCAATACCGATTTAAGGTAAGACACTTGGTTAAGTGGAAAAATTAAGTATTTTTACTTAACTTTTAGAAAACCTTTGAATACGGACCCAGGCCTCATACAACGAGGAGCATTAACTATACAGTGTCAGAAATAATTATCCCAAATCTGTGAAAATCAATAGGATTCTTCTTCAAATGAACAAAAACACTATGCATAAATTTCAAGTTATAAAAATCCATAAAATAGTCCAACCAGAAATTATGGATGTATCAACAATTAATGTGGGTGTATGTTTACAACAAACTCAAGAAATAATTCTAAAACATACCCTGAGATTCGGGTTTTTATGCCATGGTTGATTCTTATCTATGTTGATTTCATAAGCACTAGTTCTTTTAACAGCCTTCAGATAGAGTTCATGACCCTGTCGAAAATAAATAACCTCATCCCCCATCTGTGGTACATATGGTGTTTTACGAGGAACTGTATCTGTCAGCCATTCTGGTGGACGGAACTCTTCAGGTACTTCTTGAATACTTTGATCTATTTGAGGTCGACGCTTAAAAAAAATAATCCAAGAAAATACACACGCATGAAAAATTTACATCTACAATATAAGATAGGTTGTCATGCAACAGAACATACGCCCGCAGCAGCTAAATCCTCTAAGCAGTCAACAAGGCTTGTCTCATATTCATTTTCCAGACATTGGCATACCTCTTATAACAAATTAATCCGAATTGTGAATTTCGATAGTCTTCCTACTTATTTAAAATTTCATACTGATTGAATGAGATCCTTTTATTGTTAGGTCTTAGAGCATTCAAAAGGTTGTACACAGTGAAACAAGGGCCATAACTCTAGAATTAATCATAGAAAATGTTGAAATTTGATAAGCTTTTCCATTTTGGCAATTTAAAATAACACGTATACATATAAATTTCGTTCAAGTGTTCAAGTTAAGTCAAACACATGTCATAATTTCAGAAGTGACAAATGCAAATTATTGAAATTTGATAGACTACTCCATTTTACTTCTACTTTAAATAATGCATTTAAATTTCATACAGATCAGATGATAACTTTTGTCAGTTGAGCATTCATAAGGGTCTATAAAGTGAAACAAGGGCCATCAGAATTATTGCAGATCCCTTAGGTCTATACGGTACAAGATCATATGTGGTAAATTTCAACTAGGGGAATATCAATTTTTTCTTGTTTCAGAGAGGGGGGTCTTTATTTAATTATCTATACAACCTTCAGTCCTCCTTCACATCAAACAGTTCTCTACTGGAGTAAAATGAATGCGTTTTTAAACAAAAAGGTTTTAAGTTATGATCTAAACACAGCAATATCTGGAGAGTTCTTTTTTTCCAGTGGCAGATCATTCCATTCTGTTGGGGCTAAGTAGGAAAAAGGCACTACAAGGAGTTTCTTATTTACAAATTGTTAAGGTCCTTGCAGGAGTATAGGATTGTAAGAGATCATTCGGGTATTTAGGGCGGTACCATCTAAACATAGAAATGTATAACACAGAATTTTAAATTTGATTCTGTAACTAACAGGAATGAAATAAAGTTCTGTCTGTTTAATTTAATCTCATTACAAAATAACAATTATAACACAAATCAATTAACTTACTGTTGCTTGTCGTCGTTTCTTTGGAGGAGGTTTCTTTTTCTTAGGTTTACTTTCACGGGGACCACTGCTCCTACTGTTATCATCATCATCATCTATATCATCTTCTGATGAAGTTACTCTTTTTCTCTTGCGTGTTCTTGTTGAGACACGTTTAGGAGGTTGTAGGTTTGTTTCTCTATCACCCATCCAATCAGAATATACACTTGAATCACTAAAAAGAAGGATATTAATTAAACCCCATTTCATATAGACCAGTTATACATTTTCTTTTCTCTTAATTTATCCTGATTTTTTCTTATGTCTCTCTGAACATAATGTTGAAATATTTGCAGATTAGCAATTTATATGGAAATGAATGTATTAGATCTACCTTTCATTGCCACTGGCCCATAAATCAGAATCCATCTGTTCTTCCTGTAACAATTATAATATATAGCATTTTAATCTTAAAATTCAGTCTGATGGACTGTTCTCCCTGTAACAATTATAATATCGAAAGGAACAGAGATCTTTGGGACATAAAAATTGTGACCTCTAGATCTGAAGGGTCAACATCCTAGGTATTACATAATTTTACACTATTTACTTACGCTGTAATTATGGTGTAACAGTGAAGTATTTCAATGTTCTTTTAAATCAGATAAAAATTGTAATCTCTACAGGGGCCACAAACTACTAAAAGATAGGTTGCCAGGCAACGAAACATACGCCCACAGCAGCTAAATCGTCCGGGCAGTCAACAAGGGTTGTCGCATATTTTTACTTTTTTCGGTAATGAAACATTTGTAATACACTAAAAACTGATTAAGAGTAACAACTCATTATGTAATTATCAGAAAATCATTAGAATTTGATTGCTTTTTTTAAAGTTTTACCCCACGCTAACAATTAGTATATACATGAAACATTTAATATCATGGATTTAGCTGTTCAGTTATCTAAATTCATTGAAAATCAAAATACTTGTTCGTTTTAACACCTTAAACTCTATGTATCAATCTGAAGTCAATCGGAAGGTAACTTTGGCCTCTATAGCGTCACAAGAATTTTTGAAGTTATCAAGGGAGATAACTCTGGCAGTAATTATTTGAAATCGCTGAAAATCAATAGGCTTCTTCGTCTCATGACCTTAAACACTGTGTATAAATCTAAAGTCAATCGGATATTAACTTTGGCCTCCAGAGCGTCCACAAGATTTTTTGAGGTGATCAACTGCCATAACTCTGGCACTAATTATCGGAAATCGCTGAAAATCAATAGGCGTCTTTGTCTTGTGACCTTAAACACTGTGTATAAATTTGAAGTCAATCGGATATTAACTTTGGCCTCTAGAGCGTCCACAAGATTTTTTGAAGTGATCAAGGGCCATAACTCTGGCACTAATTATCGGAAATCGCTGAAAATCAATAGGCTTCCTCGTCTTATGACCTTAAACACTGTGTATAAATTTAAAGTCAATCGGATATTAACTTTGACCTTTAGAGCGTCCACATGATTTTTTTAAGAGATCAAGGGCCATAACTCTGGCACTAATTATCGGAAATCACCGAAAATCAATAGGCTTCTTCGTCTCATGACCTTAAACACTGTGTATAAACCTAAAGTCAATCGGATATTAACTTTGGCCTCTGGAGCGTCCACAAGATATTTTGAGGTGATCAAGGGCCATAACTCTGGCACTAATTATCGGATTTCGCTGAAAATCAATAGGCGTCTTCGTCTTATGACCTTAAACACTGTGTATAAATTTAAAGCCAATCGGATATTAACTTTGGCCTGTAGAGCGTCCACAAGATTTTTTGAAGTGATCAAGGGCCATAACTCTGGCACTAATTATCGGAAATCGCTGAAAATCAATAGGCTTCTTCGTCTTATGACCTTAAATACTGTGTATAAATTTAAAGTCAATTGGATATTAACTTTGACCTTTAGAGCGTCCACAAGATTTTTTAAAGAGATCAAGGGCCATAACTCTGGCACTAATTATCGGAAATCGCCGAAAATCAATAGGCTTCTTCGTCTTATGACCTTAAACACTGTGTATAAATTTAAAGTCAATCAGATATTAACTTTGGCCTCTAGAGCGTCCACAAGAATTTTTGAAGTGATCAAGGGCCATAACTCTGGTAGTTATTATCGGAAATCGCTGAAAAACAATAGGCTTCTTCGTCTCATGACCTTAAACACTGTGTATAAATTTAAAGTCAATCGGATATTAACTTTAGCCTGTAGAGCGTCCACAAGCAATTGTGGATGCCGGACCGACGGACGGACGGACGGACGGACGGGGGCGACGACAATATACGACCACATTTCAATGTGGGCGTATAAAAATGCAATTTTTTCGTATAATCAGAGGCTATTATCCAGGAACTTGTGTCTACAAAAGTGCAAACAAACATTTGACAGGGGGGACGACAATATACATGCACAAGAAAATGTGGACGTATAAAAATTGTCTGGGTATCACAAAACCATCTTTTATAGCATCTAACATTTCATAAGTTCAAAAATTTGCTTTTTCAGAGAAAACAATATTAGAATATAAACAGAAGTGTAACACTAACCTCATCCTCTGTATCATATAAAGCTCTTGCTGTTAATCTATTAGTAGTTATTTCTTCGTTGTCTGCTGCTTGATTTCCATTACTAGATTTTTTACCTCCCTTCCTACGATTTTCAAGATGTAATGCATAATCATGCTGTAATAGAATTATAAACCAACGTTGTCGATATTAATATAAAAATATTGCAATGGTCTTTTTCAGGTTCCCAAATGGGTGCTATTCAAAATACGGACACATTTTGAAATAGATGGACAAAAAAATAATTAAAACAAAGCAATTTTTTGTACAATCAAGAACCATAATAATCCATGAATATACGGTTCAATAAGTAACCTGGCAGATCTTTGGGATATAAACATGTATTCTAACTTTCATCAAACTCAGATAAAAATTGTGACTTCTACAGGGTCCACAACCTTGGTATTACATACTTTTAAACTAATTGCGTATGTGGAATGGCCATTTTGTAGGGCAGTTCCATTCAAATTTTCACAAAATTTGAAATCAAATTGCCATTATGGTGTAACAGTGATACATCTTCTTTATAGAAGTCAAAACGAAGTAGAAGATGAATGCCAGAATTCTGCTGAAAAATGTATCGACCTATGACTCGAAAACTATGGTAATTTTGGAGGAATTTAAAACAGTACGGACCGGCAGTAGTCATCACGCTTTCATTCTATCGTATTACGACATCACTTAATTTTGTAGGAAAATTACTGATATAAATTTGAATACAATACAGGAATTACATATAAAAAAATAACGAGGTGTACCTAATGTTTTTATTAGGTACAAATTTGAATATTTTTTGTGAGGTCTAAAAACTGCCTTCTTAACTAACGATAACAGTTATGTCTCTTTATACTGTGTAAAAATGTCTGCCAAGAAAAATATTGAAATCGCATCACTGATTTGAAATGTACTAGGGGTGAAATCGCGGAATTCGGCACTCAAAACGGAATTTGAAATCTCACACGGAAAAATACGGAAAAGCCGATTATTTTCTGATATTAAATAAAATCTCAACAAAACTTTGTATTTATCCAAGTATTTCAACTTTCTATTCATGAAAAAATCGAAAATATTAACGATATAGCGTGGTTTTATCACTTTTAGTATTTAGTAGAGGTTTCTTTCATTTCATCATTTTGTAATATGAATTTACTCGAGATGAAAACCTGTCTTCCGAATCCATTTATCCCTCATAATACAATAATTGTTTAGTTGAATTCAATAATGATATATATTCTTTCTTATTTCTTTATATAGTAATTTTATAAAAGTAAAAATCGTTTCATTTATCTATGCTTCTTTTTTATTGCTGGGTTCGTGGCCTGTCTTTATCCGCTTTAACTACGTGATATGACCAGTCTAGTGCGTCCAGCCTTTATTCCCGTAACGAAGCTTGTCTGGATACATTGCGACTACAACAAGCAGTCGAGCGAAATCATAATGGCGTCGTCTGCTTAAAAGATAGGTTGCCAGGCAACGAAACATACGCCCACAGCAGCTAAATCGTCCGGGCAGTCAACAAGGGTTGTCGCATATTTTTACTTTTTGGGGGGATGAAACATTTGTAATACACTAAAATCTGATTAAGAGTAACAACTCATTATGTAATTATCTGAAAATCATTAGAATTTGTTAGCTTTTTATAAAGTTTTGCCCCACGCTAACAATTAGTATAGGAAATATTTAATATCATGGATTTAGCTGTTCAGTTAGAAAAATTCATTGAAAATCAAAATACTTGTTCGTTTCAACTCCTTAAACTCTGTGTATCAATCTGAAGTCAATCGGATGATAAGTTTGGCATCTATAGTGTCACAAGGCTTTTTGATTGTGATCAAAGGAGATAACTCTGGAAGTAATTATTTGAAATCGCTGAAAATCAGTAGGTTTCTTCGTCTCATGACCTTAAACGGTGTGTGTAAATTTAAAGTCAATCGGATATTAACTTTGGCCTCTAGAGCGTCCACAGGATTTTTTGATATGATCAAGGGCCAGAACTCTGGCAATAATTATCAGAGATCGTTGAAAATCAATAGGCTTCTTCGTCTCATGACCTTAAACACCGTGTATAAATTTAAAGTCAATCAGATATTAACTTTGGCCTCTAGAGCATCCACAAGATTTTTTGAAGTGATCAAGTGACACAACTCTGGCACTAATTATCAGAAATCGCTGAAAATCAATAGGCTTCTTCGTCTCATGACCTTAAACACCGTGTATAAATTTGAAGTCAATCGGACATCATCTTTGTCCTCTAGAGCATCCACAAGATTTTTTGAAGTGATCAAGGGCCATAACTCTGGCACTAATTATCGGAAATCCGTGAAAATCAATAGGCTTCTTCGTCTTATGACCTTAAACACTGTGTATAAATTTAAAGTCAATCGGATATTAACTTTAGCCTCTTGATCATTCACAAGATTTTTCAAAGTGATCAAGGGTCATAACTCTGGCAGTAATTATCGGATATTGCTGAAAATCAATAGGCTTCTTCGTATCATGACCTTGAACACTGTGTATAAATTTAAAGTCAATCCAATATTAACTTTAGCCTATAGAGCGTTCACAAGATTTTTCAAAGTGATTAAGGGTCATAACTCTGTCAGTAATTATCGGACATCGCTGAAAATCAATAGGCTTCTTCGTCTCATGACCTTAAACACTGTGTGTAAATTTAAGGTCAATCGGATATTAACTTTAGCCTCTAGAGCGTTCACAAGATTTTTCAAAGTGATCAAGGGTCATAACTCTGTCAGTAATTATCGGACATCGCTGAAAATCAATAGGCTTCTTCGTCTCATGACCTTAAACACTGTGTGTAAATTTAAGGTCAATCGGATATTAACTTTAGCCTCTAGAGCGTTCACAAATTTTTCAAAGTGATCAAGGGTCATAACTCTGGCAGTAATTTTCGGATATTGCTGAAAATCAATAGGCTTCTTCGTCTCATGACCTTAAACACTGTGTATAAATTTAAAGTCAATCGGATATTAACCCTGGCCTCTAGTGGGTTCACAAAAAATTGTGGACGATGGACGGACGGACGGACGGACGGACGGACGGACGGACGGACCGACCGACAGACGGACGGACGGACGGGGGCGACGGCAATATACGTCCACATTTCTATGTGGGCGTATAAAAATGAAACGCGCCCGCAGGGTTATAAGCCTTTCTGCCGTCAATACATGAAAGGCACAGCAATTCCATGCAGACTTTTATGAAAATTGTCACAGCGTAGATTTCTGACGCGTTGATAAAATTAAACACCACATTAATGCCAAAGATAGGTTGCCAGGCAACGAAACATACGCCCACAACAGCTAAGTCGTCCGGGCAGTCAACAAGGGTTGTCGCATATTGTTTCTTTTATCAGTAAGGAGAACATTAAGTAATTATCAGAATTGATTAGAATAGTTTTGATGGTTTGTCTGAAGGCCTTTGTCCACAAGATATTTCAAAGTGATCAAGCGTCAGAAATTATCAGATATCACTGAAAATCAAATAGGATTCTTCGTCTCATGACCCTAACCAAAGTGTACAAATTTAAAGTCAATCTGATATTAACTTTAGCCTTTAGAGCATTCATAGGGTTTTTCAAAGTGATCAAGGGTCATAACTCTGGTAGTAATTATCGGATATCGCTGAAAATAAATAGGCTATTTTTATCATGACCGTAAATAGTGTGTATAAATTTAAAGTCAATTGGATATTAACTTTAGATTTTTCAAAGTGATCAAGGGTCATAACTCTGGCAGTAATTATCTGATATTGCTGAAAATCAATCATGACTTTAAACACCGTGTATAAATTTAAATTCAATCGGATATTAACTTTAGCCTCTAGAGCGTTCACAAGATTTTTCAAAGTGATCAAGGGTCATAACTCGGGCAGGAATTATCCGATATTGCTGACAATCAACAGGCTTCTTCGTATCATGACCTTAAACACTGTGTATAAATCTAAAGTCAATCGGATATTAACTTTAGCCTCTAGAGCGTTCACAAGATTTTTCAAAGTGATCAAGGGTCATAACTCTGGTAGTAATTATCGGATATTGCTGAAAATCAATAGGCTTCTTCGTCTCATGACCCTAAACACTGTGTATAAATTTAAAGTCAATCGGATATTAACTTTAGCCTTTAAAGCGTTCACAAGATTTTTCAAAGTGATCAAGGGTCATAACTCAGGTAGTAATTATCGGATATCACTGAAAATCAATAGGCTTCTTTGCATCATGACTTTAAACACCGTGTATAAATTTAAATTCAATCGGATATTAACTTTAGCCTCTAGAGCGTTCACAAGATTTTTCAAAGTGATCAAGGGTCATAACTCGGGCAGGAATTATTGGATATTGCTGAAAATCAACAGGCTTCTTCGTATCATGACCTTACACACTGCGTATAAATTTAAAGTCAATTGGATATTAACTTTAGCCTCTAGAGCGATCACAAGATTTTTCAAAGTGATCAAGGGTCATAACTCTGGCAGTAATTATCAGATATCACCGAAAATCAATAGGCTTCTTCGTCTCATGACCTTAAACACTGTGTATAAATTTAAAGTCAATCGGATATTAACTATAGCCTCTAGAGCGTTCACAAGATTTTTCAAAGTGATCAAGGGTCATAACTCTGGTAGTAATTATCGGATATCGCTGAAAATCAATAGGCTTCTTTGCATCATGACTTTAAACACCATGTATAAATTTAAATTCAATCGGATATTAACTTTAGCCTCTAGAGCGTTCACAAGATTTTTCAAAGTGATCAAGGGTCATAACTCGGGCAGGAATTATTGGATATTGCTGAAAATCAACAGGCTTCTTCGTATCATGACCTTACACACTGTGTATAAATTTAAAGTCAATTGGATATTAACTTTAGCCTCTAGAGAGATCACAAGATTTTTCAAAGTGATCAAGGGTCATAACTCTGGTAGTAATTATCGGATATCACCGAAAATCAATAGGATTCTTCGTCTCATGACCTTAAACACTGTGTATAAATTTAAAGTCAATCGGATATTAACTTTAGCCTCTAAAGTGTTCACAAGATTTATCAAAGCGATCAAGGGTCATAACTCTGGCAGTAATTATCAGATATCACCGAAAATCAATAGGATTCTTCGTCTCATGACCTTAAACACTGTGTATAAATTTAAAGTCAATCGGATATTAACTATAGCCTCTAGAGCGTTCACAAGATTTTTCAAAGTGATCAAGGGTCATAACTCTGGTACTAATCATCGGATATCGCTGAAAATCAATAGGCTTCTTCGTCTCATGCCCTTAAACACTGTGTATAAATTTAAAGTCAATCGGATATTAACTTTAGCCTCTAGAGCGTTCACAAGATTTTTCAAAGTGATCAAGGGTCATAACTCTGGTAGTAATTATCGGATATCACTGAAAATCAATAGGCTTCTTCGTCTCATGACCTTAAACACTGTGTATAAATTTAAAGTCAATCGGATATTAACTTTAGCCTCTAGAGCGTTCACAAGAAATTGTGGACGATGGACGGACGGACAGACGGACGGACCGACGGACGGACGGGGGCGACGGCAATATACGACCACATTTCCATGTGGGCGTATAAAAAGCATCAAGCTACACAAAAAAGTCAGCGAGTGGCCGACACAGAAAAGACGTCTTCGCTAGGCAGGCATTACTTCTTCAATGGTGATGTGGAAGGAAGATGTGAATTTCCAGTAAATATAATGTGTTAAAATGGAAGAACAGCTAGTCATGGACAATTATTTGAACTGAAAATAAAAGTCATTCACAATTCATAAAATTTGTTATCATTAGTTTAAAATGACCAGTTTTATATTTTGAGATATTTTACTCATTTATTTATGAAATAGCATTTTATCCAGAAAAAAACGGAATATGGTCAGCTTTAAAACGGAAAATAACGGAATTTAAAACAGAATTTACAATTTTCTGAAACGGAAAATCATCACCCCTAATGTACGTACTGGTCTATATGCGCTTGTTTTATATATAGACTGGTTTTTAGGGTGCCGTTTTCTCTCTCTACATTTACATCAAGGAATGGAAGTGTGTCATTTCTGATGTGAACTTGATATGTTCATTCTGTTGTTTGAGATGTAACAAGCCAACAGTGAGGCTGATGTCCCCCGCCGAAATCCCAAAATATATAGATGACTCATATGCTGCAGGCATATCCATGCTTTACAGGGGTGTTTTTTTTTTTCAATGATTGAACTAAAATAGACATAGATGATAGAGTGCTCGGACTGTTGCCTAGTTACTCTGGCTAATGCATGAACAATGTTACCATTCTCCTCATTTGTATTTTCAACTGTATCATTTGTCACATACGATGGACCTGGACTGATTTACACCCTTTGTTTATAATTACTACGCCCTATGTAACGGAGCGTAATAGCCTCAATCATAGGTAGCAACTCATTGACAAAATAAATAGTATTTATTAACCTACACTCTACAAACAAAGTTTCAAAAGGAAACAGAATAATTTGATGTGAAGAAATAATATCAAAATAGACAGGATTATCAAGTCATTTACATTGGCAGTCAAGCGATGCCATGTGGGGGTCAAAGTAGACGACCTTCATACGGGTCATTGTACTACCGTACAGCATGGTTATATAAATGAAAGGAACACGTATAGTAAATTCTTTGGAAATATGGCTGACATGTTTTAATATTTATGGCACTACTAAGGCTTGGGGCATTTTAAAACAAGCCAACAGTGAGGCTGATGTCCCCCGCCGAAATCCCCAAATAAATAGATGACACATTAATTAATCGCACATTTATTTTTTTCAAACGTATCGAGCAATCAAACTGTACACGAAGTGTCATCCAAAAGTGTTCTATAAAGAAAAATGCTAAAACCGACGAGAAAAATGAAAATGTACCCTAGTCAGGGGGACCCTAAAGGCAGACAAAAGGGCCCCCATGCTTGACAAAAGGGCCCATCTGGCCAAGGGAAAGGGCCCTCGTGTCCGAGTCAATCGTTTCTATACACTGTTACTGTCGAATCCATTACTGAATGAGAATGCAGTCATTGTATTGGCATAGAAATCATCAATCAAGATGAACCTAAGTTATCTTGACCCAAAGCATCAACCAATCAAATTGCTTATCTCTGCCTACCATAAGAAGAAAATGCTCATCTTCGAACTCCATCAAGGCATTGACCTAATAATCATACACAAAATTTTGAACATTTTAACTCAATTCGAAGGAGAGTTATTGTGTTCCAAAGTCTCGGCAAATCAAATTGCTTATCGCTCTGCTTACCCTGAGCAGAAAATGCTCATTATCGATCTTAGTCAAGGTATTACTGTAATAAAGAGAGTTATTGTGCCTCAAAAAGTGTGACGGACAGACGGACAGACAGACAGACAGACGAACCCATTTTAATAGTCCCCCAACTTTCTTAGAAAAAGCGGGGGACAAAAAAATCATATATCAGAAGGACAATAAACCTGCTTACAACTGTTCAATACCTGATGTCACAAATACGTCATCTGTCAAACTCAAAGTATCTGTCAAATTCAAAGTACTGGTGAGGCTTATCTCTGCCTACCATAAGAAGAAAATGCTCATCTTCGAACTCCATCAAGGCATTGACCTAATAATCATACACAAAATTTTGAACATTTTAACTCAATTCGAAGGAGAGTTATTGTGTTCCAAAGTCTCGGCAAATCAAATTGCTTATCGCTCTGCTTACCCTGAGCAGAAAATGCTCATTATCGATCTTAGTCAAGGTATTACTGTAATAAAGAGAGTTATTGTGTCTCAAAAAGTGTGACGGACAGACGGACAGACAGACAGACAGACGAACCCATTTTAATAGTCCCCCAACTTTCTTAGAAAAGCGGGGGACAAAAAAATCATATATCAGAAGGACAATAAACCTGCTTACAACTGTTCAATACCTGATGTCACAAATACGTCATCTGTCAAACTCAAAGTATCTGTCAAATTCAAAGTACTGGTGAGACTGATGGATGATGAAATGGCAAGAATGAAGAATGAGTTTATGCTATAAAACTAATAATTTAGATCAGTGTCACAAAGATCAAATGTGAAAAAATTTGTTAATGAAATTTGTTAGCGTAACCAGGAAATCGTTCGCATGTTTTTATTTTTGAGCTTGCGCGACCACACGTAACCGATTGGTAAGCTATCGTTCACGTCAAATTTTGTGGCGTGAATAAATAAATTTTATCCATCTCGAAAAGTTAAGAAGGGCATTGATTTTGAAATACAAAAATATGCTGTGGTGCCGTAGCAGTACTATTCTGCCACACCATTTTTAACTTTTAGGTGACGTGGTATAAAATTCTTAATTTCGAGGACTGCACTTTTTTTCAATCGTAAATTTTTTTTACCTCTAGAGGGACCACAAGTGATTTTTCATACAATCAGGGGCCATAATACAGGAAATTTCCATCTGATATGTGCAATTATCTAAAGAAAACAAGATCTTTTAGTTATGACCATGCATTTTAAGTTTGATCTAAAACATGATTTTTCGAACAATCAGAAGCCAATAATAAATGAAATTTCAATTCGATATATGCCAATATTGAAAGAAACCAAGATCTTTCGTCAAAATCAAATAAGAATTGTGACCTGTAGAGTGTCCATAAACAAATTGTTGACGGGGGGACGTCGGGGCGTCCACACAAGGGCAACAACAATATATGTCCAAATGAAAATGTGGGTGTATAAGAAAACTATCGATACTTACATCATGAGCCCCTGCAGGTTTCTTCTTTCTTTCAGACATGAATTTTTTATGTTCCACATCGCCTAAAGCTTGTCTCACTTCTTCGCTTTGTCTGAAAATATTGTGTGTAAGTACAGAACATGCTGAGAGAGAGAGAGAGGGGGAGGGAGACATCTTTGGGATATAAACCTTTACTTTAAGTTTGGTCAAAATCATATAAGCAACAAAATATATGCCCACTGCAGCTATATCGTTAAGCGGTCCACAAAGGTTGTCGTATATTCATTCTCATGTAGGTAATTGGGAGCATTTATAAGACCATTTCATTCATATCAGATCATAAATTTCATGGTTTGACAGTTTACAAGATGCTACAAACTGAAACAAGGGTGTTAACTCTGGAAGTAATAAAAGAAATGAATTGAATTGGGTTTAATGTCCTACTGTCCTGCTCTGACTGGGCTAATTAAGACGCGTATAAGCCATACAGTGTGCTCGGACAGTGGTACTATTGCCTACTCTTTACATCAAATTCAAACTGCCAAGAGATCTTTTAGGTGCACACCAATGTCTGTCTACATGGTACCTCCATTTTTGTCCCATCTGAATGACTAGATAGCTGTCCTTGTCATAGCATTGTTCAGATTTTGTGTAAAAAGTGACATAAGCCAAAAAGTTATGGTCTAATGCACAGCAAATTCAAAATGAACAAATATTCAAGCACAGATTAATCAATTTAAGATGGCCCATGCCCTAGATCTGCAATTAAAATAAAAGTTACACAAATCTAATATATTGTTATCTATGGTGGCTGAAAGCTTCCATTTAGATCGTGTTTAAGCCAGCATGTTAAGCCACCATAGTTATAACATATTTACCTAAGAACCTCTGGATCTAGTCCTCGAACAAATATTCGACGACTTAAAGCAGCTATATCACTCTGTGTAGCTCTCTGTAAAACATTTTCCAACGATTGTCTAACACCTTCTAATTCTCCACTGCGTCTCATACCAACTAAACCTTAAAGTAATAACTGCCATGAGAATTTGATGATCATGGTTTACCAAAGCATTTATTAAACATGAATTTGTGTGATTGCAATGGCTGTCGTGACCAGCTACAGATACTGCTATTATTGTCCATGATTTATACTCACATTGACTATTCTACAATTTGTAAACGCTTTTTATAACTTATCAATATATGTTTTATTCTACTTGCCTTGGCCTGACTGATGTCTAGATGTTGATGCACGAGGTGAACCACCAGTAGGCGGAGGAGAAGCTAGGGATTCACCCCCAGCTCTAGCCACTCGCTGATCCTGTTCTCTTTGTAGATTTTCTATCATAGCATCAATACTCTGTCTTTCTCCATGAATGCCAACAGAAGCAGCAGCTACACTAGCAGTAGGTCGGTCTGTTGGAGGAAGGGCACCACCACCATGTTCTACAAATACATTTTCTGGCAGTGGTTCTTCTTCTCCAATAACCTGAGATAGCCCTAAAAATATAATAAATTGTAGGTCAAGAGCAATAGCATTAGAAATACATGATGAATCTTGATTCGAAATTCTCTAAGATATCATGAATATTATAATCTGATAGAAAATGTAGACTTCTGTATGTACAAGACGCATCATTTTAGCGTTATATCAGTGATTCTCAACCGGTTTTAGGGCTATTCTTAACAAGGGACTTGAAGAACGAGGCTAGATGGTGACGCATATTCTTATCTGGAGAGCAAACGCAATAAATACTATGTAGACTGGAATAACCAGACACTAAACATTCGATTGAGACTTCAGGCGCAGTTATTATCTAAAATCGATGAAAACCATAGGCTTCTTCGTCTGATGGCCTTAAACACTGTGTATAAATGTAAAGTCTATCGGATAATAACTTTGACCTCTAGAGCGTCCAAAAGATTTTTTGATCAAGGGCCATAATTAGGCAGTTATTATCGGAAATCGCTGAAAATCAATAGGCTTCTTCGTCTCAGGTGTACAAATTTAAAGTCAATCGGATATTAACTTTAGTCTGTAGAGCAACGGGGGCAATGACAATATACGACCACATTTCAATGTGGGCGTATAAAAAGGACTGTGTCCTTGGTGATAAACTCGTGTGAAAGTAGCCGACGATAAATGTCTGCTACTGATGGGTGTACAAGCTGTTTGTTGTTTATTGCTTGCAAAGAGGACAGAGAATCAGTACATATAATGTGTTTTATAGATGAAGAGGGTTTAATGAAGTCCAAAGCCTGAAGGATGGCCTGGAGTTCATCAGTAAATATGGAAGCAGCAGGAGGAAGACGAACAGAAATGGTCCCAGATGGCATGACAGTAGGCGAAGCTACTCGATCACCATCTTTGGAACCATCTGTATAAATTGGAGCATAATCACCATATTTAGACCTTAACTCTCAAAAGAAAGATTGCAACACAGTGGAACTAGTATCTTTCTTTTTGTGTTGTGAAAGATCTAGAGCGATCTTGGGAGGAGATATAGCCCATGGCGGTGTCTCCAAGAAAGGGGTATTCGAAATGCCGTCATGACTGATACAGGCCTGAGACAAAAGGGGTTGAATGCGAATACCGAATGATGGAATAACGTTAGTTTTCATCAAATATAGATGTTCATGATGTGGTCTAAATATGGTGTTATATGATATGTGATGAGACAGAGATGCAATTTTTGTAGCATACTGCAGTGCCAGTTTATAACGCCTGTCGTGCAATGAGGGCTCGTGAGCCTCGACATATATACTGTGCACTGGAGATGTACGGAATGCTCCTAAACTGATTCTAAGTCCTTGGTTGTGTATGGTGTCGAGCTCTTTTAGATAAGACTCGCGGGCAAACCCATACACAATACACCCATAATCAAGTTTAGTTCGAATCAATGCTCGATATAATCGAAGCAAGATCTTACGGTCAGTATTTTACAAGACTATTAATATGTTGAGGGGTTTCAGACATTTCTTTTTTAATTCCTTATCAAATATCCGCCCCAGAAATTAGAATTCATCCACAACTGGAAGGCGATTGCCATCCAAATAAAGTTATGGATCTGGATGCAAACTTCGTTTCTGACAAAAATGCATGCAGTCCTTCTTGGATTTCAACAAAAAAAATCCATTTTCGGTTGCCCATTGTTGAAGTGAATTCAAACAAAGCTGCAACTTATGTTTGATTATCCGCATGTCTGTAGAACCATAGCACATCTGAAAGTCATCAACATAAAGAGCGCCGTTTGTACCTGGTTTAACGCTTAACCGGTCAACCTCATTTTGACTTTATGACGTCAAGTGGTCAGGCTAAAAAATAACTAACGTGAAATATTTTGTATGCTTATTACAATCGACTACTGCCGAATAATTATAAATGATAGAGTCTTGACGCCAATAAAAACGTTGAAGAGGATAAGTTGATCTATAATTTGCATACCATTTTAAATCATTTTCATCAGAAATATCGTCTTCAGAATCGGCGTAATCGATACAATCCGAGTCAGAATCATATATAGGCATTTCAATGACTTTGAGGGTCTTTATTATTCCCGACATCGTTAAATTACGTTTTTTGTCAAAAAATGTGGAACGAAGACATGTTTTTCTCAATGTTATTGACAAGACAAGTTCCCGTTTGAGACGCATGCGTGGCCATATCAATTAAATACGAAACTAAATACTCAAATGCGGCTTATAAAAAAGGTTCTTGCTATGGTCGCACATATGCGACCATGACCACTTTTGGATATAACGTCGTGGTGCAAATATGCGACCCTGACCGGTTAAGGGTTAAGGCATGCTGGGATGATATTTCGCGCATGATATCATGTTTCCACGTGGTAACATATGCTTTCTCTAGATCGAAAAATATTACAACTAAATGTTGCTTTTGGTTGAAAGCATCCTTGACGAATGTTTCAAATTGAACGAGATGATCAAGAGTGCTCTTTTGGTATCAAAATTCATATTGGAGGTCTGTAATGAGGTTGTTGGACTCAAGGTACCAAACAAGCCTTCGATTGATCAATCTCTCCATGGTTTTGCAAACACAGCTTGTTAAATTGATCGGATGATAGTTGGTAGGATTCGTATGATCTTTACCCTGTTTAGGGATGGGAATTATTGTGACTTCATGCCACCAAGGAGGAAACTTCCTATCGACACAAATCCGGTTAAAAAGATCTAATAAAATTAAGAGAGTTGGAAAACGTAAATGTTTTAGAAATTGGCAGTGTATTTCGTCGTTTGGACAAGTTGCAGTATCCCGAGCTCGCTTTAGCGAATCTCGAAGCTCTGCAATGGAAAAGATATCATTATAGCATTCATCATTGTGTGACTTGAAATTAAGTCGCCTTTTCGCTGTGGTTGTCTAACGCCTCGAAAGGCATTGGAGGAGAAATTGGACGATGAATTATATGAAAAAGTACTGGCCAGAGAATTTGCAATATCAGTATATTGGTGGAAGCTATACTGAGCAGATTGTAATCTCCCATAATGTATCTTTAAGGAATTGTAATAACCAAAAGCTATGATAACATAAACATATTCAAATTAAGCATTAGAACATACCATCTTCATTATAAGCTACATGAGGTACAAGTTGATCTGCTGCACAATCTTCTCTGCCTGGTACTAGACGTTGCAAATATGGTGGATATGGGTTACCATCAATATCTACTAAGAATGGTGGAGGCATTAAGTGAGGTGCTTGCTGTGTCTGCTCATCTAATACATAACTGTTGGTATCTCGGATTAAAGGACGATAATCAGTGTGGAAAAAAAGTTCTTGTGGAACCTAAAATCATAAATAAATAAATGTAGAACTACACAACCGGGAACATCTAGCAGGTCCTATATATGCGATTTCACATCGATTATACATGTTTCTAGCTAAAGTTTACCTTTTTAAATTTATATCCATCACCAAAACCAAAGACAAGAAGGTGACCATGTGAATCTGTAGCTGCTATTCTAAGACCATCTGGTGAAAACTTACAATCAAATACAGCTCCATGACCCTGACCTTCAATCTGAATGATAATTAGAAATAAATCTAGTGAAATGGGGGTTGAACGTTCTGCTTCCACTGGGCTAATGAAGATAGTTGTATGCATACAGTGGACTATGATTGAAATTTTGCCTAGACAGCAGTTTTATGACCTACTCTTATGTCGTATTCCAACTGCCTGGGAACTTTTACATGCATGCTTATGTTTAAACAGGACCTAGGTTTTTCCTCCCTCAAAACTACCATATTAGGTTGTCCCTTACCAGGCCATCTGTCTTGCAGATCTACACGAGGGCAAACCACACCGGAAAATCTGTGGTTCCCTAATTAGAAATTAAGCTTGTGATTCATTATCTGTGTCATTCAATAACTAGATTCTATTTTCTAATAACCTTTATAGTGTCAATTTACATTTTACTTTTTAATGTTTGTGTGGTCTAGTGGTTTAATATGTGGTTTGTCATTGGTTCAGGTGGAATGGTTTCAATTCCCCTCTTGAACTTTATGGGTTTTCTCCAGGCCCTGTGGTTTCCTCCCCTACGTGCAAGTGAATGATTGAAATAAAATTGAACCATATGTTCCTTCCAAAATGACATAGTTTTTATTGAGAGGATGTTAAATCCTATTTCTTTTAACATTGTAAAGTGCTTTTAAGCCCATATGTGAAACTGGTAAAAAAATTCTTATAACAATAGTAACTAGATCTGCCAGGCAGATATCGAAGCTTTCATATTCATCTTCACATGTCATATCAAGAATCTTAAAAAGGAAAAAAAATGATTAAAATCAGTCAAAAAGTCAAATGATAATTAGAAATTTTGAAATTTTTGAATATCAAACATTCAACCCTAAGCCAAAGTATCCAGAAATGTGTGCATTGCAGAAATAGATGAATTCTCCAAACTATGGTATATTGTGTTTATTTTCATAACCGTTAATATGGATTTTTCATTTTTTTTTCATATCCAATTCAAAATGATGGCCATCAGTCCACCGAAAACAAATTCTTCTCTAAACATTTTTTCAGGGATTCAGAAAATGTTACTTCCACATCTGTAAGTAAAATATCGAAAAAGCTTTAGGGTTTTTTTTACTTTTCAAAATAGTGGCAGTTTTGGTTTGTTTCAAACTCCATATTTTTTGTATGGATCAGCAGTTTCTTGACTAGTACAGAGAAATTTTCAATTCAATCTGACCTATTAGGATTTCGAATTTTTGAAAACTATGATCTTTAAGTTCTCCAAGGGGGGATAAGTTAGAAAATTTCTAATGACACTGTTGAAGTTGGATCAACCAGATCTACTTACATTCCAAATTTCATAAAGATAGGTTGCCAGGCAACGAAACATACGCCCACAGCAGCTAAATCGTCCGAGCAGTCAACAAGGGTTGTCGCATATTTTTACTTTTTTCGCTAATGAAACATTTGTAATACACTAAAAACTAATTAAGAGTAACAACTCATTATGTAATTATCAGAAAATCATTAGAATTTGATCGCTTTTTATAAAGTGTTACCCCACACTAACAATTAGTATATACATGAAACATTTAATATCATGGATTTAGCTGTTCAGTTATCAAAATTCATTGAAAATCAAAATACTTGTTCGTTTCAACACCTTAAACTCTGTGTATCAATCTAAAGTCAATCGGATGATAAGTTTGGCCTCACAAGATTTTTTGATGTTATCAAGGGCCATAACTCTGGCAGCAATTGTTGAAAATCACTGAAAATCGATAGACGTCTTAGTCTCATGATTGTAAACACTATGTATAAATTTGAAGTCAATCTGATATTAACTTTGGCCTCTAGAGCATCCACATGATTTTTTGAAGTGATCAAGGGCCATAACTCTGGCACTAATTATCAGAAATCGCTGAAAATCAATAGACTTCTTCGTCTCATGACCTTAAACACTGTGTATAAATAAAGTCAATCGGATATTAACTTTAGCCTGTAGAGACTGCCACAAGCAATTGTGGACGCCGGACCGACGGCCGGATGGGGGCTACGACAATATACGACCACATTTCAATGTTTATTCATCAGAAAATTTCAGTGATTTCAGATTTGTAATACATTTTCAAAATCTATTGATTGCAAAACCATCACCAATTCTTGGAAGGAGGCTATCAGAAATCTATTAATTTCGGATTATGGGGTAAGGCCGATATATTTTAACATTAAATAAGTTCATACTCCGAAACCTGGCAAGGTAAGTTTTCATCAGTTCACTTAAAATTCTTAAAAGATTGTCTGGATAAAGTAATTAATTATCAGGAATCTCTGAAGATCAATATGCTTTTTCGTCTCATGAACTTAGCTACTGTATACAAATTTCAACTGGATGCAAGCACTGAAATAAGCGGCTGAACACTGACAATGTCCGGTCGAATTGACCCCCTTTGACAGGCCAAAATGCCTTTCGTCCGGACATAATTGTCCGTCCAAGTTTGGGTAAAACAGTAAGCCAAAAATAGTAATTTCATTTGCGAACTCGAGTCGATCGCTAATTATTACTAGACTCGAAAATCCAGGCACAAAAATATCAACTACCCGAGTATAGTAAAAATGTTAACTATTTAAATCTAGGCCGCGTGCAGATAAAACAATCAATAATTTTTAGAATCGGCTTTTTTATGCTGGTTATATCAATGACCCGGGGTCCTAGTAAAAATATTACTATTTTTTATAGAATCGGCTCAAAATCCAGACTATCAACGACCCGAGTCATAGTGAAAATGTTACTATTTATATCTCGGCCGTATGCAGATAAAATAATTAATAATTTTTAGAATCGGCTTTTTTACACTCACGCTGGTTATATCAATAAACCGAGTCACAGTAAAAATATTACTATTTTTTTGAATCGGCTCTTTTACGCTGGTTATATCAACGACCCGAGTCATAGTAAAAATATCATTATTTACATGTATCTCGGCCGCATGAAGTTAAAATAATGAATAATATTGAGAATCGGCCCTTTTACGCTGGTTATTCGAGTCTACGTGTAGCAGCTAAATTTGCGTTACTTTCGCATATGATTAGGTCTAAATCACACCTAACATGTAATTATATAAATCGTAAGTAATAAAAGCAAAAACATTTAAAATGTTACAAAAAAATGTTCAAGGGAGAGACTTTTTATACGAAAATTAAAATATCTCACTTTATTGGACACTTTCGATGTGAATGTAAATAGAAGAGCCTTGAAAACAGGTCCAATAAAATAATTTTAAGACAGGTACTGTGTCTAATGTCTCTCAAAACGACATTTCTAAACGGGGACCATCACCGTCACTCGTTCGAAAATTACATACAATAAGAATCGTAGAAAAGTGGATCAAAAATGACGTAGCAAAATCCAATGCTGACGTGTGGTTAACATACGAAGAAGATGATGGTTTTGTGACTACACTAAAATGTGAACTCTGTATAAACCATTTTAAAACATATCAAATATATGAGGGAATTTTCCACTGCATGGTATAATGGTATTTGTCAGGCTGAAAATCTGAAATGTCCGGCCGAACATGATAAACCTTAGCAATTATTTCAAGGCTTGCTGGATGATAACTTTAGTTACTAGAGCAAAGACAAGCAGTTGGGGACAGGAAGTGATGACAATCTTTTTTTGCAGTATTAAATCTGCGAATGTCTTAATTGGCCAAATGCACGACAACTGTAATATATTGGTAGGTTGATGAGTGGTCCCATATTTATTCCGGAACAAAACCGGGATGGAAAAAACAACAGACAGACTGATGGAGAACACTTCAATATCCATCTTGTACCATTTTGTTTGGTGCAAATTAGTAAAAACATTTATTTTGATCTGGTGTGTAAATAATTCAGAATTTAAGTTTTCATTTACCATATTGAAGAAACTTTTGATTTTGTGTCCTTTTAAGATATCCCATATAATAACTTTACCATCATGACCAGCACTGAGAAATATATGAGGTGCTATTGGATTTGATTCTAGTACAAAAACTTCATCATCATGTCCCTGAAAATAACCAATTTCTACATGTACTTCTATGTCTTCGATCCACACAGCTCACTAAGCTTATTATAAAACAATATTACTAAGTTTGAAAAAATAAAATTACAATTTTGCAGTTTACTGACTGACTAGTTTACATGGCCAGATACATACCATGGATGCTGTTTCACTTGTACAAACCAGACCGGGAATATACCCCTATCGAACAACAAGATATGGTGAAACGTATTCAAAATACCCCTAATCTTGATTGTCATTAAGTGATCAACCCCTTAATTGTGTACCACAACAAGCTTAATTGATTAACTACTTAATTTGCCTTTCTTGACTTCCTTAAAGATATATTATGTAAGATTAAGATAAAGAACTAGCCATTCTTGCTATAATAGTTCAAACATAGATAATTTAAAATGAATAATTTGCAAGCAAAGATATTGGCCTTTGAAGGTTTGACAGACGTGTGCAATAATTTCAACCACCGTTGAAGCTAAGTCTTGGTTCTCCGTATTTGATTAAATCAAAGTATCGCTGAGCCGTTCCTATCTATTTAATATTGGAAAAATCTGATGCCATCGATAGTTGATTAGAGCCTGGATCAATTAACTGATGCCTAATTAATACTTCAGAAAACATTTCAGGTCTAAAGAAAAGACCTGCAATAGGCTAATTATGTTATCAGATGTTGAAAGCAAAACATATTTGTCAATATAAGGTACTTGCTGAACAAATATTGGCAAAATGGTTGTGTTTCCGCTGATGCCGATTTCTACCAATAGGCAACTTATCTGAAAATTACCGATGGAGAAACCAATAATCAGAACATCACAAAATGTGGGAGTGAAAAAAAAAAGTAATATGTTGATTAATTTACCTTTAATATATGTAGAAGATTTCCAGAATGTGAATCCCATACTTTAAGTGAACAATCACTAACAGCTGTTACAACCTGCAGATCATTCTTACTCCAACACACCATTGTTACACATGGTACTTCTAAATTACTATTATTACATGGTGTAGATGTTGGTGTTGCTACTGTATTTTTTCTATAATATAAATAAGAGTGATATTACTTCATGGTTTCTCTATTGTCAGACATTTTAATCTCTTTGATGTCAGCCAATATCATGCAGAAACTAGTCTTAGATGTTAATCTATTAGTAAAACACACCAAAGCAGTCATAACTTTAAAATGCTTTGATTCTTATCTACTTCCCTGCCTTCTACCAAGCGTAAATGTGACAATGCTGACACACCTGCGTCTGCTGTTTCTACTTAGTTCTGTGCTGTCACACAGTAATTTATATCTGTAACCATTTTCCTTGGCAGGAATTACCATGCACTCACACGTGGCAACCGATTTGCCATTACACTATATTTAACCATTTTCCCTTCACCGTCAACAAAGTATGCTGCATATATACCCAAAATGTGTTCATACGAATAGTCACAGTTGGATGTCATTTTTAAAAGCCATTTTCCATGTTACAGGTGGCTCTGTGTTAAATAGCATTATTAACCCATTAAACCCTGAGACAGTTAAATCAGCAGGGCCCATCTCCCTAAGCCAATTATACCCTCTACAAAATTGCAAATAACTAAAAAATATTTCAATACATAAAAATACTGTTACAAAAATGTACACATTGTTGTGTTCTTTCCAATGATATAAAATTCAATTGTACAAAGTAGCATTTATATTACTATAAATAACATTAAAAAGCCAGCTCCACTAAAATTATGACTTTTCTCAATCATAATGACAAAAAAACCTGTAAAAGTATCCCTTACAAATTTTTTTTTTTTTAAATAAAACACAAATATAGTCCCTCATGTTGGCAGCAGTGTTCAAAGTAAATATAAATATAACTATAACTTTTAAAAGAAGTATCACCCCAAATAAAAGTCACTTCATCGCTATCTATATTTAACATTTTTCTGCCTTTCTTGGGATAATGACAGGAATTGTCATTGTTTTTTTGCTTTATTGCGTCGAAAATAAAAATATATAATTGAAATCTTTGATAATGTAATATTCCTCAATTTAGCTTGTATCAAATCCTAAAAGTTTTGATTCAATTTAGCTTTCCAAAATCTAGAATTATTAGCCGTAAGTTTTGTGTTATCATCTGTTTGAGTGCGTATATCCAAGATGGCGGTTACATGCATGATCTCGGCGAGTATACGCATTCTTGCACCATAATGTTAAAAAATATGATAAATAATAAATTCCTCCAACATTATCATATTCCAAAATATGCCTGACAGTAAATCATAAAATCCGATTCTATTTCACTCTCAATATCATTACATTATTAGCCGTAAGTAACAACTCTGACATTCTCGCAACGTTTATACGATACAATACATAGAACTTTGTCTCACAGAATTCTTGCGTGGATGACAGAACATTTCTTGAAATTAAATCCAAATAAAACAGAACTGCTAGTAATTGGAACCAGGCAACAACCCCGGAAAATTGATCAAACTCTAGTTAATTTTGATAAAGAAATATTTTCAGGAACCCATAAAGCTCAAAATATTGGTGCTATATTAGACTCGAACCTATTGTTTAAAGATCACATACAGAATATTTGTTCCACTGCCTTCTATCATATACATCAAACTGGAAAGATCCAACGCTATCTCAATTATGAAAACAAAGAAAAGCTCTTTCACGCATTCATCTCAACTAAACTAGATTACCATAATGGGTTACTATACAGCTTACTAGACTATCAGATTAACAAACTACAACATATTCAAAACTCAGCAGCTCGACTCCTCACTAAAACTAGAAAATATCAACACATCTCCCCTGTATTGCAATATTTACATTCAGCAAAGAATAAAGTTGAAGTTACTCCTTTTCGTCTTCAAAGTGTTAAACAGCCAAGCTCCATCTATATAAAGATAGTTTGCCACGCAACGAAACATACCCCCACAGCAGCTAAATTGTCCGGGCAGTCAACAAGAGTTGTCACATATTCTTACCTTTTTCGATAATGAAACATTTATTATACCCTGAAATCTGATTAAGATTAACAACGCATAAAATAATTATCAGAAAATCATTAGAATTTGTTTGGTTTTTATAAAGTTCTGCCTCATGCTAACACTTAGTATACGGAACATTTAAAATCATGGATTTAGCTGTTCAGTAATCAAAATTCATTGAAAATCAATATACATATACAAAAGATTTTTCAAAGTGATCAAAGGAGATAACTCTGACAGTAATTATTGGAATTCGATGCAAATCAATAGGATTCTTCGTCCCATGACCTTAAACATTTAAAGTCAATCAGATATTAACTTTGGCCTCTAGAGCGTTCATAAGATTTTCTGAGGTGATCAAGGGCCATAACTCTGTCAGTAATTATCGGAAATCCCTGAAAATCAATAGGCTGCTTTGTTTCATGAGCTTACACACTGTGTATAAATTTAAAGTCGATCGGATATTAACTTTGGTCTCTATTATAGAGTCCACAAGATTTCTTGAAGTGATCAAGGGCCTTTACTCTGGCAGTTATTATCGGAAATCGCTGAAAATCAAAAGGCTTCTTTGTCTCATAACCTTAAACACTATGTGTAAATTTAAGGTCAATCAGATATTAACTTTTGCCTCTAGAGCTGCCACAAGATTTTTTGAAGTGATCAAGGGCTATAACTCTCGCAGTAATTATCGGAAATCGCTGAAAATCAATAGGCTTCTTCATCTCATGACCTTAAACACAACGGATGGACGGACGGACGACAAAATATGATCACATTTCGATGTGGGCGTATAAAAAGTTTTGTTGAACCCTATACTACCAGCAGAAATCTCCGTTTTCAGAAAAACATCTTCTCAAATCTCCAGCCATTAACTTACAACTTGGAAAACGTGCCTTTTCTTACGCTGGTCCTTTTCTATGGAATAGACTACAACAGTCTATTTTAAAACTCAACTGAAAACATTCTTATTTCAAAACCCTGATCTGTAAATAATCAGTCAATATTACAATGCCTTAGAAACTGATTTCTTCAGTATTAACGCACTTTATAAATGACGATATTATTATTATTATTATTATTACGTAAGTACTGAAAGATCCTTTGTTGAACCGTATGTTTTTTATTCGATAGTTAGCAAATAATCGAAAATAACATTCCTTTTCATTAGGTGTTTTATTTTTATTACTCAATCACCATTAATTTATGAAATAAAAACAATAGAAATCTTTTGATTGATTTCTTGCTTTGGTTCACTAATGCCGTTGCCAAGTATGATAAATATCTCCAATTATCTTGACAATTATACCACAATACTTATATATATATATATATAACATATACCTTACTACAAAAGAGTACAAACCTTGGTGAACTCATATTTAGAACCATAGCTCTCCATTCTTGTCTTTCATAGCGCCAGATTCGAGCTGTTCCATCTTGACTTCCACTAACAAAGTTAATACTATGATTACTGTAAGCTATACTGTCAACGCGGTCCTGTAAAATATACTTCGTATATTAACATAATTTTTACAAATTAATACAATCCATTTTACTTAAGCAGCAAATAATATTTGTAAAGCTTAATTGAACTTTTCAATACAATGTCAAAGATAGCTAAATTTTCTTTGCAATCGACAAAGGTTTCTGCATATTTATTCTTTTGTTGATAATTGGGGGCATTTACAAGACAATTTCATACAGACCAGGTTATAACTTTAAGGGTTCTACAAACTGAAACAATTGCCTATTGGAAATTGCTGAAATTGAATATGCTGAGGCATATAAATTTCGTTTAGATCAGATGATAACTTCCGTCATTTGAGCATTCACAAGGTTCAACAGTTAAACAAGGTGAAATTTAATTGGATTCTTTGTTTTATTAGTTCAAATCATGCATATAAATTTCATACATATCAAATCATTCCAAATTTTATACAGCTCAACAAAGTGAAACAAGGGCCATAACAGCAGAAGAAATTCATGGAAATTGCTGAAATTCAATAGGCCATTCTGTTGGGCCCCGATTTTCACGAAATTCAAACAAAACTGTCACTATGGTGTTTTTAAATCTGATAAAAATTGTGACCTCTAATGGGTCCACAAGCTAAAAACTTGATTTTTTCGTACAATCAGGGGCCATAATTCAGGAAGTTAGAGACATGCTCAAATATCGAAAGGTTTGGAGATCTATATGATATAAAGACAAATTTAAAGTTTCATCAACAACGAATCAAAATTGTGACCTCTGAGGGTCCAGAATCTGAAAATATGATTTTTCGTACATGATTGTTTCATATTCCAGGAAGTTATAGTTTGTTATGAAAGAGAGAGAGAAATGGGTCATTTCGGTACTAACAAATGGTTTAATTTTATTCCATAGGGGTCTTTAGCAGTGGGAGGAAACCGGAGGACCCGAAAAAATACACAAGGTTGGGCAGGCGACTCTACTCCTTGTCACGTACAAGCGGAGATTCGAAACCATGCCAACTGACTCAATGACACTCTTTATGATACAGCACGAATGTGCAAACCATTCGGCCATCCACCCCCCCCCCATCCCAATACATAATGAGCCGCAAGGAAGTGAGATTATTGAGTTAAAAACACACATTTTAAGTTTCATTAAAATCGGATAAAAATTGTGACCTCTAAAGGATACACAAACTAAAAGCTTGATTTTCCATATATGATTGTTCCATATTCTAGGAAGGTACGGTTTCGATATGCGCCAATATCATACGGAAGTGAGATAATTGGGTTATAAACATGCATTTTAAAGTTTCATCAAAATTGGATAAAAATCATGCTCTATAGATAGTCGACAAGCTAAAATTGGGATTTTTCATACAATCAGCCATCATAATCCATGAAAATTACAAACCGATATATGCCAATATCGAAAGAAACCGATCTTTGGGATATAAACCCATATTTCAAGTTTCATTACAATAATTCAAGCCTGCAGCAGATAAACTAATAATGAGTAAAAAATGCAATCTATCATTTAGCAGAAATTTTGATTTGATTGGCTTCCCTCCAAATGCTAACACTTATTATACAAAACATACTGGCTGTTTGAGATAATGAAATTATTAGGCTTAAACACTGTAAATTTCAAGTCAATTGTGTAATAAATTTAACCTTTTAAACTAAAAGCCTCTGTAAAATCTTTAAGTTAATGACGAGCCATAACCCAGATGTTAATTATCGGAAGTCGTTAAAAATTAATAGGTTTCTTCCTCTCAAGTTGTTAAGAATGCACAATATATGGCAATACTTCAATCAGAAATATTTCTTACCTTATGTACTTCAAGCTCACAGATTTTTTCAGGACATGTACTATGTAGAAAATAGACACGGATGACATGATCAGAATTACCAGTAGCTAAAAACATACCACCTGGTGAAAATGATGAACACAACATCCGTGCTCCAGCTCTTGACCGTTCAACAAATTTGATAGGCTTAGAACTAAAAAAATCAAAAAACATTCATTAAAGATAAAAAAAAAAAATAACATTAGCTAATCAAAAGCAACCATAAGCTTGCTAATTTATAATGCAAGGATGTATAGTTTTAACCATGTATCATTGCCATGAAACGAAGGACACAGGTAAAATACTCTTACTTGTATCTGCATTTACCGGTCGGAATAGGCGGGTACGACGAATGTTTATTAAGAACTGTCATACTTTGGATGCTAAAAACAAGACTACAGGTTTCGTATAGATTTACCACACTGCATGTTCCGAAAAGCTATAAACCTCACAACTTTTATTCTAATAAGTAATTGAATTGGACAAAAATAAGTGAATATATATTTCAAACAGGTGGATGGGATCTGCTCGATTGGTATTTAAAACAAGACAAATTTGTTATGGACCTATTTCGTAGAGCTGATTTTTTATGTTTTAATCGCAAGTTCTTTCCCTTGAATAAAATGGCCTCCCTACGCTATTATTTTTAGCATTGAAAGATTAAAAGATAGGTTGCCAGGCAACAAAACATACGCCCACAGCAGCTAAATCGTCCAGGCAGTCAACAAGGGTTGTTGCATATTTTTACTTTTTTCGGTAATGAAACATTTGTAATACACTAAAAACTGATTAAGAGTAACAACTCATGATGTAATTATCAGAAAATCATTAGAATTTGATTGCTTTTTATAAAGTTTTACCCCACGCTAACAATTAGTATATACATGAAACATTTAATATCATGAATTTAGCTGTTCAGTTATCAAAATTCAGTGAAAATCAAAATACTTGTTCGTTTCAACACCTTAAACTCTGTGTATCAATCGGATGATAAGTTTGGCCTCTATAGCGTCACAAGATTTTTTGAAGTTATCAAAGGAGATAACTCTGGCAGTAATTATTTGAAATCTCTGAAAATCAGAAGGCTTCTTCGTCTCATGACCTGTGTGTAAATATAAAGTCGATCAGATATTAACTTTGGCCTCTAGAGCTTCCACAGGATTTTTTCGAAGTGATCAAGGGCCATATTGAAAATCACGGGAAATCGATAGACGTCTTCGTCTCATAACTGTAAACACTATGAATAAATTTGAAGTCAATCGGATATTAACTCTAGAGCATTCACAAGATTTTTTTTAAGTGATCAAGGGCCATAACTCAGGCACTAATCAATAGAATTCTTCGTCTCATGACCTTAAACACTGTATAAATTTAAAGTCAATCAGATATTAACTTTGGCCTCTAGAGCGTCCACAAGATTTGTTTAAGTGATCAAGGGCCATAACTCTGGCACTAATTATTGGAAATCGCTGAAAATCAATAGGCTTCTTCGTCTCACGACCTTAAACACTGTGTATAAATTTGAAGTCAATCGAATATTAACTTTGGCCTCTAGAGCGTCCACAAGATTTTTTGAAGTGATCAAGGGCTATAACTCTGGTAGTTATTATCGGAAATCGCTGAAAAAAAAACGTCATTAGGCAAAATAGTGCAAATGGACTGCTCCCTGTGTAGAAAATACACGACAAACAGTGGCAACAGGTGTCCGGAAGAGTAAGCTTACCCTGCCTGGCGCCAACACCCGCCATAGCTGCATCCAAACTATCTCGGTAAAATAGCGTGATTGGCCAATGGACTATCAATAACAGCCTACACCGGTAGCATTCCTAATGATGCAGCAGACACAACCAGGGAGATAGCAACAGCAAACGCGTCAATTAAATATGTCTAGAATAATATACTATTCAAAAAAAGTAGGGGATATTTGATTTTTAAGTGTTATTAAAGTCACCTAATGAAACTGACGAAGAAACAAATGACAAAATGAAATGAAGTTCACATTCATCGATTTATTCCAAATGATCGTTAGACTAAGTAAGGCACAGACTGACCATTATAAGGGTAAAATGATACCCGGGGTCAAACAGCAAAGTTACCACAGCATCACAACAGAGTCAGTTACGGGTAAATTCTCCTCTGTTTGCCAAACAAGCATTGATCCGACGTGGCATACTCCTAATGAGACGTCTAAGGTCATTTTGGTCTAGATTGTCCCATTCCTGTTGCAACGCAGCAGCAAGTTCTTGGACATTGGCAGGACGTTGTTGACGTTGACGTAACCTCTGTCCAAGCATGTCCCAGGCATGCTCGATGGGGGAGAGGTCGGGACTCAGTGCTGGCCAAGGTAATGTGGTGATGTTCTGTTGTTGGAGGTAACCTGTAATGATCCTGGCCCTGTGACATCTTGCGTTGTCATCCTGGAAGATGAAACGGCGGCCATGACGTCGTGCGAACGGCACAACATGGACTGCCAAGATGTTGTCCCGGTAGTACTGGCCTGTAACACGCCCTGCAACAACATGTAAAGCTGTTCTTCCAGCAACAGTGATGCCTCCCCACGCCATAACAGAACCACCCCCAAATCGATCATGTCTGATGACGTTAACGCCTTGGAAGCTCTCGTTTCGACGACGCCACACCCTCCTACGTCTGTCCAAAAAATCAACAGTGAACTTTGACTCATCTGAAAACATCACATTGCTCTAGCGTCGATTATCCCAGTGTTGACGATCCCTACACCAACGACGTCTTGCCTGAATGTGATGATCTCTCAAACAAGGGATCACGCGAGGACGTCGGGCGCGAAGGTGACCAATATGCAGTCGATTCCGAATCGTCTGGCCACTCACTCTCACACCAGTGTCTGTTTGAAGGCGAGCGCTGATCTGATTTGCTGTGATGACACGATTTCTCAAGGCCAAGGTACGGATAAATCGATCCTGGGCTTGAGTTGTCGCCCTTGGTCGACCTGAGCGTGGTCTGTCCTTTACAGATTGTGTATCACGGTATCTGGACCATAGCCTGCTTATGACAGACTGAGAAACATTCATCGTCCGCGCCACAACCGCCTTTGTTGTGCCGATCTGTAGCATGCCAAGGGCACGTAACCTTTCATTTTGGGTAAGCCGACGCATGTCAAAATTTGTTTTCTGGTCACTAAAATAATTAAACTGATGTTTCCACCCTGGAATTCAATGCCACAATGACTGTAACATTCAAAGTCAGAGTCGTGCAAATCTTGGGTTGGACCCCCATGATGATCCCAAGCATCACCTGCATTCCATGGGGTAGCTATTGGTGCGTTTGGGCGTCACATGTAACTGGAAATGTTTCTTCTGTTAGGTTCTATAGTGACTTTTTTCGTAGTCATTTGCATATTTTAGTATTATGCCCCCAAAATCAAATATCCCCTACTTTTTTTGAATAGTATAGCTGAGAGAGACACATTATATTTACCAATCAAGTCAATGTGACGGCCATAAAACTTTTTAAAGGTTTTTATAAGTTTAGTGCGCACTTATCGTTGTAGTTGAAATTTAGACGACAAATGCCTCGATCTAATTAAAAAATAAGAACAAAAGGAACAAGCTCTTGCGTAACGAATTAGCTGAGACACAAACTCTCCATAAGCTGGTGATATTGGAATGTTACTACCAACAAATGGAAAGTTGACAATCGGAAAGCCAAAGTCATCACGGCTTCTTCATCTCATGACCTTAACTGTGTATAAATTTAAAGTCAATCGGCTATTAACTTTAGCCTCTAGAGCGTCCACAAGCAATTGTAGACGCCGGACCGCTGGCCGGACGGGGGCGACGACAATATACGACCACATTTCAATGTGGGCGTATAAAAATTCATTTGCCCCCAAAAATCTAGCCTCTGATACACTTTAAACAATTATCCAAGAATTCCATCCACCAATCTATTCGTTCACCGGCGCCGACTCAACCCAACATAAAAATGAATATTCCGCACAGATTATGATTATTATGTAAATTATGCTAAGGTAGATCTTGATCTAATATCAAAAAAAAAAAATAAATATATTAAAAACCCCAAAAAACTCTACCCTAATTTCCATCCGTTACAGGAAACAGAACCCTTTTTTTTTTGGCCAAATCAAGGGTCACAATCCTGGAAGTTACAGTATGAAGTTACAGTTACCATTTCGTTTAGGAAGATTAAGCCATTAGACAGGGAAGCTTTCAGCAACGACCTTTAGATCTGCTGTCAAACACCCATAGAACTTAACGTACTGTGCGGTTAATAGCACTTTACTTGCCCTCCTTGATAAGCACGCCCCTTTTGTGACTAAGAAGGTATATCTCCGGCCTGGCAGGTCTTGGTACAATAAAGATGTTCTCATAGCAAAAGAAGAACGCCGTAAAGAGAACGAAATTCACCGTCAAATCTACCAAAAAGCAAGAGGTGCATACTCAAAAACAATCAAAGATGCGAAATCCACATACTGCGTCCAAAAGCTAACGGATGAATTCAAGTCTCCCAGTCAATGTCATAATTTTATGAAATCACTACTTAGTACTACAACTGACGATGATGACAATCTTGCAAACGCTTTCTGTCAATTCTTTTCATCCAAGATAAATCAAATATGTGAACAGTTAGATCACGCCAGTGAAAATGAAGAAGCTGAAGGCACTACATCTTTTTCAGCCACATGTGAAGATTATCTAACAGATTTTGAAAAACTTATCAAGTCATCTAAGAAGAAAACTTGTCTACTCGATCCTCTTCCAACAAATATCCTTGTTGAATATCTTGAACTGCTTCTTCCAGTCATTACTCAAATTGTGAATACAAGTCTTAGTATAGGAGTATTTCCTTTAATATATAAAGATGTGGTTGTAAAACTTCTCTTGACCGGAATGTGTTCAAGAACTACAGACCCGTCTCTAATTTGTCTTCCCTCTCCAAAATCATTGAAAAGGCAATAAACAATCGAATACCGTCTTTCGTGGTTTCTCGAAATCTCTTAGACCAATTTCAATCTGCTTACAGACCACATCATAGCACTGAGACAACTATTCTTTGTGTGCTAAATGATCTGCTGCGCTCTGTAGACAATGATAAACTTGTGACATAATTTTGGTGATAAAGATTTTAATTTAGTTGAAGGTACAACAAGTGATAGATTATTCTGTGAACACAGTGGTCGGTTTGGTACATATGGATGCATAAGATCTGTGACATATGATGGAGCTGAATCATGCTGAGATTTGTAGACCAGTGTTATGATTTTAAAGTTTATACGAGCCTCTATTGGTAACCAGTGAAGCGATTTAAGGACAGATGTTATATGTTGGCGTTTTGCTGTTCTTGTGATGATTCTGGCACAGTTGCTCTGAATTATTTGAAGTCGCTTTAATAAATGTTGAGGTATTCCAGCCAGAGCACTATTGCAATAGTCATGAGAAAATAAGAGACCGCACCAAATAATGACAAGCAGCAGCAGTCAATAGATGACAAATGTTTCCTATACTACGGAGATGAAAATTACGTACACGACATAAAGCCTTCAGTGTATATGGTCTACGACTATGGAATGACTTACCCGACCAAATAAAGTGTTCAGAAACAGTTGCTCAATTTCGGTCTAGACTTAAGACACATATGTTCACGATGTATTATCCACAGGAGCTATTAACTTACAGCGCTTAAAGCATGCTCATGGATAGATTAAGCGCTATATAAATGTACATTATTATTATTATTATTATCAAATGCGCGTATATCGAAATGGACAGAGATATTTGGAGTATAAAGATGTATTTTAAGTTTCATCAAAATCGGATAAAAATTGTGACTTTTAGAGAGCCAACAACCTCAGACATTTTGTCAGGTAGTTCCCATCTGATTTGCGAACTCAACTGTCCTTAGGGTATAATGTTGACACATCTAAATGCTTTTTAAAATAGGATATAAATTTGTCAGGCAGTTCCCATCTAATTTTCGAACTCAACTATCCTTAGGGTATAATGTTGACACATCTAAATGCTTTTTAAAATAGGATATGAATTGTGGTCTCTACAGGGTTCATAAGTTGAAAACGTGATTTTTCAATATGGGGCTATAATCCAGGAAGTTACAGGGACCATAATCCATTAAGTTTTGATCAGATACACGTCACTATCAAAAAGGACCAAGATCTTTTGGAGATAAAGCTATATTTCAAGTTTCGTCAAAATCGGATAAGAATTGTGACCTGTAGAGTGTCCACAAACAAATTGTGGAGTGTTTAGAAGAAATATGAGCATGCCGACAGGGCCAATGTTGATATACTTCCAACTTCCACAGGAAATGCAGGGAATATTTGAGGGTATATAAACAATTTAACCTACTTAAATTTATTAGTTGATATGTTCCAAGTCCAGAAACAGACACAACCATCAGCTCCAGTTGACAACAAAATTCTGTTGTCTCCCTTTGATTGAGGACAAAACTAAAAAAAAAATGAAAGTCATTCATACTAATCATAGCAATACTGAATCGACATATAGAATAATCTATGCCCACAGCAGCTAAATCGTCCAAGCAGCGACAAGGGTTGTCACCTATTCATTCTTTTGTAGGTAATTGGGGGTATTTACAAGGCAATTTCATACAGATCAGATCAAAATTTTCGTCATTGAGGGTTTACAATGCAAGGTTTTACAAATTGAAACAAGGGCCTTAACACTGGAATTAAATAACAGAAATTGTTTAAATTTGACAGGCTTTTTCGTTTTGCCAATCTAAATAATGCATATAAATTTCATACAGATCGAATGATAACTTTTGTTATTTGAACGTGCACAAGGTTCACAAAGTAAAACAAGAGCCATAAATCTAAAAGTAGTTGACGGAAATTGCTGAAATTAAATAGCTTTCTTTGTTTCTCTAATCTAAATCATGCACATAAATTTCATACAGACTGAATGATAACATTTGTCGCCCAAGCATTGAGAAAATTGAACAAAGTGAAACAAGGGCCATAACTTTTGATGTAATTAAATAATTTCACTAATCTAAATGATGCAGATAAATTTCAAACCGATCCGATGCAGAAATTCATTGATTCTTTTTACTCACCTAATAATGCATATAAATTTCATACAAATGTTAGAGCGTGCAAAAAAGGACCGTAGCATGTTAGAGCGTTCACAAGAAATTGTGGACAACTGACGGACAGACAGGGGCGACAGTAATATATGTCCACACTCCAAGGTCATATGATTCAATTAATCTTGTTAGAATACTAAATAACAAAAAACAAAAAAACAATTTGTGATCTAAATTTGTACATAATCGTCTAATACAAAGGTCAACGATTATTAATTGTAGATATGAGAGTATATATTACTTAATACAACTATACCTGAACAGATGTGATCATACCAGTATGACCATGTAAAATAGCTACTGGTGACTTAGTTTTTAAACACCACACTCTTATCATTTTATCACAACTACCAGCTGCTAATAATGTATTTTCATAATTAACTGCCATGTCTGTTATTTCTGCTGAATGCCCTCTGAATGTTGCTAGCAGACGGCCATCTTCCACACTCCATATTTTAACAAGATGATCATCAGCGCCCTAATAAAAATGGTTTTCGTAAACAATGATCTCTATTTTTCTGTAAGCATATCATTTTAGTATGGTTCATGACCAATTACTTTCTTAAAGAGCACATAAGGTCACCAGACAAAATATTCTGTCCTTATCAGGGTTCAATTTAAGCGGTATCGCATCGCAAAAAGCGACCCAAATCGCGGTAAAAGCGATAGAATTATTTTATTCATTAGCCAAAAATTGCTTTCAAACTTGTGAAGTGCGATTCATTATATTTTGGATGATTGTGGAGTATAATTAGGCCTACGAAAAAATCAATTTATAAATGCAGGACTAACTTGTTTAATATTCCAAGTTGTGGTCGTGATTAATTTGAACCAGTTTTTATTTCAATATATCCGATAACTAGAAGACAATGCAGACTCCGTTTTTAATCACACGTGTTTATAAAATATGTTACTAAAAATAGAATAAAACAACGCAGGATAGTATGATTGATCAACTTAACTGGAAACTAAAAGTAAACATCTCGCGAGACGCATTAAACGATGGCATGTTCTCAGGTTAATATTTTAAAGGCCGGGAGGGGGATTTTTTTAAATAAAGAAATCAAAAAGCAAAGCCACGTCTACAAATATTTCGATTTGGAATGGTGTAATTTAAAGTACATGTAATTTTGTTTTAGACGATTAGTGTGTCCGGCATCGAGGAGAAGCGGTAATTGATTTTTTTTTTTGAGATGTCAGTTTCATCCACACATAAGCCGAAGCGGGGTATACAACGAAGGCCGGACTTCGGCGTTAAAAGTATCCACTTACAACCCGAAAAATCAGAATTGCAAATTTTTGTGATTTGGCTACGTTTTACTGCCCCTCGAATCTGAGCAAATGCTATTCAAATTTTGAATTGATTAGCCAAAATGTGAATCTGTCACAAAAATTTGCTACTCATTGGTTTTAGACTAAATTGAACCCTGGTCCTTATAGACAGTGGTCACTATCTATACACTTTACAACAAGCTCACACAATCTGATCAACATTATTCTACACCAGAAAACACTTTTCAATTACAGCCTTAATACGGTGGATTGGCCAGTGACGTCACAGTGACCACACATAATAAAATACACTTATCTTAATCTTAAATCAAAATAAATTACAAAAAAAATTGTTATTTCTAATCATGCATTATGCAATAGGTAAATCTTCCTATTGTAGGTCTTTCTTTAGGCCTGAAATGTTATATAAACTATTAACTAGATATTTATTAATTTATCCAGACCATAATCAACTTATGTGTACCATTTACAATAGAGTACGATTTTCATAGCAATTGAATTAGGGCTGCAACGATAAATCAGATCAAGATACAATGCACATCACGATTCATAGTCTACAATATGATTAATATTGTGATGTAATGGAAATAAATTTTTAAAATTTTGGCAGTCTTTTCACTGAAAATTCGAAGACCTACTATTATGATTTACATTAAACGTGGTGTTTTCATTGCTGTCATGCTTAACAGGAAATCTTAAAAACTCTCATACTTTACTTGTAACTTACATACTTAGTATGGGGGATATTACTTTTGTCAATCGGGCTACTTGTATTTGGTGAATTTATAACGAAAAGATTTCAGCTGGCAGACTCGTATTGCCACAACAATTTCAGCCAATGAAAACCCTTCTCGTTGTCACGTCAGCAAAGTAAGTAATGTTACAAAGATTTTAATATCAAAACTTAATTTCCAGCACTTGCTTAAACATACATTATGCAAGAGCAAAATCAGCCTATTGTACTTGTAGGTCTTTCTTTAGGCCTGCAATGTTATAAAGATAGGTTGCCAGGCAACGAAACATACGCCCACAACAGCTAAGTCGTCCGGGCAGTCAACAAGGGTTGTTGCATATTGTTTCTTTTGTCAGTAAGGAGAACATTTACAACACATGATAATCTTATTACGAGTAATAGCCCATTAAATAATTATTGGAAATGATTATAGTTTTGATGGTTTGTCTCAAGGCGTATGTCCACAAGATATTTCAAAGTGATCAAGTGCCAGAAATTATCAGATATCGCTGAAAATCAAATAGGATTCTTCGTCTCATGACCCTAAACACTGTGTACAAATTTAAAGTCAATCGGATATTAACTTTAGCCTCTAAAGCGTTCACAAGATTTTTCAAAGTGATCAAGGGTCATAACTCTGGCAGTAATTATCAGATATCACCGAAAATCAATAGGCTTCTTCGTCTCATGACCTTAAACACTGTGTATAAATTTAAAGTCAATCGGATATTAACTATAGCCTCTAGAGCGTTCACAAGATTTTTCAAAGTTATCAAGGGTCATAACTCTGGTAGTAATGATCGGATATCGCTGAAAATCAATAGGCTTCTTTGTATCATGACTTTAAACACCATGTATAAATTTAAATTCAATCGGATATCAACTTTAGCCTCTAGAGCGTTCACAAGATTTTTCAAAGTGATCAAGGGTCATAACTCGAGCAAGAATTATCGGATATTGCTGAAAATCAACAGGCTTCTTCGTATCATGACCTTACACACTGTGTATAAATTTAAATTCAATCGGATATCAACTTTAGCCTCTAGAGCGTTCACAAGATTTTTCAAAGTGATCAAGGGTCATAACTCGAGCAGGAATTATCGGATATTGCTGAAAATCAACAGGCTTCTTCGTATCATGACCTTACACACTGCGTATAAATTTAAAGTCTATCGGATATTAACTTTAGCCTCTAAAGCGTTCACAAGATTTTTCAAAGTGATCAAGGGTCATAACTCGAGCAGGAATTATCGGATATTGCTGAAAATCAACAGGCTTCTTCGTATCATGACCTTACACACTGCGTATAAATTTAAAGTCTATCGGATATTAACTTTAGCCTCTAAAGCGTTCACAAGATTTTTCAAAGTGATCAAGGGTCATAACTCTGGCAGTAATTATCAGATATCACCGAAAATCAATAGGCTTCTTTGTCTCATGACCTTAAACACTGTGTATAAATTTAAAAACAATCGGATATTAACTATAGCCTCTAGAGCGTTCACAAGATTTTTCAAAGTGATCAAGGGTCATAACTCTGGTAGTAATTATCGGATATCGCTGAAAATCAATAGGCTTCTTCGTCTCACGACCTTAAACACCGTGTATAAATTTCAAGTCAATCGGATATTAACTTTAGCCTCTAGAGCGTTCACAAGAAATTGTGGACGATGGACGGACGGACGGACGGACGGACGGACGGACCGACGGACGGACGGACCGACAGACGGACGGACGGGGGCGACGGCAATATACGACCACATTTCCATGTGGGCGTATAAAAACTATTAATTAGACATTAATTAACTAAGCCAGACCATAATCATGAGATTTTTGTTGGATTCTAGTTCGATTTGCTATAAAATTCCCCCCCTCGTGATTTACCTATTAAATAGATAACCGAGACTACTAGTTCTGTCTTACCGATTAGTAATGATGACCGAGGCTAAGCGGAAATTCCATTCGCTTAATTCTAAGTTCATAGTGGATCAATTTGACTGAAATTTTCAGCAAATTGCTTTTACATCAGCTAGCTTTTAACTATTATAGTGAGAACTGCCAACTCGTTATCTAATCTCCCATAATGTATCTTTAACCAGACAGTTATTTTAATCTTGGCGAAATAGCTATAATAAGACATGTCATGTGTCAATGGGCGTCTTTATCTAATGACCTCAAACACTGTGTACAAGTCTATAGGACAGGCAGAGGTGATGACAATATACAACCACATTTCAATATGTGCATGCATAAAGAGAGGTTGGCAGGCAACAAAACATACACCCACAACAACTAAGTCGTCCAGGAAGTCAACAAGCTTTGCTGCATAATTTTTCTTTTGTCAATAAGGAGAATGTTTACAACATATGAAAATCACATTACGAGTAATAGCCCATTAAGTAATTATCAGAAATGGTTAGAATTGTTTTGATTGTTTGTCTCATGGTCTTCGTACACAAGATATTTCAAAGTGAGAATGACTAGGATCCTACGTCTTATGACCTTAAACACTGTGTATAAATCTAAAGTCCATAGCTTTTAAAGCGTCCACTTGATTTTTCAAAATGATCAAGAGCTATAATTCCCGCACTAATAATCAGATACAGCTGAAAATCAATAGGCTTCTTGGGCTCATGACCATTAACAATGTGTATAAATTTAAAGTCAATCGGATATTAACTTTAGCTTTTAGAGCGTCCACATGATTTTTTAAGTGATAAAGGGCTATAACTCTGGCAGAAATTATCAAATATCACTGAAAATCAATAGACTTCTTCATCTCTTAACCTTCAAAAACTGTAAATAAATTTAAAGTCAATCAGATATTAACATTAGCCTCTAGAGCTTTCGCAAGAAGTTATGGACAACGGACTGACGACAATATACAACCACATTTTCATGTGGGCGTATAAAAATGACTGCATACAGGGATGTAGCCAAGCGGGGCGGCGCCGGGCGCACTATTTCTTGACGCCCAGCACAAAGAAAAAATCGAGGAAACCCGCCCAGTCGTATTTACACCCATTCACGATTCATCCTTCTCTCACTCTGTACAAAAACTCATTGCTCGAAATTTACCACGGCAAACTGCAAAGCCATAGTCATAGTAAAAGCCAACGCAAACTATGTCTGCCACAGCATAATATAATTTTATGTGCCGTAGTAAACCCTTTCATCCTAAATTAGTTTAAAAGGGAGTATTCAATTTATAATTCTGATTCTACGGTCTTTGAATTTGTATATTTGACGTAAATAGGTCACCCAGACCAATTTACGGCATTTCAATCTTAAAGTGTTGAAATGTCGTAAATGGTGTCATATGTTCGGTTTTACGACCAATTTTTAATGTACTCATTCTAGCGTTAATTCTACTGAATCTAAATTAAATCCAAGAGACAGTTTTATTTACACTTGCCACAAAAAAAATATAAATAAGATGGCAAGGCGAGTGTACGGTACTGTTTTACTTATTATTCACTATATGACAGTATTTATTACGTTGGTCACTAATATATGTAAGTACGACTACCACTACGAGAGGCTTTTGACTTAGAATCTTTGAAACTGATCTATTTTTTTTTTAGAAAATTAATTTGCAATGGTATATATGTAATACCAATTACCATTTACATAAGTTTTTCAGCTCCCTGGAAGAGTTTCTATATCATTGATGAAATTAAGTTAATTTGGTAAAAATTTGAATATATAAATATGAAAGGAAATTTGATTTGCACGGAAGCAAATACGAAAGGCAGTAGGATGCTCTGAAAATACACCAAGAAGGAATGAATTTTCATAAAAGACCACGCCCCCCTCCCAAAAAAATTTTTTCCTCCCTTCCCTCAGCATTTTTTTCCACCACTTAGCAAATCCTAGCTACATCCCTGTGCATATATATATAGATATTGATGAAGCTACATATTATGTATGTTGAACTTACCGTAAATATATGGCGTCCAGTACGATCAAAGGCAATACAGTATACAGCTGATAAATGACCTAACTTTCTATCATGTAATACAAGTTTACTAAATAATGGACTGGGGAATATTGTATCTTTTCGACTTTTACCACTTAATTCTTGAGCTCTTAATACATGACCTGTTGAAAACAAAATATTCTTAAAATATCTATCTGTTTTTTTGTATATCTATGGTACTGGTATTTATTATTTAGTTAGTTTAACCTCATTTAATTGCATCAAAATTACATTGTACAATACAAAAGAATTATATTATAGACAAAAGTTTTAACAAATTATAAATATGTCTTTTCCTTATAAAATGTTAAACGATAAAAATATTAAGGCCAACTAACATAAATATATTGTATACTAAGGACTTAGTATATAAACAGAATGATAGTTTGCAATGCAGCACTTACAAAGAATCATAATATCAGCCTACTAGAATAATAAATTCATCAGCCCAGTCGGAGAAGAAAAGTAGGATGTTAAAGCCCATTTTATTTTTTTTTCGGAAAAGATGGGCTGTTTTGGAACAAAAAGTGTCACAAGCTGAATACCATAAGGTTAATCCACTCAAGACCCAAGACTTCAGACAAAATTTGAAATATGTTAAAAAGCGGCATATAGCTCTAATTCTTGCAACCTTAACATAGATGTAAATGGGCCCAAGAGCACATATCAATGTACATACGAATGTTAAGTGATTTGGATGGTTGGTTTGGTCTAGTATCAACTTGCTCACCTCACTCAATTTGAATCAAATGGTCAATGTGACATACATAGAGACAGCCAGCATAAACAGATGAAGTAGACAGACTATTATAGTGTGGAGGACAAAAAATCTCACAAATTTGGTTGAAATGCACAAAGTTTTCTTGGCCACATCATTTACAATGTTAGCAAATGTATAAATGTTCGCTTAACTTCTGTGGAGTTATCTAGATCATCATAACAAATCTGAATGAGTGTCACCCTAGCAACATAATCAAAATAAACTACTTAGTGGAACATACATATATTTGGTAGCGCTAAATTTGCTGGTGGTAATACTGGGTTTCCATGAGATAATACAATATGCTGAGATGGTGTCCACTTGGTTTCCTTCAAATCTGGAAACAGATAATTACAATTAAATATATATCTAGGACAATTATGAAATCTATTCAAACCATAAAACTTTTTTTTATCCAAAAGTATATTTTTTCCAATAGATTGACTGAATTTTGCAGTGAAAATTAATAGGTTTCATGATTAAATTCTGAAAGTAATTCTCTCCACGAACATAAACAGTGTGTTAAAATAAAGGCAGTGGAAAATAATTTATATAATCTTTAGCATCTGCAAGATTGTCCAAAGGTGATAACTCTGGTGGTAGTTATCTGAAATCATTAAAGATGGGTTGTGCCAGGCAATGAAACATACGTCCACAGCAGCTAATTAGTCAGAGCTGTTGACAGTTGTCGAATACTTATTCTTTTGTAGGTAATGGGGGCATTTACAAGACAATTACATACAGATCAGATCATAATTTTTGTCATTTTAGGATTCACATGGTTCTACAAACTGAAACAAGGGCTTTATAAAAAATTTGAAATTTGACAGGCTTTTTCGTTTTACAGTGCTATTCTAAATAATGCATTTAAATAAAATACAGATCTAATGATAACTTTTGTCATTAGAGTGTTCACAAAGGGTTCAACAAAGTGCAAAAAGGGCCATAACTCTAGCAGTAATTAATGGAAATTGCTGAAATTCTACAGGATTCTTCTTTTGACTTCTTTAAATGACACATTTAAATTTCATACAGATTGGTATAAAATTTTAGATGTTAAGAACATTCACAAGTGAAACAGGGCCATGGAAGTACTTAATGGCCAAAGGAAATTGCAGATATTCAAAAGGATTCATCTCTTTGCTACTTTCAATGACGAATATAAATTTCATACAGATCGGCAGATAACTTTTGATGTTTGAGCGTTCAAAAGGTACGACAAAGTGAAACAAGGGATACAACTCTAGAAGTAATTAACAGAAATTATTAAGATAGATTGCCAGGCAACAACACATACGCCCACAGCAGCTAAATCGTCCGGGGAATCAACAAGAGCTGTTGCATATTTTTACTTTTTTCAGAAATGAAACATTTATAATACACTAAAATCTGATTAAGAGTAACAACTCATTAAGTAATAATCAGAAAATCATTAGAATATGTTTCTTTTTTTAAATAAAGTTCTGCCCCAATGCTAAAGTTTAGTATACGAAACATTTAATAACATGGATTTAGCTGTTCAGTTATCAAAATTCATCAAAAATCACTATACATGTACTTGTTTGTCTCAAGACCTTAAACCCTGTGTATCAATATGAAGTCAATCGGATGATACATTTGGCCTCCAGAGCGTCACAAAATTTTTCAATGTGATCAAGGGAGATACATGTAGCTCTGGCAGTAATTATCGGAAATCGTTGAAAATCAATAGGCTTCATGACCTTAAACACTGTGTATAAATTCAAAGTCAATCGGATATTAACTTTGGCCTCTAAAGCATCTACAAGATCAAGGGCCATAACTCTGGCAGTAATTATCAGAATTCACTGAAAATCAATAGGCTTTTTTGTCTCATGACACCTCTTGATATATTATAGGTTGACACACAAAATAAAAAGATCGTGGAGAAGTGCAATAAAATAATTTAAGGCAGGGGTGGTTTTAGTTAGTCGGTCAAGCTAGGCAAAACAGAGATATTTTTAAGATGAGTTTGGGCATATATAATTGAGGGTGTATAAAAATATATAACTATACCTTCGATGGTCCGTAAAAGGGACATCTGACCTGCCCCTAATAAGGAGCGTACACCAGTTATGCATGGTTTCACCTCTTTATCAACTAGAGGTCCTAATCTCTGACAAATCTTCAGTAAATAATCAGATGATATGTGTGGATTAATCTCAATCTGTGAAAATTTTAAAAAAATACTAAATGCACCTAATAAATAAGGTACAGTGAACTCTGCCACATCGGAACTCAGATCACTCTGGAAGTCTGTGAAATCTGACATAATTTTCATGCTCCGTTTTATTTCTTTATTACTTTAGACAAAAATTCTCTGGTTAATCCGGACTCTGTAGGCTATATATAGTCCCTACCATTCGCCAAGGCCACAATGGTTGTACGGTTGTCACACATTGTAATAAACTGTTGCCATGCAAGATCTGCACACATTTTGCAAAAGATGATAAAAAAAAGGGGAAAATGAATAGGCCAATGCTCAACATTCAATTTAAAAATATTTTTTAAAATCTTACGCCTTTATTGCGTTCATAAGTCAATGCTAGCATTCATTATGTAGCATGTACTAATAGTAATACATGGGTGGAGTGGTGTAAGAGGGGGGGGGCTGAAAGAAATGAGTACAAATGACCATATTCAATATTATGAGGAGAAAACAACTTTTTACAGTTGATGTTTGATGCAGATTAATTCCATTTTTATTTGAGGTTTGGATGTATTTAGAAATTTCATGATATAATTTGTATTGTTGGAGACTAATAAATAAATTTATATTTAGTTTCTAACAACACAAATTATAACATGAAATTTTAAAATACACCCAAAGAAAATTGGAATTAATCTGCATCAAAAATCAACTGTAAAAAGTTGTTTTCTAATTCCACACTTAACACAAACTGGAGCTTATGAATGAAACTACTCCAGTGACCCAACAATCAGATAATAATACCAACCAATAAAAAGACGACATCTATTTAAAGTAACATTGCAAGCAGTTCTGGCTGACATGCTTCTGCTGTATTCTGATTGGTTGTTTCGCCCGCTCTATTTCTGTGACATCACTGAAAATCTTTGGCCATTTTATATTTTAAGCAGTTATCAATTTATATTATATTTATTTATTTTAACCACTTCAAAATTATTTTTGGGTACTGACAATCACATTTCTGAAATCTGCACACATAATTCTATCAAATGCAGTCAAAATCTGAATAGCTCCCAAATAGAGGTTATTTTAATAATTCGCCGAAAATATTCACTATTTTACCGTACGATAAAGTTTTTCGGTAACCTACCAAGTTATTATAACTTCTGAAATGTTCGCGGCCTTCCCAATCCACTCTTTTAGGTAAAAGCTGAAAAATTAAACATTGGCATGAATGGACTTATTTTTCTAAATTGCATAAAATATTACGTTTGAATCAGTAGACACCACAACAATATTAACAAACATAAAAATAACATCAAATTTTGGCTAAAAGAGCGTAAAAAGAGCGAAATTCAAAGAGTACAAACTGAAACATTGAAGTCGTACTTACCTTGTTTTCCTGTAATTCATCGAGAAACACCTGCAAGAGACAACAAAATATATTAGATGATGTCAGAAACGTGTCAAGGAATTACTGATAAGTAACATACAAACCTTTGCTGTCCTTTGGCATGGACCATTTGACAAATACCGGGCTATTAGAAAACACAATTCTGAAAAAGAAAACAGTAAAATGTAATTTCAGTCTTGGGAGTTCCCGGTAAATTTCCATTGTTTCAAATACTACCAAGGCAAATATATCGAACCTGATTCAATAGATGAGGGCGAAGATGTTGAGCTCCCAGGCTCAGACATTTTGTAGATTCTACACTTTTCGTATCAAATTAAAATACACGACGAAACCACTTATCACACGACCCGAGAATAGTCGCCATTTTCTTTTCAAGGCAATTCAAGCTAACGAGAACTAATACGCGTAGAAATATAATGCGGCTGTAACTCGTTGGCGTTTAAATGGGTCATCTATTTATAGTATACTTTTATTTACTGTCAATATACATTTAAATCTTGAATTATTCGCAAAGCATATTATAAAAGCATAAGGCAATACTTATATAATTTTATATGAAATAATTCAAACAAATAAGTCAGACTTAATAAAGAACTATTTCGTTTCTTTCTGTGACGAATGCCAACCTTACCAGGTGCTCTGACGTCATAAATCGGGATATCCCTCGACGGAGACACCTGACTATGTGGCAGCGTGTTATTAGAAGAAATATTCGAGGATTTTGAGGAGGAAATCGAAAGTACCTCTTTTCAGAGGCATATTGGTAATAATTTATTTTGAATTTTAATGTTTTACACCATAATAAGCTTGGTATTTCATTGCAATTAGACCATATGGGCTATTCAGAAATACACACAGTTTGAGTTGAATAATTAATATGACAGTGTGACACCATTTTCCAATTCATGGAAGGGAAGTTTGAACAGTGACCGTGTATTGAAATTGTGTTGTCGGCCAATGAATGGCAATATCGTTTCGATTGTTGAACATTGCATCAGCTGTGAATTTAGGGGTGTTGAATCCTCAGTTTAAAAGCAACATTCGACAGCCGAAAAGATTGCTTTTTTTAATTTCATTCCTTTTGAACATCTTTGAAAAAAAATTGTAGCTGTCATCATCATGTAATCATGTATTAGTAATAGTATTTGTCAAGGTGTAGCCAAATAGAAATTGGATCATGAGTCCAGAAACTTTCAGTGAAAGCAGTGATGATTCTTGGTATGATTCTAAAACTATTATACACTGTCAGTGTTATTTAACAAACTCATGGCTGGGCTGAAATAGCTCCTTAAATGTTTAAAAATTACCCATGAATGTATGTAAAATGTTTGAGATTTAACCTCTGGTAAAATAAAAAATGAATTGCACATTTGATTATTCCAACATATACTGGCAACCAACCATATATTGTAATAACCTGATGTGATCCTTTTGATTACTGTGCTTGAATTTGATCAACAAGAAAAATTCAATTAAAAATGACTATTTAAAATGGAGATTTATATTATATTATATACCGAAACAATTGATAAGTGATTACAATAAACATTTTAAAAATTGAATGGATATTGCTTTATATACACTCTCACATTAATATTATGTTCTTTAAGAGGCATTTAGTAACTGGGTAGATAAATAAACTAAAAACATACTTATGGAAAAACAGCTACTGATTTATTTAGGCGACGTTTCGAAGAGTATTCTCTCAATGTTTTCAAGCTAATACTTTTTACCCCTATGATTTGGGAACTGTAACAAACTACCTGTGACAAAAATCACAAATAGGCTTATGCTAGGCAAATGTTAATGAATTCCAGACAACTTCGGAGCATCGGTCTGTCATGACTGCTTTACATGATGACTGTGTGACTTTTGGTGACAAATACATTCAAAATAGACTGGTCAGACTGACGACAAAGACTATGAAGCTGAGTAAAAGTAATGTTAAGTCCACTAAATGTATGAAATCATACAACGATTTTCTTGACACCCCATTTTTTTCCGGGATAGTTTACGTTACTCCATCGGCAGACACAAGTGAAATTAATTTAATTAATAGAGAGACTGGGACATCTGCCGATGCGACCTTAACTGATTTAGATAGAAAAAAAAGTATTTGCGGCGATTGTCATAAAAGCACAATCACCAAGTTTAAAAAAAAAATCAACTTCGGAAGACTAAAAAAGAAGTGATTCGCATGAAGGCTAATAATGAGAATAAAAAACAATTGTCAGGTAAAAAGAATGGTTGCAAGTCCAAACCTTTTTAGATGAACGAAGGAATTTTGTATGATGTCAAAAATCAAAGATACACAGCAGAATGCCATAATTTGGTCATGGAACTTAAAAATCTAAACGATTCCTATGGTAACGTAGCAGTGGTTATAACCGCATGTTTGGCTGTCGCGGGACAAAATCTAAATACACTCCATCAAAATCTACAATTCAAAGAATATCATGTGAGCGTGTCGGTATATCTTTAAAACATGTTTAGGAAACCTTGACGTCAGCGAAAAATACCACCCTTTATACAGACGAAACTACAAAATTTGGCTCTAAATTCGGTACATATGCAATAATCGCTGGTTCGACACATACGCCACTTATCCAGCAATGTGTTCTTTTTTCATAACAAACATCATGCGCTGCAGTACAATATATTTATTTATCTGAGGGACAAAATATAAAGTCTTAAATTAATAGTTTTATTGGGGTGTTTATCCCTCTCTCTCACTCCCCATATTACATGTCATTATATTTTCCTCGTACTTTACCCGGCAATTTATTTTTCATAACAAACATCATACTGCACAATATAATATTTAGTTATCTTTGAGATTAACATTAAAGTGTTACATTATTAGATTTATAGACCTCTCTCTCCCTCGCTCCCTCTGTATAACATGCCGTTATAAATAGGCCAGTGTCTGGGTATAAATAAGTAAACGCACTGTTCATTTTAATATATGTATTAGGCTAATCTTGAAATGATTCATGTCAAATTCCGATCTTTTCATCTCCAGCTAAACATGTATTTTAATTTCTACTGTAGCATTATAAACACAGTTAATATAAAAACATTTGAAGGCGCGGGTTTACTGTTAAAACAACTAAGTGTTCGTGCACGCATACATATGTCAAATCCAATCGTCTCATAGAGTGTATTCTGTTACTTCGCAGTAAGGAAATAAACGATATTTTCCGACTGCGATAAAGTTATTTCGTTTCAGGAACGTGCGTAGTTTAGAGCATATTTTTTTTAGTACAACCAAGGGACATAAATCTTATTCTCACTAAGAGATAACTCCTTTGATTATGGAAGCCGGGAAGATTTTGAGCCATTTATAACATTTGTCCAAATGGTTATATATCCTCAAAAATCAGAAGTGGCCAGACTTCTATTGTTGATCAATGAAGTTTTTATAGTATGTCTTATCATATAATGTCTTTACTGTCCCGAAATAGTGTCTGTTTGTTATAAAACATTTTTAGCCTGAACCACTCTACCATTTGACCTTAAATTTATACACAATGTTTAAAGTCATGAGGTGAAAGGGCCTATTGATTTTCAGCAATTTCTGATAATTACTGCCAGAGTTATGGCCCTTGATCACTTCAAAAAATCATTTGGATGCTTGAGAGGCCAAAGTTAATATCCGATCGACTTTTTACACAGTGTTTAAGGTCATGAGACAAAGAAGCCTATTGATTTTCAGTGATTTGCAATAATTACTGCCAGAGTTATGACCCTTGATGACTTCAAAAAAATCTTGTGGACGCTCTAGAGGCCAAAGTTAATATCCGATTGACTTCAAATTTATACACAGTGTTTAAGGTCATAAAACAAAGACGCCTATTGATTTTCAGCAATTTCCGTTAATTAGTGCCAGAGTTATGGCCCTTGATCACCTCAAAAAATCTTGTTGACCTTAAATTTATACACAGTGGCTAAGGTCTTGAGAAGAAGAAGCCTATTGATTTTCAGCAATTTACGATAATTACTGCCAGAGTTATAGCCCTTGACCACTTCAAAAAGTCTTGTTGACGCTCTAGAGGCCAAACTTATCATCCAATTGACTTCAGATTGATACACAGAGTTTAAGGTCTGGAAACGAACAAGTATATTGATTTTCGATGAATTTTGATAACTGGACAGCTAAATCCATGATTTTATATGTTTTTTATAAGTGTTAGCATGGGGTAGAACTTTGTAAAAGCCAAACAAATTCTAATGACTTTATGAGTTGTTATTCCTAATTTGAGAGTATTATAAATGTTTCATTACTGAAAAAAGTATGAATATGCGACAACTCTTTTTGACTCCCGAACGATTTTGCTGCTGTGGGCGTATGTTTTTTTGCCTGGCAACGTATCTTTATTTTAGTTTTGATTTAATTTCATTTTCAAGTTTAACATAACTCTTTTTATTTTATTAACTTTTTTGATAAAATAATTAAAGATAACGATAGGCCACCGTTTTGAGGATCATCATATATGAAAAAGTCATGGGTCATTTAAAAGTTGGGTCACCAGATAGAAGTGAAACTGGAAATAATCCAAATTGAAAAATCAGCTCCCTAACGGTTGTTGCCATTTAAAGTATGTTCAAAACAAAAGAAAGTATTTGAAAATTGGAAGCCAAATGGCAGCTGAATATCGATTTGAAGATTTTTAGTAAAAACCAACATGGTGGCCAAACAGTTGAAAATGTTATGGAACAAGGTCTCTGAAAATGAAAGGGGCTAACACCACCATATGTCATTTTTGGTCTATTCTTAAAATGGAGAGAACTATTGATGTTTGTGAAAAAATCTTAAGGCCTCAGAAATTTCCAAAAGCCATCGTAAAGATTTTTAATTTGCTATTTTGAAGACATCAATGTGTTCCTTATTCTTACCAAGTTTCAATTTGATACCCCAAATAGTGATACAGATAGTCCATGTTGAATGTCGAAAAAAATGATAAAAAGAATTTGCAAATAACCGAGATATGGGGAATCTAATGTTGATTTTTTGCACCATCTGTAAAACCTTCCTGTTTGTCAAAAATGACCCAATTTATATTTAGTTGTCAACAGAATCTGCGTTGGCAGAATGTTTGCACCATGCGCGCAGTAATATTAAATTTCATGATAAAAGTTATTTTTTCGTGCCAAAGATATTGTTTACTGTTTAGTGATACTGCTGGATTAAAAGGGATGCTGACTGGGCCCCAGATTATTTAAAAAAATAAATTTTGACCATACATGTTTTCTGTAAATACTTGTGCCAAATAAATCAATCTATCTACCATGTAGACATACAAGTTGCATCTGTGTGAGTATGACAGACAATGCCCAGAATATGCCCCATTTTTGTCACCCACATTTCGAAGAAAGCAAGGGACTAATAAAATGGGTTTGTCTGTCTGTTTCTGTTCGTCACACTTTTTTGGACATAATAACTCTCCTTCCAATTGAGCTAGAATGTCCAAACTTGGTGTAGGTGTTAAATAGGTCAATGGCTTGATGGATTCGAAGATGAGCATTTTCTGTTTACGGTAAGCAGAGATAAGAAATTTGATTGGTTGATGCTTTGGGACACGATAGCTTTAGTTTTACTTAAGTGAGATTGGCGAAACTTGGTGTATATAGTTTCGTTACATCAATACCATGACTAAGTTCGATGATGACCATTTTCTGCTCAAGGTAAACAGAACAATAAGCAATTTGATTGGCCGAGACTTTGGAACATAATAACTCTACTTCCAATTGAGTTAGAATGTTCAAACTTGGTGTAGGTGTTTATTAGGTCAATGGTCAATGCCTTGATGGAGTTCGAAGATGAGCATTTTCTACTTAGGATAAGCAGATATAAGCAATTTGATTGATTGATGCTTTGGGACACAATAACGTTAGTTCCAATTAAGTGAGAGTGATGAAACTTGATGTATAGTTTCATTACATCAATACCTTGTCTATATTCGTGTGGAGCATTTTCGGTTTGTAAGCAGAGCGCTAAGCGGTTTGATTGGCGAAGACTTGGAACACAATAACTATCCTTCTAATTGAGGTAGATCAATGTTCAAACTTGGTGTAGGTGTTTATGAGGTCAATGCCTTGATGGACTGCGAAGATGACCATTTGATTGATATAAGCAATTTGATTGATTGATGCTTTGGGGCACAATAACTTTAGTTCCAATTAAGTGAGAATGACGAAACTTGATGTATAGTTTCATTACATCAATACCTTGACTAAATTCGATATTGAGCATTTTCAGTTTAGGGTAAGCAGAGCGATAAGCATTTTGATTGATCAAGACTTTGGAACTTAACAACTCTGCTTTTAATTAAAGTGAATGTTTGAATTTGATGTAGATTTTCATTAAGTGAAGCCAACAGTGAGGCTGATGTTCCCCACGAAATCTCAAAATAAATAGATGACACATATTAATTAATCGCACATTTATTTTTTTAAAAAAAAGTATCGAGCAATCAAACTGTACACCCAGTGCCATCACTTACTATCAGATAAAATGAAGATTATCTTGTCCCAAAGCATCGACCAATGGAAGTGAGTAGCCCTACTTAGCTTCAGCTCGAAATGTTAATCATTGAATTTATTTTTTTTCAAAAGTATCGAGCAATCAAACTGTACACGAAGTGTCATCACTTACTATCAGATAAAATGAAGATTATCTTGTCCCAAAGCATCGACCAATGGAGGTGATTAGCCCTACTTAGCTTCAGCTCGAAATGTTAATCATTGAACTCAACTCAAGACACTCACCTAATGAACATCTACATCAAGTTTAAACTTAGCTTCAGCTCGAAATGTTAATCATTGAACTCAGTCAACTCAAGACACTCACCTAATGAACATCTACATCAAGTTTGCAAATTCAACCTCAAATAGAAGCAGAGTTGTTGACCAATCTTGACCAATCAAATTGTTTATCAATTCTTAGCCTAAGCAGAAAATTCTTAGGGTAATGATATAATGAACCCATATTCTGAGTTTCATCGCTCTCACTTCATTATAACCAAAGTTATTGTGCCCCAAAGCATCAGCCAATCACACTGGGAAACTGAAATCGTTTAAGATGGGGGTTTTTGACTTTAAAAAATGCTATAGAGTTTGATTTCAAAACATCGTTTGATAATTGACAATAATCGTTTGAAAACTACAAAAATGGTTTAATTAGAACCATAGTTTAATTTAATGGTACAGCGTTTGATATCTCCGAGTGGGGGTTAAAAATTGACGAACCGTCGAATTATGTAATGCGTTTGATTACTAGACATCGCTTTAATTTCCGAGCTGCCGATTAATTTATCAAGTGTTTAAATATTAGACGAAAAATTTATTTGCTCGCGAGTCGTTTATCCGATCGGTTCATTTTGATTACGATTATTTACATATGAAATGAAGTACGAATAAAAAGGGTGGATATAAAAAAATGCACACGAAGATATGCTAAACTTACCGTGGTCGTAGTATTATTATCCATTAAAAATAATGATTCACGGTACCATTGACAAATACATCAAAAATCGGTACGTCCATTGTTATTATACCATCGGAAATCGGTAGAGCACATTCCCGGTGATGTATTTTTCTTTAAATCACAAATGATGAAAATAGATTTCCACGTGTACACGTGACTAGAAGACCTGGCAATGATTCCACCATTGACAAATACATCAACAATCGGTAAATCACGTCCAATGTTATTATATCATTGGAAATCGGTAAAGCACATTCCAGGTAAAGTATTTTCTTTAAATCACTAATGGATGAACACAACTTTTCATCTGCACATGTGGTCGTGTGATAATCTCGCGAGACTTGTATACTGGCGCCAAACGTCGCTATTCGTCGATCGCCATAGACGAGCTATCGCTCAGGGTGGTGCGGGTCTGTTCATCCCACGATCTTTTCACCCTGGGCTGTTTCATCCCAATGTTGTTGTATATTACAGATTTAACGTAAAATACATTTAATATGATATTAAGTTGATTAAATTAAATTATTTACACTGCGTGGGTTGGAAGTTGGTAAAAACATACAATTGGTTAACACAAAAAAATAAAAAGTCCTTGTTTGTTAAAAAATCAATTTAAATCACACTTATAAGACCGCTCCCTTTGTCGTAACAAAAACATGTTTCACCTCAACGCAGACAGGTAAATACAAGTGGGAATTGATAAAACAATAGCATTTGACCAATCAAATAATGAATGTAAATAAAAAAAACACATTAAAAAGGACATTTATGACTCAACTGTATATTCAAAGACATGATTTTGTGTGGCACCCAGACAGGTGAGCACAGGTGATAATTAATAAAACAACATCTTTCGACCAATCTCAGGATTAACCCATACTGTACTAACATACATGTATATTGAAAATATGCATTTCATATGGCACCCAGGATTTGAAAAACCTAAGCATTCGGCCAAACAGATAATCAATCTACACTTACAACGGACATTTATGACTCCACCGTATATTCACCTGGCCAAAAGGTGACTAGCTCAGCATACCGTGTATACACAGACCATTTCTGTAATTAATGTACATGGGGATATATATTAAGAGGTTTGCATGCCGCTAGTTCTTGCAAACGTTATTCATATGTATAAACCATGATATTCCAATGTTCGATTTCTTTTTAATGTGCATGCTGCAAATAAATGTCTTTAAAACGTTCTTTATAATAATATGTATAAACTAATGATTGCATGCAGCAATTATTTTTTTTGAATCGTTCTTTATATGTGATTGTTTTCCAATTTTATATCTGTGAACCAGTCTCTTCCAGTATTTTAAGAGTTCATGTTATTTTTTAGTGTTTATTTTTTAGTGTTTATTTTTTAGTGTTTATGTTATTTTTTAGTGACATGGATTCCACTAAGTAAAAACACGTGTCCCAAATCATGCTTTATATTTATTGTATAAGTCTATGACACTGCCGTTCAGGCGTCGAATTCGGATTCTAATATATCGGTATAAAAATGAATATCAAACACGACGTCGCGCCTGTACATGACACTATTCTAATCACGTGCAGAGGACAGCTGATCGTTCCCCCTGGAATTCCTTTCTCGCATTCCGACTAATTTGCGATAAAAATTATATGTGAAAGAATGATATTACAGAAGAGCAATGAAGACATAGATCAGTAATTAATTTTAATTGTTAGGTTATCTGGCTTCTTACTTAAATGTGTGAATACAACTCAACCCTCGCCGCATGTTTTTATTACTAATCCAAAACAAATAATTACTTGTTATTAAATAATAAATAAAAAAAAGTACACGTTTGTTTAACTATAAGTAAGTGCTTAACAGTTTATTTAACAATAAGTACAGCTTAGTTAATTAACTGCTATTCTAATAACCAACATTCAACCTATGAAGTGTAAATAATTTAATTTAATTAACCTGTCCATAATATCATATTAAATGTATTCGATGTTAAATCTATAATAAACAACAATAACAAGGACGGTGGTGGGGGGGGGTCAAACAGCCCGGAATGAATAGATTACTTGTCATTTCGATCCCGCGTCACTTCGGACTCAAGAATAAAACCTCGACGTTTCAGACTCAGGTATGTGACATTTCTGACTTGGGTAGGTGACGCTTCTGACTCGGGGAATAAGTTTAAAGGAAAGGTTTAACACAACTGTCAAATCAATTTATAATAAGCCCCCCCCCCCGCACAAATAACATGCAGGCTAAATTATATAATTTACACCTCGCCATCAAGTACAGCACCTGGAGTTGTGCATAACGAACCTACGGCAAAATTTCAAATGTTGAATGTTTACGAAAAGAGCGTTTTATTTTTTTTATATCTGTACTATCTATATAAAAATGTTGTTGATGAATTTATTTGAAATAGGCCAATTCAAATCACGAAAGAAAATATTTATTAACACGAAACACGTGATTAGTAAAAAGGCTCCACCAAACGTTAAATCATTAGTGAATAGTTGCACTTGCGGTTCTTTGATGATCATCGTTTCCCGTAATGCATTTGTTTAAAACGAATAATATGCTGATGAATTGATTTGAAAATGACCTACACAAAAATTAAAATAAATATTTACACGACATGCACTCTTTTTACAAGTATCTAGAAATTGTTAACGATAATCCGCGAGCTGCACGTTGACATGCATTATTCCTCGACAAGCTTGGCAATACCAATCGATAAATTTGTGCGTACAAAGCAATGTTTTTCTATGGAAAATATTAGAAATAGCAACGATCAAAGCGGAATAATTAAAGCTGATTAGCCGATAATCCCCATGTTATTGTTGTGGCTGTGCAAAGAAATCTTACGGTTGTTTGGTGGATGAGGAAAAACGTGAGTTGTCAATCATCGATAATGGCGGCCGTGTGTTGATTGCAATTATTCCGTTTCACAAAAAAACCCAATGGCAGTGATTGGTCAATCAAGGTCGTTTACTATTTGATAAAAGAAAAACAATGAAGTATTACTAAATATACACAAATTTTCAACAATATTTTATTACCTAGTTTATTACTCGCCGATGAAACAAAACAAAAGAGAACTAGCAATGTTAATCGCGATCTCAACAGTCGCCGATCAACTGAATAAGGCAACTATCAGCCTCCCATAAAACGAAAAGATAAATGTCTGTACTGTCACATAAATTTTCCACAGTCTTTTAATTATTAATCCGAAACGTCGCTAGCCTAATCCGAAATGAAACAGCCCGGGATGAACAGTCCGATAAAAAATAAGGTTGAGATGAAACAGCCCAGGGTGAAAAGATCGTGGGATGAACAGACCCGCACCACCCTGAGCGATAGCTCGTCTATGGCGATCGACGAATAGCGACGTTTGGCGCCAGTATACAAGTCTCGCGAGATTATCACACGACCACATGTGCAGATGAAAAGTTGTGTTCATCCATTAGTGATTTAAAGAAAATACTTTACCTGGAATGTGCTTTACCGATTTCCAATGATATAATAACATTGGACGTGATTTACCGATTGTTGATGTATTTGTCAATGGTGGAATCATTGCCAGGTCTTCTAGTCACGTGTACACGTGGAAATCTATTTTCATCATTTGTGATTTAAAGAAAAATACATCACCGGGAATGTGCTCTACCGATTTCCGATGGTATAATAACAATGGACGTACCGTTTTTTGATGTATTTGTCAATGGTACCGTGAATCATTATTTTTAATGGATAATAATACTACGACCACGGTAAGTTTGGCATATCTTCGTGTGCATTTTTTTATATCCACCCTTTTTATTCGTACTTCATTTCATGTGTAAATAATCGTAATCAAAATGAACCGATCGGATAAACGACTCGCGAGCAAATAAATTTTTCGTCTAATATTTAAACACTTGATAAATTAATCGGCAGCTCGGAAATTAAAGCGATGTCTAGTAATCAAACGCATTACATAATTCGACGGTTCGTCAATTTTTAACCCCCACTCGGAGATATCAAACGCTGTACCATTAAATTAAACTATGGTTCTAATTAAACCATTTTTGTAGTTTTCAAACGATTATTGTCAATTATCAAACGATGTTTTGAAATCAAACTCTATAGCATTTTTTAAAGTCAAAAAACCCCATCTTAAACGATATCAGTTTCACAGTGTCAGATTGTTATCTCTGCTCACTGTAAGCAGAAAATGTTCATCATCGAACTCCATCAAGGCATTCACCTAATGAACGCATACACCAAGTTTGAACAATCTAGCTCAGTAAGAAAGAGAGTCATTGTGTTCTAAAGTCTCGGCCAATCAAATTGCTTATCGGTCTGCTTACCCTAGGCAAACAATGTTCATTATCGAACTTAGTCGAGGTATTGATGTCATGAAACTATACATCAACTTTCATCACCTTCACTTAATTAGAACTTCAGTTATCTTGTCCCAAAGTAACAACCAATCAAATTGCTTATCTCTGCCTACCCCAAGCAGAAAATGCTCATCTTCTAACTCCATCAAGGCATTGACCTAATAAACACATAAACCAAGTTTGAACATTTTAACTCAATAAGAAGGAGAGTTATTGTGTTCCAAAGTCTTGACCAATCAAATTACTTATCGCTCTGCTTACCCTGAGCAGAAAATGCTCATTATCGACCTTAGTCAAGGTATCGCTGTAATAAAACTATACACCAAGTTTCATCACTCTCACTTAATTAGAACTAAAGTTATCGTGTCCCAAAGCATCAACCAATCAAATTGCTTATCTCTGCTTACCCTTAGCGGAAAATGTTCATCTTCAAACTCCATCAAGGCATTGACCCGATAAACACATACACCAAGTTTGAACATTCTAACTCAATTAGGAAGAGAGTTATTGTGTCCCAAAATATGTGACGGACAGACAGACAGACAGACGAACCCATTTTAAGGCGGGGGACAATTATTAAAATTTCGAGCTACAGCTAAGCAATTTCATTGATCGATGCTTTGGGACAAGATAACTTTGATTCTATATGATAGAGAGTGATGCAACTTGGTAATCAGTTTGATTGATTGATACTTTTGAAAAAAATAAATGTGCGATTGATTGATATGTGTCATCTATTTATTGTGGGATTTCGGGAAGGGAAGGGGGGACATCAGCCTCACTGTTTATTTGTCACTGTTGATACATGGGCCCCAATGACATTTGCAACCACAGGCCCCATGAACACATTGGATGCATGTGCAGCACTGTGAATTTGGTGTTTGGATAATCCTTAGTACTCGCTATTTTGGGCGTATACTGATATCCCGAATCAATAATCACCTGCATTCTTGTGTCTCAGATGCGAATGAAAGCACTGGCTTTGCTATGCAAAATATTGTTTCTTTTAGACATCTCTAGTTGATCTCTGGACATTTATCAACTCATTATCATCTGTCAGTAGTTGGGCTATACTTCAGCTGGACTGGTAAGGAAAATGAAACCAAGACACGTACATATGTAGTGTAGTTGATGTACATTTCAAACAAATCAATACATAACACTTACAAAAAATATTTGTTATTTATATGTTCATCCTGTAATTTGTGGTGTTACAGCTTCTATGTTACATTCTGTAAATCATTTTTGAACGCCCACATTTTTATGTGGACGTATATTGTCGTCGCCCTCGTCCGTCCGTCCACAATTGTTTATAAACAGTCTACAGGTCACAATTTTTATCCGATTTCAATGAAACTTAAAATATAGGTTTATCACCCTAAGATCTCGGTTCCTTTCGATATTGGCATGTATCGGACTGTAACTTCATGGGTTATGGCCCCTGATTGTACGAAAAATCACGTTTTTAGCTTGTGAACAGTGTAGAGGTCACAATTTTGATCCGATTTCGATGAAACTTGAAATGCATGTTAATAACCGAAAGATCTTGGTTCCTTTCGATATTTGCGCATATCGGATCGTAACTTCCTGAATTATGGCCCCTGATTGTCCGAAAAATCACCTTTTTTAGCTTGTGTTCCCTGTGGAGGTCAAAATTGTAATCCGATTCAAAAAAACGTTTGATTATATCACTGTTGCATAGTTATGGGGGTTGAGTTTGAATTTCGTGAAAATCGGACCAAAATTGACAGACAAAATGGCCGCCGTTTGTACGCGAATAGTGTGAAAAAATGTTATATCAAGGTTGTGGACCCTATAGAGGTCACAATTTTGAACCGATTTTCATGAAACTTGAAATGCATGTTTATAAATGAAAAATCTTGGTTCCTTTCGATATTTGTGCATATCGGATCGTAACTTCCTGAATTATGGCCCCTGATTGTCCGAAAAATCACTCTTTTTAGCTTGTGTTCCCTGTGGAGGTCAAAATTGTTATCCGATTCAAAAAAACGTGTGATTATATCACCGTTACATAGTTATGGGGGTTGAGTTCGAATTTCGTGAAAATCGGACCAAAATTGACAGACAAAATGGCCGCCGTTTGTACGCGAATAATGTGAAAATATGTTATATCAAGGTTGTGGACCCTATAGAGGTCACAATTTTGAACCGTTTTTCATGAAACTTGAAATGCATGTTTATAACCGAAAGATTTTGGTTCCTTTCGATATTTGCGCATATCGGATCGTAACTTCCTGAATTATGGCCCCTGATTGTCCGAAAAATCACACTTTTTAGCTTGTGTTCCCTGTGGAGGTCAAAATTGTTATCCGATTCAAAAAACCGTTTGATTATATCACCGTTACATAGTTTTGGGGGTTGAGTTTGAATTTCATGAAAATTGGACCAAAATTGACAGAAAAAATGGCCGCCGTTTGTACGCAAATAGTGTGAAAAAATGTTATATCAAGGTTGTGGACCCTATAGAGGTCACAATTTTGAACCGATTTTCATGAAACTTGACATGTATGTTTATAACATAAAGATCTTGGTTCCTTTCGATATTTGCGCATATTGGATCGTAACTTCCTGAATTATGGCCCCTGATTGTACTAAAAATCGCCTTTATCACCTTGTGGTCCCTCTGGAGGTAACAATTATTACCTGATTTAAAAAAACGTTTGATTATATCACCATTACAGGCTAATCTAGGTTGAGTTTGAATTTCATGAAAATCGGACCAAAATTGACAAACAAAATGACCGCCGTTTGTACGCGAATGGTGTAAAAATATGGTATATCAAGGTTGTGAACCCAATAGGGGTCACAATTTTAATACGTTTTTGATGAAACTTGAAATCGATTTTATAACCTAAAGATCTTGGTTCCTTGCGATATTTGCGCATATCGGATTGTAATTTCCTAAATTATGGCCTCTGATTATACGGAAAGTTGCCTTTATGGAGTTCAAAATCATTTGATTATATCACCATTACACTGTAATGAATTTTCAGTTAGAATTTTGTGAACATCGGACCAAAATTGATGAACAAAATGGCTGCCATTTTTACACGAATAGTGTAAAAATATGGTATATCAAGGTTGTGTACCCTGTAGAGGTCACAATTTTAATTCGATTTTGGTCAAACTGAAAGATCTTGGTTCCTGTCGATATTTGGACATATCTGATCGTAACTTCCTGAATTATGGCCCCTGATTGTACGAAAAGTAGCCATAATATTAAATGTTTCGTATCCAGTGGAGGTGACAGCTTATTCCATAATATTAAATGATTCGTATACTTTACATTAGCATGGAGCAGAACTTTATAAAAACCAAACAAATTCTAATGATTTTCTGATAATTACTTAATATGCGACAACTCTTGTTGACTGCCCGGACGATTTAGCTGCTGTGTGGGCGTATGTTTCGTTGCCTGGCAACCTATTTTTCTCTTAACCCATCCCTGTAGATGAGTTAGTTCCTCTGGACTTGTTTATACTTAAACAAAGATGAATCACCAAGACACAATTGTAAATCGGCATTAGTATGGATAGATTGCTGCTAACAAGACTCTCTGAGCAGAATAACGTAGCTGTTACATATACATGTACATTGTAGACTATAACAATCATATGAAAATATACATGTTCCAAAACCTTTTCTTTGACAGAAATGTCTTGGTTTCCAGAAAGAAATAACCAAACATGGTTACAGAAAATGTGTGCAGGGATTTTGAAAGCAGGACCAATACCAAAACATGTAGCATTTATTATGGATGGTAACCGCAGATTTGCTACCAAAAACAGTATGGATAGAGCACAAGGTCATTTACAAGGCTTTAATAAACTAGCAGAGGTAATACATAGTATTAGTCTTGATAAATATTATTAGTGGCATTAATTCTGTTTAAAGTTGTTTAAGAAATTAATGATACCTTTTACATGTAGCTCAGGGGCGTAAAGAAAATTTTAATCCACTAGCCTAGGTTTTCAAAGAAGGGGGAGGTTACCTCCGGAACTGAAGGTCAAAGATTGCTGAAGATCGATAGGGTTCATCCTCCCAGGCCCCTAATGCCTCACACCAAATTTGAAAGAAATTTGTTTAAAATTGTAGTCTCTATCACGTTAACAAGATTTTTGGCAAAAGGGGGGATTGAAGGTCATACAACCCTTAATATCAATGGGTTTCTTCCTCGCATGACCTCAATGCTTCACACCAAATTTGAAAAAACTTTGTTAATAAAAGCGTACCCTCTATCGAGTTAACCAGATTTTTTGCAAAGTGGAGATAACTCATGAACTGCGGGTTGAGCGCTGAATATTGATAGGAGTCGGGGCATACTATACTATTCAAAAAAAGTAGGGGATATTTGATTTTTAAGTGTTATTATAGTCACCTAATGAAACTGACGAAGAAACAAATGACAAAATGAAATGAAGTTCACAGCGCTCGAAATTAACCACGGCAAACGGCAAAGCCGTGGTAAAAGCCGACGCAACCCTCGTCTGCCACGGGATAATTCTTTTTTTTTTTGCCGTGGTAGATCTTACGATCCTTAAAATTAAAATGACTAAATGTACCGGTTATAGAATAGTACCAGGAGGATGTCGTCTTCAGGACGGTGTAATAACGTCAAATATTTATCATTTTGTATACGAAAGTCTGACATATATTGCAATTACCGAATACCGGTACACTTTTAACCCATGTGTTGTAGGCATATCCATGCTTTACCGTGTTTTTTTTTTCAACGATTATAAAATAAAATAGACATAGATGATAGAGCGTGCACGGACTGTTAGTTACCTAGTTACTCTGGTTAATGCACGAACAATGTTACCATTCTCGTCATTTGTATTTTTAACTTTATCGTTTGTCAAATACGGTGGACCTTGACCGATTTACACCCTTTGTTTATAATTACTACGCCCTATGTAACGGAGCGTAAAGCCTCAATCAGAGGTAGCGACTGATTGACAAAATAATAGTATTTATTAACCTCAACACTCTACAAACCAAGTTTCAAAAGGAAACAGAATAATTTGATGTGATGAAATAATATTAAAATAGACAGGACAGTAAAACCGTTTACATTGGTCGTCAAGCGATGACCGATGTCTTGTGGGGGTCAAAGTAGACGACCTACATACGGGCTACTGTCACACCGGCACCGTACAGCATGGCTATATAAATGAAAGGAACACGTGTAGTAAATTCTTTGGAAATCTAGCTGACATGGTTAAATATTTATGGCAGTACTAATCATTTAAAGAATTAAGGCTTTGGGGTATTTTTAAATCAACCTGCTTACAACTGGTCAACAATACCTGATGTCAAAAATACGTCATCTGTCAAACTCAAAGTACCGGTAAGACTGATGATGGAGAAATGAAATGGGAAGAATGAATGAATTTAGTTTGTGCTATAATATTAATAATTCAGACAAGTGTCACAAAGTTATCCTGTATAAATATTGATCAAATGTGAATAAATTTGTTAATGAAATTTGTTAACGTAACCGATATTTCAATTAGGGTAACCTGGAAATCGTTCGCATGTTTTTGAGCTCGCGCGACCACAAGTAACTGGTGGATATCGTTCGCGTCAAATTTTGTGGCGTGAATAAATGAATTTTATTCATCTTGAAAAGTTAAGAAAAGCATTGATTTTGTAATACAAAAAAATGCCGTGGTGCCGTAGCAGTACCATTCTGCCACGGCATTTTTCATTTTTTTGTGCCGTGGTAGAAAATTCTTAATTTCGAGGACTGAGTTCACATTCATCGATTTATTCCAAATGATCGTTAGACTAAGTAAGGCACAGACTGACCATTATAAGGGTAAAATGATACCCGGGGTCAAACAGCAACGTTACCACAGCATTACAACAAAGTCAGAAACGGGTAAATCCTCCTCTGTTTGCCAAACAAGCATTGATCCGACGTGGCATACTCCTAATGAGACGTCTTAGGTCATTTTGGTCCAGATAGTCCCATTCTTGTCGCAACGCAGCAGCAAGTTCTTGGACATTGGCAGGACGTTGTTGACGTTGACGTAACCTCTGTCCAAGCATGTCCCAGACATGCTCGATGGGGGAGAGGTCAGGACTCAGTGCTGGCCAAGGTAATGTGGTGATGTTCTGTTGTTGGAGGTAACCAGTAACGATCCTGGCCCTGTGACATCTTGCGTTGTCATCCTGGAAGGTGAAACGGTGGCCATGACGTCGTGCGAACGGCACAAAATGGACTGCCAAGATGTTGTCCCGGTAGTACTGGCCTGTAACACGCCCTGCAACAACATGTAAAGCCGTTCTTCCAGCAACAGTGATGCCTCCCCACACCATAACAGAACCACACCCAAATCGATCATGTCTGATGATGTTAACGTCTTGGAAGCACTCGTTTTGACGACGCCACACCCTCCTACGTCTGTCCAAAAAATCAACAGTGAACCTTGACTCATCTGAAAACATCACATTGCTCCAGCGTCGATTATCCCAGTGTTGACGATCCCTACATCAACAACGTCTTGCCTGAATGTGATGATCTCTCAAACAAGGGCTTGAGTTGTCGCCCTTGGTGGACCTGAGCGTGGTCTGTCCTGTACAGATTGTGTATCACGGTATCTGGAGCATAGCCTGCTTATGACAGACTGAGAAACATTCATTGTCCACGCCACAACCGCCTGTGTTTTGCCGATCTGTAGCATGCCAAGGGCACATAACCTTTCATTTTGGGTAAGCCGACACATATCAAAATTTGTTTTCTGGTCACTAAAACAATTAAACTGATGTTTCCACCCTGAAATTCAATGCCACAATGACTGTAACATTCAAAGTCAGAGGCGTGCAAATCTTGGGTTGGACCCCCATGATGATCCCAAGCATCACCTGCATTCCATGCGGTAGCGATTGGTGCGTTTGGGCGTCACATGTAACTGGAAATGTTTCTTCAGTTAGGTTCTATAGTGACTTTTTTCGTAGTCATTTGCATATTTTAGTATTATGCCCCCAAAATCAAATATCCCCTACTTTTTTTGAATAGTATACCATGGAAACACCAAATATGAAACAAATTTGTTCAAAACTGTAGCCTATATCACGTTTACAATGTGACCCTAAACGAGTTGGTCACAGAGCCCTGAAAATAGATAGGGTTCATCCAATGCTTCACACCAAATTTGAAAAGAATCTGTTACAAACTGTAGCCTCTATCACAAATTATTGAGGGGCATCTATGTACACCCAAATTACATGTGCATAAAAATTGGTTGGAATGTCCAGGCAAAATGTTCCCTCGTACCACACTGTATGACATCTGCCAATCTGCATAAGCCCAGTCGGTGAAGAACAGTAGGATATTAAGCGCCAATTCATTTTTTTTTGTGGGGGCGGGGGGGTAAGATTCTAACATTTCCTACAGAAGTGAGATATGAGCAGTTAATGGGCTATAAACATTTATTCCTTGCTATCCTGTTCCATGAAAACCTGGAACATTTTCTACTTGTATTCCTTATTCTTATTTCAGACGTTAGAATGGTGTTTAGATTTAGGAATAAGTGAAGTTACGGTTTATGCATTCAGTATTGAAAATTTTAAACGATCAAAAGATGAAGTAGATTGTTTAATGGAATTGGCTCGACAGAAGTTTTCTAAACTGCTGCATGAAAAGTAAGTACCTGTAAGATTTAGTTCGATAGTTATAAATTCATAAAGAAATTGTTTTTTATACCCCCACAATTTGTTAATGGACACTCGATACAAAAGTTAAACTTTGATCTGTCGCTACAATCAGGAAATAGTTGCATCATCACTTCTCAATCAGCCAGAAATATTGGTGTAATTATTAATTCAAATTTTTCTTCGGAAAAGCACATAAACCATATCTGTAAAATAATTTATTTTAATCTTAGAAACATAACTAAAATATCTGTCTTTGACAATTCCGGTCTTAAAGTGATAATATGTTCCATATTGATAAGACTTTTGAGGTTGCTGCTCCAAAACTGTGGAATAAACTTCCTTATACCGTTATTGCCATCCATTCATGTACTTCTCTGTTGCCATTTAAAATTGAAACAAGGAAGGTTATCCCATCTGATTATTTAAAAATAATGAACATTATCGCCATACAGTGAGCAGAGGCATAAGCAATTTGATTGGTCAAGACCTTGGAACATAACAACTCTGTTTTTAATTGGTTGATCCTATTTGATAGGAGTGATGAAACTTGGTGTTAAGTTGATAATCAGTTTGATTCCTTGATATTTTTGAAAAAAAATAAAACGTGCAATTAATTAATATATGTACTCTTATTTATTTCGGGATTTCAGCGGGGGAATCAGGTGCACTGTTGGCTTGTTTTTCATTTAGTTTGTTTTTCATTTAATTTGTCATCAATTCCATCATAAATTGAGGTCACAATTTTTTATATGATTAAAAAAAAAAACGTTTAAATATATCACCCTTACACCATAATTTTGTGAAAATCAGACCATAAGTGTTCAACAAAATGGCAAATAGTGATTCAAAGCTTGTGGACCCTCTAGAGGTCAAAATTATTGTCAGATATTGATGAAGCTTTAAAATATATTTATATCCAAAAGATCTGGGTTCAAACTTGTAATTTGGTCAACCTCTTGCTGTGTGAGTGTTTCCATGTTATGCGTGGCTATCTTTTCAAATTAGCGTGAATCGATGAGGTCATGAGTGGATGAAACATCAATATTCAGTATTCCACAATGGGTCTCTCATCACGTTATGCCCCCTTTTCCGAAAACTTTGTGAAAATGAGAGGATGATGTCCTTAATGGGTTTGTTTCAAATTTATATTTTTTAAATTTATATATATGTTGTTTACATTAGTGAGACAAATTTCTGATAAACACTTATAGCACTTGTTTCAGTTTAAGGAACCTTGTGAATCTTCGAACAACAAAAGTTATCAATCTGATTAAAATCTGATCCTATTTCATTTTGTTTTACATGTCTTTACTACACTAGGATCTGGAAGAGTTGTTATCATTGACAGGTTCTGAATGATGTGAGGCATTAGCCAATGAGACGGTCTGTTACGGTGACTTCTTGGCCTTTAAAAAAACAGAACTGTAGGTAAATCACTAGCAATGTCAACACTGATTGATTAATCAATGTCTGACATCATAGGGTCAAAAGTCACTTGTTTGACCTCTGACACGAACTTCCACGGGAATCAGGTGCACTGTTGGCTTGTTTTTCATTTAGTTTGTTTTTCATTTAGTTGGTCATCAATTCCATCATAAATTGAGGTCACAATTTTTTATATGATTAAAAAAAAACGTTTAAATATATCACCCTTACACCATAATTTTGTGAAAATCAGACCATTAGTGTTCAACAAAATGGCAAATAGTGATTCAAAGCTTAGGTATAAAACAAGGAAACGAAATATAGATCTGTATTTTAATCTGATTGGATCTGTATGAAATATATCAGGCCACAAAAAAGCAAATTTTGCTTCAGGAATTGACCAACCATGTCACACATTATGCATAGGTACACAAACACTCGTAAATTGTTGAGGTTCTTATATTGCTCTGTATACATGTACACAGATCTGTCTTAGGGAAACACAGAACCAGCAAATAAAGAAATAAAATGTGATGTTGTCAAGTTCAAAAATACAGGTGGCATAAGGGTGAAACCAAGTGCAACGATATCTTGTACATTTTTTACGCTCTTTGGTTTCGTTGCCATTGACGTTAACCTTACTCTTATGTTAGAAGCTTACAGTCATATGAAAGGCAAGCCCATATTACATGTATAAACATTATATATGCCATGTTCATGCTTCGCCATATGGTCAGGTCAATATATGGAAAATACCCCCTCAACTCCCCCTAAATTGCAACAAAAGGTTTCTCAGAAAAGTCTTTTTTCAAGATGCATCAAAAATTGCCATCGAAACGTCTTAAAACGATCATACATGTAGCTATGGAACTATCAATTCAAATTTGATGATCTTGGTGTCTTTCCCTGGGATTTGGGGGGTAAAGAACACATTAAGATCATTATAAATGATGTTGGTCTAATAGGTAAAAAATGGCCGCCAACACCTCTAAATGATCGCAAGTCCATAATTATTGACACAAATTTGATGATCTTGATGTGTATCCCCAGGTTTTGGGGGACAATGAACACATTAAGAGAACTTTGGATATCACTGAGCTGTTGAATCATTATGAAATTGAATTCATGACCTTCAGTGTCAACCTCCTCCTCAGTTGTGACCTCTTGAGTGATGTTTGAATTGTTACATATTTGCTGATCTTACTTCGGCTTTACAGAACAGGCAATGCGATCATCTACTTTCATTCAAAAAAGCAGTCAAAAGAACATAAAGTGTATAACATTAATCTGTTGAAAGAAACATTAGGAGACGATGCATGCAACAAGTTGCTCTTTGTACATGTCTACTCGGGCTGTGATTCCATTTCCAAGGATTTTAGGCCCCGGGAAAAAGTGAAATCTGATCCTGTCATAAAGTCCTGTTAGTGCATTCACCCTTCAAAACAAATCTCAAGAGGACATAACAGATCTTGGCAAAGACCTGATGGTTGATATATTTGGTGGTAAATCGAATAATACGCTATCATCACTGTCACCAAGAAAGTGGCAACCGCTGAAGCATCAGTCATTCCTAAGCGCCTTCCCCCAACATCACCTGTAACAAGACTTCATAGCCAACGTGTGTACTTTCAAATAATGGGATAGACGGAGATGGCAAATGAAAGTAACCTAACTGAATAGGGATGGAAACAGGGAAATGATCAGTTAATTTCAATTATTACCCAAAACAATGCTGTACCTTGCAAACTCTTAAAAAATACCAATTGCAACTGTTCAGAGGGGAATGCAAGTCCTCTCGATGCAGCTGCAGACGCTATGGACTCCTCTACACTGCTGTATGAGGCCCTTGTCAAACTGAAAATTGTGACAATTCCAATAATACTCAATAGCTGGATACTGGGGTGGAAGATGACACTCAAAACCGAACGCTCTGAAACTTATTCTAAAGACAGTGGTGTTTGTGCATTAGGTGATAGTGGACAGCTGAAAGTCATGACTTCAATTTTGTAATGATTGAACAGCTCAGTGACATCCAAAGTTGTCTTAAAATGTTCCTTGCACCCAAAAACCAGGGGATAGAGATCAAGATCATCAAATTTAGATCAATAATTATGGACCTGGGGTCATTTGGAGGTGTTGGCGGTCATTTTTGACATGCAAGACCAATAACATTTTTATACACCTACATTGAAATGTGGTCGTATATTTTCGTCGCCCCTGTGCATTAGTCCACGAGGTGGTGAGATGAAGAAGTCTATTGATTTTCAGCGATTTCCGATAATTACTGCTAGAGTTATAGCCCTTGATCACTTCAAAAGTCTTGCACACGCTCTAGAGGCAAAAGTTAATATCTAATTGATATTAAACAGTGTTTAAGGTCATGAGACAAAGAAGCCTATTAATTTTCAGCTATTCCCGATAATTAGTGCCAGAGTTATAGCCCTTGGTCACTTCCCAAACTCTTGTGGACACTCTAGAGGCTAAATTTAATATCCGATTGACTTTAGATTTATACACAGTGTTTAAGGTCATGCGACCAAGAAGCCTATTGATTTTCAGCGATTTCCGATGATTAGTGCCAGAGTTATGGACCTTGATCACTTCAAAAAATCTTGTTCAGATCCGAAGTTAAAATCCGATTGACTTTGAATTTATACAGAGTGTTTAAGGTCATAAGACGAAGACCCTATTGATTATCAGGGATTTCCGATAATTACTGCCAGAGTTATGGCCCTTGATCACTTTTAAAAAATCTTGTGGACACTGTAGAGGCCAAAGTTAATATCCCATTGACTTGAAATTTACACACAGTGTTTAAGGTCATGAGACGAAGAAGTAATTACTGCCAGAGTTAGCCCCCTTGCCACAAGATATTCAAGAAACAATAGCAGAAGCAGTCTGTTTTACAAAACATAATACAAGGTAATACTTTCTGCCCAAAGTTCTTTATTTTTCCTCGAATATCACTGGACACCAATTTAGCTAAATATACCAAAATCTTGTGATGCTATAGAGGCAAAACTTATCATCCAGTTGGCTTCAGATTGATACACAGAGTTTAAGATGTTGAAACAAACAAGTATTTTTATTTGTTAGTGTGGGGCAGAACTTTATAAAAAGCAAACAAATTCTAATAATTTTCTGATGAGTTGTTACTCTTAATAAGATTTTAGTGTATTACAAATGTTTCATTACCGAAAATAGTAAAAATATGTGACATCCCTTGTTGACTGCCCGGACGATTTAGCCGCTGTGGGCGTATGTTTAGTTGTCTGGCAACCTATCTTAATGAGTTCTTTGCCCCCAAAACACACGAATTGTCCCCAAGATCATCAAGTTTGAGTTGATACATACATAATTATGCTCATTAAGACTTTCTTTGATGCAATCTTGAAAAAACACTCTTCCGGGGGTCCTACTTTGGTAGACTTTTTGTATATTATAAAGTACACTAAACACTGCCAGAATTAGTTGAAAAACCTTTTGTTGCAATTTTTGGGGGTTTAAACTGTATTTTGACCTGACTAATACCCGTGCTCTGCCAACCATCATGGACAAGAGAAAGCAACTCTCACACAACCAGTGAATTTTTCTCCGTAACTTCATATTCCATTGATGATGTGCTAATCGTGCAGCGTTATGATCATGTGACTAAAGATGTCTGATAGGTCTCTCAGACAGTACATCCCTTTGAATAGCTAAATGATAAAAACTTGCCATCTTACTTTCTTCATACAGAGAGGAGCTGTAAATATGTCTGTTTTCTGAGCACATTGTTTTTATTTCCACAGGGAAATGATAGAAAAACATGGAATATGTATACGAGTATTAGGACAGTTAACTCTATTGCCACAAGATATTCAAGAAACAATAGCAGAAGCAGTCTGTTTTACAAAACATAATACAAGGTAATACTTTCTGTCCAAAGTTCTTTATTTTTCCTCAAATATCACTGGACACCAATTTAGCTAAATATACCAAAAGCTGACACATTGTTTTTTACGAAGGATATGAATATTGATAAGATTATCGTGGTCAAATTCTTAATTTATAGATGGGAGTATTAATTTTGAAGAATTTTTATACACCCACATTTTCATGTGGACATGTATTGCCATTGCCCATGAATGTCAGTGGGTCACATTTTTTTTTTTTGTCCGATTTGGACAACACTTAAAATATAGGTCCATCTCCCTGATTATACGAAAAATCACTTTTTTAGCTTGAGTTCTCTCTAGAGGTCATAATTTTCATTTAATTTTGATGAAACTTGAAATACATGGTTATAACTCAACAATCTTGGTTCCTGTCGATATTTGCACATATCGGATCATAACTTCCTGGATAATGGCCCCTGATTGTTTGTTGAAAAATCAAATTTTTAGTTTGTGTTCTCTAGAGAGGTCACAGTTATTATCCGATTTAAACAACTGTTAAAATATATCACCGTAATGATGGTTGAGTTCGAACTGTCAGACAAAAAGGCTGCTCTTCATACACAAATAGTGTAAAAGTGTGTCATATCAAGGATGTGGATCCTCTAGAGGTTACAATTTTGATCCAGTTTTGTTTATATCACAACTCACAAGGATCTTGGTTTCTTTCAATAATCGTTGAGTTCATATCGGAACGTAACTTCCTGGATTATGGCCCCTGATTGTTCGAAAAATAACGTTTTTAGCTTATTGATCATTGAGAAGTCACAATATGTATTCAATTTTAAAAACTGTTTAAATATATCACTAATACACTTCACGAAAGGTTGAGTTGGAATTTCGTAAAAATCTGACCGAAACTGACAGACATAATGGCCTATCCTTGTACTCAAATAGTCTAAAAGTATGTACTACCAAGGTTGTGGACCCTCTAGAAGTCACAATTTTTATCCGATTTTGATGAAACTTGACATGTATGTGTACCACCCACAGATCTTGTATATTGGATTGCAACTACATGGATTATGACTCCTGATAATTCGAAAAATCAGGGGTTTTTTTTAGAATATAACTGTGACACTCTAATGATGGTTGACTTTGAATTTTGTGAAAATTAGATAGAAAGGGCTGCTACGTGTACGCAAATAGTGTAAAAGTATTTAACAATAAGGTTGTGGACCCTCTAGATTTTGATTTTGATGAAACTTGAAATATATGTTTATAACCAAAAGATCTTTGTTCCTTTCGATATTCATGCACATTAGACTGTCAAAATTTTTTATCTTGTTCTATGTTCATCTCTTGCTGGGCGGGGGGTGGATGGCCGAATGGTTAGCTTGTGCGCGCTGTATCATAAAGTCCTGAAATGACCTAGTTTGTCGAGTGCATGTTAAACCCCATTTTTCTCTCTCTCTCACCATCTCTTGCAAAATGTTGACGTATCTTGCCTGGTCAAATTTTAAAGCCCCAATACCACTCTTGTTGTTACTGAATAATATGTCCCAATCTTCATTCTAGTCAACAAATTGCATTATTTTACAATATTCCAATTAATTGATGATATAAATTTCATCTTAACACACCTAGTTTAAAAAATTGGAAAAATTCAACTAATTGATTTGAAAAGTCTAACGTAAACCTTTTCAAATGTGACTTGGATTTTAGAATATTTTCAAACCTTCTTCACAAGTAAAATAGGTTGTAATAGATAATTTACACAACAGGTAGGACGCTTAAACATCTTGTACTTAGAATAAGGCTATTATTTATTTTCTCGAGCTGCCAAACCACCAAGAGTGTTATTGTCCCTTTAACAACAACTAGCAAGGGTATTCAGTTACTGGAATAGTTCAGTGATTGACTATCTGTGACAGCCTTGGTTTTGGTGAAGTCAAGATGAATAGATTGTGGTATATTAGTATTACTTATAACCTGTTAAAAAGGAAGTCAAGGTCACCATTAAGAACCTATATTTATTCAGTACAAGTTATCATTTTAAGTCAAAGTTATCTAGTTTCTTAAAGGAAGCGGACCTCCCAAATAGAAGGGTATTTAACTTGCTATATAAATGGTGTTTTGAATGAATGAAATAAATATTGGTAGATTTTAAGATTTATTCTTGGACAAATTTCATTAAAATAAATTAACATGCTCAATAAATATTATTAATTTTAAAACATTGATATAAATACACATCTAGTGAAGAATTTGGTAAGTGTGAAAAGTTGTATATTTATTTAAATGAAATACAATGATGTATAAACTAGAAACCTTGTACCCTACAAGACAGCTGATTACATGTAACTCAGTCTTGTGTTGGCTTGTTCATAGTAAATTATTGATGGACTTGACCTACTTTCTATTTATAGCCTCTACTGGCTAGCTGCAGCACTATGTCTATATGGCTGTATAATATTATGTATTGTGTTCATCACACCTGGTGAAATCCTCGTACTTGGGGTCATTCCAATGAATTAATATTATTATAAAATTAATCATGCTGAACAAAATTAAATGCATGTATAAATGAATGAGACAGCAAGCAATACCTACATACTATAGGCCTAGATAAAGTGCTGGTTCACTAACATATAGGAGGGCCAGGGTTCGATCTCAGTGTAGACTGAGAAGGTACCTCTGGACTTTTCATCATGGTTTCCTGTTATTACTGCACAGAATGGAGGACCTGGCAGAAAACAGTAAATAAAGCATTTTAAAGCAGACTTTTAATATGTTTCAGGGCAATATTAAATGTATGTTTTGCGTATACAGCAAGAGATGATATATGTACATCAATGAGAGAAATGACGAATGGTGTTAAACAAGGAATTATTAAACAAAGGTATATATTATAGCTTTTATATGCAACTTTTTATAGTCCACAATGTAATGTATAAAGTAGATTGCTGCCAGAATTATTACCCATCAGGACTCAAACTAGCAATTATTAGCCCACTGACTTCACTGCTGAATGGCTGTAGCTCTATGGTCAACATTCTGTTGCTTCCTATCTTTATGGGCACACAGACATAGGGGACCACATTTGGTACTCTCCTCATCATAATTTTGTAGGTAGTTTACCGTTTAGATTTTTGGCCATTAGGATTTGATGTTGACTGGGGTCAAAATGTCACTTCCAGCGTAATGATTGCTCTACACAAAGACATTTTACACCCCTTATCCTTTGGCTATAATATCATCAGTATTGCTCCACACTGCTATGACATTGCAAATTTGATCCCTTTTCTCCTATTCTAAACCAAAAAGTCAGCCAAGAAATGCAGGGAACGGGGAGAAAAAAATTAAGGGAAAAATTTCTATTTATAATTTTCACTACATTTGGCCATCATAAAATAGTTACTGGTCTTAGTCCATAAATATTGCCAAAGTTATTGCCTTTAATTTTCCAATGAACAGAACAGCTGAATTAATGCTATTTCATGTTTAATTTACTAAATATTAGAATGGGACCCAAAATTCTAATAAGTTCTGATAATTATTTTAGGTTGTTACTCTTAATCAGATTTTCATTGCCCACAAAAAAAAATATGCAACAACCCTTGCTGACTGTCTGGACGACTTAGCAGCTGTGGGGGTATGTTTCATGGCCTGGCAACCTAATTTGAAGTATATAAAGATTACCAAACTTGGCAATATCAATCTGGTTTATTTACCGACTATGTTGTGTTATCGTTTATAATTATATCCTGAAATATCCTCATTGAACTAACCTGAACACTGAGGTGAAAAACGAATAACCAAAAGAATGTTATTGGCTGTTTGAATAACAATTTGAATTGTGGACGTATTATGCCGTCGCCCCTGTGCGTCTGGTCATCTGTCCATCCACAATTGTTTGTGGACTCTCTACGGGTTAGTCCTGGGGCCTCTAGGGCATCCACAAGATTTTTAGAAGTGATCAAGGGCATAACTCTGGTAGTAATTATCAGAAACAAATATGGTATATCACAATTTTCATCTGATTTTGATGAAACTTGACATGCATGTTTAGAAAATAAAGATCTTGGTTCATTTCGATATTTGCACATATTGAATCTTAACTTCCTGAATTATTATCCGATTTAGAAAAACGTTTCATTATATCACCGTTACACTGTAATGAAGGTTGAATTCGAATTTCCTGAAAATCAAACCAAAACTGCATTACAAAGTGACCACCGCATTTACACGAATAGTGTAAAAATGTGGTATATCAAAGTTGTGGACTCTGTAGAGGTTGCAATTTTAATTCGATTTTGATGAAACTTGAAATCCATGTTTATAACCCAAAGATCTTGGTTCCATTCGATATTTGCGCATATCAAATTTTAACTTCATGAATTATGGCCCTGATTATAGGAAAAATCACTTTCTTTTTAGCCTATTTACTATCCATCTCTCAAAAATGTGGGCGTATCCTAGTATCCTGCCTGGCTGCTGCTTGTTTGTGAATAACAAATAATGAGGTATATTTACAAATAATGAGTTGAACCACCTCGTTATTCATTATTGGGAAATTACGAAAAACAATTCAACTTCATACTGCCCGTATGTGATTTATCATCTGAGTTTCTGCTTGGTTGTTGTACAGGACAATGATCCTGCACATTCATTAACAGGACACAAAAATTATACACATATGCACATGGACAACTTGAGCAGTAACAATACTTATATGTATTGAAATAAATTTGAATGAAAGATTAAAAACATTAAACACATGTCGGGAAATCCCCATTCAATTTTTTTTGTTACTACTATTGAATTATCTTGCTTTATTTTAGTGATATAAATGAAGAGCTACTAGAAAAATGTCTCTATACGTCGCAGTGTCGAAAAGTTGATCTTTTAATTAGAACGTCTGGGGAAGTACGTCTCAGTGATTTTTTATTATGGGAGGTAAGTTTTGCTCATGTTGTATTTACTTACCAGTTTGATTAAATCATGTGTTATTTTCCTCTGGTAGGGTATGTTAACAATTAAAAGAATTTTTGGGATATTGAAAGTTTATTTGGAAGTAAGAATGGGACTATTAAAATGTGTTCATCTGTCCATTTGTCTGTCACACTTTTTGGGACATAATAAGTCTGAGGTAGAATATCTAAACTTGGTGTAGATGTTCATTAGGTGTATGTATACAATTTGATTGATCAAAACTTTGGCTGTCATATCTAGAATTTTCAAATTTTGGTGTCCATGTTCATTAGGTGAATGTCCTGACTGAGTTTAATGATGACCATTTTCCAATTTGGCCATAATGAGTTTGATGATAACAATTTTCGGAGTGAGAGTTTCAAAACCAACTGTATGCTAGAAGTTTTAATACCTCAATAACATAATAATTTTGATAATAAGCATTTTCTGCTCAAATTAGGCAGTTGATTGCTAAATGCTTGTAATTAATATGTCCTCTAACTATAAATTATTGTCTATGATTGAATTGAATGTTTCTATTACAGAGTGCATATACTTGTTTGGCATTTGTAAAAGTCTTGTGGCCCGAGTTTAGCATATGGCATCTTTATGCTGCAGTTTTACACTATCAACGAAATTCACAAGCAGTAGAAGTAAGTGTAATCTGAGAATTTCAATATTTTGATGATATGTTGATAGTTCACAATATTGTGGTAAATTGCATCATTTAGCTGTAATATCAAGGTTTTTTAGTCAAATGTTTTTAAGGGTTTTATCATATGATAAGTCCTGATTAGTTATTGAAACAATTATATAAAAAATGTTCAATCACTAATGCACACCTGTACTGAATAAAGCTGAAACATTTTTATATGCCTACATTTTCATGCGGTCTTTAGATTGTCATCGCCCCTGTCCGTCATTATTGTCATTGCCCTGTTTGTTTTTCTGTTCACATTTTGTTTGTGTAGAGGCTACAGGTCACAATTTTTATCTGATTCTAACATAACTTGAGATGTAGGTGTATCTCCCACAGATCTCTGTTCCTTTGGCAATCGGCATGTATCGGACCGTAACTTCATGGATTATGACCCCTGGTTGTACGAAAAGTCACATTCTTTTTTGCTTGTGGTCACTCTAGAGGTCACAATTTATATATCCGTTACTGCCTGACAAAATGGACGCTCCTAGTACATAAATAGTAGAAAGTATAGTATATCAAGGTTGCGGACCCTTTAGAGGTCACAGTTTTTGGCTTGTTGGCACCATCGAGGTCACAATTTATATCATTATTACTGCCTGCCAATGAAATAAAATGAAAGTATGATATATTGAGGATCGTTTAGATATTTGTACATATATGTCAGTAACTTCCTTTACAAAAAAAATAACAATTTTAGCTTTTGTATCCTCTAGAGATCACAATTTTTAGTCAACTTTAATAACCGTTTAAAGATACATTATGGTAGATTAGATAACGAGTTGGCAGTTCTCACTACAATAATGTCAAATTGATCCACTATGAACTTAGAACTAAGCGAATGAAAGTTCCGCTTAGCCTCGGTCATCATTACTAAAGTCAGTAAGACAAAACTTGTAGTCTCGGTTATCCATTTAATTGGTAAATCACGAAGGACAATTTTATAGCAAATCTAACTACAATCCAACAAAAATCTCATGCTAGCCTCGGCATTGAGAGTTGATATGGTCTGGATAAGTTTAATGTCTAATTAGTAGTTTTTATTCAGGCCTAAAGAAAGCCATACAAAAGGCAGATTTTGCTCTTGCATAATGTATGTTTAAATATATCACCATTACACCTAAATGGTGGTTGAGATCGAATCCAACCGAAACTGTCTGACAAAAAGGCCACTCAGGAGTCACAATTTTTATCCAATTTTAATGAAACTTGAATTGTATGTTTATATTCCCAAAATGTTGTTTCCTTTCAATATTTGTGCATATCGGACTGTAACTTCCTGGATTATTGCCCCTGATATTACCAAAAAATCACATTATTTTCTTAGCTCATTTCCTGTCCACATTGGCAAAATGTGGGTGTATCTTGCATGTTTATATTGAATATTGTAATATAATATATTTTTTTCCAGGTAGCTCGTCAGAATAACCAAATAGAACGTGAAAGACTACAAAGAGAATCTGATCATAAATGTATTTTGGAAGAATTAGAGGAACAAATGCAAATAAAGGGAGACAAGTCAAGGGATACTAGTAATATCCAGTCAAAAGTAGCTCAGTATGCCAAAATTCGTAATCATAGGGTGCAATGTTTTGTAGACGGTTTAAATCGTAGGAGAGCTCAATACTTTGAAAAACTAACATGTAATCATTCTAATCAAAGCAGTGAAAGTTAGATTTTATATTTTAATAATTGTTTAAAAAAATTGTACATATTAAACTTTATAAGCTATTTATGTATATATGTAATATTGGGGAAATAAATTTTAATAATTTAAGTACTGGCAATTTCATTTGGATGATGGCTATAAACCTTGTAGCGCTCAGACCTCCCAATACTAGTACTTGGAGCAATGCAAACCACTTAAGTCACGTAAATAACCATAGAGACCCAAAGAACTAGTATACAAGTATAGTCTTGTGAGCTATTTAAATGACTCAAAAGTGGGTTTGTGGTGATTAATGGAGCCTTAATTTCAGGCGGTCCAGGAAAATACCATTATGAATTATATCACCTTTCTCTTAATTTATTTTCCTGGGAACCACCATAGTAGGTCAATATTTACATTTACCAACCTGTAAAATCATAAATTGTCCAACCCCAATCATTATAGTCTGGAGGCTCAGTGTGGGGAGGTGTCCATCAAATGGGCACAAAGCCAGACCCAACTTTTCTAGAGTAAAATTTTGCGTAGAATATAATGCCGAGTGGTAATAAGTCCGTTTTCGAGATATTCGGGGTCAAGTGAGTTCATTTCCCCTGAAAGTGATTGCGCAGTTATTATATTTTACGCCGACATTTTATTGCTTTAAATATTCCTTGTGGAAAAAAAAACAGAAAAATTTGACCTTTTGACCTCCAACGTCACTAACAATAAAGGTGAATTTAGCAAGTTCACATTTTTATTGAAAGTGATTACTTTCGATTATTTTCAGCATATTTTGATTACCACTTGGCATTGTATTCTACGCAAAATTTTACTCTTATTTATCAACTGGCAGTTTATGGCAGCATATCAGATATTGCCTTTCACATAATTCAAAACTCAACCATCTTTTGGGTGTAACGGTTATATATTCACACGTTTTTTTAATCGGATAGAAATTGTGAACTCTCGAGGGACCACAAATTGAAATTCTGATTTTGTCCAACAAGGGGAATAATTCAGAAAGGCAATATCTGATATGCACGAATATCAAAAGGAACCAAGATCTTTGGGTTATTAACATGTATTTCAAATTTCATCAAAATTGTGACCTCTAGTGGGTCCACAACCTTGATTGATATACCATATTTTTACACTTTTTCGGGGCGAGGGGCGTCCATTTTGTCTGGCAGTTTGAACTCAACTGACATTTCAGTGTAACAGTGATATAGAGTGTTCACAAGCTACAGTGTGATTTTTCATACAATCAGGGGCAATAATTCATGAAGTTATGGTCCAATATATGCCAATATCGAAAGAAACCAAAATGTAGGTGTATAAAAATTTATATCAACCATTCCACCATGGGTCGGTAGCCGGAAGTTAATGTCTCGTCACTTGGGCCCGCAGCTACAGTCTATATCATGATCCATTACTGGGAGTAAGTAGGACAATGCCAGGATGAGTCCTATTGATTTTCACTGTTCTGTCCATCTGTTGTTCTCTACTGCAGACGGTAAGAATAACCGCTTTCCTTTATTTGTGTCATTTCCCAATTCTGTGATAAAATTATAACCTGTTTTATCACATGTAGAACTGGTGGACACCAACAAAGTTATGTGGTAATATACTTAAACATACAATGCAAGAGCTAAATCTGTCTATTGGAGGTCTTTCTTTAGGGCTGAAATGTTTTCTAAAGTATCAATAAGACATTAATTAACTTATCCAGACCATAATCATCTCTCGATGTCAACAGTAAACCTGCGATATTTACTAAAATGGACCATTAAGACTATGTTTCTTATCAAACTGACTTAAGTAATGATCAGGCCTAGGCCACAAATTCAATCGTTCAACTCTCAGTTCACAGTGGAGCAATTTGACTGCAATCTTCAAATTCCCTTTACATTATTATCTAGTTTTAAAATATTACAGCGAGAACTGCCATTTCTTTATTTGATCTCCTATAATGTATCTTTAATAAATAAAAAAATATCTAAAACAAGGCAAGTCATCATTTATATTACAAATAATTCTTTATTAACATTCCTTTTATATTATTCTATACAAAAATCTACATTTATATTCAAGTCATTCATTATGAATATTAATTTATTAAATAAATTCATCTAGCAGCTAAATCATTATTACTTATTTACAGATATAAATGTTCACACACTACTGCATTTCATTAACATAGTCTGCTCTGATGCACACAGGAGGCTTCATGCATAAACTTACAGGGATCATTCCATGTCCAAAGGACCAAATTCCCAGAAAGTTGTGGGGTAATCCCCTCAGAAAATTTTGAAAAAGATATATGTTATAGTACATACAAACTTATGTAAAACTGCAACGTTATTTGACTCAAGCATTAATATTGACCTTTTGAAACGGAGTACCCTTTTAAGTGTTATGAAACTACTATTCTTAGACTCAATTTTGGTGTTTGGATTTTACTCTTAATTACACAATAGTAGTCAACTGTGTATGGAATGCCTGAAGTGCCAAAAATTGATACTTGTGTAAAAAAAAAAAAATCAATATTTCGTATCAAACTACATGTATTGATTTGTTTGCACAAGTATCAATTTTTAACACTTTTCAAAACTCCAACTTATAATTTACCAATTAAACTACATCTGCTTCTCTCATCACATGATGTTGAATGAAATGAATCAATCACTGATTTAATCAGACATAATTTACATCTATTCATTTATTTATTATTTTTTTTCAATAAATTGAAAAACCTTCATTTATACCTTTTCTATTTGCGTATAATACATTATTCCAAATACGCTGCTTAAAAACCATGATGTACAAACCCACCACATGATGAATGTTAATAGACCGCGATACCACACTGATGTAAATACATTCCGCAAGTTACTAATAGCCCACGAGAACTGAGCAGCTGTGTTGGCAATACTGTCTGTACTGTTAGCAGGAGGTGCTGTCATTGACAAGCCCGAAGCAACATTTTTGACTGACCACAGACTTTTAACTTTATCACCAAACACATCACTCCACGAGTAGTCTCCTAGAGTTTTCAGTAAAAATGACAAAAATAAAATCAACAATGCTGGTGTAATATATTGTAATGTGACCACACACAAATAGTAAAATACACGTGCCACAGTTTTCTGTAGCTCTAAACTATTAATTCTGCCACTTTCTTTCTTCATCATTTCTATTTTCTCATGTGCCATATTAAGATGAGATTGCAAGTGTATTGGCAATAAAATTAATCGTACAAAGAAAAAGAAAATAACTAAGATAAGACGAATAGTATCAAATGCTGCATCTGTAAGATAAGGATCCCCAGAATATCTGCGGACACAAAAAACATCCCTAGCGATGGGACGTGCCCATGTAAGGCAAATGAAAAGAGGCAGAATAAAGTTCATATGGAGGATTGTTTGTTTGAAGGGTGATTCCTTGGCATATTTCAACGAATCCAGATGAAGTTTAGCCATTCTCAGACCTGGAAATGTTAATATACCACCAATAAAGGCACACAAAATAGCTAGAACTATCTTAAAGGTAAGGAAGGAGAGTGGGCCTTGAGACTCCACTCCCTGATGTTTTAAGAATTCCATGGCATTACCAGAGAAGTTGTTGTAACCTTCCTCTAATCCAAATTCTAGAACTATGTCATTTATCACCAATACACCCATTCCTAATACTAAGTAAAAGAATCCAAAAGTGATACAAAGAATTCTCTCTCCGCCTTCCTCGGCTTTGAAATACATGGCAGTTTGGGACATCAAAATACGCAAACAGAACCCAATAGTTAACAAACACCACAATATACTAACATTAAATTCTATTTTGTGGGAAGCTATAGCAAAATATATTTCTGTGAGAGTATAAACAATAACAGAAGAGAGCGAAAAATCCATTAACCACTGAAAATCGGTGAAATATTTGAGTGGTAAAAGATCAACAGCTTGCACCTTGGCAGTATCTAATTGAATTGGTAAATTTCTAGGAACTGTAAAACTGTCATCTTTTTTTGTATTATTAATCATTTTCTTATAATCATTTCTTTTGCCCTTTCCTTTAACACCAGTTGATATTCCTGCTAAAGATTTTAACTCTTCATCTGTTGGGTATAGAAATCGGACTAGCTTATTACATAGTAACCACTGACCAAAAGAGAAATATGGAGACAACTTCTGGAGGAAGCTAAACATCACCAAGCTGAACACAAACTGCACTCCAAGGATAGCCATTTTGTTTATATACTCGGTAAATTTTCCTTTTGAATTATCTTCACAAATTTGTACAATTTCTCTGGAATTTAAAAAGAAAATGTAATTAATGACTTAAATAAATTTGTTTATACATTGCGAGTAGCCTTGTGTTATGTTTTATTTACAGCAATATTGTTTTAGTTTAAAAAGACAGGTTGCCAGGCCACAAAACATACGCCAGATATAATTCATTTAAGGCAACGATATCAATTTAATACAGATCGATTAAAACAGTATTTGCTGAAATTCAATATGTTTCTTGGTTTTACTAATTCAAAATAATGCATAAAAATTTCATACGGTGACTTTTGTCTTTGAGTGTTCACAAAATTCAACAAAGTGAAAGACGGGCCATAAATTTAGAAGTAATGTATCGACGAAATTGCTCAAATTTAATAGGTTCCTCCATTTTACTATAACATGTCAATTCACTACAGATTCTACAATAACTTTTTTCATTCACAAGGTTCTACAAAGTGAAACAAGGAAAATAACTCTAGAAGTAATGATTACAATTGTTGAAATTTAACAGGCTTCTTCGTCTCACTGGTGTAACACTGTAAACATATATAAATTTAAAAAAGATCAGATAATATTAATAAGTCTAGAGTGTTCACAAGCAATTGTGGACAACGAACAAACAGATGGACGCTACAGCAATAAATGACCACATTTTCATATGGGTGTATAAAAACCAAATATGTACAATATTAGATATAAAACAAACTATATATCACTATCACACTATATTATTATCTATAAACATTGAATGTCACAAACTGTCACTTCTCTATACGCGCACATCTTGTCAAAACTACAAAGTCACAATTTGGCTAAGAATAAAGTAATTAGATTGAAATTTTCAATATTCTCTTTTTTTATCATCTATTTTTGAATTATAATAGCAAAAATGACCACCCTTTATTAAACTCTAAACTTATGTATCTTTAAACATGCATTATGCAAGAGCTAAATCTGCCTATTACAAGTCTTTCTTTAGGCCTGAAATGTTATCTAAACTATTAATTCGACATTAATTTACTTATCCAGACCATAATAAACTCTCGATGTCAAGGTTAGCCTTTGATGTTGGTTGGATTAGATTCCTATATGCCGATTAATTTGACTGAAATTTTCAGCAAATTACCTTTAAACTATCTACTTTTTTAACTATTATAGTGAGAACTGCGATCTCTTTATCTTATCTCCCATAATGTATCTTTAATTAAAATGAATTCTTCTTCCTTGCATGGACGTATAGCCACTGGGCCCCCCTCCCCAAATAAGTTTTAAAATGACCAAAACACAATGATATATGTTTGTACTTATATGTTTATTATACATGTATACATTTACAGCAATTTAATTCAAATCCATTCATAATTATTTGGGACATCTTCATTCAAAGTTGGAAAAATAGACCTCCCCTCAAACTAACATTGCCAATTATCGTCTGTTACTGTGTAGTATATCGTCACTTCAAAAAAAAAACCAACAACAATAATTAAGAAATGATCTGAAATTAGTAATCGCTCAGTGGTGAATCCATTTCAACACAACCTCCATTCGATTACTATTTAAAAGCCCACACAACAAGCAATATCAACGAAGACCAGGAACCCACGGTCTATTGCACATTATGACATTGACGTCACATCACGAAATTGCCAATTACACTAATTACAACAATATGGAATTTTAATACACCTTTATGAATATTTCTAAAACAAAATAACCCATTAACGTAATTTTTGTTCTGTGCTTAGTGGAAACAGTTTTATGCATACAAGATAAAAAAAAAAATGATTTTTTTTCCTTGTCAAGAGCTCATCTTAAATCTCCCAAAATGACAGTGAGGTTACAGATCACTACTTTGGATATTCTAATAATCGTCTGGATACTTTTGTTACACTTTCAAACATCTGGATCTGAGTTCCCGTTCCAGAAAATCGATCAAGCTGTTTAAAAATACCCACAGACAGTAGTCAAGCAGTAGCAATGAGGTTTTATTTTAATCACTTCAAGTGCCTTTGAAAATACTGTACATTCATCTTTTATTCTCAAAACAGCTTGACAGAGGGGCTAATAGATGGAATTTGAACATTTCAATTTTGTGTTTTTGATGTATTTTGTGGCAATGTATTTTGTTGCATTTCAAAAACATCAAATTTTACCATCATATTTAGACAGTTATGGTCAGTCAATCCAATTTCAGCAATATATGGCTCAGTCACTTTCCTTTATTTTGTTATGCACGGATGAAATGTTTGTGGGTTCAATAAACAAAGGGTATGCCCAAGCTCAATCAAAAGGAACCCCTAACAGATTTGGTGTCAAAATGGTTTGAACTGGTCTTGATGATCATCTTATAGATTAGTTATAACAATAATTTCTAGCTCTGTGCATCTCTAAAAAATTAGGAAAACATGACTATTGACGAAGTTGGCCCATGGAAACTGTTTTGCTTTATATAGGGGGACAAAAGCTGTGTGGTTCTAAAATTGTCTTTAATATACCTGTAGGCCTACTACTTTTTACCTATCCCACATGGTAGGCCTATTTACTAATATCAAAATGTGTTAAACAGAATTAGATTAGGTAGTTGTATTAGCTAGTACTGGTAAATTTTAAATCTTAATAATATTAATAAGAAAAAGAATAGATACCGGTGAAGTCTGTACTAAAATAATATATCTAGTTAATTAGTATACTATTACTATATAATACTATAACTATTACTAGTCATAGTCTCTGAGTCTGTACCGTAGCTTGTTCTGTCTTACTTCTAACCAGACATCTGAAGAAATGCCCCCCTTGTCTTTACCATAGTACCATACGTGTCACTTAAATCCCGTTACATCAGTATCTACAATAATAGTAAATATTTTCTATTGTTTACCGTTATACTTAAGTGAACATAGGCCTCGTCCCCATTATTATCACTTTCAATATCATACTCGATCAGCTGGAGTACTATAATAAATCAAATCAACGTGTTCATCGTGTTCACGCATCATTAAACTGAAAACTTGGAACACCGACATTTAAAGATAGATCTACATAATATATCAGGACACATTCATTGATTCTTGTTCAAAGAAGGAAATACTGACAGTTAACAAACCAATTTTCTTAAAACATTTGAATCCTCACCATTTTAGGACAAGTACTTCGGCTCACTCAAGGTGATTAAAAGCGGCCAGACCGATCACCGGAAGTCACCGGGATCACTTACAATCACCGGAATTCACTTACAACCACAATCACCGGAATTTGCTTACAATCAGCGCAATCCACGAGAATTAACTAAGAAGATACCTGAATTCGCCTTAAAATCTTTCTATTGACTTATATTTTCGATTAATATTCAGACTGAATTACTTTAAAACATATAAAACAACCGGAATTTACATTGAAAATATACAGGCCTACACCGGAATTCACTTTCAACATATCGGAATTCGCACTTAACACCATGTATTTACTAATATTTTGCATCAATACTCAAACAGTTTAGTTTAAACAATATTTATTCATTAAAAGGATTGAACAACAGTCAAAGCCTATAATTTCTTTCCCACTTTGAATACATGTAAACATTGGAATTCACTTTCAACATTTTTATAATAAATTACTTTCAAACACAGAATATCACCGGAATTCAGATTGAAATATTTATAAATAACACCGGAAATCCCTTTCAAAATATCGGAATTCACACTTCAAGACCTTCGTATTTACTGATTTTATAAGACAATTGTATTTTTATTTACAATTTGTATCTACTGTAAAACGATATTTCCACAGTGGACACCCCCTCCCCTCGCACTGACTGAGCATCCGGTTTAATAACGTAATTTGCCCCTCATTGACCCCATAATTTATAATGCAAAGGCGCATCCAGAGGTCGTGGATAGGGGTAGGGCGCACGAGAAGAAAAATCAAACGTTGCGGGCGCCGAGGCATGTTCCTTAAGCAACGTTCCTTACGTAACTTAAAATGCAATTTTTAGTAGATTTTAGTTAAAATTACTTGCGTCCGTGTAGTCCACATTTCCGTTGAGGGCATTTACTGACATCAAGCCAGCTATCATTAACTAAACTGTCACTAATCCTATTTCAAACCGATCCCGCAGTGAATCATCGCTTGGCCGCTACAATCACTGATAAGCATGACATTGACAAGGCTTAATGAGTACGGCATATTAACTTTTTTACTCCGAGAAATTAAATTTGAGGTAAAAGAAAAATAAATAAAGACGTTTGAAGTATTTGTAGTTAAAAAATATTTCCTATTTAGTGTAAATGGGTATTAAAATGAGTAAAATGCATCATTTTGCCCGAAGCAGTTAGGTGTTAAGTAAACATTGCACGAGCCGTTGAGCCAATGACTACGAGGCGTGTAGTCAACGCACATGTTTTGGACAGGCATCTAGGCTGTTACAGAGATAATTTGTAAGTAATTCACTGCGCCCTGCGAATCAAGCCAATCCTGCTAACGCTAAGAAATTCGCTGGATGATCATGACTTAAATGAAATCACAAAGTCCATATACAGGCCCGTAGCTAGCGGGGGGGACAAGGGGGGCAGCTGCCCCCCTGGAAAATTTTGGCGCCCCCGATGTGCGCCGTCAAATGACGCAATACGAGACCAACGTCTCCATAATAGTATGGGCGTTACATAAAGCCGAGTAACATTGGTTGGGCGCCCACGACTTAATTGGGCGTCCAATGCCACTTGCTTTTATGGGAGCCTCGCTAAATGGTGAAGCGCCTCATAATGATCCACACGATTAACACCACAACTGATGGGCGCCCAAAAAGACTTGATCTGTGGAGTGCCTTATCCCGGAGAGGCGCCCCTAATGACGTGATTGGTGGATGCCTTACAATCTTGGGCCGCACATAGTGCATAATACTGAATCAGATTGGTTGGGTGCCCATAGATCAACGGGGCGCTCAAAACGGCATGATTTGTGGGGTGCCTTTTCCCAGAGTTGCGCCTATAATGCACAGATCATGGGCGCCCATAATATAATGCTAGTGAGATTGGTTAGGCGCCCACGAATGAATTGGGCGCCCAAAACGGCGTGAATTAAAATGGCATGTTTTGTGGGGTGCCTCATCCCAGAGGTACACGCATAATGCCGAGATCATGGGAACCCATAATATATAATGCTTGTGAGATTGGTTAGGCGACCATGAATGAAGTGGGCGCGCAGAACGGCTTGATAATCTACAAAATTCAAACGACATGAATTGTGGGGTGCCCCATCGAGAAGAGGTGCCCATGATATAATGCCAGTGAGATTAGTTAGGCGCCCACGAATGAATTGGGTATCCAAAACAGCTTGACCTGCGGGGTGCCTAATACGGGAGGGACGCACATAATATAATGCTAGTGAGATTACTTAGGTGCCCATAATATAATGCTAGTGAGATTACTTAGGTGCCCACGAATGAATTGGTCGCCCAAAATGGCGTGATATCTTCAAAATTGTAACAAGTCGCACTCTAACCCGATTCCGCATTTCTCATTTTTCTCATAAATTATTATGGGTACGTTAAAGTCGTATTTCTTCCTACAGTTGTATCATAGTACGAAAATCGTAAATTCAAATTGAAATTTTCCGTCATTTTCAGGTGCAAATAACCTGACTTTTTTCGGGCAGACGAGTAAAATGAAACGAAAAAAATATTTTTGAACAGAAATTTGCTTTCATTACAACAGTGTTAGGTGGGATTAGCTCTTATCAAACGAAACACAGTGAGTGAGTATGGTACGCCATAGTTACTATAATGTAACGATAACTATAGCTGGTTATCGTTACAAGTGGTACAGTCTAAGACCGTTGACGCAAGTTCAAATAGGTTAAAACGCACAATTGTCATTACAGTTTGTATTAAAATAAGTAATCATATCATACATAATGAAGTCTTAACAACTAAAAGAGTTACCGAACAGTTTTTCTTTGTGGTTATGCGTTTTACATTTTCTTAGCGGTGTTCTTGTAATGTGCAGGCAGCCATGACACAGGCCAGTTGAAATCTTGCCAAATACCGCGACGCCTTAACTCCGCCCATCTTTTTCCAAATAAGGTAATGCCTACGATACGCTGAACCAGCACAGATACTATAAGAGAATCTCGGCTGAAATGTCAAAGACGTCAAGTACATCCTTTTTTTGAACAATAAAATCTATTATCAGTTTTTATCCAGGTTTGAGCGACAAATTTATGCCCAATCTCCCCAACACGCAGTCTATTATTGTTTCTGACATATTTTCCCACGCTAAGGTCATTAGCATATAATTACGGTCATATGCCATATATGGAAGGGGCGTATGATCACGTGAGTTGGATTGCGCAGGCTCTATTTGACTGGGCGGCCATTATAATTTCAGAACTTGAGAATTTTCATGAAGGGATTTGATTTTATCAAATCATTTAATTATGCGGTAAGGCTTCACCTTTATTTCAATGGGGAATTGATTTATTATATGTTAAGCTATGTGCAGTACAGTTTTGGGTTAGTGTCTGTGTAAATTAAGGGAGCTATAGGCCAGTAAACTTTTTGTAGTCATTTGACTACAAAACTTGCGCAAAGGAACTCTGTAGGAAAAGCCACTACTGTGCCTGAAGTATGACGGAAGGCATCAGTAGTGGAACCATTTCTAGGTACGCCACCGAAGGTAGACTAATTGGACTACATTTAAGTTGCTGTATTCACCGGCAGGAATAGCAGGAAACACGTTTGTGGCAATCAAAATTTGCTCTCAACGGCCCCGTCTCCGTGGAATATAAACCATTGCTTGGAATTCGACTCGGCCATCTAAGTTGGGCTAATCAGACCATACCCACTGTATCCAGGGACTGAAATAGCAAGAAAACGCGTTGAAGGTCGTCAAATTTCCAAATTTTCTTCATGTTTAGGAAGAGAGTTCACCCCTTTAATATGACTGTGCCAACTTTTACTGATAATATTTGGAAAGCCTATTTAATTACCTTTCGGAATATATTTAGTTGGATGTCTAGAATTTTGTACGATAATGCGAAATTACACCTCTATTCTGAGCTAAAGGAATGGATAAAAAATAATATATTATTCTACTTTCATTTGATAGACATAACGTTTGATTTTATTGGTTGGTAAAAATAGATGAGTTTGGCCGACTGTTGTCTTAATTCTGAATAGGTTGCCAACGAACAGGTTGCCAGCTGGATCAGTCGAATAGCTCGCTAGCCGAATAGGTTGCCAATTTGTGTTCGGTGAAATATGTGAGCGGCTCTGGCAAAAACAGGCTTTTCTTGGAAAATTTCAAAATTGAGATTCTGGTAGATTTGGAATCCCCACACCAAGAGCTTTCTAAAATTGAATAAATTTTTGAAATCGGATGAAAATTCGATAAGTTATACCCTTTTCTGCGTTAGAACTCAGCAGAATGAGAAATTAAGAAAATGGCCGCCAAAAATAAAGATTGAACTCATTCAAAAGTCCATAGCAACCAAGCTTATAAATCCATCAAATGACTTGGAAACTGCCACAGTCATAGCTCCGATCATTTCCCTTCGTTAAATTCATATGATAGTCCTATACCTAAGAAAAATATTTGATAAAACATCCAAAAATAATTACTCAAACAATGATCAAGTTTTCTCAAATCACAAATATGGGTTAAAGTTTGAAATACAGTTCCAACACCTGCAAAAATAAATATTACACAGCATTGTTACTAATAAAATTTATTTAAATAAAATAACACGGCTTTGGCATAAATGAGCATCACCCACTGTTACCATAGCAACCGAACAACCATCTTGGATTTCAATTTCAAAATGTTCAAAATGAAGCCAATCCCACCAAATCTGTCCTAATGTACAATGAGGTTTTTTTATCAAGTTAAAACCAATTCAATAACATGCAAGGGTTTTTTTTTTACCAACCGATTCATTTTCCTTCTTTCGTGTGTATGTTAGGACAGCCCACTAGCCCAAGTTCCAGAGAAGGGTGTTTAGGAAATCTGACTATAGGCCTGGTAACAAGGCGGGATCAGTCATCCATAGGCCTAATATACTCCAAATTTATAATGTCACCAATGAGTAGGCCTATGACCTATATCTAAACGACCATGCAGAGGACCTCTATAGAATGCATATTTCATGCAAGTAGGCATACAGCACCGGCCCGAGAGTTTTATTTATTTTATTAATTTAGTAATAATTGTCTGCATATGAACTAACGAAGCCGAAAAGTAATCTTCAAACAACTTCTCCGTCACCGAAGCCAAATTCACGGGTGGAATTTAGCACACGAGCTATTCTTGTGGTAGAATTGGCGGCAGACATTATTTTTCACACGTATGTAGTTCGAAGTAAGTCAAGCAATGTTATGACACTGGTTTAATCGTAGAACTAACTATACACGATCTATGGTTTAGTGACTGCTTCCGTTTCTCTCGTGCCGTAAAGCGCAAGTACATCTTAGCGCATGCGCAAGAGAAGATTGACCAATCAGCGTGTTCGAAAGAGCCACGACCTAGCAACAAAACGTCATTGTTTACAGCTCTTAATAGATTGCAAGCTTTGATACTACTGTCCATTACACAACTAGATCTCATTGAATCTGCATAAATTTACCATATTTGGAAAGTTGACGCCAGGGGGCGGTGTTTGATAGAAGTACTGTCGCAATAGAGCCAGGAGAAATACTTCAAAACAATGTCCGATTTTTGTTATTTTTTTTTACTTTTAATTGGATAATAACATAACTTCTGAATGGATACCTTGATAAATCTCTTCAAAAATACAACTTTAGAGTTGAATTCCACTTTCTCTTTTTCAGGGATGAAAGATAAATGTATTTTCGATCTAATTTTGGCCGAAACACATTTTAAACAAAAATTTTATTTTGAAACGTATATTGGCCGTAGCTTAAAATAAGCACCTGCGAGAACCGCCTGTTTTCGCCAGAGGCAATCACATATGTGCTAGACCGTCTCCGACGTTGGTTACATTTCGACCAAGCTGAAACAGAAGAATAACAAATACATGCGCACATTATATTTCCGGCGAAGCATTCCAGTCAAAACAATAAACCCGTGGACGTTTTGAATAACAAATTTAATTTTAGCTGTGTTACTTTGATGTTTTATTAATAAACTATCACATATGCATCTTCCATAGGGACTTAGGAAACATTTCAGGTAATTGTATGGATGAATTTTATATCGACCATAACACGAGATATAGTACACAGTCAATATAATGATTAATGAATGTGTTTGGTGGTTTTACTTAATACTTACTGACTTAGTCACTTAGTGTATTTGGCTACGATTGGAATTGGATGTCTTTAAAGTAGCTAAGTCGCTAACTCAATAACATCAAAAGTCTTCGACGTTGAAAACACAAATTATGCGTCAATTTAAATCAACATTGATGGTGTGGTCTTTGCAGAAAAAGATGGGTTTCTGATTCTGATGTCCAATATAACTTATTGTGTGTCCCCCATGGTAAATAATAAACAGATTTCTACGATTATGAAGAAACACTTAACTTTGGTTATTATAAACTAACCTATGTGTTTGAAATAAACTCCATTGCACAATTAAATATACCAACGAATACAAAAGTTCTCTCTTGTAAAATTTTTAAATTGAACTTCTCACAAACTTTGACACCGAGAAATAAAAAATGGAAGCTTTTTACGTCACTTATCGGAATGGATCATTTCGTATAAGGGGGTTAAAGCAGTTCAAATTTTGTGTTGGTGCGTTCGATTACAGGCGCTTACTCTAGCCACCGCGAATGCTTTCAGGTTACCGATGACATCATGTGAACGGCTTACTCACACCAGACCGAAGTAACCTGCCCAAGGAGCTGGTTCAGGTTACTTCTGGAAGTATACCAGAGTTGGGATTTCGCCCGTATATTCCGGACTTGTCCGAATTTTTTTTCCAAACGCACAATATTGTCCGACCGGGAATATGCCCAATCGGACATCAAGACATAGTGAATAATATTCAAAATTCCAAAATTAATATAGTGTACTGAGAGTATAACTACCACTCAACCCCATAATCGTTGACAATAGGCAAGATTGATTAGGTAATTAAGTGATCAACGTATTTATCGTGTTATACCGTCAATAAACCTACCTAGATTAACTACTTAATCTGCCTTGATTGATTGACTTAATTCTTTGTCGGACAATTCATGAATCTAATCTTAAACAGAAGTCATTGCTTTCCCTTTGTCGGACTATTCATCAATCCAATAAGAGTGATTATAATTTTAATTCACCTGTTTACCTCGTGGTCTTCAATTGTCGGGCATTTTAATCGCATTGATTTGAGCCGACAGCATCTATCAACTAATCATAGATGTCACATATCGTAAGAGTATATTATTTTATAACACCTTAATTCATTTTGTCTACGATATCCTTTACGTCTTTTAAGAATCCATATATAAATTCTCATCCACAGTGGCACTTTCCCGTGATCTCGAGCGCCGCACGAATATTGCTTAACATGTTAGGCAGTGCTTACTATGAAGCTGTGTGCTGTAAGTCACGTACGCCATAGCGGCAATACGCTGAAGTCAGCTATGCCTTTTGTCATCACCACAAGTATTATTTCGAACGCTTTTCTTTCATTTGCTGCCGTGTTCTTATTTCTATTACGCACGGATTTGAATATTTTGTTGACATTTTATAAAGAAAAAACGATGTTCTGACATCACAAACTATTCTTATTTCGGAAGTTCGGCATTCATTTGCTGCCACGTAAATCTAAAGGAATATTACGGTTGTGAATTTTATGCCGAAGCAGGATCGACAAGCTTTCATTCAATGTATTACGAAAATGCTTAATTTTGTACGACATTTACTGACATAAATTTGAATGCCGTACGGGAATTAGGTGTGAAAAATAGCGAGGTTCACCAATTTTTATTACGTACGGGATTTGAATATTTTGTTGACATGTGATTTTTAATTGTGGTATGAATTGAATACCGTACGGGAATTAAATATGAAAAATAGCGAGGTTCACCTACTTTTGTTATGTACGTGATTTGAATATTTTGACATGTGACTTTTAATTGTGGTATGAATTCGTCTGCTTAAATAATGATAAGAGTTATGCCCCTTTATTTTCGGTAAAATGTCCGACACAAAAAATTTTGAAATCCCAACTCTGAAGTATACCATTATTCAACATGGAAGCAAATAAATTATTTAATCGAAGTTATATTTGCAGATAAAGTATAGGCGACGGAATAATTATTGTTGACACATTTGTCAGTAGTGTTGTGTTTATTTTAGTGATTCTACATCTTGGTTTAACGATTCCAAGAATTAGAAAAAGCGACTCAGCGTCCTTTCAGTTGCCCAAAGACACGCTCGATCGCAGAACTAAGATGTTTATTAAATATTTTTCTTTCTTGATAACGGGTCAGTTTCCCCAAACCAAATGTATGGAGTCATAATTCCATGGCTAAAGAGAGCAGACTGGTCCCCAAGTAGGAATTCTTCCTACTGAATTTGGTATCTGATTAGAGGAAATTCTTCAAAACCCTAGCGTCATGTGTACACCCAGACCAGCTGATGTGAACATGAGTAAGACCAGCCTGGAGTACGACCGAGTGCCCTTTTTGCGGTTTATGTGTGATATTCTATTGTCCTTCATCTTGGGCGCCATAATTCGAATATGACAGCCATCCATACCTCCGATTATTCCGGGAAATTTACAATATTTAGCAAAACCGTAATAAATTTCTTCACGTTTGTGGAGTAATGGGCAATTGTAACATGGACGGGAGATCTTCCTTTGTTCTTTTCGTTCAATCAGCATTTGTTGAATTCTGTATTCCAAATCTGTCAGATAGTGAGCGAAATAAATCTATATAGTGTGCGATCATAACCTTGTTGTTCTAACTACAATTCTTGTGTAAGTTATGGTGCTCGTTAACAAAGTTAACAAACGTTACATTGGTTGAACGAAAATGTGATTTAAAGTATGTTCTGCATATATATGGGCTTTATTTTGCTTCTCTGGATTTAATAGTTCCAATGAGGTACCAATGAAAAAGTCTAAAGTTTGCTGATGGATTATTGTCTGCTCGTTGTTATTTATCAGAACATCGAGCATAATTAATTGTTTGGAGGCGTTTATCTTCCATTTTGATATCCGAAGAAATGTATGAATATAAGCTATTGCTGAGACCCAGTAATGAGTTTGGGCGTTTACAAACATAAATACGCCCATAGTCCGATATCTTGTTTCCGCCTTGTATTAATTATTTTGTTAGAGAATTCGGAGGGAATATTTTTCTTTTGAATTACATTTGTTTTACTGGCCTTGAATATCACCCATGAATATTTTTAATATTTCCTGATGATGAACTTAAGCAGTCCTGCCAATTAACCTCGGCAATCTGCTGTAGAAGGGTAGGCCTAAATTCCGATGTATTTTACATTTGCCTCAGCAAAATTAATAGCCGAGGCCATTGAATAGGAATATAACGGGTTTTTTTTATCGATAAATACCAATAATTATTATCAACAAATCATACCGCATATAGGTTTATTTATCGGTAGATAGTTCCATATATTTCTATTTCTCTTTGAATATTATTTCTGGTGTGTTCAGAATTTTATAATCGTGAAATTCACAAGGCTGTTTATTCATAAGATTGTATTCTCAGTTGTTAACGAAATCCACGGAGAATGTAATTTTCCGATGGCATTTCGTAGATCGCGATCATGTCCCAGCTAATCAATGCTTTGAATTATATTGCCGTACCATGTCATATGAGTTATTGTATTTTACACAGATGGTTAAATTTAGTGCCGCGAAACTTGCACGAATTTTCCCCGCGGCCTGCATAATTAACACTCAAAACCAAATAATACACGCAATCTGACATGTGATTTTTATACGCCCACATTGAAATGTGGTCGTATATTGTCGTCGCCCCCGTCCGTCCGTCCGTCCGTCCGTCCGTCGGTCCGTCCGTCGGTCCGGCGTCCACAATTGCTTGTGGACGCTCTACAGGCTAAAGTTAATATCCGATTGACTTTAAATTTATACACAGTGTTTAAGGTCATGAGACGAAGAAGCCTATTGTTTTTCAGCGATTTCCGATAATTAGTGCCAGAGTTATGGCCCTTGATCACTTCAAAAAATCTTGTGGACGCTCTAGAGGCCAAAGTTAATATCCGATTGACTTTAAATTTATACACAGTGTTTAAGGTCATAAGACGAAGAAGCCTATTGATTTTCAGCGATTTCCGATAATTAGTACCAGAGTTATGGCCCTTGATCACTTCAAAAAATCTTGTGGACGCTCTAGGGGCCAAAGTTAATATCCGATTGACTTCAAATTGATACACAGTGTTTAAGGTCATAAGACGAAGAAGCCTATTGATTTTCAGCGATTTGCGATAATTAGTGCCAGAGTTATGGCCCTTGATCACTTCAAAAAATCTTGTGGACGCTCTAGAGGCCAAAATTAATATCCGATTGACTTTAAATTTATACACAGTGTTTAAGGTCATAAGACAAAGACGCCTATTAATTTTCAGCGATTTCAGATAGTTAGTGCCAGAGTTATGGCCCTTGATCACCTCAAAAAATCTTGTGGACGCTCTGGAGGCCAAAGTTAATATCCGATTGACTTTAAATTTATACACAGTGTTTAAGGTCATAAGTCGAAGACGCCTATTGATTTTCAGCGATTTCCGATAATTAGTGCCAGAGTTATGGCCCTTGATAACCTCAAAAAATCTTGTGGACGCTCTAAAGGTCAAAGTTAATATCCGATTGACTTTAAATTTACACACAGTGTTTAAGGTCATAAGACGAAGAAGCCTATTGATTTTCAGCGATTTCTGATAATTAGTGCCAGAGTTATGGCCCTTGATCACTTCAAAAAATCTTGTGGACGCTCTAGAGGCCAAAGTTAATATCCGATTGACTTCAAATTGATACACAGTGTTTAAGGTTATAAGACCTAGAAGCCTATTGATTTTCAGCGATTTCTGATAATTAGTGCCAGAGTTATGGCCCTTGATCACTTCAAAAAATCTTGTGGACGCTCTAGAGGCCAAAGTTAATATCCGATTGACTTTAGATTTATACACAGTGTTTAAGGTCATGAGACGAAGAAGCCTATTGATTTTCAATGATTTCAAATAATTACTACCAGAGTTATCTCCCTTGATAACTTCAAAAATTATTGTGACGCTATAGAGACCAAAGTTACTATCCGATTGACTTCAGATTGATACATAGAGTTTAAGGTGTTGAAACGAACCAGTATTTTGATTTTCAATGAATTTAGATAACTGAACAGCTAAATCCATGATATTAAATGTTTCATGTATATACTAATTGTTAGCGTGGGGTAAAACTTTATAAAAAGCAATCAAATTCTAATGATTTTCTGATAATTACATAATGAGTTGTTACTCTTAATCAGTTTTTAGTGTATTACAAATGGTTCATTACCGAAATTAGTAAAAATATGCGACAACCCTTGTTGACTGCCCGGACGATTTAGCTGCTGTGGGCGTATGTTTCGTTGCCTGGCAACCTATCTTTTGTTTTAAATACATTTTTATAAAGACGATAAACGATGTTTAGACATCCTGAACTGTTCTTATCAAAGTTGACTATGATTGACTGGGCTGTAAATGTGTTTTATAAAAATATATATAATATACACGGGTGAAATTACTGGGTGAAAAGCAATATTATACATACGAGTATTCGTATAATCGGTAAATAAAATTTAGTAGACTGACAATAAAATGGTTCAAAATTAATGTCATTGTCTCCAGTTGCTATTTTCTTGCCGAAACTCAAACGATCGAAAAGGCAGTGTGCTGTTTTGATTACAACACACGTGGTTGTCACAAATTACCCCCTTCAACATAATTACAATGGTTTAGCCCATAACGTCACGTGCATAATGTTGTGATGGACACAGACGAAAATACAAGCAAAAACATTGACTTTCCAAGAGAGAACCCCTTTTTTCCGTTGGGATGTTTAATTGTGCAATTAATTTTATTTAACCGGAGGTGATTTTAAACACATATGTAAGTTTATAATAACTTAAGTAGAGTAGTTTGTTCATAATCGTAGAAATCCGTATCTTATTCTTATTTACCATGGGACACACAATAATAGTATTACGGTACTAATAAGATGAAATATTTATTTTACCATTGGTACACGAATCGTGTACCATACAGCGTTTCAGATTGATTTTCAGCAAGGGTCCCAAAGAACAATGCTAGGCATACTCCACATTACATCTCAAATGGTGAGCGTGCGTAATAAATACTATGTAGACTGGAATAACCAGACGCTATATATATATATATATTGTAATTCAATTGAGACTTCTCAGAAAACTTCTGGTGTACTTCGCCAAACATAACTGATTTGATATTAGACTAAAAACGGAAACGATTGAATGTAAATCAGTTTATATCCATTCATATTAAATTATATGGCTTGCGACCCATTTGTGTCAATTTCTAGGCCCCAAATATTAGCGATTTAGCTCCTTTAACTAGGCTAAGTAAGTTTATTTTCATGCTCTGACTCACGACTGTTGAATTGATTCCTTGTTTTCTCCTGTCACCACTCTGGCAATCATGTGCGATAGTGCGTTAAACACAACAAAGTGGTTTTCCAAACAAATAGTGTGATTTAGCTTAATATAATACAGCCTCAGTCATGAGTATTGTGTACCTTTTTTAGATGTAATTTGAATCGGGTAGGCCCAAGACTAATGATACTAATCACCGGAATTCACATATAATCACCGGAATTCACATATAATCACCGGAATTCATCCGAATTCACTTCAAAATCCAACGATTCCTCCCACAAAACTCATTATTTTATATGCATACAGTAATATTATAATGTAGTGGTTTCATAACTTGACGAGTTTCTAGTGTTCAGAGTAGGTTTGGCTCTCCCAAACTCAACCGGTTTTGATGGGCTTCCTAGACTAGACTACCTATATGGATCGCCCAAACTCTTGTATGATCTTGGATTGCACGTGCTGTTAAGAGGGTTGATTAGCTGAAGTAAGGGGTGTGTTTTATTGCAGATTACAAATGGTCGCCTGTCGAGCAGACCAGTTGATTTTATTGGTATCTTGGGTCGCGTAAGCAGACGGGGTGGTTTTATATTGTATTTTATATTGTTCTGATGGAGTTGTTGATTGGTTGATCTGACTAGCCGTTATCTCAGCTTCCTTCATTTGGCAAATCACTTCTGTAATATAAAGAATAACTATGTTGATCTCCCTCTCCCTACAGGCCAGACAAAGGCACTGTAGGTGTATTTTTTTGAAAGAATACCGGAATTCATTTCAAATATATTATGCATCATGATTATGATCATGTCGGACGCACATCTTATTACCCCAAATAACAATTTGCGTCAAATTACCCAATAACTCCAAAATAACAGCCAATAACTCAAAAAATGTTGACTGTGGAAACACAAAATAACAATTTAGTTTAATTTAAGATGCCTCCCCAGTCGCTGCTTTGTGCCCAAATCGGAGGTTCACGGGAGATAACTTGTGCATGTGATATTGGTAGGCCTATAAAGTGCAATAAACAATTTAATATTATAGCTGTATTTTGATGATTATTGATGAATGGGCCCAGTCTAGTTAGCGTGGAGAAATGATGATAAAGCAAAACTATTTCAGAATGCTTTCTGTGTCCCGAAAGTAAACTATGTCGTGTGGACGACTTAACCAACATATTTCTACAATTAAACTAAGTGACGAGGACGACTCCACAAGCGCGTGTGGACCACTTCATTAGATTTTTTATGTGGACGACTTTGCTTGTGGATGACTTGACTGCCATTCAGTAAATACACAATTGTCTTGTCGCAATTTCCGATTTTCTCAAAGTGAATTCCGGTATTTTAAAGTAATATATTATTAATGTAAAATATTAGTAAATACGAAAGTTAAAATTAGGACTGACATGCTGATAAAAGAGGGTTTTTAATGAATTACAAATAGGTTGTACATGCAACTGACTTAAATTTGACCAGTACAGTTACAAGATTTTCTTCACATATGTCGAATAATCTCCCTCTAATGATCAAAATATCGGATTTACGAATCCCATGAAATTTTAAGATTTTTAAGATTTTTTCCTTGTCAATTATCACCCAATGACTTAAACCGAATCCTCTTCGATTTTGATGAAATTTGGTTAATATGTTTATTTGGGCCGAAAAAGCTGATATTCCCAATTTTAGCTTGATCCGACTAACAGTTCCTGAGATACGGTCCACCAAATTTGGGTGATTTCGGCAAAAATGGGCGTGGCTGCCATTATTCAAATGACCATTCCCAGTGTTTATATACCGATTGGTCAAAATTGCTGGAATGTGTCTTCCAGGGATGGGAATTCCACAAGAATTCTAAATCTACACTTATTTTTGACAACCAGGTGTGTTTTAAAAGAGTGAAGGAAGACCTTTCGAATTTAAATTTGACCTTATCGACCGTGCGACCTTCAGATGAACTTGCATGAAAAGTTTAACTCAACATGTTTTCTACACAGTGTTAAACTGGAGGTATAATATCTTTTATAAGCATGTAAAATCAAGTTAAATAATATTCACACGCGAGACTGAAAATCAGTGTCTTCACACTTATAGCAGGATTGTCTTCATGGATAAGCTCTGAGGATACATAGTGTCATAGTAACCTTCAGCAGACCTTCCTAAAGATTGATATCTTTGATTCAAACAGCACGCCTTATCTTTCCAAAAATACTTATTCCAGCAATTTTAACCTATTGGTTACTTGGTTATGGTCAATTGAATAATGTCATTCAAACCCATTTTAGCCGAAAATCTCCCAAATTTGGTGGACCGTATCTTAGCAACCTTTATTCGGACAAAGTTAAAATTTGGAATATCAGCTTTTTCAGCCCCAAAAGTATTAAAAGACATTTGAAATAAATTTTGGCAAAATCGAAGGGGTACTGTTTATCTCCTTGGATGATAATTGACATGGAATGACCCAAAACACAGATTTTAGGTCCTCATCTACCGGGTCATATCGGCTCGAAAATATGAGGCAATGTTTAAAAATTTGTGTCTGAAACCATATTCAAGGTCAATTTTCTGAGAATCTATCCAAGACATGCGTTTCTTATGTAGTACTATTGGCAATCTCTGGATAGTCAAATATTTGGGTCTATATATATCTATTACTTTATAGCACCTGGAGCACTATTAAATCCAGACAACATACACTTGCACCAAATTTTTGCCAGTTTTCATGGACAAGTAGCATGCGAACCCTATAACTCACCTGTAATCTGATTGCAGATTCATAATCTACGCAAAAAGTTCTCAAGACTACCAAATTTGGGCTGTATATCTTCACGTGAAAGGTAAAATCAAGATATCTGAAACTTGAGTAAATTACTGATACATATTTTGTTCCAAAAACTTATTGGTAACTCATGAAACTTAAATGACCGTATCTCAGTCAATTTTCATGCTACAGATAACAATTTTTGCACAGTTTCTAGATTTTAGATGTACAATAACATATATTTTTTTCAGATTTTTTCAAGGGTGTGAATTTCCCAGATTTCTGAAAATTGACCCACTTGACATGGAATGACCCTATACCACAGGCCCGGATCCAGGATTTTGTTGAGGGCGAGGAGGCCAAACATTGGAGCAAAGGGTAATATGGTGCAACCTTGGATTGTTTGGGCGGAGACAATGCGTAAATCATGTTTATATCATCTATTAGTATTAAAGAGTAACAAAGCAAGCGAAAATGAAAATCAACTATGTCACTGGGCCTGATGGGGGGAGGGGGGCCACGCCTCCCTTGATCCGCACTTGTACCATAATATGTTTCATGCATATAATTACTGTTTTAATAATAAACTATCAATCAATCTCTAATTACAATACATTGTCAACAAAAATCACATACACGAGTTATCTCCCGTGAACTGATTTTGGGATAAAACAGCGAGGCGTCTTAAATTCAACTAAATTGTTATTTTGTGTTTCCACAGTCAATATTTTTGGAGTTATTGGCTGTTATTTTGTAGTTATTGGGTAATTTGTTACTTTGGGTAATAAGAAGGACGTCCTATGTTATCATAATCACGATGCATACATGTAATATATTTGAAATGAATTCTCGTAGTCTTTCAAAAACATACACCTACAGCGCTTTCATCTGGCCTGTGGAGGGATCAAAATAGTTATTCTTTAAATTTTAACGTATTATACATTTAAAATAAATGAGTTTTGTGGGAGGAATCAGGGGTTTTCAAATTGAATTCCGGTGATTATATGTGAATTCTGGTGATTGTAAATGAATTCCGATGAATTCCTGTGATTAGTCGGGCCCATTTGAATCACTTTGGTTTGGAGTTCTTTGTTAGTTTTGCCCACAAATGATTTTTGACAAGTCAGACTGTTTATATAGTATAAGCTTACTAACAACTCTCATTTATAAACAGTTTTCGAGAAATAATTTCACTTGCTGAGTTGTAGATGGTTTCGACAATATCATTGAGCATGAGTCTTGTTGAGATAGATAAACTTGTGTAATTTATTGATCTTCAAGGAAATGATTGTGGTTCCTGGTGTGTGATTACATGCGCATTTGTATGAGTCAGCTCACACCATTATGGACACAGTGTGCATTGACCCCCTGTGATAGGATTTCACCTAAGATTTTCTTAGTTAAATAGGTTTCTACGCTCTGTTATCTAACAGTGTTAAATTTTACAGTTTTCTGTATTTTTTTTTATTTTAGATATTAAGTAGAAATACAAATTGACAAAGGCAGGGATTCACCAATAAATAAAACAGATAAGAGTATATTGTGAAGTTATTTTTGACGAAGTATAAAATTAAAATAACAATGATACAGAGAAATTCCAGTCACATATAAAGGCCAATTTTCAATCTACAAAATAGTTAATTATTAAAACATCGAAAAGTGTAATGACTAATCACTAAAAAAAAACCCCAGAAAACAGTAAGAAATCATGAACAATTGCACTATCAATTTCAGACCAATCAACTTAGATCCATTGATCATGTAACTACTGATCACTAAAAGAACAGCTAATCACGATAACAACAAGTAGGTTATTAATTAACTGATCAGTGACCAGGAACCATCTCACGCCACCGGAAGTCAATTCAAACTCTCACACTGACATCGCTAGCTACTTTGTAAGGCGGGTGTAATTTAGCACACAGATGTGATATGATTTATCAATACACTATCTATACACAATACTACATGTTGGTTGTTGAGGTTATCGATCTAAAAGTAATTCCAGATAATAATACCATGAAGTATGTTTTGTTTGCCTTCATGTGTGCATGCTGTTAGCCACTAGTTACTGTAAATTTTCCTGCGTTTAGTTTAGACAGATTTAATCAATGATAAAATAGTTGTTTGGCACATATATACTATACATTTCAGTCGTTTTACCACATGACGTGATGCCAAATGGATTGATTTGAAAATTTACATACTTATTCCTTTTACTCTAACGATGGTCCCTGTTGTTTTTGGTGCATGCCCAAACCCCAGGGGCAGAGCCAATCCTAATGTTGGTGTTTGTTTGTCACCTACATGTACATGCCACAATTTTTAATGGACGGTCTTGAAACTTTGCTTACTTATGACTACCAGTCCGGTAATAACCTAACTTAAGCTTGATCCCAATTGTTTTTTGGTGCATGCCCAAACCCCTGGATCAAGAGCCATGCCCAATTTTCATATGTCTGCAGACCACAATTCTGAATGGATTATCTTGAAGACTTTTCATATTCCTTGTACCTAAAGATGACCTCCATTATTTTTGGTGATGCCCAGCCTCAAGGGCCAGAGCCATGCTTAGTTTATGTGCGTTTCTGTGTTGCCTGTAGCCTGCTATAATAAAAGGCTGAACCATATTGTATTTGATGAATGCCCAACCCCAAGGGGCAGAGCAACACCCATTTTTTCTGTGTTGCCTATAGGCCGCAATTTTGAAAGATAGATATGTAAGGTTTAGATAAAGAACTTGACCATTCTTTCTATAATGGTAATAGCTCAAAAGTAGATAATGTAAAATGCAATCTGATTAAAATGCAGTTCCTATTTCATTTTGTTTTTTATATGCCCACATGGAAATGTGGACATGAATTGCCGCCGCGTCCGCCCATCGTCCACCATTTCTTGTGAACGCACTGGAGGCTAAAGTTAATATCCGATTGACTTTAGATTTATACATGTTGTTTTAGGTCATGATACGAAGAAGCCTATTGATTTTCAGCAATATCCGATAATTATGACCCTTGATCACTTTGTAGAGGCTAAAGTTAATATCCATTTGACTTAAAATTTATACACAGTGTGTAAGGTCATTAGACAAAGACGTCTATTGATTTTCAGCGATATCTGATAATTACTGTCAGAGTTATGACCCTTGATCACTTTGAAAAATCTTGTGAACGCTGTAAAGGCTAAAGTTAATATCCGATTGACTTTAAATTTATACACAGTGTTTAAGGTCATGAGACGAAGACGGCAATTTCCAATAATTACTGCCAGAGTTATGGCCCTTGATCACTTCAAAAAGTCTTGTGGACGCTGTAGAGGGCAAAATTATTGTCCGATTGACTTTGAATTTATACAGTGTTTAAGATCATGAGACGAAGAAGCCTAATGATTTTCGTTGATTTCCAATAATTACTGCCCTTGATCACTTTGAAAAATCTTGTGGATGGTCTAGAGGCCAAAGTTAATATCCGATTGACTTTGAATTTATACACAGTGTTTAAGGTCATGAGACATAGAATCCTATTGATTTCCAGAGATTTGCGATAATTACTGCCAGAGTTATGGCCCTTGTTCACTTCAAAAAATCTTGTGGACGCTGTAGAAGCCAAAGTTGATATCTGATGGACTTTAATAAATTGATACACAGTGTTTAAGGTCATGAGGTCTATTGAATTGCAGCAATTACCTATAATTACTACCAAAGTTATCTACCTTGAAGTATTATCCGATTGAGATTAACAAGTGTATTAATTTTCAATGAATTTTGAAAACTGAACAGCTAAATCCATGATATTAAATGTGCTATTTTGACTGCTTAGGAATTTTGTCAATTCAGAATGTTCAATCAGACCATACAATTGAGCATTATTTTACAAATATCTCATTGATTCAATTTGCTTTTATTTGACAGATAGCAAACTTGTAGCCTGATAATTTATGTACCTTCTACATATCTTTAAACATTTCAGGACCAATAAATGGAAAACTTGTGATATTTCTTTGAAAGTATTTTTCTTTGTTTTGTTATAGTTGTGTATAATTATACAATTGGACCGGATGGAAGATGAGGTCATGGATCGCCGAAGCAAAGAAAAAGATCGACCTTTCTATGCTTTACCTGAATCTTTACAAGCGCCTTCAAAGATTATAAATGAAGCCAGAACTTCTCTTCGAACTGTTGTCACAAAACGACCCTTTACTCCGCGAGATGATAAAAGAACCCTCTTTCCAGCATCCACATCTCGTAATCCTGAGTCGAGACCAGCAAGTGCTTTTAGGTAAAATATGCTTGATATCATTTTGTTATTACTGTATTTATAAGCTAATTCATTATTTACTGGATGAATATGTCCATTACTATGTACAGCCATATTCTAAATAGGCCTAGGGGAGCGTGGGGTCCAATGGGCCGATTTTTTTTATTTTACAAATAACTTTTTTTTAAAAATCGAGGATAACTAATCTTTGCTACTTCATTCATCAGGTACTAACCTATACACTTACAGAGTTTTGATGCTATACCTTAAAGAAAAGTGGATTTATGTCTATTTTTCTGATATCACTCAGGATGGCCCATCGGGCCTACTAGTGTGGGTCCGATGGACCACCTCATGGGGACCAATGGACCGTTTGATTGTTAAATAAGACATACAAACATTTAAGAGCTTTCACTAAATTAAATTAAATAATAAATAAAAACTATAATTTTGGTGCATTTTCGTTGAAGTAAGATCATAATTTAAATAACCGACCTATTCAATATCATAGTCATCAATGAAAATATCAAAGCGAATAATTCCTTAGGGTCTTCTTGTGGTATTTCTTTTTATTGGTTAGGGGGAAACATGGCTACTATATTTCAGTGTGTTACAGTGTCAGTATCTGCAACTATTGTCTCGATGAATGCACAGATGGTGTGCGTCTTGGCTCTTTATGAAAAAAATTACTTAAGAGCCCCCATTTTTATCGCCATGCTTGATTATACCAACGTAGTCTGGGGCGGGGGGCTAAGGGAGAGAGGTATGCAAATGGTTGAAACATGCACGTTAGATCCATACGATATGTCATTGATTCAAGTAGCGCGTTTCGCTTCCCCACATACACGTGAAAAGTAGGGTCACCTGTCCAACCTTGTGATGTAGGGATTTGTTCATAAAAATTACACAGCCTATATTTCGCATTGTTTCGGCATCAAACATTCCCCTGTCTGTTATTCCCGTTCTATTTCTTGGCATTATACAACTCTAGATTATAAATTAGAAACCTATCATACGCACAATTTTCATCACGAGATGACCAGAACCTATGGACCATGCCTCTGGGGACCCATGGGCCATGCCCATAGGAACCGACCTGCAGGTGGTCCATCGGTCCCCAAGCCATTTAAATATATATTTAGCTTTATTAACTGTAGGGTCAGTCACTGTGACATTTGACTGTAAGTGCAAAGCCTAGATAACTACTAGGCATATGCGTTGGTGAAAAGCACATCTTGATGACACTTAATTAATTTGGGACATGAAAAATATTGCAAAATATGAAAAAAATACTTTTCCTATGGTTAAATGTACGTGTGAGGCTGTAAGGCCATCTGTTGACAGCACATTAGGCAAATCAGCAATGTATTCCAGGCTAGGCCAAGGTTACATTATGATGGCCGATAGAATTTGATTTTGCCATTTACATGTCTGATACAAGGGGTGGCCCATCGGTCCCATATGCCCATTGGTCCCCACTCTCCCCTACCCAGGGCTCACTGGCTTTCAATTTTTTTCCACTAAAATGGATGATAATTTTTATGTAAAGAAATGTTCATATATTTTATCCGCCAACTTGAATATTTTATCCGCCAAAAATATGTGATAGAAAATTATACAATATCTAACAATTTTATGTCTCAACTAGGATTATTATAAGATGATTACCGAAAAATACAATACAATATACAACAACTTTTAACAAATCTGTCTTTGCGTAATACATTTAGCACAATTTTGGTTTACTAAGATTGGATTTTATTTTTGGTAACTTTAGGCTATTTGAACATCGTCAGATTGCACTGCATAGTATTTACACGTTAAATCTTGTCCAAGGATTGCATGTACAATAGACCTATTGTTATTTTCAGGTACTGTAACGGTATTTGAATCTCTGATAGAATGATATGTACTTCAATTATATTTGTAAGAGATGCTTACAATTATACCCGCCGTTCACCTTTGGCTTTAGAACATTATAGCGACCATAAATATGATACAAATGGCAAACCGTTTTCTCGCTCAAGAATCGTCGATATTCAAGTAGTTCGTATGTTTTCGACCAGTGGTGATAAGATAATTTTAAATAATGATATCCAATAGGCATACTTGTATGTTTTACATGCCGTATATGATGTCACAGTAAACGGAATTGAACTATCACAATATTTTACTTCTTTTCGATAGAACTGTCGGCCATTTTGGTTACATATACATGTATTACCATTCTTCGTTTTAAGACGAAACAAAACATCAAATAATCATCGCTTAATTTAATCATGAAGATTTAATAGTGTCTTGAGATAGGTTTAATATACATCATTGGCAATTGTCAATCAACTAATCATTAATCCGAGACAATTTATTAGTGTTACTCGTCGACGCGATCCAGATTATCAGCCAGTTGATTAATTTACTATATTGTGTTTAGCCACATGATCGACACTCAATAATGTGTACAGGATAAATACGATTAGAATTTTAAGATTTTTTTCCCGCCAGTTCTCAAAAAGAATCGCCAGTACCGTAAAACTTTATCGCAAAAATCAAATTTTAATCGCCACTTTCATATTTTTATCGCAAATTGCAAATTTGACGACCGACAGTGTGAGCCCTGGGCCTACTTCATGAATAGACCGAGTACGAGAAGAAAAACACTTTACAGATAGTCTTTTATAGTACATGTATTTGTGCCTTCAGTCAATGAAAAATATTTTGATGTTTTAACAGATTTTTTTTTATATGGTCACATTGAATGTGGTTTTATATCGCTGTTGCGTCAGTATGTTTTCCACAATTTCATGTGAACACTTTATAGACTTGGTCTACATTTACCATCTGATCGTTTTAAAATTTATTGTATATGTTGTTACATTAGTGAGAATCCTATTTAATTTCAACAATTTCGGTTAGGCCTACTTACTTCTAAAGTTATGGTCCTTGTTTCACTTTGTATAACCTTGTGAGTGCTGTAACGACTTAAAGTTATCATCTCTGTATTAAATTTATATGCATTATTTAAATTAGTAAATGAAAAATGCTATTGAATTTCAGCAATTTCTGTTCATTACTTCTTGTCTGCTGCTCAAACAATTTGTATAACTTGTGGGTGTATGTTTTGTTGTCGGGCAACCTATTTTTATGTGTCCACATTCATATGCATCCACATTGAATGTTGACATATTATGCCGTCGCCCCAGTTGGATGTGTGTGGGTCTGTGTATCACCTACAGACCGCAATTCTTAACGGATCGTCTTGAAACTTTTTATATGCTTATCCTTTATGCCCTAAGGATGATCCCTATTGTTTTTGGTGCATGTGCCCCCCATGACAGAACCACACTCAATTTTAGTCTATCTGTTACCTACAGACAACAATTATTGACAGATTGTCTTGAAACTATATCTACTTATTCCTAAGGACAGGCCGTATTTCTTAAAGGATCGTCTTGAAACTTTTCATACTTCTTCCTTATACCCTAAGGGTCATCCTTATTTGTTTTGGTGCATTCCAAAGCACAAGAGGCAGAGCTACACCGATTTTCTCTTTGTATGTCGCCTACAGGCCGCAATTCTTAATGGAAACCTTTCATATTTATTCCTTACCCTCAAGGATGACCTCTATTGTTTTTGGCACATGCCCAACCCCCAGCGACAGAGATACACACAATTTTTATATATGTGTCACAAACAGGCTGCAAATCTGAATAGATTCTTTTGACACTTTACATGCCTGTTCCTTATAGATATACCCTATAATTGATCACAATTATTTTTGATGAGTGCCGACCTCCATTTTTTCTCGTTTTGCCTACAGACCATATTTCTTTGTGGATCGTCTTGGAACTTGTTACATGTATTTATAGGATATTAACCTACCCAAGTTTGATATGATAGAGAACACGTGGGCGTAGCCAGACAAATAATCAATCCATTTTAGTCACCATAATGACGATAGAATTGATGTGAATGCAAATATGATGAGGATCTATCCAAAGCCTGAGGAAAACATGGAGTGTGTGGAGAAATAATGTGGGCGGAAAGAAAATTCTTAAAGATATCTTAGATGGAGTATGGTCATGGATAACCGATTTAAATATGCTGATAAGTACGTTTGTACGCGAATAGTGTGAAAATATGTTATATCAAGGTTGTGGACCTTATAGAGGTCACAATTTTGAACCGATTTGGATGAAACTTGAAATGCATATATATATTTATAACCCAAAGATCTTGGTTCCTCTCGATATTTGCGCCCATCGGATCGTAACTTCCTGAATTATAGCCCCTGATTGTCCGAAAAATCACCCTTTTTAGCTCGTGGTTCCTCTGGAGGTCAAAATTGTTATCCGATTTAAAAAAACGTTTGATTGTAACACTGTTACATGGTTATGGAGGTTGAGTTCAAATTTCGTGAAAATCAGACCAAAATTGACAGACAAAATGGCTGCCATTTGTACGCGAATAGTGTGAAAATATGTTACATGTATATCAAGGTGGTGGAACCTATAGAGGTCACAATTTTGATGAAACTTGACATGTATGTTTATAACCCAAAGAAATTGGTTACTCTCGATATTTGTGCCTATCGGAGCGTAACTTCCAGAATTATTTCCCCTGATTGTCTGAAAAATCGCCCTTTTTAGCTTGTGATCCCTATGGAGGTCAAAATTGTTATCTGATTCAAAAAAACGTTTGATTATATCACCGCTACATGGTTATGGAGATCGAATTTCGTGAAAATCGGACCAAAATTGACAGACAAAATGGTCGCCGCTTGTGCGCGAATAGTGTAAAAATATGATATATCAAGGTTTTGATGAAATAACCCAAAGACCGCGGTTCCTTTCGATATTCAGGCACATTGGTCCATAACTTCCTGAATTATGGTCCCTGATTGTACGAAAAATCTTGTTTTTTACCTCGTGGACCCTATAATGGAGGTCACAATTTTATTCCGAATTAAAAAAACAATTGACTATATCCCCGTTACACATTAATGATGGTTGAGTGTGAATTTCTTGAAAATCGATAATTGAACAGCTAAATCCATAATATCAAATGTTTCGTTTACTTAACGTTAGCATGGGGCAGAACTTTATAAAAACCAAACAAATTCTAATGATTTTCTGATAATTACTTAATATGCGACAACTCTTTTTGACAGCCCGGACGATTTAGCTGCTGTATGGGCGTATGTTTCGTTACCTGGCAACCTATTTTTGTATTTTATACGCCCATATTGAAATGTTGTATATTGTCGTTGGTCCGGTGTCCGCAATTGCTTGTGGACGATCTAGTGGCAAAAGTTAATATCCGATTGACTTTAAATTTATACACAGTGTTTGTTTTTATTTGCAGCCTCAATAGTAAACATTTTGATGGCAGTGAATCTCGTCCCGTTTCTGGCACCAGGTTAATGCCATTAGATCATGTAAGTTTATATTTACTATAATGTTACATGTACATTTAGAAAGATTATTCTCCAAATTATTGAGTTTACATTACTAGCCAATCAGTTTTTTAAACAAATTTGATCTTTAATGGAGGAATGAATACAAAAGCATTCTTATTGTAGAGTTATAATCCTGGATCTGACTATGGTCTGTAGGAACTAGCAAAGTTGGAGTAGGGACATATCGATTTTATCCTTCCTACACTAGTTTTCTGTCAATTTCTTTTTTGATAAATTTATTATTTTTTTTAGTGAAAACCCATTCCATATTTTTTAGTGAAAGCACATTCTACGTTTTTAAGTGAAAACACATTCCACATTTTAGTGAAAACATGGAAAATGTTCAAAAATATAAAACAATAAGAAATTCTTTAATAACACTCAAAAAAAATGTTTGGTCTTTTTATATAAAGAATTAATTGATGATGTCAAGCATAGTTACCACAAGATGTGATGTCACAATACATAGTGTAAGAATTACACTGAGCGGAATCTGTCACCCGGATTCGAAAGGAAGTTACCAAACATATACATAGCACCAATAAAACCTATATATTTATATGTATCACGATAAATGTTACGTTTATGATAGATAATAATATTTTAAGACATGTTAATGCAAAGTAGTAGTAGACAAGAATAACAAAAAACCTACATTTGTATTACCATAAACATACTAAAATATTGCCCACTGGGCAAACTGGGCATGCAGAAAACAGTACGTCCACTTTGTATCAAACAGTATTCATACCAGCTTAGGAAGAAATTTATTTTTTTTTTTTTTTCAATGGATGAATACACTACTAGACTGCAAAATTTCAAAAGACTCTTATGTTGCATTTTTTAGATACATACCGTAAACATGATAAATATATGGAGGAATCGGGGTAGCATAATAACTTCTAAATTAGCTTTAGTGGCTCGCAGATTTTTATAACTCCAAATCAATAGTTGCATAAAGCATGAACATGCCTAAGTTCATTAATTTTTCATGTTGCATAATAGAGTTATATCACCATTGATGCATACTAGCTTTGGTGGCTCAAATCGGCAGATAGATAAGATATGAAAATGCCAAAATTAATGGACTTCCTATGTTGCTTTGTCGAAATATATTAATAATGCCATAATCGTACTAAAGATATGGGGATATTTGGTTAGGGGAGGCTCACTGCGCACATATAAATATCAAAACTAGCTTTGGTGACTTGCACCAAATCGACTGATGTCTAAGGTATGAACATGCCCAAGTACATTAACGTTCTATGTTGCATTATTGAGTTATATCTTGAAAGTTCAGAGCCCCCGAATTCAAGGTGAAATTTGTTGGTTCAATAAACAAAGGGTACGCACACCCATGTTATCAAAAAACCAACCAAACCCGATTTGGTGTCAAAATAATTTTTTATTTCGCAGAATTAAGGGTAGAATTAACTATAGACAGCAAAATTTTAAAAGCATCCTATGTTACATTGTCGAGATGTATAACGCTAAACATACTAAAAGTATTGGGAAAACTCCATAGAAACTGTATGTCACAAGCTCATCTGAAGAAAATGGAAGTGGGCAGGGAACTGAATATCCTCTCATGACTCTAATGCATCACACCAAATTTGAAACAAAGGTCTATTAAAAGATATAGCTGCTATGGCATTCACAATTTTCATAATACCAAATTTGAGCAAAAAATTGTTAAACTAAAATTGCGGCCTCCAGCTTGTTCACGTAGGGTGCCCCGAGCTAAAAAAAATCTCGAAAACTATTTAAAGTTATGGCACTATATCTATACAGACAACAACCCTAGATAATCCTTTATTATAAACTGCCAAGAAACTGTACCTGCGTGCTATATTTCACAAGATATATCCATTCGGCTTTACGATAAAATACACTGCCATTGTGGACTGGCGGCGGACATATTTATTTGGGGTTTTCATGATTGACGGAGTTATATTTTCTTGGTCATTTAAAATTATGGATTTCTTTTCCGAAGAGAATTAACCACCACTACCATTCGGGACTATTCGTTTAAATCGTAATTTGCTATTTAACAAAATCTGCTCCACGTATCGATTGAATTTCAGATCTGAGCATGCGCAACATAGCTCAGTTTTTTGATAGGTCATTCCTGTGTAATTTATATGTGTGCAGTCCAATTTAATTTATTTAAGTTTTTGTTGATATAATGGACCGATCTATTTATCTTTTTTATATACCCATAGACACACGGGTCTATTTATATTGGTATTTATATGTGAACGTGCCTTTGTAAATTTATATTTGATGTCCCATTTAAGAAATAATGTTTGGAAGCATGTTTATTGAAGGAAAGTTTTATGAAATAATTAGTGTATTAAATAAATAATGACGGGCTATTTTAATCAATCTAAATATGCAATAGCTGATCAAGTTATGTACAGATTTGAGATGTACATTGACATTTTGAAGTTGGGTTGGAATAAGTGAATACAAACTAGAAGATACCTAATTAAGAACAAATTCAAATCCGGGATCACGTTCCTTCTTGCATGATAGCATTTACACAAGAATAAATATGCTGATTATATTCATATATATATTTCCTATAACTTTATAGGGACTGAAAGCGATCAATAACATTAACAAAAACACATCTCATCGTGACCAACGCCCTCTGAATCAACATGCCTGTATGTTAGATCTTCTTTCGTAACGGCATGTCGTCTATTACAACACCCTTTAATCATATACATTTATATTATGTACATTAGAACATCTGTCTTAGCAGATATTTTTTTATAAAACAGTCGACATTACCTTGTCAGCTATTATACGACAGAATTACAGGTTTTCCCAAAGATAAATAGCTTAAAAATTAAGGTAATCAGCGCAGGTGTATTCACTTTATCAAACAAAGCAAAACTCAAATCTTACTCAAACACACGATCTTTTGACATTTCACAAATCGATTGATAATAATATATAGTCATTATTTACCAAACAAAGATATGTAATTTATAACTAATCTGCAATAAACATATAATCTCAATTCTTCCCATTGGGACAAATTAAAAAGTTTTATTTTTACTAAGAGTATGTCAAAGGCAACTTTTCAAACACGATATCAGAGCAGATCTACCGTAGTAACCGTATTTTGTAAAATAAATTGCTACCGGAAAATTAACCACTTGATTTCAAGAAACAGTTATTAAATAATGAATTGTTTAAATACTCTGGGAATTGTCGGAATGTCGGTCTGCTGGGACGTCTGGATTGACAAATAAATTAGAAACAAAGAATGAAGAAATTGTATTTTTTAATAACCGCTAAAAAAGGCATTGAAAGTTTCTTCCGGTTAGGTAGGATCAGCCAGGTCAATTAATTTTTGTAAATTTGCTTTTAAAACTGGAATCGAGTGTTCCTTACCGGCTACAGAAAAATAAAGTAGAGACTTATTAGAAACTTGCTGATTTAAAACATACCTACGAAACCGGAGCTGTGCTTTCAGTGCCTCTTTCATTTCCCTATCTGTAAGTTGTAAAAGCCCATTTTCCATACCCTCTTTACTTTTCCAAAGACCCACCCCGACAATTTCTGTTGTTAGGCGCTCTTTTTTCCTAATCTCACGTTCCCCCTTTTGTATTAATTCATTCTTTTTCGCCAAAAGAACCGCTAGCTTTTTTCTTTCGATTTCTTCCCGTCTTTGCCTAAATTTAGAAAGTTGATTTTTAGTTATCGTTTGAGCATCCATTAAGACCGAATTACGTTTATCAGGTGAAAGATTTTTTAGCCATTCATCAGATTTATTCATTTTATATAAAATGGATGCTTCGTTGCCAAAAATATTAGACGAGGGCGCGATCCTCATCAATCTATCGAGATGACTGAACACGGTTTCTGGTAATTTGTTGTGAGGTATGGCAGAACTCGAACACGAAGGATTTAAATCATCTCGATATTCAAGTAAAATTTTTGCAATATACTTTTTGAACTCGGCAAAGAGGACTTCCAAAACATGGACCAGGGTTGTATTAATTGTTAAATCAGAATTAATTTCCGTCAGGTTAGCAAGGACCGAATCATTTTCAATTTTGATAAGAGATTCGAATGAGTGTGATTTACCTTCGACAAAATTTTGAATATTCGGGTTTTCGAAAAAATCATGTAATTTCTGATAAATAGTTTTCATGTCAAGTGCATTAATGCCGCTTTCTAATATGCGCCACAGTGGAGCAGTAATCAATTTATCTATCAAGCCCAAAGCCTGGCACTCAATATGAAATAACGGAATTTTAATATCTAAAAATATGCTTTGGGTCAATCTATTTTCTGTTCCAAAATCACCAAGAAAATTTTTTATATGCTTGGCCATATAATTTACAATTGCGGCATTGTGGAAAATTATGTTAAACCGGTTACCATGAAATGGCGTTAGCGGTAATTTTGAAATCCCAAGGGACTTGAGATACAACTTAAAAGGCAAATAACAACCCAACTTTTCATCCCCACCCTGCGTAAAAGCCTTACAGATGGTCCGAATCAATCGAACACACCCAGGTTCGTTTGGCAAAAATGAAGAAGCGGTTTTAAACGTTTGGGCCGAATACGTTTTAAAATACATTTCTTCAAATTTCTTCAATTCAGACGCACTTTTATCGGCCAAACCAGTTAGTAGATGAAGACCGCAAAAGAAATGATTTATATTTAGGTGAATATTTCGCTCTGAATCTGATAAATCTGACCAGTTTTCTACTAATTTTGAGCAAATATTGCCTCTGTACTGAGTAAACAAAGTGTTAAAAAGCTTTTCGGTGCTGGCTCTGTCTGACATTGTATTTCTAATTTCGAAAATTACGGATTTACTAATGGGTCCAGCTATATCATCAAGATCTGCCAAAATTTCATTTAAAGTTGTAAGCGTAGTTTGCGCAGATTTATCAGCCATATTTCGAAGACCAATAATAATTGGTGTATGAGTCGAGTCAGCGGTTATTGTGTATGTACCGAATTTGGAACCAAATTTTGTAGTTTCGTCCGTATATAAAGTGGTGTTTTTCGCTGACTTTAGGGTTTCCGAAACATGTTTTAAAGATACACCGACGCGCTCACATGATATTCTTTGAACTGTAGTTTTTGTTGGAGTGTAATGAGATTTGAGTCCCGCGACAGCCAAACATGCGGTTATAACCGCAGCGACGTTCCTATCGGAAACGTTGAGGTTTTTTAGTTGCATGACCAAATTATGGCATTCTGAAGTGTATCTTTGATTTTCGACATCATACAAAATTACTTCTTCCCCACGAGGTTGGGACTTACAACCAGTTTTTTTATTTGCCAAAACTTTATTATTATTAGCCTTCGTGCGAATCAATTCTTTTGAGGTCTTCCTTAGTCGATTTGTTAAACGAAATATTGTTTTTTTATACCTATTGATCCTACTTACTAAATTCCTATTTTTCCTATTTAATTTGGTCAAAGTCACATCGGCAGATGTCTGTGTCTCTCTATTAATTAAATGTGGCTCGCTGGTATCTGCCGCTGGTGTCTGGTCTACTATCCCGGGGAAAAAGGGGCTGTCGAGATAATCGTTATATAATTTTAAAGATTTATTAGAAGTTTTTATATGTCTACCCAGCTTTATAGCTTTTGTCTTCAGTCTGACCAGCCTACTTCGAATAACGTTGTTGTCAAACGTCACGCTGTCGTCATGTAAAGCAGTAATTATAGACTGGTGCTCTGTATAGGTCGGAAATTTTTTAATGATACCTAGTACTAGCCTATTTGTAATTCTTGCAAAGGGAAGTTTAGTTATTGTTCCGAGATCATAGTGAACGCCCAAACCAATGCTGGATAGTAATTCATCGTTGGACGCCATGCCTGCTAATTGAATCGACTGACAAAAAATTAAAAAGAGTCCGTCGGTCAATTCCTGAACAAAATAAAAAGATTTGTTTCCCCTTAACCCTAAAAACAATTTGTTGAATTTCCTAACTTGGTATAACGCGTGTGGTCAAATACAACTACGATTTCACGAACCTTACAAAATTAAAAGGAAAATACCGGTTGTACTCTTATCTTCTACAAAACGAGTTATTTGGAGATGTGAAATTGCCGAAACTAAACGACAGCACTCTGTAAATTAATAGCGAATTGAAAAATAAAAACGACAATAATTTTTAGAATTTTTAACGTAGTTAGCGATCCAATAATATTGAAAGACAAACGCGTGATGAAAATATTTTTAACATGTCTTTATATACCATTTGATGTTGTGACAATACCACGTGCATGGCCGTATAAGGTGAATATTTGGTCCGTGCACGTGCTCCCATTGTGCCCGTGACTGTGTCGTCATCATTCAGAAATTCGTCTTTGCAGAGTGAACACCTCTCAAGGTAAGACAATATTTCATAGAGGCTAAATTGGACCGCTCGGGGCACCCTAGACACAAGCAAATAAGCCGTAAACCAGGGATGGGATTTCAGCCATATATGCCGGACTTGTCTGACCGGAAATATGCCCAAAACATGGTGAGTAATATATTCAAAATTCCAAAATTAATATAGTTTACTGAGTGTATTACTACCACACCATTCGATTATCGTTGATAATAGTCTGGATTGATTAGGTAATTAAGTGATCAACGTATTTATCGTGTTATACCACCTAACACCTATCTTGATTAACTAGTTAATCTACCTTAATCCTTTATCAGACAATTCATCAATCCAATCCTGAACAGAAGTCATTGCTTCTCCTTTGTCAGCATATGTATCAATCCAATAACAGTGATTATAAACTTAATCTACGTGATTGACCCATGATTTCTACATTGTCGGGTGTATTAATTTCAATCTCCTTGATATCAGGCGACAGTAGGTAGAAATTAGTCATATATTTCACATATCCTAATTGTATAGAACACCTCAAATCAATATGTATCCGATAACACGTCGGAAGCAAGCGTTCAATAAAGCTATTTCACACACACACATATCCGTCCGAAAAAATACTAGACATAGCTAACTCTGTATCTGATCACACATGGTTATACTAAGTTATAGCACTTGGCAAACCTCAGGAGATTCCGTTACTCTACATCAAGTCTCAGCTGTATGATGATAAGTGATATGTAATGTACCTACGCCTATACAATTGCGATGTGGCACCGGATTACATATTGAGGAAAACTTGACTGTTTTAAAAAGAAGCTATCAAAATTGCGTTGTTCAAAGTTCAGAGCAAAGTTGTCCTTGTTTAAAACGGAAGTTGAAATCTTGCGACACACATGAAACTATGAAATGAATACCACCCGGCAAACCTCAGCAGATTCCGGTACCCTAGATTTTACTGAAATCTGCTGAGGTTTGCCAAAGGAAATGAATATGTGACAAATGTCGAAGAAAAGATTCTATTTTGATGGCATATTCTCGGATTTATGATCATATTTTCAATGGGATTTATGTTTTTAAATAAAGAAACAACGGTAGGCAATGTTGACGAATGTGTAGCCGTTAACCCAAACTGAAGGTCACAGAACATGACATTGATAGGTTCATCCCAATGGAAACTGAATATTCATGACCCCAATTGCTTCATACTATATTTCAATACTTTTTTGACTGTCACATTTGTGTAGTGTTTTCGGAAAAGGAGGGTGCCGAATATTCTTTGGGTTTGTCCTCACATAACGGCTAATGATTAACATCAATTTTGAAACAAATCTGTAGCCTCATACTCATAGTATTTACGCAAAGGGTGATAAGTTGTGGAATTCTGAATATCAATAGGATTCATTCTCTTATGCAATGCTTACACCAAATTTTTCAATAAAATTGGTTAAAATCTGTGGTGTCTATTATGTCCACCGCCTAGGGTGATAATGATAAGTTATGGAATTCTGAATATCGATAGGATTCATTCTCTTATGCAATCAAATTTTTCAATAAAATTGGTTAAAATCTGACAAAGTTCCGCTTGTAAAAGGTGCAAAATGAAGGGCCTGGCAAGAAACGTCTTATTGTCCAGTTGGGATGAGAAACTTAGATCATGTAAAAGAAAAAAACTTCCCCCAAAATCATATTACAGGAGTGCATGGCACACCGTCTTAATTAACCCAGTTGCTTCTAAAAAGTAGGACTTTAAAACCGCATTTTATTTCAGCTGTTAAAGAAAATATCGAGCTTATATTGATTGATTGATTTTAAATAATTGTAGACACCAAGATTCAGTCCAGTAGAGTTAGAAAATTGTTTGCCACCCCGTCCTCCAGATGGTGGGAGACCAATCTCTCGAAAAGGTTCTAGATCTAGAATACATTTTGATGGAAACAGTGAACAATTACCGGTTATAGTTAATAGAGGTAGAAGTGGATCTCTAAGTGATGGTATGCATTACAATTAATTATTTTCAAAAGCACTTTAATGATTCAACAAATCTTGTATCTATTTTAAATTGGCAAATTATTTCTCTAGAATGAATCGTGAACCAATGGATTTTATTGAAGTTTGTAGAAATTAGCTTTACTTGAAATTAAGTTTTTTTAAAATGAAAAGACCAATGAATGAACAAAAGCTTCATTAATTGATATTACATTTAATAACTTTCATGTAAGGTAATAATGAGATCATATTACCACCATCTGCACCTGAAGTTGGTAGAAAGACCAATGGTGGACCATCTTATAGAGATAGAACACCACCTTATATACCTGAAGAAAGAGGTGTTGGTGATGGTAGAGAGATGCCCACTAGAATATCATCATCCTTGGCTATAAGTAGTTCAACCTCAAGGTACAGTTTTAAGTCACTTTTTCACTCTTCATTCAGAGTTTTTAAAACTTTGGCCCGAAGCATTGGGGTTATGAGAGAATGAACTCTGTCCATATTCAGCATTGTGTAACCTTCCGTTCCGGAGTTACCCCCTTTTCCAAAAACATTGTCAACGTGATAGAGGCTACAATTTTAGCCAGATGTTTTTTTGTGAGTTTTTTTTCAAATTTGATGTGAAGCCTTATTGATTCTCTATACATCCATTGCAGAAATCTGAGTTTGACCTTTCAAGGTTACCACTTGTTAATAAATTTTTATATGGACACATTTTATCTCATATTTTGGCCTGAACACTTCATTTTTTGTCACAGCTGATTTAAAGTGGTTGTTATTTTTTACACATAAAAGAATCTACTTTATATTAAGAATGCTTTATAATGTTTTGTATTATAATATATTATACAGTTGTAGTAAAAAAGATGATGGTGAGAATCGTTTAGGTAGTGGTGGTTCAAGAAAATCTAGTGCTGGAAATTCCTCAAACAGAACAGGTACGCATAATAAGCAAGAATACTAATAAAAACAGCTGAATGAGGTCCTTTGTGCATTTACGTATGTCCCCGTCCCCCCCAGTTTGTCTCTTGAATCCATTGTAGGGGTTAGATAAAATAATTCAAGATGGTATCCAAGATGGCCATATTTACTGACCATAACACTCTGCTATTCATACTAGAGCAAACATTTTGCTGTCTTTACCTAGTAGGTTTTAGGGATGAACCAGTCCATTCAGACCAACCGCTGGATGGACAATCATGATAACTATATAAACTGCTCGAGTAGAAGTAGAACTATGACTACTATGTCTATTGATAGGTTAGGCCACAGTTAATTGTTTATCTCTCATGTGTTTTTATTTTTAAAGATACATTATGGGAGATTAGTTAAAGAGCTGGCAGTTCTCACTATAATAGTTAAAAATAAGATTATGTAAAGGAAATTAGCTGAAAATTTGAGTCAAATTGATCCACTCTGAACCGAGAATTTAGAGATTGAATTTCAAGCCTAACCGCAATCATCATTACGATTTTAAAAAACCTAGTCTTTATTATACATTTCTTGAATTAATATGAATGAGCGTAGAGCAGCAGATTGGATCATAATACAGTAATATCGCAGGCTAGCGATGAAATAAACAATTTATTATGGTCTGGATAAGTTAATTAATGTCTAATTGATAATTTCACGCCTATAGAAAGACCCGCAACAGGCAGATTTAGATAAGCAATAATTAGTGTCACTCTGATTTCCTGAAACACAAACTTTTATGGTCGGCGGAGATTTGAGACAAATTCTGTAGGGTAAAGATATCAATCTTGTATAGTCATTGGCAATTCAGTCTTTTTTTTTAGAAAAAGAAAATCGGAATGAGGATAGAACGGTTCAAGAAGTTTTGAATCGGTTGTAAGAAAGTGAGAAAACCATGCAAAAAGGGATAAAGAGGTTAAACTTTGCTTGCTTTACCCCCATGGGCTACTGGACCCAGTGTAAGAAGTTTCTGATCTCAAATCCAAGTAACAGTGACACGATTTGATTTTCAAATTTTCAACCCCCAAATTGCTAATTTAAGCCTTAAAAGATAGTATTTTTTCAGTTGCTTATAGAACTATTTATTTTTCAAATCAGATTACATCATTCTTAAAGATCATGTTGATCACCACAGATACAAAAAATAAGATCTCAGCATCAACCTCAATCATAGAAGCAGGCGTCAATTAATTTGGGTGTGTTTCGTAATTATGAAAATTGACCCCAATTTTAGTTATAGCCAAATATCTTGTTCCTTGTGTATCAAGATTGTGACCTAATTTCTGTGTTAAAGCTTTCAGATCCACTGTAGGCCTATGGGTCTTCATTATCTTCAACCACTAAGCTAGAGTTCACTATATTTTACATTTTTATACGTCCCAGGGTTAAGACAAGCTCAAAAATAAATCATAAGTTTGAGCCCTCTGTATCAAAATAGCTATTTCGAGTATGCCATTAGAATATACAATATTTTTTTAATTGATATAAATATAAATTTATATCATAGACCTTGTAATATGTATTATAAGGTCCATGGTGTAATGTATACCTTTCAATATAATAATGCCAAGTAGCGTACATAAACCAAGAAATTATAGAACAAAATAATAGTGATAAATAAATTCATAAATCATCACTATCGATGTCATCATTGTCATTACCAAGTACTTCGACTTTTTAATATAATAAAATCATGATTGTCAAGCATAATACACTGATAGTAAATATTTAAAAAAAGATACTTGATTAATTAAAACATTTTTTACAATTATTCAAATAGTTTAGTTTGTTTGAAATACTTGTGACTGTCACCAAATATGTTTTTGTTGTACGATCCCTGTAAAGAAAGGCTTTCGATGTAGGTGGGAGGGTATTTCATGTTGTGATGCATTAGGAGTTAATAGGACACTGCTGGAAATAATTAATGATTGTCATCTTGTTGGATATCAGACGGGTTATCGGAAATATGTATTAAGAATGGATAATTTCTGCTATTTGGAGTAACCATGAATACATAGTTTTGAAAAATCACAGCTACAAATTTCAAGGAGGGTGCTCAAACACTTGTTATATTGAAAGAAGTTAACATTGGATGACTATTGTATCCCCAAAAGAAAGCATCCCAGCATTTAAACCTACCACAGAATGAGCATTTGAAATTACTTCAAAATGAGCATGGAATTTGTCCAAAATGTGCCTCTTAAAACCCCAGTCACTTTGGTTAACCAATTTAAGTGGTGTTATACATTTTAAATTGAACCTCAGTAGAAACTCCATTCATTCTTAGCATTTCATTTCTCCATCCACAATAAATGATACATGTGTTGAAAAATAAGTGTTTTAATGAATGTGTTTGTTATATTTATAATGTATGCAGGTAGTTCTGGTAAGAAAGATACAGATGATGAAAGTTTGGTATATTTTAATAATAATGTTTTTCCTGTACTTGAAGAAATGGCTTCTTTAGGAAAAAGTAAGTAATAATGTCGAATTTAATTTAGTGTAACATTAGAACTCTGTAAAATGCATGGAGAATCGGTCCAGCAGTATTTATCAAAAGTGTGAATTTTGTTGACTAGCCATGTGTGAAAAATATACAGGTTGTCAGTAACCACTGGAACATGTAATATTCATAACATCAGTATTTAAGTTAATTGGTAGTAAGCAGGGATCTTAATCTGCTGTTTTTTGTCAGCTTTAGCCGATTGATCTTTAATCTAGCCGAATCGTAAAACAATGAATCGGCCACTATGGTATTATATATCAATCTATTTTCGGCCGATTTACAAAGAGTTAATTATCATGCTGATTGATAAAACAATGAACAACAAGCCACTACGGTGTCATATATCAATCTATTTTCGGCCGATTACAAAGAGGTAATTATTACTCGTCGATTAATTAACCCATCAAAGAGTCAATCAATGCAATGAATACCTTCAGTGTCAATCCTTCTCAGCTCATTTCGTAAATAAACAACTTTGTTGAGTTAATTCATGCCAAGTACGGTAAAAGAATAGCCTAAAATAATGGCGGTGTTGACCTTGAACTTCAAGCATACAGTGCACGTAGGCATTGTGTTTGGAAGTTCCAAAAGCTGGAGATCCTCCCACGTCCAATAAAGGTCACCCAAAGTTGAAGACTAGAAGATATTTTAGGTCCGAATAGTTAGCTCCTTTCAAACGTCTTTCGTTTGATACAAATTCACAGATGTGTTTTGTCTCATATAAGTTATTAAAGTCTACTTTTTGCGAGTACCGGTAACACTAAAAATAAACTAACCTGAATCACAATTGGCCACGTGACCTTCCGCCTGTACTGCGTATTTCCGAGCCCCGACTATTCACAGAAAATAATTTGTGCTACATTATTTTATTATTGACACATGCTTACAAATATACTTTTATATATTGACAAGTGTTTATGTAGAAAATAATTAAAAACGAACTTAATTGTATTTTCTTGCAGTTTTTCTTTTTACTAAATTAATTCTAACTTCCGTTTGTTTAGATGAAAGCAAAAGTAGATAATGCATTATGCAAGTTGCCAAAATTTGACTATAAATTTTGATAATGTATGAATATATGAATACTAGTATGGAATAACAATACAGGCTTTGTTTATTAGAAGTTATTATTATAATATTATAATTATTATACGGAATACCGTAACGTTATGCAATTATTGACGTGAATAAAGTATGCATAAACTGTTGTTCAAAAGACGACTATCCGTTATGCAATTATTGACGTGAATAAAGTATGCATAAACTGTTGTTCAAAAGACGACTATCCGTTAGGGGTGCCCTTGGCCGGTTCATTTCAAAATTGATTAAGAACCCTGGTAGTAAGTATTCCTTACTTGTGTCAGTACTCCTTACTTGTGTCATGAGTAAATAAACAAACATCAGTTAACCAAACAGATGAAAGCCAGACCAATCAGATCCTCCATTTTTCTTTGATCATCATAATTTACTGTAACAGTGTAACCATCTACAGCGTGAAATCATTAACTACATCTCGAATTATTATATTATGACGTAAATATTTGTTAATGTACATGAATTAGGGGAAATGTTCTTAAACTATACGAAAGGATTTATGCCAGTGTCATTGATTTCAAACACCACCATACAACTGAAGATGAGCTAGGCAGATCAAGTAATAGATACCTTCATCATATTTGTAATGATAAACATATAGGTATATGCATTTAGTCAAAGTGATGATCCTGTTGTGTAACAACAATTATATAATGATGGTAATATATAGGATATCGGTGATGAGAAATCGAAATAAATATTCATTCAATAAACAGAGGGAACAAGGATTGATTTGTCTCACTTGCCACAGGCGCTTTCCATGCTACGGGCGCCACAACCAGAATGGTTAAAAGAAGATCGTCAACACAAAGTACAGTTCATCCAGAATTCATATTTTATCATGTCTGCAGCTAGCGCTGCCCGCTGAATAATAAAAAAATCAGCACCCTTTCCATTGGATGCAATGCAAAGCCTAACGAATAATGTGCCCAGTATGGATTCCATGGGCACCCAAAATGGCGTGGGGTGCCTAATAATGATAATGTATGATTGTCGGGCCGTACATAATGCGTAATGCGTAGTGAGATTGGTTGGGTGCCAAAAACGGCATGATTGGTGAGGCACCCTATAATGTCGAAATTAGTGGGCGCCCATAATATAATTGGCGGTTCACCCATAATGCCGAGTAATATTGTTTAGGCACCCACAAATTTTTAGGATATTTATATCAAAATATCGTAATATGCCAATAACGCAAATTCAGCCTCAAAAATGAAGCATCAAGTGTAGGTATGTCGGTGCCCAAAGAAGCCCCATCTCTCATAATGACCCTTTAATGGCTTATCCTTATATACATAGATATATTCAAATTGAGGTCAGGGCTGGGGTAATGGTAATGGGTAATGGTAATGGAATGTAATCATTACATTTTTTAAGTAATGGCCATGTAATGAGTAATGGAAGATTTCAAAAGTAATGAGTAATGGAAATGTAATTAATTACATTCCAAAAATCATGTAATGGTCAATTACATTTCAATTACTTTTCAATTACATTGTATGGCACATATAAATATTTCCATATGATAAACATCAAATTTTATAGCCCCAAAGAAGAAAATTAAGTGTATCTGACACAAAATCCAATTTGTTATAATTTTTTTTTTTTTAAAAAAAAAATTAAATCAGATTTAATAAATTTTAATAAGAAGGCATTCAACATTTTGTTTTATTACTTTTTATGCAGGACCCTTCTTTAGACATGTAATCTAAAAAGTGAATCTTTGAAAAGAAGTATATTTTAATCAAAGATTAGTGTTAATTTACAGTCAATCACTCAGTCAATCAATCAATCAGTTAGATTAAAAGACAATAGTCTTACTACCCTTTAATCTTAATCTCAAGGTAACAAGTGACAACGCAAACAATGGCTTTCAAGCATCTCATTATTTTATGGTTATCAGTTATACAATGTATTATAGACAGACTATTTGGATTGATTATGAATCTCATAAAATTACGTATTAAAGGAGCTAAATTGATATTTTCTGGACCCAGAAATTGACCCAAATGGGTCGCAATACATATCATAATGTAATATGAATTCATATAAACTGGTTTACATTCAATCCTGTCTGTTTTAATCGTAATTTCTAATCAGTTATGTTCGACGAAGTTTGTCAGTTTTTGTCACCACTGTCCGTCACATGAAACTTTGCGTTGATGTTATAATTTATAGAAATAACAATTCATAAACAAATATCTATTAAAGTGATGCAAGGTTATTTTGAGTTTGGTTTTGTAGGCTGTTCATGGTTGTGTTCTTTTTTTGATTTCTATGTGAAAAATGATTATTATTTATATTGTTATAAAATAATGGGTAATTGTAATTAATTACTTTCAATGTAATGGGTAATGGTAATTAATTACTTTGCTAAAAATGAGAAAGTAATTCTAATGATTACATTTAAAAAGTAATGGTAATGGTAATGTAATTAATTACATTGGCAATGTAATGGCCCCAGCCCTGATTGAGGTTGGGGCTGGATATCAATAAATGACAATATTGCGTTTGAAAGATATCAACATGCGCACATTTTTATTGTAACAATGTAACTTTGTTTATATGGCAAACGTACAGATCACAATTTTCATGTTTTTTATCCAATGAATTTCACCAAAAGTTTCTACATCACCATTGTATATACTTGAGTTTCTGTTTTGAATTCCAGATATGAAGGCTTTTATAAATTGCTCTGCCTAGCTCTTCATTTGTAGAGCTTTGATAGAGATTGCTGACATATACTCCGTTACTTGTCAATCAACTGAAATTTGTGATCCCAGTAATAATAAATAGCATGTGACTAGTAACATGATCATCGTTGATAAACACTGCCGTGATCAGTTCAACTAAAATAATCTTGTCTTATTTCTATTTTACGCTTTATGGAAATTATATTTCAACAAGGATTGGTTCAAAATGGATGCAGGATAATCAGGCACACTTGACACTGTAGAATGTTGAATTTGAGTTTCAAACTCAGTGCAAATAGCTTCATTTACTTTAACTTCTTCCATTATCCTAGTAAGGTTGCTTTTCTTTGGTTTTCTATGAGTTTTTAAACTAAAAAAAGCTTTCAACGGCTGTAAATGAATATGTGTTTTTATTGCGGCTAGATGTTGTAAAACTTGCAGTTGTCCCTCGTTTGTTGAAGTATCAAATTTGGTCAACATTCACGTTTTCCTTTGGGATAAGCTGCTGCTGTTTCAGCATTTTTCCACCTTTGCATTGCTATATCAATTTCTTAACTATTATAGCAACAACTTCTAGAGTTATGGACCTTGCTTTTCCTTATAGAAACTAGTGAAACTTATACTGGTACACATTATTCAAATTAATGAAACAATAAAGAAGCATATTGAATTTCAACAATTTTCATTAATTACTTCTACTTCTAGAGTTATGGTCGTTATTTCACTCTCATCCAACCTGTATGTAACTTATATGCAATGTTTATATTGGAGGAACAAAGAAATCTCTTGAATTTCAACACTTTTCCTATTTAATCTTCTGGCGTATTTCTTCGAACATTGCATGAAATGAAATGGGGTTTAAAATCCTTCTTTTCTACACCAACTGGGCTAAGGAAGACAGGGTTGGAGAGGGGTGATATAGGCCTTGTCCTGTTCCCCAATCCTTTCAGTTATCTGAATAAATATTGTTTTTTAAAAAAAAAGGAAGACAGGGTTATATAATTGAATGTACATGTATTCATATGTATCATTTGCTCCTCTGTTTTCTTCTACATGTGGTATGGGTAAACAAATGTATAATATTGTGCAGAGTTAGGCTCAGTTAGCTCTTTTACTTGTTAACTAAACGAAAAGAACTATAAAAGAAACTGAACTAATGTTGCTTGTCTACGATATCACCCCCTGTGCAAGTGGACGTTAAACTCCAGAAACAAATGAAGGGGACCGTTGCAAAATTTGAAAGTTGGCCCAAACGATTAACCAGGTGGGTGGGTTGATCGACACTACTCACATGAAAATCCAAGTGTGTCAAAAAGTTTTTACTCAGTGGCGCAAGTGGGTTGTTTAAGATCTATCCACAGGTTATTCCTTTGGATGCAAGTGTTGAGATTTCACAACGTTCCTTAATGTTGATGTCTTGTTTGTTTTAATAGCATAGAATTAATTGATATCCTGATTATTTAATTGTTTGCTCAGAAAAAGACACAGAGAAATTAATTCAGCTGGCTGAAGAATTGTATACGACTCTAGAGAAAGACGATCGCCTCAATAAACACAATAAACAGAGATCCAGCATATTAAAAGCTATATTTAAACTTCTAGATGTTGACGAACCAAAGGTTTTACTTAAATTAGCAAGACTTATTTTAGGGGTACATATTTTACTTTATACTTGAAAGATTTTTTTTTTTTTTTTAAGTCCATATTTATTCAAACAAAAAATGTGAGTGAGTTCACATTTGGTGTTAGGCGGGGGGGGGGGTTGAATGGTTAGCTATGCGTACTGTATCATAAGGTCAGTCATAGAGTCCCCGTTTGTCCTTGACAAGGAGTAGGGTCATGGGTTTTCTATTGGTCCTCTGCTTTCCTCCCTCTGCTAAAGACCCCTACACGCAAGCAAATTATTGATATAAAATTGAACCATATGCTAGTCCCAAAGTGACCTAGTTTTTGTCGAGTGGATGTTGAGCTTTATCTCTCTCTCTTTTTGGAATTCTGCCATTATTTTTTGGAGTTTGTAAATCAAATTATTTTTGTTATCACTGTTACACAGAATAATGTGTAAACATGGGATGGCGATACATCGTACTGAGGATAGGATACAATACTGCATATAAAATTGTGTTTAATCGTCATCCCTTGAGTTTTGCTGCAAAACGAATTGGTAATATATTATACATGTATATTGAATTTGGTATACTTCTCCCTATTATATTGATCTTGTTTTGAAGAAATAAATATATAATATCATATGAACTTAATAATTGTATGTATTATTTATGATTGTAGTTTAAAGTTAGTGGTAATAACCTCATCAATGTGTGTAAACTTGTTTTTAAAGTTAGTCGTAATGAAAAAAATGACAATGAATTTCTGGATGGAAAGATTACAGGTAAGAAGGTATTCCATAGCTTTATGGTTACCATTCCTCTTTTATACACTCACATTGGTTCATCCCAATTTTCTTGTGAACACTCTACACTTTTCATTTAAGTTCAGATGTTTTTCTGATTAGTGGGGATTGTTAAATTTGTGGAAACTGGTATAATAATAAGACGAAAATTCCCTATTTCTTTTCTACAAAATCTGTTTCATATTTTTATGTACAATGCTTGCAAGACCTTCTTAGCATGATAAAGGTTACAGTTATCATGGAATTTTTCTGAAATTTTTTTGAAAAGTTGCTTTAGGACTACTAGACATAGAATGTCTATATCTTTTCAGGATAAATAGGTGAATGAATATTTTTAAAGGCTGTCTTCGGGTCTGAGTTATTGACTGATTTTATACAAATTATTTGAGAACCTTGTGAATGTGATTGAAGCTACAGATTTGTATGAATTTATTTGAAACTTTGTGTGAATTGTTCTGATCATGGAAAAACGCAACTCGATAGATATTCAGCACTACTCAAATGTCCGTTGAGATGTTACCCCTACCCGTAAGATCACCCCACTCCACTTTCAGCAAATATTGTGACTGTAGTATAGGCTATAGATTTTAACAGATTTTTTTTTTTCGAATTTGGTGTGAAGCAATATTTCGTTTTACAAAAACTTGCAAGTGTGATAGAGCGACCGGATTTTTTTTCCAAATTTGGTGTGAAGAATTTAGGTCATGAGAGAATAGACACTTACAATATTCAGCTATCATTATGAAAATAATCCCTATCGAATTAAAAGATCCAATAACTTTTGTTAACTCTGACCTTTGATTCGAAATATGCACTTGGACTTCCCTTATTCAAGTGAATTGCTCATGTCCAAACCTATGCTCATTCTAAAGGCTGCAATTGATTATAGATTCTTTTATATTTTATTGTGTGTGTCACTATAATTATAAAGATGATCCCTATCGAATTCAGTAATGATCCAATAAGTTTTTTACGAAATATGAACCCAGACTTTGTGTATTTCTTCTAACTCATGTTCATTCTTATATCAGCCCCGTCTGTTCATTCATATTGTCTGTGGACACACTACAGGGCTCAATTTACTTTCAAAGTTATTGACATGTATGGAATCTTGTTTAGTGTGGACTGTGGATCCTCTAGTGGCTAAAGTTATTTTCCCATTGATTTGACATTAATACATAGTGAATAAGCCCATTGATTTTCAGTGATTTCCGATAACTCTAACAGCCTATATGTTTGTAAATAAACGTTAGCATCAAGAAGAATTTTATTACTTCTGATAATTACCTTATAATGAGTTTTTACTTTTCAGACGTTTTACTGTCTTGTAAATGCTCCCATTATCAACAAAATGCCTTGTCAATTACCAAGCAACTTAGCTGCTGTTGGTGTATATTTTCTTTTTGTGTGTCCAAAACACATTTTCTCTTCTAATGATGATATTTTTTTCTTTTCTGCAGAGTTATTGTTAGAAACAATAAAAGTAGTAGATCATGAAACAGCGTGTGAAGCATTGATTTATTGTGTTGGAACTATCAAGTTTTTAACTGGCAACAGTACTTTATTAAAACAACTTGCTAGAAAAGAATGCATAGAGACTTTATCTCGACTTCTTCATAATATCAATAAGACGGTATGTAGGATTTATTAACAGCTATTTAATCCCTATTACTTAGTTATACATAAAGGTATAAAACTCGATATTTGGTTTGATATTTGATTAGAAGCCACGGTGGCTCTATACGCCTCACACTCTTTTGTTTGATTACACCTGATCCCACTAAAACAGTTCCTGTTTTAAATTATGTTTGGTCAGGTCAACAACCAATACATTATAGTGTAGTGAAATCAATCAGGATTAACCAAAGTGTTAAATATGTTAACGTTAAAGAGTATATTGACAATTGCCGCTATTTTACACCTTAAAGAGCAAAGTTTATTATGCTCAATTACCAGCGCATAGCAGAATATTGCAGAAAAACCGATTGCGTGACAAATGAGGCTAAACAAAAGAGCTACAAATGTAATCATTGCAAAATCGCCACATATAGAATCTTTTTATCATCAGTTAGTTGGACTTTGGACCACGCAGCAGACGAAAAATATTTGTCCATCTTTTAATATATTTGATCAAGTATTGGGCAAGACTCCAGGTCAAATAAACAGAATGTCATGTTACACATGTTGCTTTTTCAGAATCGTGAATATGGTAAAATAAATGAACAGTTTGGGCATATATTGGTTCAGGTGAGTTTATAGATTTTTTGCAATTACTATTTAATTGCTGTAATTTTAGTTATAAATTTCTTTGTTGTAATTTGTCCACAAGATTAAATATTAGAAACAAAAGTGTATTTAAGATGTTTTATATTGTAGTTAGCAGCAGCTATGAGAAACTTAGCAGATGTTGGATCCAGTCGTGAACGAATGTTTAAATCTCATTTTATTGAAGAACTCATTCCATTAATAGAGACATATCCTGGTGATTGTGATCTGATGCATTATTTGTCCAGAATATTAAGGTGAATAGATTTAATTAAAAACTAAATGTCAGATTCAATCGAAGTTTGAAGTTTTAAACATACATTATGTAAGAGCTAAATCTGCCTATTGCGGGTCTTTCTTTAGGCCTGAAAATTTATCTAAATTGTTAATTAGCCATCAAGAGCCTGTAATAATTACTGGATACATGTGATGGATAATCTAACGTGAAAATGGATAGTCCAGAATTTGTTTATTATTGTACTATCGTTAGTAATGACAATCGAGGCTAGCAATGTAGCCTAAAATTGAATTGCTAATATCTTGTTTGGAAGTGAAGCAATTTGAGATTTTCGGCCTTTTCTGTTTATTAACTATTAAAGCAAGAACTTTCAGCTTTTACCTAATCAAGCGCGGATCCAGAGGGGGGGGTCCAGTTGGTCCAGACACACACCCCCCACCCCCTGCTCAGACTTGAAAATTTTTTATGCGATTTTATTGGCGATTTAGACATGTAATTTTGGAATTTACCTTCCGGAAATACGTCAGAAAGAACCAAATTGAATCTAATTTACCAAATTTTTATGGGGGAGGGCCCCAAAACCCCCTTTAACCCCCCCCCCCACCTGCAAAAAATCCTGGATCCGCGCCTGCTAATAATGCCCCTTTAATTGCAAGAATTGAGAAAAAATTAGTTTTAAAACAAAATTTGAGTCTTGTTTATTCTGTTTATTAGTGGTGAATATTCCTGAATGGAATCCTGAATGGAATTATTTCACTTCTGTCAGTACAGATGATAAGCTGTTTGTGTAATGCTTCAGGACTTCAAGGGGACCTCCACAAAAACATCATACTAGCTACAGTCGTTGAACAAATTGAAATGAACAAATTGAAAAAAAAACTCCCTTAAAAAAAGCTCTCCCAGCTTCGATAAGAAGAGTGATTTAGAAATTAAGGGATGTGATTAGTTGTATGTATGGGAAATGATTCTGAAGATCAATAACTGCGTGTAAGGGTCCATTCATGGTTACATAAATGGTAATAAACATCATCTACTAAATAAAAACTCTCGTTCGAAATGGTATGGTCAACTACATACGTCTATAACTACATACGGTACTCCAATAGAAATACTTGTCGACAATCTAAATATAAGTTATATAGCTTATAAAGTTTGTTTAAAAACATAACCCCCATTCAAAATTTAATCATAAAAGCTTGAATGGCATCAAAATATAATCTATTTCTTTCGGAATTATTCTCATTGGCAATTTTCATGTGCCATACTTTGGATGCTGTAAAATTGAAAATCATTTTGATCAGATATATTACAATTATATTTCAACATTTAGTGCCTCAAAATACAATCGACAATAAGAAATCCTCTCATGGTTGCTCTAAAACATGAACATATCCTTTCTATTCTATATTTTTATACGCCCACATTGAAATGTGGTTGTATATTGTCGTCACCCCCGTCCGTCCATCCGTGGACGCTCTAGAGGCTAAAGTTAATATCCGCTTGACTTTAAATTTATACACAGTGTTTAAGGTCATGAGACGAAGAAGCCTGTTGTTTTTCAGCGATTTCCAATAATAACTACCAGAGTTATGGCCCTTGATCACTTCAAAAAATCTTGTGGACATTCTGGAGGCCAAAGTTAATATCCGATTGACTTTAAATTTTCACACAGTGTTTAACGTCATAAGACGAAGAAACGTATTGATTTTCAGCGATTTCTGATAATTAATGCCAGAGTTATGGCCCTTGATCACTTCAAAAAATCTTTTGTAACACTCTAGAGGCCAAACTTATCACCCAATTGACTTCAGATTGATGCACAGAGTTTAAGGTCTTGAGATGAACAAGTATATTGATTTTAATGAATTTTGATAACTGATCAGCTAAATCCATGATTTTAAATGTTTCATATACTAAGCGTTAGCATGGGGCAGAACTTTATTAAAACCAAACAAATTCTTATGATTTTCTGATAATTACGTATGAATTGTTAATCTTAATCAGAATTCAGAGTATTATAAATGTTTCATTACCGAAAAAAGTAAGAATATGCATCAACTCTTGTTGACTGCCCGGACGATTTAGCTGCTGTGGGCGTATGTTTTTCCCCTTCAACCTATCTTACAACACCACATTCATTTCAGGAGTCTGTCTGTTTTCAGTCGCCCTTATCTAAACATAATAAATAATGCATGGAAATATTGGTCATGTGTCTTGAAAACATGAATACTATAATGGTCAAAATTTAATAACCATATAGCTATTGTACTATATAAAGGGCTATTATCAAAGGCCTGCAATTTGCAATAGCAATATTTAACTCGTGCATAATGTTTGTGCATTTTATGTTCATCTCTTGCAGAATGTGGGCATATCTTGCATGATTCAGCTTGTTTGGTGAATATTGGTGGGAATATATATCTATGGTTTAATACCTTCCAGTTTCTTGCTTCAGTCTCCTTTCAAGACTATATACTATATTGATAATATAAAGACTACCGGAATTGCAATTATTGTATGTGCGTCTGTACATGTTTGAATTAATGAGTTTGTTGAATTTGACTTTATTTTTCAGTAAAATAACAATGCATACAGATTGTGTATCAGTATTATGTGAACAACCCAACTGTTTTAAGTCTTTCATAAATTTAATAAATCGCCATATTAATAAAGAGGTAAGAAAACTTGAATGTTTACAATACAAGAATTTCACGCGCCATGTAGATATTGCCATCCTACTGAGATGGATTTTAACTTGAGAATATATTTTCCCATTCCGAGATTTTTTAATGTTTGTCCTTCATTTCTCGTTCAATCTGGTTGCAATGTTGCAAGTACTAAAATTTTAAAAATGTTTGTTATTTTCCAAGATTATTGCTATTTTTGACTTTTTCTTCACAAAATTTTACCCTCTGGACTGCTTAGGGGGATTTTAATATGCTCACATTTTCATGTGGACTTATTGTAGCTCATGTCCACATTGTGCTTCCATGATTCAACCCACGTATCATTTACCCTTGACAAAGAGTAGGGTCACCTATCCAACCTCGTGGGGTGTCTCTGGTTTCCTCCCTCTGCTAAAAAAGACTCCTACGCACAAGCAAATTATTGAAATATAATTAAACCATGTGTTAGTCCCAAAATGACCTAGTTTGTGTCCATTGGATGGTAATCCCCATTTCACGCTCTCTCTCTTTAGAGGTCACAATTTTTAATTTGATTTTAGGAAACATTTAAATATGTCAGTGTTACTGATAAATATATCAGTGTTCGAATCAGACTGAAGCTACCTTACAAAATAGATGCACCTTGAATGCAATTATTGCAGAACTATGTATTACCAAGATTGTGGACCCTCGAGAAGTCAGAATTTTTATCTAATTTTGATGAAACTTAAAATATATTGTTTATATCCCAGAGATTTTGATTCCTTGTGATATAAGCGAATATTGGACCACTTCTTCCTGAATTATGTCCCCTGATTATACGAAAAATCCCTTCCTTTTTTATTTTAGCTGGTTTTCTGTCCATCCCTTGCAAAGTGTGGGCATAACGTGCATGGCATCCGATTATTCAAGAGTAGTCCCCAAGGAGTATTTGCGTCCAAATTTGAAAGATTTCCCTGATATATTATGCAGTTTTCTGCAGGACTAAAGGCCTATTCTCTTATGAAACCAAGGGGCCTTGTTGAATGTATTTTTGTATATGATGTATTTTTATTATAGGGTTTGGTAGTGAGATTATGTTTTGTATTAGGTAATATTACTGCTAAACGTGATGACTCTCGGTTACGTTTATACCAAGAAACTGATGGTATGGAAACATTCCTCACAGTATTGAAAACATATCAAACAAAATATAAACAGGTAAACCAACTTCAGTAGATTTTATATATTATCTCATTTCATTAATTACTGTCTGAGTTATGGCCCTTCGGCTTCAACCCTTTAGAAAATCTTGTGAACGCTCTAGAGGTTAAAGTTAATATAAATTGTTTAAGGTCATGAGACAAAAAATTAAAAAAATTCTAATGTTTTCTGATAATATCTTCATGGTTTATTGTACTCGTTATCAGATTTTCGTATGTTGTAAATGTTTTCACTATTGACAAAAGAATAAATATTCAACAAATACTGCATGTATAAGACAAAGCGTCTTCCTTTACCAAAAGAAAATCAAATAACTTGTATTTTTAAGATACAAAATGGAAATGAAGTTCTTAATGGGACTGGTGAAGATAATATAAAGACCAAATCAAACGATTATGAAGATGTCCTTGTCAAGGTTATACGTGTTATTGCTAATCTTTCTATCAACGAAACCCTGGGACCACTAATTGCCAGCAATGATGAATTTGTACAGATATTGCTCACAATATTAGGTAACTAATTATCAGCATACACTAGGGACCGGGTATCGTCCAGATTTTACGAAAAAAGGAAAGAAACTACCCTTACCATTTAGAATCTAATACATGTATTCAGTTAATAGATTCCTGTTAGAATCCGTTAAATGACATCAAGATTCATCAAAAACCACCTAGTTTGTGCTACTGTGTAGATTTCGAAATGCCGTTTAGTTTTGATCTAGATCGTCTACTTTACAACCGTTCAGTTTCTCAGGACGTTTTTAGAAATTAACACTACCATTTAGATTTGAAAGGTGTTTAGTTTTTAGACACAGCATTCATTTTCCCGGACGTTGTCCAGAAATGAACCAAGTGTTTGATAACACAAAGCGTTCAGATTTTACTCCAAATTACCACTTTACTGATTCAACTCAATCATCGTTTTATTCTTTCTGTTATTCATTTTCCATCAAAAACAACGTGCACAAAACAACGATAATTTTTCATTGGTTAGGACCATCTAGAAGTAGAAACTTGGTTAAGGCCCCTTTAGAACCTTGTGAACCCTCAAAGAAAATTATAATCTGATCAGTATGGATTTGTCGTGTAAACAATCATATTGCCTACGAAAGAAAAAAAATATGCAACAACCCTTGTTCACTGCCTTAATGATTTAGCTGCTGTGGGCTTGTGTTTCGTTTCCTGGCAACCTATCTTTAATTTAATATTTTGCTCCAAATATCTTTTATAAGCCTATTATTTTATAAGCCAACATTCCACTGACATTAATTGGATTTGGATAAAAAAGTCTACTTTAAATTTCTGATACCACTTTTTATACACTTACATTTTCACATAGAGATATATTGTCGTCGCCCCTGTCTGTCCGCCTGAACGTCCACAATTTTATTGTGGACACTCTTCAGGTCACAATTTTTATCTGATTATGATGAAACTTGAAACTTGAAATATGGGTTTATCTCCAAAAGACCTTGGTTCCATTCAATATTGGCATTTATAGGAACATAACTTCATGGATTAAGGCTCCTGATTATACAAAAAATCATATTTTTAGCTTGTGGACACTCTAGAGGTCATAATTTTTGTCCCTCAGTGTGTCCAGTCACATTTTATTTGTGGAGACTCCACAAGTCACAGTTTTTATTCACCCACATTTTCATGTGGACATATATTGTTGTCGCCCCTGTAAATTTATACACAGTTTTTAAGATCATCAGACAAAGAAGCCAATTGATTTTCAACGATTTCCAATTATTTTTACCAGAGCTATGGCTCTTGATCACTTTGAAAAATCTTGTGAATGCTTTATGACCATAGTTATCATCTGATTGGTTTTATATTTATACACTGTTTTTACACTTATATATAATAATCGTTTCCATTGACTTTTAATTTGATATACGGAGTTAAAGGTCTTGAAACTTTTTCAATGGTTTTTGATAATTTGAACAGCTTAATCCAAGATATTAAATGTTTTGTATACTGATGATTTTCTAATAATTACTTTTAAAATGAGTTAATACTCGAAAAATGAGATTTTGTATGCTAATGATTTTCTAATAATTACTTTTAAAATGAGTTAATACTCGAAAAATCAGATTTAATGTTTCATTACCGACAAAAGTAAAAATATGCGACAACTCTTGTTGACTGCCTGGGCGATTTAGCTGCTGTGGGTGTATGTTTCATTGCCTGGCAACCTATCTATTTTTTTTTATTAATTTCAGAAGAGCATGATGTTTATGGTAGTGAAGAATTAGTATTAAATACTATAGCTAGTATTAATAATCTGTCGTATTATACTATAAAATCCAATGCTGTTACGGCTAAAGAGATGGAAATATCACTTGGTAATTATGAAAAAAAGATATTGATTTAGTATACTTGCATTTTGTATGTGATTGCAGTTGATCTTACCTTGTTTGTCCACAATTATCTAGTGCAGGGCTTCCACTCCACTGACTACATGTTTGGAAATTTATGTGTATGTATATTGCCATCGCCCCTGTTTGTGTGTCACCAACACACCACAATTCTTAACTGTTTATATATGGTGCATGCTGGATCCCAAGGGACAAAGCCACGGCCATATCTTGTATTTGTTTGTTGTCATATCATCTTGAAACTTTGCTTACTTATTCCTTATAACCTAAGGAACATCCCTATTGTTTGTGTTGCATGCCCAACCCCCATTTTGTTTTTGTGTGTCTGTGTGTTGCCTATGGGCCGCAATTCTTATTCAGTTGTCTTGAAAACTTTTCATACTTACTTCTTCCTTATGCCCAAAGGATGACGTCTATTATTTTTGGTGCATGCCCGACCCCCAGGGAATTTGCATACGTATTCCTTATATCCTAAGGATGATCCCTATTCGGTTTTGGTGAATGCCCAACCTCCAGGGGCAGCGCCACACCCATTTTTTCTTTGTGTGCTGAGTGTTCTTTCAGGCCACACTTGTTAATGGATTGTCTTGGAAATTGGCGTATTATAGTCTAAGGACGGCAACTATTGATTTGGGGGCAAGTCCCAACTCCCAGGGGCAGAGCCACAACCCAATTTATGTGTTAATCGTCTACTGGCTGCAATTCTGAATGGATCATCATAGAATTTTGCTTATTTGTTCATTATAATACATGCCAAACCCAATGCCTAACCCTCTTTGCCTCTTGTCGTATTACAATCATTACAGCCATCTCATATTTCATTCTCGTCATTTTAAAAAGTACCATATCAATCAAAGCAGGAATGTGGATGTATATTGTCCTTGTTTACATTAGTGAGACGAAGCTAGCTCTTTAATTTCAACAATTTCTGTTAATTTCTCCAAAAGTTGTGGCCCTTGTTTCACTGTAGAACCTTGTGACTATTTGAGGACAAAAGCTGTCATCCTATTGGAAATACAAATGAAATGAATTTTTTAGATTAAAGTTACCAACCAATTTGTATTATATTGATATCAGTCTATTACTATTACCCACAAAAGAATAAATATGAGACAACCCTTGTCAGCGACCAGGATGATTTAACTGCTATAGACATATGTTTCTTTGCATGACAGCGTATCTTTCATACTTTTAATTATAATTATAGCATACTCTAAGAATTTCTATATTGGACTAATTAATATTATCTTATTTTAATTTATTTATCAATGAAATACCATATCTTTTTTTCCCCCACCTTTTCGAAGAAAGCAGGCTGTTTTGTAACAGGTTTTATTAATAACTAGACAGCAAAGATTTACATGTGGAGTTCAAAGATGAGCATTTTCTGCTTAGGGTACGCGGAGATAAGCAATTTGATTGGTTGATGCTTTGGGACACGATAACTTTAGTTCTAATTAAGTGAGAGCGATGAAACTTGGTGTATAGTTTCATTACATCAATACCTTGATTAAGTTCAATAATGAGTATTTTCTGCTCAGGGTAAGCAGAGTGATAAGCAATTTGATTGGCCGAAACTTTGGAACATAATAACTCGCCTTCTAACTGAGCAAGAATGTTCAGGCGTTCATTAGGTGAATGCCTTGATGGAGTTTGATGATGAACTTTTTCTGCTTACCGTAAGCAATCTGATCTGTTGATGCTTTGGGACAAGGTAACTTTGGTTATAATGAAGTGAGAGCAATGAAACTCAGAATATAGATTCATTATATCATTACCTTGACTAAGTTTGATAGTGAGAATTTTCTGCTTAGGCTAAGGAGCGATAAGCAATTTGATTGGTCAAGACCCTGGAAAATAATAACTCTGCTTTTGATTGAGGTAGAATGTGAGTAATTTATATTTAAAAACAGGTGTGATATCTTGATAATGAATGACATAAACCCTACAAACTAGTACATACTCCCCCTAATTGACTGTAAGTCAATAACGAGTTATAGAAATAGTTTATGTTGTCTTAATTGTTAGTTTGTCTTTAGTTAAACAGGATATAACTTTAGCACAGGTCTGTTCATTAAAGCAGATTTACCAGAGTTATTCAGTACCTGTATTATGGCTGATTGGTTGTTCCCATTGCGACCAGTGAGTTTTTTCTCCACACGCCTCATAGTTCAGTTTAGTCACATCTCCAACTTCAACAGTCTGTTCTTTCTTCTCACCAGTTTATTACTTTCTTCTCACAAGTTTGTCTTCCAAATTCTATTTTCCAATTTCAATATCATCATTTTCATCAATACAGTCCAAATGTTTTCATCTGAATTTCTAAGGACATCTACCTAATCTGTTGAAAACCTTGCAGTCTATCAATGACATTTTCATCAACAACTGAACCAGATCAATGACTGATTGATGCTAACAATTCATTGACGCTTGATATGGTTTTCTTCGCAAATCCTCAGTGGACTCCACACACTTTTCTGCTCTTTTCCGTACCCCCCATACTTCGGTTTTCACCATCCGTCTCCTCGGACTATGTTTTGTGTCAAGCTTTATTAATAATAGAACTTCCTACAGGAGTTATCTCCCTTTAACTGAGAATTAACCCTATAAACTAGAAATTTCTGTCAGTTTTTATAAGCCCACATTTTCATGTGGATGTATTATGTCGTCGTTGCCCCTGTCCGTGTGTCTGTTCAAATTTTGTTTACGGACACTCTACAAGTTACATTTTTTTTTTTTATGTAATTTTGATGAAACTTGAAGTATATATTTACATCCCAAAGATCTTGTATTTCAACCCTAATCGTAGGAAGTATTGCGTTTTTCGCATGTGAACCCGCTAGAGGTCACAAGTTTTTATGGATTATGGTCCCTGATTGTACAAAAAAATCATGTGTTTAGCTTGTGGTCACCCTAGAGGTCACAATTTTTTTCCAATTTAGATGAAACTTAGATGAAACCATTCAAACATATCACTGTTACACCATAATGACGGGGGTTGGATGGCCGAATGGTTAACACATGCATGCTGTATCATAAAGCCTGTCATTGAGTCAACTGGCTTGGTTTCGAATCCCCAGTTGTATGTGACAAAGAGTAGGTCAGTCTGTTCAATCTCTTGGGTTTTCTCCGGTTTCCTCCAAAAGCAGGTGAATTATTAAAATAAAATTAAACCATATGTTAGTCCCGAAATGACCTAGTTTGTGTCGACTGGACGATAAACCCCATTTCTCTCTTTCTCTCACTATAATGAAGATCGAGTTCAAATTTCATGACAATCTGACCAAAACTGCTGAACAAAATGGTCGCTGCTCATATGCAAATAGTGTAAAAGTATGGTATATCAAGGTTGTGGACTCTCAAGAGGTCACAATTTTGAGCTAATTTAAATAAAACTTTAAATACAAGTTTATATTGTAAAGATCTCTGATCCTGTCGATATTTGTGTAGATTTGACCATAACTTCCTTGATTATGGCCCCTGATTAAACAAAGAATCCTGTTTTTATCTTGTTGTCCCTCTGGAAGTCACAATTTTTATCTGATAAAAAAAAAATAGAATATTCAAATATATCACCATTACCCCATAATGATGACTGAGCTTGAATTTCACAAAAATCTGACCATAACTGTCTGACAAAATGGCTGCTCCTTTTCACAGATTTTGATGAAGTATAAAATATATATTTATATCCTGAAGATCTCAGTTCCTGTAGATATTCACTCATATCGGACAGTAACTTCCTGGATAATGGCCCTTGATTGTACGAAAAATCGCTTCTTTTTTTTAGCTTGTTTCTATCCATCTTTTGAAAAATTTGTGTGTATTTTGCATGGCACCGCTTGTTAATATTTTAAATTTTCAAGTTAATCAATTTTGTCACAAGGATACAACCACATAATCCTTATAACTTATATGATTTATGTTACAAAAGATACTTTTCTATGCTTTCATTGTTGAACTTTATTTGGTAGCCTTATTAAAGACAGTATCATCAAAGAACATGGAAGGTATGGTAGAAACTGCTAGAGTATTTGGTAATTTAACAAGGCACAGAGAAGTTAGGGATTTCCTATCTATAAACAAAGGTACATTAAAGTATACAATTGAACATTTAATTGAAAAAGATTAATATTAAACCCAAGTTCATTGCACTAGTGATGAGATCAAAATTATTATAAGAAAATAAATACATATATCTTTCAGTAGCATGGAAAGATGAAAGGTGCAATAATAGATAGAATACAATATCAATAAAACATTTGTATTTTTATACTTTATAATGAAATGTTGTATAAAAATGATGGCTTTGATACTGTATTCTACAGGCCTTGAGATCTGAAAATCACGCTGGTGTGATAAAATGTGTTCGCCATATATTTTGCGGGAGCTATTTAACACCACAAAATTTATATCTGAGACAATGCTTATTATAACTAGTTTACATTAAATACAGAGTGTATAAATAAACACTTTTTAATAGGTTACATGTACTAGTAATACTGTTGTAACTGTTCATAATAAAAAAGCATTTGAAAGAATTCCATTTCTTAATTAATTGATATCATACATTTGATTACATTTTGACAGCTCCATGAATTCATTGTTTCTCTTAGAACGGTCGGACAAGCTCAAATTATATTTACATTACTGTTATTACGACGTGTTAACATCTGTATGATGCGAGGGCTACGACCTATGCCGTAGTAGGTAGTCCACTAAACTTTGACACAGATATTACTGGGCTTCCAATGTATTTCAATCACAAATTATGCTACTGTATGTCAGCTTGTATGCGTGTTATTTATTTACTATCAAGTTCCATGAATGAACAAAAACAAGCCTCTCTTTGATAGATTATAATACTTTATCGTCTCTACTGCCATGTTGAATGTACTGGTAAATCGCTAATTATGATTGGCTACTATTTTTTGGAGTTACATAGAGGTTGTAATGGAGACAAAAGGATTACATTTTTTCACTGTATTTTGAATATTTGTTGGTTTTATAGTCTTGTTATTAATTTCACAAATAACTGTCAATGTTTTTAAATAGTTTTGGAAAAATTCTGAAATAAATATGCAGAAATGCGCATCTATGAATTTTTTTACAACTGATCTAAATTTCACGTTTCCCTTCCAGCCTCGCTGGTGTTTCTTCACCTCGGCACCGCTCATTAATTCATTAAAATGATAATTCCATATCTCGGAAGATAACTTTGCTCCTGAATAAAAAAAAACAGCGATGTGATGGTGACATCGTATAATCGACCAGGGTTTTTTGGGGGGGAATTCATCCATGATCGATGTTAATAAAATTGTATAGTATAATTTGCTGGCGCGATAATTTGTGTTTGCCGGTTTGAATTTGCGAGCGCTCTGCGGGCGCGGCGCGATCGCGCCCGTCAAATCTCAAGGCCTGATTCTATTTATTATTATTATTGTATATCAACTTATTTTAATATCAAATGCATCATTTTGACATGCTCAAAATTGATCCCATCAAACCGTCTGTAATTGGTTTGTGCTACGTGTTCCTTTTTATACGCCCACATTGAAATGTGGTCATATATTGTCGTCGCCCCCATCCGTCCTTCCGGCAACAATTGCTTGTGAATGCTCTAGAGGCTAAAGTTAATATCCGATTGACTTTAAATTTATACACAGTGTTTAAGGTCATGAGATGAAGAAGCCTCTTGTTTTTCAGCGATTTCCGATAATAACTGCCAGAGTTATGACACTTGATCACTTTGAAAAGTCTAAAGTTGATATCCGATTAACTTTAAATTTATACACACTGTTTACGGTCATGATACAAAAAATCCTATTTATTTTCAGCGATATCCGATAATAACTGCCAGATTTATGACCCTTAATCACTTTGAAAAACCCTGTGAACGCTATGAAGTCTAAAGTTAATATCCGATTGACTTTAAATTTGTACACAGTGTTTGGGGTCATTAGACGAAAGAATCCAATTTGATTTTCAGTGATATCTGATAATTTATGCCAGAGTACGACGGCCTTGAGACAAACCATCAAAACTATTCTAATCATTTCTGATAATTACTTAATGGGCTATTACTCGTGATAAGATTATCATGTGTTGTAAATGTTCTCCTTAGTGACAAAAGAAACAATATGCGACAATCCTTGTTGACTGCCCGGACGACTTGGCTGTTGTGGACGTATGTCTCGTTGCCTGGCAACCTATCTTTCTTTTAGGCAAAATCAGATAATATTTTTAAATTTATGGTCCTTTGTTAATGAACTGACCAGATAATGATAAGACAAGTCGTTGATTCAGTTGTACGCATTAACATATATAATGTACGGTCGTGATCGTATGGTTACTCATCTAATTTCACACTATTTACGTGTCGCAGCTATATGCAGCGCCTAAGAAAATTTAGACCCGCTGCTTCAGGTGTTTGGGATAGGGTGAGGAGAAAGAAGGTTTTAAAAGTTTATATAAATATCACATGTCACATTGCTATAAAATTACAATTAACATCCCGCGAACGCTGTTATTGCTTATTGATGAATCACCAGTATGACATCACATGAACGACATAATCAGGTGCAAAACAACATGAACGACATAATCAGGTGCAAAACAACATGCCCTGAAATAACAAAAATACATTCTATACTAAACTAATTCAAGTCTGTATGATTCAGATCATGTCGCAGTAAACTCAATGATTGACTTCCACTTTTGATGAAGTATATAAATTATTTCATAAAATCATAATATAGAATCATTCATTCTACACACAACCAAGTCACATACCCAAACATTCATGTATGTTAAAGTTAAATGTAGTGTAAGTGTCTTACCAGTTTGTGGAAATGAGCTGTATAAATCAGGAACAATGAACCAGTCATCCAACCAGAAAATGAAGAGTGAGGATAGATACTGATTCATATCTTTTAATAAAATGCGCCACCCAAATAACCAATCAGAATACAAGAAATCATATCACCTGATAAACAACCTCGTAGTGAAATGTTCAACAAAACCTTCCAGAACAAAGTAACAAAAGTAACTCCTCGATATTTTAAACTAAGGACACAAAGAACAAATTCCACCAAACATAAAAATCAAATCCTAGTTCCTACAAAACTAAGACCAAAACTTCAAAAGTATAACTACAATAGCAACTTATATACACCACAAGCCATAATATCTTTTTTACTTTTTATTACGCCCACATTGAAATGTGGTCGTATATTGTCGTCATCAAGTCCGGCCGGCATCCACAATTGCTTGTGGAAGCTCTAGAGGCTCAAGTTAATATCCGATTGACTTTAGATTCATACACAGTGTTTAAGGTCATGAGACGAAGAAGCCTATTGTTTTTCAGCGATTTCCGATAATAACTACCATAGTTATGGCCCTTGATCACTTCAAAAAATCTTGTGGACGCTCTAGAGGCCAAAGTTAATATCCGATTGACTTTAAATTTATACACAGTGTTTAAGGTCATGAGACGAAGAAGCCTATTGATTTTCAGCGATTTTCCGATAATTAGTGCCAGAGTTATGACCCTTGATCCCTTCAAAAAAATTTGTGGACGCTCTAGAGGCCCAAGTTAATATCCGATTGACTTTAAATTTATACACAGTGTTTAAGGTCATGAGACAAAGAAGCCTATTGATTTTCAGCAGCGATATCTGATAATTAGTGCCAGAGTTATGGCCCTAGATCACTTTTTAAAAATCTTGTGAACGCTCTAGAGCGTTTCAGCTATTTCCGATAATTAGTGACAGAGTAATGGCCCTTGATCACTTCAAAAAATCTTGTGGACTCTCTAATCCGATTTACTTTAAATTTATGCACAGTGTTTAAGGTTATGAGATAAAGAATCCTATTGATTTTCAGCGATTTCCGATAATAAGTGCCAGAGTTATGGCCTTTGATCACTTCAAAAAATCCTGTGGACGCTCTAGAGGCCAAAGTTAATATCCGATTGACTTTAAATTTATACATAGTGTTTACAGTCATGAGACTTTCAGTGATTTTCAATAATTACTGCCAGAGTTATGAGCCTTGATCACTTCGAAAAAATCCTGTGGAAGCTCCCATCGACTTTAAATTTACACACAATGTTTAAGGTCATGAGACGAAGAAGCCTATTGATTTTCAGAGATTTCAAATAATTACTGCCAGAGCTATCTCCCTTGATAACTTCAAAAAATCTTGTGACGCTAGAGAGGCCAAACTTATCATCCGATTGACTTCAGATTGGTACACAGAGTTTAAGGTGTTGAAACGAACAAGTGATTTTCAATGAATTTTGATAACTGAACCGCTAAATCCATGATATTAGATGTTTCATGTATATACTAATTGTTAGCTTGGGGTGAAACTTTATAAAAAGCAATCAAATTCTAATTATTTTCTAATAATTACATAATGAGTTGTTACTCTTAATCAGTTTTTAGTGTATTACAAATGTTTCATTACCAAAAAAAGTAAAAATATGCGACAACCCTTGTTGACTGCCCGGACGATATAGCTGCTGTGGGCGTATGTTATGCAACCTATCTTTTAACTATGTAAAATATAGCTCGAAATCCCATTAATTAAAATAGCATTATGCAAGAGCAAAATCTGCTTGTTACAGGTCTTTCTTTAGGCCTGAAATGTTATCTAAATAATCAATTAGACATTAATTAACATATCAAGACCATAATAAACTCTTGGTGGCAAGGCTAGCCTTTGATGTTGGCGGATTAAATTCATATATGCCGCTTAATGCCCGTTGATAATTAAATCAATCAAGTGGATAATCGAGACTATGCTGTTTATATTAATGATTTGAGAAATGATGACCGAGGCTATGTGAATATTTCAAAAGCTTTTTTCTCGGCTAATAGTGGATCAATTTGACTGAAATTTTCAGCAAATTACCTTTACACTATCTAGTTTTTAACTATTATGGTTAGAACAGCCATCTCTTTATCTTATCTCCCATAATGTAACTTTAAATAACAAGATCAAACGGACAAACTATGATATCACCTCGGTGGAAGCGGACGTTAAATAAAGCTATTTCACACAGTAGCAAATTATACCCCGCTACATACGCATCTTTCACCTTTTGTCACTAGTTTATACCATTTATATCTGAATTAATTAATAAAACACATATCTCCCCCATCTGACCTAATTCTACCCTAACATGCTGGAATAGAAATGCATACGGCTCGTTGTCTGGCATATTAAAACATTAAAAATTTCAAAACGATTTCCAGAAATAAAAGCTATGAACAATTTACTAGAAAATTTGACCAAAATCAAATAATTAGGTCAGGGAAATATGTTATATAATATCATTTTTAGCGTAAATATAGACAGGATGTGAGAAAGGAATTCCAGGGGGTGTTACATGTCCACCACCAGAGGTTCATGCAATATAATGCCATTCGCAAGTGTGAAGCCGTCGTTTGATAATCAAATTACGGTACTACAAATATTTTAAATTGTAATTCAACACCTCAATGACAATGTATTTATTTAAAACACAAGTCTGGTACCATGATACTTATATTTGGTGAAATTCGGATTATATAGAATTGCATGAATCTTCATGTCGCTGAGCCAACAAAGATTCTCAGGCTTGCAAGATTTGTTATACCTTCTGATTTCGAAGAAATAAAATGGATTCATTACTATATTTATATGAAAAAACTGCCTTAGTTTCAAATTAACGAATTTTGACCCCTGAAGATCTCTATTTCTTTTCGATAAAATCTGATTAAGATAGGGTTATGCACCTTGTTTTCTGAGAACTATGGTACTTGTTAATATGAAATAGGTCACAGTTATCTTGCCCAGAAAACATGGGATCCTAATGATATCCAATATTTAAGACGCAATGAACATTTTAAAATAGTACACAAGTCATGTATCCTATGGTTAAAAGCACCTTTTGTTATGAACAAAGACAAACATATCCAACAAGATATTGCAGAAATTATTAATAATGGCTGTTTCACAAACTACAAAATTATAATTAAAGAACATGTGATGTGTCATGGACTTTATAGACATAAAAGGTAGCCGTTATTTGGACTGTTCGTGTATTTCACAGAACAAATTACAATATATTTTTTTTAAAAATGAATATAAATCACTTTATTATACATTCATATTACCCCAGCACCACATTCCTAGGACCTTGTGAAGGTTACATAGAGCCTACAGATTTTTTCAAATTTTAATGTAAAATTACAGTCATGAGAAAACGAACCCTGATGATATTCAGAGTTTCAGGGTCGCTGACCTTTTTGCGAGAATGGTAAAGGATACAATCTTTTTTGTGTGGGCATATTCCAGGCTTTGTGTTTCATCGTTTGATGCTGTCTATTGCTATCCTCTTTTTTTATTTTTGAGACATATATAGATGCTGCGTTTGTTTATTTCAACACTTTACGTGTCTATCTTTATTTTAAGTTGATGCTATGATGATGACATTGTTGGATTCGGGTAGTCTAGAAGTTGTTTATATAGCTTGTGGTGTTCTCATGAATTTTATGACAGATGAAGATAAAAGATTTTTATTGAAAAAAGAAGGCGCGATCTCAAAGTAAGTGGCCTACACAACAGATATTTCCACAGCTGCTCTGCCATCTCAAATAATGGTTTTATTATTTATAGTGCATAGTCATCAAAATATCGTAATATAACATATCAAAACAACAACTCAATTCATCCATTGAGTACAATTTTATTTAGTTTTTTGTATCTCTTTTTGTGATGCACGACGTGGAAATCAAAGCTTTGTTGCAAGAAAAAATAATTGCCATACAGGAAAAATATTTTATCGCCAAAAGTATATTTTTATCGCAATTGGTCGTCGCTGGGTTATCCAAATCTTGTATGATGATTTTTGCAGCTTTTCAGGGGAAATAAAAACCTTTATAAAAATGTTTTATACTCTTTGTCGAATTCCAATTGGTAGATCATAGTTTCAAAAACTAAATATCAAAATAGAATACATGTTATCCAATGATTTTATTTTAAATTTGAGAACATTACGTGCAAAATAATAGAAACCATCTCAACACAACATGAGGAGCAGTTTAACATCATTTTCTGTGTGTTTTGGGGGTTTGGGTGGTTTAATTGTAATGTCATTTTTCACCAATGGAAAGTATAGTCAGAAACATTGATTTGTTGTACACATGAAGTCTTTGGTTAACCTTCTTTAGGTAATATTAGAACAAGGTATTTATGTCCCTCATCACCTTCTGGAGTTTTCCTCGCTGTAACATCTTTCCTTTCTACTAAGCTACAATGTAGGCCTTGACTTTTTATACTTCCACATTATGAATGTGGATGTATTATGCCGTCACCCCTGTCTGTGTGTGTCTGTGGGTTGCATACCGGGCGCAATCTTTTACTGGATTTTCTTAAAACTTTCTATACTTTATTTCTTATACCCTAAGGATGATCCCTGTTGTTTTTGTTGCATGCCCGTCCCCCAGGGGCAGAGCCATGCTTATTTCTTGTATTTGTTTGTTTGTCATCTACAGGCCATATTTCTCAACGTATCATCTTGAAACTTAGCAAACTTATTCTTTGTACATGTATCATCTTGAAACTTTGCAAACGTATTCTTTGTACACTAAGGAACTCCCAAGACCACAGTTTTTAGTGCCTTCCCTACCCCCAGGGGCAGAGCAACATCCATTTTTTATACACCCACATGGAAATGTGGTCGTATATTGTCGTCGCCCTTTCCGTCCGTCGGTCCGTTGTCCACAATTTCTTGTGAACGCTCTAGAGGCTAAAGTTAATATCCGATTGACTTTCAATTTATACATGGTGTTTAAGGTCATGAGACGAAGTAGCCTATTGATTTTCAGCGATATCCGATAATTACTACCAGAGTTATGACCCTTGATCACTTTGAAAAATCTTGTGAATGCTCTAGAGGCTAAAGTTAATATCCAATTGACTTTAAATTTATACACCGTGTTTAAGGTCATGAGACGAAGAAGCCTATTGATTTTCAGCGACATCTGATTATTACTACCAGAGTTATGAGTCATATTGTATTGACTGACTCTTTGATGGGTTTTTTAATCAACGAGTAATAATTAACTCTTTGTTATCGGCCGAAAGTTGATTGATTAATGATACCATAGTGGCCGGTTCATTGTTTTGCAATCGGCTAAAGCCGACAAAAAACAGCCAATTAAGATCCCCGGTTATGACCCTTGATCACTTTGAAAAATCTTGTGAATGCTCTAGAGGCTAAAGTTAATATCCAATTGACTTTAACTTTATACACAGTGTTTAAGGTCATGATACAAAGAAGCCTGTCAATTTTCAGCAATGTCCGATAATTACTGCCAGAGTTATGACCCTTGATCACTTTGAAAAATCTTGTGAACGCTCTTGAGGCTAAAGTTAATATCTGATTGACTTTAAATTTATACATGGTTTTTAAGGTTATGAGATGAAGAAGCCTATTGATTTTCAGCGATATCTGATTATTACTACCAGAGTTATGACCTTTGATCACTTTGAAAAATCTTTTGAATGGTCTAGAGGCTAAAGTTAATATCTGATTGACCTTAAATTTATACACACTGTGTAAGGTCATGATACCAAAAAGCCTATTTATTTTCAGCAATATCCGATAATTACTGCCAGAGTTATGACCCGTGATCACTTTGAAAAACCTTGTCAACGCTCTAAAGGCTCAAGTTATTGTCTTTGAATTTGTACACAGTGTATGTGGTCATGAGACGAAGAATCCTATTAGATTTTCAGTGATATCTGATAATTTCTGCCACAGTTATGGCACTTGATCACTTTGAAATATCTTGTGGACAAAGGCCTTGAGACAAACAATCAAAAATGGGCTATTACTCATAATAAGATTATCATATGTTGTAAATGTTCTCCTTACTCACAAAAGAAACAATATGCGACATATCCTTGTTGACTGCCCGGACGACTTAGCTGTTGTGGGCGTATGTTTCATTACCTGGCAACCTATCTTTTATTTGTGTATTTGTTGTCTACAGGCAGCATTTCTTAAAGTATCATCTTGAAACTTTGAATACTTATTTTTCGTACCTTAAGGAACATCCCTATCATTTGGGGTGTATACCTAACACTCGGGGACAGTGCCATGCCCATTTTTTTTATATGTGTCGCCTACAGCCCACAATTCTTGACGCCTTGAAAACGATTTTTATACTTATTCTTATTCATAATACTATAAGACTGACTTCTATTATCTTTGCAGCATGCCCTTCCCCATATGACAGAGCGTGTTTCGCCTACAGGCCACAATTCTTAATAGTTACTTTTGCTACTTTGCAACCAATTCCTTATTATACCCTAAGGACGACAACTGCATGGCTAGGCCCCCAGTGCCAGAGCCATGCCCAATTTTTGTGTTTGTCGTTTACAGACAGCTTGGTACTTGGCATTTGTAGTCCTTATAGCCTAAGGGCGTCTACTAATGATTTTGGTGAATGCCCTGACCCCCAGGGGCAGAGCCCCGCCCAATTTTTGCCTTCAGCGCCCTATAGCCACAATTCTGAATGGATTATCTTGGTATATTTATTCCCAATCCTTATACTCTAAGGACAGCAACTATTGATGTTGATGCACCCCCCCCCCTACCCCCATCCTCCAAACCCCTGCGCCACTTTTTATACGCCCACATTGTTAATATCCGATTGACTATACACAGTGTTTAAGTTCATGAGACAAAGGAGCCTATTGATTTTCAGCAATTTCCAATAATTAGTGACAGAGTTATGGCCCTTGATCACTTCAAAAAATCTTGTGTGTGCTCTAGAAGCCAAAGGTTTATTTCCAATTGACTTCAAATTTATACACATTGTTTAAGGTGATGAGACGAAGAAGCCTATTGATTTTCAGCGATTTCCAATAATTCAAATTAATGCCAGAGTTAGGGCTCTTGATCATTTAAAAAATTCTTGTGGATACTCAAGAGGCCAAAGTTAATATCCAATTGACTACAAATTTATACACAGTTTTTAAGGGCATGAGACGAAGAAACCTATTGATTTTCAGCGATTTCTGATAATTAGTGCCAGAGTTATAGTCCTTGATCACTTCAAAAAATCTTGTGGATGCTCTAGAGACCAAAGTTAAATGCGATTGACTTCAGATTGATACACAGGGTTTAAGGTGTTGAAACGAACAAATATTTTGATTTTCAATGAATTTTGATAACTGAGCAGCTAAATCCATCATATTAAATGTTTCTATACTAATTGTGAGTGTGGGGCAAAACTTTATAAAAAGCAAACAAATTCTAATGATTTTCTGATGATTACATAATGAGTTGTTACTCTTAATCAGATTTTAGTGTATTATAAATGTTTCATTACCGAAAAAGTAAAAATATGCGACAACTCTTCTGATTGTTACTCTTAATCAGATTTTAGTGTATTATAAATGTTTCATTACCGAAAAAAAAAAAATATGCGACAACTCTTGTTGACTGCCCGGACAATTTAGCTGCTGTGGGCATATGTTTCGTTGCCTGGCAACCTATCTTTTGTACTATTTTGTTTGAAAATTTGGCAAAACAAATCCAATGCCTAGGCTTCTTTGCCCATATCAATCAAAGCAGGAATGTGGACATATATTTCAGTGTTACTGAGCTCTCGTTTTTCTTTCCAGTCCATAGTTATCCAGTTAGCCTAAAAGGAATAATCTGTCTGTCTTCTTCAGTGAAGGTGTTACAGGCCCTTTTAGTTCTGTCACATAATCTAGTACATTTTCTTTCTTCTAATGTCTTTGCTAGTCTGTCACGAGAATAACTGTAGTGTGATCATCACGCTTCATCGATCTTTTATATTCTACATTTTTTACTTGAGTTCTCTGTCACTGCATAACCTTTTAAGAGGCATTTAGTTGATTTAGTAACTGGAAAGAGCAATAAACTATAACACATACTTATGGAATAACAGTTACTGATTGCTTGAAAACGTTGACAGAATACTCTTCGAAACATTGCCTAAATAAATCAGTAACTGTAAGTATGTATGTGTTATAGTTTATTAACCTTTTTTTTCTCATATTATGATCTTCATTTATTTCATTTTCTTCAGTCAATTTATTTACTTGTCTGTACCTGATCTATCCCCAAAACCTTCAATCCAGATCTTTGACTATCTAAACAGAGTCTGAAATTGTGTCACTTAATTCATTTATTTTATTTTCATGAGTAATTTCTATATTTACATGCTCACTGTAGTATCAATATATTGTGGAGAAACTAAGACTGCAATCATTGTCACATACATTTCGGGATGGAGTGTTTAAAGCAACACATCTTTTTCAAACTCAAATGGTAGATTGGCTTTATTCATATTTTTTTATTTGAGGTTAAGGTGTTTGAATTTTCTTTTATTGTCCCCCGCCTTCCAAAGAAAGCAGGGGTCTATTAAAATGTGTTTGTCCGTCTGCCTGTTCGTCTGACACAATAACCCTTCTTCTAATTGAACAAGAATGTTCAAACTCAGCTGATGCTTTGGAACACAATATCTTTAGTACTAATTAAGTGAGTGTGTTCAAACCTTGACTGGCATATTAAATAAACCATTTGGTACTAATTTGTACCTATATTAAACCCCATCGAGCGCCATGTTTAATTACACAATATTTAACGTTTTAAAACCTAACTACTTTATGGAATCAATGACAAATCTAAACTTGGGCACTCCAACCATTTATATTTTTGTTGTATAGTTTCATAACTGCACATCAATACCTTGACTAAGTTTGATAATGAAAATTTTCTGCTCATTATATATGCAGAGTGATAAGCAATTTGATCAGTCGATACTTTGGGATGTAATAATTCTCCTGATTGAGAATGTTTGAACTTGGTGTAGGTGTTTATGAGGTCGATGCCTAACCAATTATTTCACTAAGATCGATAATTAACATTTTCTGCTCAGGGAAAGCAGAGCAATAAGCAGTTTGATTGGTCAAGACTTTGGGACACAATAACTCTCTTCCTAATTGAGGTAGAATGTTCAAACTTGGTGTATGCGTTCATTAGGTCCACGCCTTGATGGAGTTAGATGATGAACATTGTCTGCTTACGGTATAATCTGATTGGTTGATGCTTTCGGACACGATAACTTAAGTTTTTATGAAGTGAAAGTAACGAAATTCCGAATATACCTTGACTAAGATCGATGGTGCTAATTTTCTGCTTGAGCTAAGGAGTGAAAAGCAATTTGATTGCTTTTAGTTGAGATAGAATGTTTAAACTTGATGTAGATATTCATTAAGTGAATGTTTTGACCAAGTTTAATGATTAGAGAGAGAGAGAAAAATAGGATTTAACATCCACTTGGCACAAGCTAGTTCATTTTAGGACCAACATATAATTATTCAATTTTATTTCAATAATTTGCTTGCGAGTAATGGTGTTTAGTAGTGGGAAGATCCGAAAAAACCAACAAGATTGGACAGATGACCCTTCTCCATGTCACAAACAAATGGGGAATTGAAACCACGCCAGTTGACTCAATGACAGACCTTATGAGGTAGAGCGCAGTGGTGCACGCTAACCATTCATCCATTCCCACCCCCCACACCCCCTAACCCCCTTTCAATGACTAACATTTCGGGGTAACACTAAACAGAGCTGATCAATTTTATTGGCCGATGCTTTGCGACAAGATAATCTTGATTCTATCTGATAGGGGGGATCACGTAGCTAAGTGGGTAAAATACTGGCTTGCTGGCCTGGAGATCGGGTGTTTGATCCTTGCATTGGCCGAGAAAGTGCATCCAGATTTTCCGGCGTGGTTTCCTCTTTGTCAGTGATGCAGGACGGAAAGTCTGACAAAGACAGCTGTTTAGTCTTTCAGATAGGACAAAAAAACGAGGTCCTGTGTAAACATTGACTTGCACATAAAAGATCCCTTGGAAGTTGGCATTCGATATAGGAGTAGGCCGTAATGCCGCTGTCCGGGCAAAATTTCCCTCATTGCATAAGCCTCACTGTTTGCTTGTATTAAGATTATTTTTAGAAATATCATGTAGTTACATTGTTATTGTTTGGAAGTGATGTTTAATAATTTAGAAAAATCCCATTTTCTAAGCAAAATAACTCTAAATATTTAAACTTAATCTATTGAGTTCACTACATTTATTTCATGTTTAAGTCGTAATCAATTTTATAACATAAAATTATATTATATTAAACTTGAGTTTCTTTCTTTACAGATTAATTGAAGTTTTGCGTGATTTTGGACGTGAAGATTGGCATTTAAGTAGTATTGTGTGTAAAGTGTTATGTAATTATAGTACTAAGATAACAAGTTCCTCAGATTGTTTTGGAGAGAGAGAATCACAAGAATTAGTTTATATTCTAGTGGAATATTTAGGTAATATTATTAATAATATTATATATGTATGGCATTGGTACAATACTGTACTGTCTCTTTTATATGCCCACATAGTCTGTCTGTTGTACAAAAGTTCTTGTGAACACTCTACAGACTACATTTATCATCAAATTGTTTTGAAATTTATGTACTTGTGTATATATTCCATGCAATTGTGTAATAAAGCATTATTATTATGTCGTCAGATAAAAAATTTTCATTAATTATTTCTGGAGCTATGGTTTATGTTTCACTATGTAGAACCTTGTGAATTTTCCTTCCGATCTGTATGAAATTTATGTGCATTATTTAAATTAGTGAACCAAGGAAACCCATGGAAGTTCAACATTTCCGGCTAATACTTAGAATATTGCGTTTGTTTCACTTTATAGAACGCTCAAACAATATAAATTATCATCTGATCTGTATGAAATTTGTCTACATTAAATATATTCATTTTAGTGAATTAAAAACCCCTAGCAAATTTAAATTATTTATTTTGATTACTTCTATAGTTACGGTCCTTTTTTCGACTTCGTACAACCTTGTGAATGTTCCAACGTCAAGAATTATTACGGGATCTGTAGTAAATTGATATCAGTGTCTTGTAAATACTCCTATTGCTTCAGGTGTATGTTTCGTTGACTGGCAACTTATCTTTCTAAAACATGGAATAATTTCACAGGTTTACAAAAGAATAAAACTCTGAACATTAATTTCTTTAGTGATTAAACCATATATTGTATGAATATTTTATAGATAAAGAATCTGCATTAAATACAGCTTTAAATGATACAGTAGAAGAAGAAGTTAGAGAATATATCTATGAAACATGGCAGTTAGATTTTAAACCAGTAGCAGCTCAGTTATTAAAACGTATAGAAATGCACCAGTCACAATTTGAGCCGCTTGAAAACCCTGCTTAAACTTTATACACCCCTCAAATTTATACCCCCAAATATATTTTATGGTTCTCTGTTTCACTTAGGAGACACAAATCTGCATCTAATAGATGTGCAAGTAATTAATAAGTGGCATCATTTTGGGATTGAGAGTGGGCAACAGGAGCCCCACTGTTGGCTTGTTTCTCAAATATAGTGTGCAGTGGTATAGTGTAAATATGTGGATTTCAATAAGAAGTATTTATTGCACTTGTAATTATGGATTTTAATTTATTATTTTGTCCAGGATATATTAATATGACATGTATATTTCTAGATAAATTTATAATATATAATTGTTATAAAGAAATATTTCTTGAGTCATAAACCAAAGATATTGTAAAGTATGAGTCAGATATTTATAGTTATTGTACAGTTACATGATTTATTATTTATAAACTTATTTTACTAATTATAAAGAAAACAAAATGTTCATTTAGTATTATAGATGAACTCCCAACAATTTTGACATTCCTGTAATAACAATTGTAGATAGATAATATTCCGGTTTGAGAGCCTTGGAATTTTCTGTTTTTAATAAACAATAATTTTTGTGACCACTTGTTAATATGGTTGACATTTTCAAATGCTCATAAATACAGCTAATTCTTCAGATTTACAGTCCAACTATAGACTAAAGAGACACTTAAGAACGGTTGGTTCTTGGTGTGCCAGTTGACTGTTAATAAAACTTAGAACTGTTCAGCATTAATAAGATTAATCCTTACTATACTTAACTAGATGATAAATGACGTATGCACCTTGTTTATGCCCTCAAACATGAATTCAATTGGTTGTTTGTATTTTGAAAATTATTTTACTGTTACTAATCAAAGCTGTATTTTTTAGAATCTGTGATGTTGTGAATCTGTAATAATGTTTAATCTTTTCTTTGATTTAAGTTACTATGAAAAAGATAGGTTGCCATGCAACAAAACATACGCCCACAACAGCTATGTCATCCAGGCAGCCAACAGGAGTTATCAGACATTTTTTATTTTATAAGTCTGATCTCAAGTAACAAAACATTTTATCAAGTAATTATCAGAAATCATTAGAATTTGTTTCAATTGTTTTTCTGATGGGCTTAGGCTTTTTCATCTCATGATCGTAAACACTATGTATTAGTATAAAGTCAATCGGATAATAACTTCAGCCTCCCTCATCCGCAAGATTTTTTAAAGTGTGGAAGAGCCACTTTGAATAATTTTGTAGAAGCTCGCTTAAGGATAAAGTTAAAATCAGATTGACTTTAAATTTATGTACAGTGTATAAGGTCAAGTAACACTTTCCGATAATTACTGCAAGAGTTATGGCCCTTCATCACTTTGAAATATTTTGTGGATGCTTTTGCGTGAAAAGTTAATATCCTATTGACTTTAAATTTATACTAAGTGTTTAAGGTCATGGGACGAAAAAGCATATTGTTTTTAATGATATCTGATAATTACTGCAAGAGTTACGGCCCTTAATCACCCTGAAATATCTTGTGGAAGTTCTGGAGAGAAAAGTTAATATCTGATTGACTTTATACCAGGAATGGGATTTCACCTGTATATTCCAGACTTTATACGCACTGTTTAAGGTCACAAGACGAAAAACCTATTATTTTCAACTATTTCCGATAATTATTGCCAGTTATGACTGTTGATAACTGAAAAATCTTGTGGACACTCTAGAGGCTAAAGTTAATATAAATACTTGTAGTCAGATTTTAGTGTGTTGTAAATGTTCTCATTACTGACAAAAAAAAAATATGCGACAACACTTGTTGACTGCCGAGACAACAAATTAGCTGCTATGGGTGTATGTTTTACCGCTACCAAGTCAAAGCTTCATTGGTTAGAATAAGTAATAATCTAAATCTTTCTGCTTTATAAAAATAGACTATAGTTTTTAACACCATTCTTCTGGATTAAGTCAGAGTTGGTAAGCACTACAGGAACACCCCTTTAGAACTTCTGTATTGTTAGACTACTAATGACTAATCCTCTAACTATCACAGTAACCTTGATTGGGATAAAACCTGTTTGCTGTTTCTAGTAAGGATAATTGAAGTAGTCAATTATTCAATTCAAAATTGTTTCACCTTTTTGTTCGCCATTACCTTTCTTTTTAGTTTTTGAATTTTAAGGAATTGAGTTTTGAATTTGCCTCCCTTCGGGAACAAAGAAATCTATGAATGTCCATGATGATCATAATAGTATCTTATATATTTTACATTACAATCAGAGATTTCAGTAAAATGATTTGATCATAAATATCAGCATTCTTCTCAGTATTAGTCTAAATGACCACAAGTACAATGTATATATACTTATATAGCTAGGATCTTCAGTGTAATGATGATGACTGTCTAAAATGGTTGTATCTTTAAAATTATATTTATGCTATTAATATAATTTATAATATTATCTTACGTACATATATTTAGTTATGAATAAATAAATATATATAAATTTACATATTTAAATTGTATCTAAATTCATTAATTCATGTCCCACACATTTTATATTTTTACAATTTAATTTATGAATGTTGGTTGTTGTGAGCTACATGTAGCACAGAAATTACTTATCCTGCATTGGTTTATCCTATAGAAACGACAAAATGAATGTAATATAACTGATGTGGAAATGTGCTTGTATATTGCCGTCTGTCTGTCATTCACAACTTATGATTCAATCGCTTTGAAATTTATATACCGGTATGTTGTTTACAGGTAAAGAATTGCCCTTGTTTTACCTAGAATATTGTGAATGCACTAACAGCAAAAGTTATCATTCAATCTGCATGAAATTTATGTTCATTACTTACATTTGTAAAACACAGAAGTCTATATCAAATTGTAACAATTTTGATTAATTAGTTCTAAAATGTTTGAATATGTTCAAACAACATAAATTGATACAAATGTCTCATAAATGTGCCCATTACCCCCAAAAGGTTAATTGTTTCTCTGGCTCTTCATAAGATACATATTATTGACAAAATTTTGCCATCTTAAAATTTCACTACACAGATAAGTATAACATGGTTTTATTTTTTTGATATTAATTTTTTTGATATTTATATTTTAAGTTATCTTCATTTAGTGATCAAAGCCATCCTCCGTCCATTACTTTTATTTTGTTTATTCACATAATGCTATGTAAATAAAACTTGAAGTCTCAATATACAATTTTGTCCAGTATAAGAATATTGTTTACATTGCTTTCCAGATTTTATAGATAATATTATAATATATAAATATGTATTGAATAAATCTGTTAAAAGTATGACAAAGATATTTTTTCATATTTATATATTATGTTGTTGCCCCTGCCCCACATTCAAATTTATTACCGTTACACCCTAATGACGGACAGGTGCGTGGTGACCAGTGATTTTGCATGAGGAAGAAGGTTCTGTCTGGGCCCTGATGAAACAATATTTATATGGTAGGTGAGGTGGCAGTGCCGCAGGGTAATATAGGGCTATGGGGTTTGCCTACAGGTCGCAATTGTTACTGGATTTTCTTTAAAAACTTATTCTTTATACGGTACCCTAAGGATGATCCTTATAGATTTTGGTGCATGGCTGCCACCCCTCACCCCCGCCCCCCCCCAGGGGCAGAACCACGACCATTTCTTGTATTTGTTTGTCTTTCATCTACAGGTCACATTTCCTAACATTATATCTTGAAACTTTGCATACTTATTCTTTGTACCCTAAGGGACATCCTTATCGTTTGGGGTGCATGCCCAAACCCCAGGGAGAGAGCCACACCCATTTTCTTTTTGTGGGTCTGTGTTTCGCCTACAGTCCACAATTCTTAGTCAATCATCTTGAAACTTTAAATACTTATTCCTTGTACCCTAAGGATAATCCCCATTGTTTTAGGTGCATGCCCTCCCCCCTGGGGCAGAGCCACGCCCATATCTTGTATTTGGTTGTCTGTCTACAGGCTGCATTTCTTAACGTATCACCTTGAAACTTTGCATAAGGAACAACAGTGCCATTTTCTTTTTGTGTGTCACCTACAATTCTCAATCAATCATCTTGAAAACTTTTCTTATACTTATTCCTTATACCCTAAGGCTGACCTCTATCATTTTGGGTGCATGCCTGACCCCCTGGGACAGAGCCACGCCCAGTGTTTGTATGTCTTAGGTATTGCCTACAGACGGCAATTCGTAACAGATCCTTTTGAAACTTCGCAAAGCTATTTCTTATACCCTAAGGATGACCCCTATTTTTTTTGGTTATTGACCAAACCCCATGGGCAGAGCCATACCCATTTTTACTTTGTGTCTATGTGTGTTGTCTACAGGCCACGATTCTTAATGGATCGTCTTTGAACTCTGGATATGTATTCCTTATAGCCTAAGGACGACAACTGCATGTTCCGACCCCCAGGGGCAAGCCACGCCCAATTTTTGTGTTTGTCGTTTACAGGCTGCGATTCTGAATGAATCAGCTCGTACACTTGGCATTCCTTATACCCCGAGGCCGTCAACTATTGATTTTGGTGAATGTCCAGCCCCCCGGGAGCAGAGCCAAACCCACTTTTTGCCTTTAGCGCTCGAAAGCCACAATTCTGAAGAGACTATCATGGTATATTTATTCCTTATACTTTTAAGGACGGCAACTATTGATATTGATGCACCACGACCCCCAATGCAAAACAAACTCAATGCCATAGCCTTCTTTGCCTCTTGAGATAATATTACAGCCATTTCATATTTCATTATCTTCATTTTAAAAAGTACCATATCAATCAAAGCAGGAATATGAACGTATATTGCAGCTTTAGCGATGATCTCATTTGCCATTTGCAAAGGGGTGCAAAAACTCAAAACCACAACACAAAGCTCATCATTGCCTCCCTCGCACTTAGCCTCTGATGACAGTTGAGTTATAATTTCGTGAATATTGGACCATAACTGCTTGACAAAATCACATACACTAATTGTGTAAAAATATGTATCATAAAAGTTGTGGATCACAGTTTTTGTATGCCCACATTTCAAAATGGGGAGGGTGGCTCATTTTGGCAGGAAACAAAGTTGAATAAAAAGGTCTGTAATTAGCATATTGAAATATCAGTGTCAATTACTTAAGATATAACCATAACAACCAAAAGAAAAATAAGCATTATATCTAATGCCAACTTTATGTATGGTCAACGGTCAAGAGACATAAACAGGGCTTGCACTAATCTCAACTTTAACCATAACAGTGGACCTTAATCTAACCCTAACCTAAAATCTCGATAACAATCACCAGGGCTAACCTTGAAGTAGTTCTAGACACTGATCAGGGACCACCTCACACCGGTGGAAGTAGGGCACTTCTGCATGTACGAAACTATTGTTTAGTTAACAAAAAAAAAACAAAAACAGTTTCGTACATGCAGAAGTGCCCGGGAGCAAATAAACACTGGGAGTCAATCCAAACTGTTTTCTTACAAACCACATTCGGTTTTCAGGGTTCAAATGCTCACATAACCAACCAGTCACTGTAAAACATCCCGGGGTACCTTTCTTTTTTCTTTGTGTATATTGGCACACCAAAACTTTGATTTCAACATATTTTATTATTTTAAAGAAAAGAAATCAATAAATATATTTGCACTCATACATAAAAATAATAAAATATCATAATATTTTAATAATAAATAGTCAAACTCAACTCTGACCTTATATATCAACACATACCAGGTCATACAATACATGATTTAATTACCAGTAATATTAACAAGGCATATTTTACAGAAAAATAGTTTAGTAGTGAACATGTCAATTATAGTCCACTGTTATTCATATCGGAGTCATAGGTCTGGTGATGACCACTAATAGAAAACAAAACCAATAGCTTTAAAAGAGCATATCTTTAACTTTATATTTTTCATAATAATTGAAATCAAAAACACAAATAAGAATTCAATATTGATCAATTTCAATCAATATTGATGCTGTTATCTTGCCATGAAACTATAGGATCCTAATATCCAATATTTAAAACATACTATGGACATTTTATAATCAGTACATGAGTTGTGTACCCTATGGTTTTGTGTGCCATTTTATAATGAAAAATAAAAATACACAATGTGAAAGTAATTAGTAAAGGCTGATTCACAAACAACAAAATAATAATTTCAGAAACGTGTAGAATGCACTGCCCTTCAATTTCAATTGTTCACATATTTCACCAAACATAATTGATTAGAAATTACCATACTTTTTTTAAAAAATTAAGACACTACAATACTTTTTTTAAAAATTTAATATAAATCACTTTATTAATTCATATTACATTAATATGTGCTTTTAGAACCATTTTTGTCTATTTCAAATAGAGTCATATATCTTTTAAGCAAATGATAATTCTTTGAAATACATCTCAAAATTCAATTTTTAGATACCATTGAAAATATTTTTTCAGTAACTTTATTCTCAATGAGTATTACGATAGACAAGCCAATTTTCTGTCTGACCAATGAAAACAAGCCAACAGTGAGGCTGATATCCCCTGCCAAAATCCCGAAATAAATAGATGACACATATTCATCAATTGCACGTTTAACTTTTTCAAAAGTATCGAACAATCAAACTGATTATCAACTACACACGAAGTTTCATCACTCTCTATCTGATAGAATCAAAGTCAAAGAAACTGCTTAGCTCTGTTTACCCTAAGTAGAAAATGTTCATCTTCAAAGTTCAAACTCTATCACGGCATGGACCTAATAAACACCCACACCAATTTCTAGCTCAATTAGAAAGAGAGTTATTGACAGATGTGACAGACAGACAGATGGACAGACGGAGAGACAAACCCATTTTAATAGTCACAGGCTTTCTTCGAAAGTCAGGGACAACAAGATTACTTTAGGCCTACAATAATAGATATTGGAGGCACATGTACAAGAATTTGTTAAAAGTACAAATCTAACCCGAAATAGATTTAAATCTTTTTAAAAGTTACTCTTGACAAAGTTGAATAATCCCCCATAGTTCCTGGCGGACCAGACTGTATCTACAGACTCTTGGTACATTTGTGAATTAGTAATGTCACTCGGAATGTCTTGTCTTATCTCATTCCTTTAGATTTACAATTTCTTTGAACCTAGCATATGAAAATATGGTAAATGAGCCAGATATTCTATCTTGGTAATATATTCTGGTACTGTCTGAAAAAGAAGTTAAAATATTTAATTAATGTTACCTATCTATCAAATTCGTCTATTAAATTGTGACATCATAGGACATGTTATAAATAGTTTTATAATAGTATGATATATGTTGGTGCTGTGTATATTTAAACAATAGGATCATTCACAAAACACATATCAAATTTGATGGATTTTAGCACTAACCACAAATGCCAAATTTAAAACAAAATATACCCACAAAGAATTTACTTTAAGGTGCTTGAAAAAAAACAACAAGAACAAGCTTTGTTTAAATGTTGTATAATATAACATAAAAATGTCAAGATGATTATAAATATGCATACAGTGCATAAAGCCACCATTTGTATATATATTCATGTCGTACAAGGTAAAACATACCAAATTTATTGAACATAAGATTTTATTCCACAATGTTGAATCCAATTTTAAGTTGTTTTCAAAAACTGTAGATAAAATTTCTTGTAGAGAATTCACTGAAATACTACCCCTTTGGCTTGTATCTACACGCTGAAATAATTCCTGGAAATTGGAAGAAAAAATTAGGACCGGGTCAGGAAAAAAAAGCAGAGTTGATACTTTGATTGATGTAAATATCAGTTTCAATATGGATCAAACTTAAGCCTTGATCATCCTGACCAATTTTAAACGCACACATTTTGCAAGAGGTGGACAGAGAACAAGCTAAAAAAAAAAAGCCAACAGTGAGGCTGATGTCCCCCGCCAAAATCCCAAAATAAATAGATGACACATATTAATTAATCGCACATTTATTTTTTTCAAAAGTATCGAGCAATCAAACTGTACACGAAGTGCCATCCAAAAGTGTTTTATAAAGAAAAATGCTAAAACCGACGAGAAAAATGAAAATGTACCCTAGTTAGGGGGACCCTAAAGGCAGACAAAAGGGCCCCCACGCTTGACAAAAGGGCCCCTCTGGCCAAGGGAAAGGGCCCTCGTGTCTAAGTCAATTGTTTCTTTCCACTGTTACTGTCGAATCCATTACTGAATGAGAATGCAGTCATTGTATTGGCATAAAAATCATCAATCAAGATGAACCTAAGTTATCTTGTCCCAAAGTATCAACCAATCAAATTGCTTATCTCTGCCTACCCTAAGAAGAAAATGCTCATCTTCGAACTCCATCAAGGCATTGACCTAATAAGCATACACGCCAATTTTGAACATTTTAATGCAATTCGAAGGAGAGTTATTGTGTTCCAAAGTCTCGGCAAATCAAATTGCTTATCGCTCTGCTTACCCTGAGCAGAAAATGCTCATTATCGATCTTAGTCAAGGTATTACTGTAATGAAACTATACACCAAGTTTCATCACTCTCACTTAATTAGAACTAAAGTTATCGTGTGTCAAAGCATCAACCAATCAAATTGCTTATCTCTGCTTACCCTAAGCGGAAAATGCTCATATTCGAACTCCATCAAGGCATTGACATAATAAGCATATACACCAAGTCTGAACATTTTAACTCAATTAGAAGGAGAGTTATTGTGTTCCAAGGTCTCGACCAATCAAATTGTGTATCACTCTGCTTACCCTGAGCAGAAAATGCTCATTATCGAACTTAGTCGAGGTATTACTGTAATGAAACTATACACCAAGTTTCATCACTATCACTTAATTAGAACTAAAGTTATCGTGTCCGAAAGCATCAACCAATCAAATTGCTTATATCTGCTTACCCTAAGCGGAAAATGCTCATCTTCGAACTACATCAAGGCATTGACCTAATAAGCATATACACCAAGTTTGAACATTTTAACTCAATAAGAGGGAGAGTTATTGTGTTCCAAAGTCTCGACCAATCAAATTGCGTATCGCTCTGCTTACCCTGAGCAGAAAATGCTCATTATCGAACTTAGTCAAGGTATTACTGTAATGAAACTATACACCAAGTTTCATCACTCTCACTTAATTAGAACTAAAGTTATCGTATCCTAAAGCATTAACCAATCAAATTGCTTATCTCTGCTTACCCTAAGCAGAAAATGCTCATCTTCGAACTCCATCAAGGCATTTACCTAATAAGCATATACACCAAGTTTGAACATTTTAACTCAATAAGAAGGAGAGTTATTGTGTTCCAAAGTCTCGACCAATCAAATTGTGTATCGCTCTGCTTACATTGAGCAGAAAATGCTCATTATCAAACTTAGTCAAGGTATTACTGTAATGAAACTATACACCAAGTTTCATCAATCTCACTTAATTAGAACTAAAGTTATCGTGTCCCAAAGCATCAACCAATCAAATTGCTTATCTCTGCTTACCCTAAGCAGAAAATGCTCATCTTCGAACTCCATCAAGGCATTGACCTAATCAACACATACTCCAAGTTTGAACATTCTAGCTCAATTAGGAAGAGAGTTATCGTGTCCCAAAGTATCAACCAATCAAATTGCTTATCTCTGCTTACCCTAAGCGGAAAATGCTCATCTTCGAACTCCATCAAGGCATTGACCTAATAAACACAAACACCAAGTTTGAACATTCTAGCTCAATTAAAAGTTATCGTGTCCCAAAGCATCAACCAATCAAATTGCTTATCTCTGCTTACCCTAAGCGGAAAATGCTCATCTTCGAACTCCATCAAGGCATTGACCTAATAAACACATACACCAAGTTTGAACATTCTAGCCCAATTAGGAAGAGAGTTATCGTGTCCCAAAGCATCAACCAATCAAATTGCTTATCTCTGCTGACCCTAAGCGGAAAATGTTCATCTTCGAACTCCATCAAGGCATTGACCTAATAAACACATACACCAAGTTTGAGCATTCTAGCTCAATTAGGAAGAGAGTTATTGTGTCCCAAAAAGTGTGACGGACAGACAGACGGACAGACAGACGGACGAACCCATTTTAATAGTCCCCTGCTTTCTTCGAAAGGCGGGGGACAAAAAGAAGTGATGTTTTTGTACAATCAGTGGCCATAATCCAGAAAGTTAGAATTCGGTATGCGCATGTATCCTTGGGATATAAACATATACCGTATTTTAAGATTCATACTTTTACACTAGTTATGGTACAATTAGAACTTGGTATTACATACTTTTACACTTTAGCGAGTGTCCAGACACAAATTGTGGATGTCCGGACAGGGGCAACAACAATATATGTCAACATGAAAATGTAAGATAGGTTGCCAGGCAACGAAACATATGCCCACAGCAGCTAAATCGTCCGGGCAGTCAACAAGGGTTGTCGCATATTTTTACTTTTTTTGGTAATGAAACATTTGTAGCCTAATACACTAAAATCTGATTTAGAGTAACAACTCATGTAATTATAAGAATAAAGGCTTCTTCGTCTAATGACCTTAAACACTGTGTATAAAATTAAAGTCAATCGGATATTGACTTTAGTCTCTAGAGTGTCCACAAGCAATTGTGGACGCCAGACCGCCGGACGGACGGACAGGGGCGACAACAATATACGACCACATTTCAATGTGGGCTTATAAAAAAGCATATTAATTATAGGGCCTAGACTGAGATACAATAAGAACGCACCGCTGTTAGAAATGAAAGATTGTAAACTTCGTTTGAGAGATACATTTCAATCTTGCAGTTCTGATTAACCATCACAGATTAATTCTCTCAAACACAAAAAATTTATTTCAGAAAAATTGGAATGTTAAAAATCATGACTTTATGGTGCAGACATGTGGTATAAAATGTAGCTTTTAAAAAGCTTGGGCTAGAACAACCCCTACGGTTCTGTGGAAGAAGCCAGGATATCCAATTTAAGGTTGACACTAGAACCACCACTGAGTTAATTCAAGAGAACATTAGTGGAGAAGAATCCCACAGTTGCATTGTGTGTGTGGTTACTTCCTGGACATCGACATTACTGACTTTTTATTCAGTTGTTATGGCTTTCGGGGTTGTTGATCTTCATGAATCTGTGAACATGTCCAGCTTACAACCACGCCAAGAATCACATTTCTGCTGCATTTTGTCTTACCAGCACTTCCTGACAAATCAGTGGTGTAATTTCATTACGTCCCATGGCCAGTATAAGATGCATTATGGGAGATTAGTTAAGGGCTGGTAGTTCTCACTATAATAGTTTAAAACTTGATAATGTTAAGGAAATTTGCTGAAAATTTCAGTCAAATTGATCAACTATGATGAACTGATCAAGATTTTAGCAATTGAATTTTCAGCCTAGCCTGGATCAACATTACTAAAGTCGATATGATAAAAAATATTGTCTCAATTATCCATAATTTTCATGATCAAATCATGAATGAAAGTTGAGCAGCAAATCGTATCCTAATCCAGTAAATACTGTAGGCTAGCGTCAACATCAAGAGTTGTTTATGGTCTGGATAAATTAATCAATGTCTAATTAATAGTTTATAAAACTTAGCTCTTGCATAATGTATGTTTAAACTATGCACAATTTGTAATAATTTTTCAAACAAAATTTTTTGCATTACACAAAAAATGATAAATATAAAATAGTTAAATTTGTAGAAGAAAACACAAGTTTAAATAGATACTCAAAGGTTTGTGAACAATAACATATAATTTATTATATTAGTTTTGACATAAAATTTATTATAAATAAACAAACAAGTGATTAAAAATGACAGGTGGCTATTTACTATGTATTATCATTTATTACCTTTTCACTAAAATACATTCATTCTGTCTTTAGTGAATCACAGAAATTTAGCTTTAATAATGATAATTACACAAGACTAATGCTAAAGTTAACACATGTTTTACAAAACAAATGTTAAGGAAAGCTTTCAGATACATGTCTAATGTGTAACCTAAATGATAAGAGCTTAATCTGCCTACGGGTATTGCATGTCTTTTTTCCAGCTTCAAATGTTATAATACTATAAATTATTATTTGGACATTTATTTACATGATAAGTTTAATGATGTCTATTTTTATTTGAATAACTTTATTATTATATTAGCATTCTCGGAGTTTCTATCCAGATTATTGCCCTTATTGTTAAAATTGTTTGACGTTCTATCACATGACATCAACTGGCAAGCGATTCAAGAGACGAATACTATTAATATCGGTCACACATGAATTATGTTATATCTTTCATGTAAATCCTTTTTTTTCATTCTAAGTGAATCCTGTATCATTACAGGCCAGGGGCTGTACAGTGCAGTGGATACTTACAACTACCCCCCATCTCCACTGGATCCATTTACTTGATTTGATATTTGTACCTCTAATATTATATTAGGAGTATTATTTAAAAGATAGGTTGCCAGGCAACGAAACATACGCCCACAGCAGCTAAATCGTCCTGGCAGTCAACAAGGGTTGTCACTTATTTTTACCTTTTTTGGTAATGAAACATTTGTAATACACTAAAATCTGATTAAGAGTAACAACTCATTATGTAATTATCTGAAAATCATTACAATTTGTTTGCTTTTTATAAAAAAGTTGCCCCACGCTAACATATAGTATAGGAAACATTTAATATCATGGATTTAGCTGTTCAGTTATCAAAATTCATTGATTGAAGATAGGTTGCCAGGCAACGAAACATACGCCCACAGCAGCTAAATCGTCCGGGCAGTCAACAATGGTTGTCGCATATTTTTCCTTTTTTTTTGGTAATGAAACATTTGTAATACACTAAAATCTGATTAAGAGTAACAACTCATTATGTAATCATCTGAATATTATTAGAATCTGTTTGCTTTTTATAAAAGTTTTGCCCCACGCTAACAATTAGTATAGGAAACATTTAATATCATGGATTTACCAGTTCAGTTATCAAAATTCATTGAAAATCAAAATACTTGTTCGTTTCAACACCTTAAACTCTGTGTATCAATCTGAAGTCAATCAGATGATAAGTTTGGACTCTATAGCATCACAAGGTTTTTTGAAGTGATAAAGGGAGACAGCTCTGGAAGTAGTTATTTGAAATCGCTCAAAATCAGTAGGCTTCTTCGTCTCATGACCTTAAACAGTGTGTGTGTATTTAAAGTCAATCGGGTATTAAGTTTGGCCTCTACGTACAGCGTCCACAGGATTTTTTGATGTGATCAAGGGCCATAACTCTGGCAGTAATTATCAGAAATCACTGAAAATCAATAGGCTCTTTCGTCTCATGACCTTAAACAATGTGTATAAATTTAAAGTCAATCGGATATTAACTTTGGCCTCTAGAGCATCCACAAGATTTTTTGAAGTAATCAAGGGCCACAACTCTAGCACTAATTACTAGAAATCGCTGAAAATCAATAGGCTTCTTCGTCTCATGACCTTAAACACTGTGTATAAATTTAAAGTCAATCAGATATCAACTTTGGCCTCTAGAGCGTCCACAAGATTTTGTGAAGTGATCAAGGGCCATAACTCTGGCACTAATTATCGGAAATCGCTGAAAATCAATAGGCTTCTTCGTCTCATGACCTTAAACACTGTGTATAAATTTAAAGTCAATCGGATATCAACTTTGGCCTTTAAAGCGTCCACAAGAGTTTTTGAAGTGATCAAGGGCCATAACTCTGGCATTAATTATCGGAAATCGCTGAAAATCAATAGGCAGCAATTCTAGACGACGGACCGCTGGACGAGGGCGGCGACAATATACGACCACATTTCAATGTGTTGATATAAAATAAACATAATTAGTAGAATACAATATCAAAAAACCATCGTCAGTAAGAATACTATCTTACTAATTATTTTATATCAACTTATCTGAATATCATATGCATCATTTTGACTTTGTCGAAATCGATCCCATCAAATCGTCTGTATTTGGTTTGTGTTTCCTGTTTCTATTGATTGGAAGTTTCACATTTAAATGTGGGCGTATAAAAATTATCAAATCAACTTATTTTATTTATTGAATTGAGAAGCTGTAGATTAAGCTTAATTAATTGCATTGTGCGAAATTATCAGTCTGTTCATAGTGGTTTGGTTAGTTAAAAATACTATTCAAATAAAAGTAGGGGATATTTGATTTTTAAGTGTTATTAAAGTCACCTTATGAAACTGACGAAGAAACAAATGACAAAATGAAATGAAGTTCACATTCATTGATTTATTCCAAATGATCGTTAGACTAAGTAAGGCACAGACTGACCATTATAAGGGTAAAATGATACCCGGGGTCAAACAGCAAAGTTACCACAGCATCACAACAAAGTCAATAACGGGTAAATCCTCCTCTGTCTAAGGTCATTTTGGTCCAGATTGTCCCATTTCTGTTGCAACGCAGCAGCAAGTTCTTGGACATTGGCAGGACGTTGTTGACGTTGACGTAACCTCTGTCCAAGCATGTCCCAGACATGCTCGATGGGGGAGAGGTCGGGACTCAGTGCTGGCCAAGGTAATGTGGTGATGTTCTGTTGTTGGAGGTAACCTGTAACTATCCTGGCCCTGTGACATCTTGTGTTGTCATCCTGGAAGATGAAACGGCGGCCATGACGTCGTGCGAACGGCACACCATGGACTGCCAAGATGTTGTCCCGGTAGTACTGGCCTGTAACACGCCCTGCAAGAACATGTAAAGCCGTTCTTCCAGCAACAGTGATGCCTCCCCACACCATAACAGAACAACCCCCAATCGATCATGTCTGATGACGTTAACGTCTTGGAAGCGCTCGTTTCGACAACGCCACACCCTCCTACGTCTGTCCAAAAAATCAACAGTGAACCTTGACTCATCTGAAAACATCACATTACTCCACCGTCGATTATCCCAGTGTTGATGATCCCTACAACAATTAAACTGATGTTTCCACCCTGGAATTCAATGCCACAATGACTGTAACATTCAAAGTCAGAGTCGTGCAAATCTTGGGTTGGCCCCCCATGATGATCCCAAGCATCACCTGCATTCCATGCGCTAGCTATTGGTGCGTTTGGGCGTCACATGTAACTGGAAATGTTTCTTCTGTTAGGTTCTATAGTGACTTTTTTCGTAGTCATTTGCATATTTTAGTATTATGCCCCAAAATCAAATATCCCCTACTTTTTTTGAATAGTATATTAATAAATACTAAAATAAATCTCTTTTGTATTTGTCTTTATAGGTTCTGAACCCCTACATGTAATAACCTAAAAAAGGACTCTATGTAAACAAATTCTAAGCTAATTTTAAGGCAGAGTATCACAACGTTTGATCATATAGATATGCTAATGATTTTAAGCTCTAGAATATTAATGTAGTCAATCATCTTTTCCTGAACTGTCTCAAGTTTTCAAGGTTTAAATGAGAGTCCATTAACACATTAAGGTTTTTAGGTACAACGGAAAGTTCGAAAGTTGAACAATATTGTTGTTAATTGGTTGGTTAATTCTTGAATTGAAATATGTGTTGCAATTTTCACTTCATTTAATTTGAGCCTGTTTACGTTCCTCCATAATTTAATATCAAATAATTTTATTCAGATCGATGTGAAATTGATACAAAATATTTATAATAAACACTTGCTTCAACTAGTACATACCACTTTCATATGTTCATTTTATGTGTTCTTTAAAACTAAACAATTACTTCTATCTTCAGTTTAATAACTAAAATGTTTTAATAAATACTTACTACATATTTAATAATAAAGTTCTTAATATCAATGTCATCTAATATCTGATAGGCATCACTCGCTTCCTTACTGGAAATATAATATACACTATATCAATTCATACATTAAATCAAAAATTATGAAATCAAGCACACCATCACGTTTTGAAAAAAATTGGTAAAAGATTGGCTGGCACTGCCAGGCAGGATACGCCCACACTTTAGAGAGATGGATAGAGAACAAGCAATACCGAAAGTGTTATTTCATACTGTATTGGGAGCAGCCATTAAGTTGGTCAGTTCCAGTCTGATATTCATGAAATTCGAAGGCGACAATGATGATGGTGTGACGGTACACAACCTAGAAATGTGACTTTTCGTCAAAATCGGATAAGAATTGTGACCTGTAGAGAATCCACAACCATGATATACCATATTTTTACACTATTCGCGTACAAACGGCGACCATTTTGTCAGGCAATTTTGGTACGATTTTCACGAAATTCGAACTCAACCTTCCTTACGTTGCAACAGTAATATAATCAAAGGTTTTTTTTAAATCGGATAATAATTGTTCGAGAGATAGATAGAGAACAAGCAATACCGAAAGTGATTTTTCCTACAATCAAAGGCCATAATTCATTAAGTTACAATTTGATATGCGCAAATATCGAAAAGAATAAAGATCTTTAGGTTATAAACATGCATTTCAGGTTTCATCAAAATCGAATTAAAATTGTGACCTCTACAGGGTCCACAACTCTGATATACCATATTTTTACACCATTAGCATACAAACGGTGGCCATTTTGTCTGGCAATTATGGTCCGATTTTCTCGAAATTCGAACTTAACCTTCCGTAGGGTGTAACGGTGATAGAGTCAAACGTTTTTTTAAATCAGATAATAATTGTGACCTCCAGAGGGACCATAGGCGATTTTTCGGACATTCAGACCATGCATTTCAAGTTTCATCAAAATCGAATTAAAATTGTGACCTATACAGGGTCCACAACCTTGATATACCACTTTTTTTAACAGTATTCGCATGTAAACGGCGGCCATTTTGTAAAGATAGGTTGCCAGGCAACGAAACATACGCCAACAACAGCTAAGTCGTCCGGGCAGTCAACAAGGGTTGTCGCATATTGTTTCTTTTATCAGTAAGGAGAACATTTACTATTTACAACAAATGATAATCTTATTACGAGTAATAGCCCATTAAATAATTATCAGAAATGATTAGAATAGTTTTGATGGTTTGTCTCAAGGCCTTTGTCCACAAGATATTTCAAAGTGATCAAGTGCCAGAAATTATCAGATATCACTGAAAATCAAATAGGATTCTTCGTCTCAGGACCCTAAACACTGTGTACAAATTTAAAGTCAATCGGATATTAACTTTAGCCTTTAGAGCATTCACAGGGTTTTTCAAAGTGATCAAGCGTCATAACTCTGGCAGGAATTATCGGATATCGCTGAAAATAAATAGGCTATTTTGTATTATGACCGTAAATAGTGTGTATAAATTTAAAGTCAATCGAATATCAACTTTAGATTTTTCAAAGTGATCAAGGGTCATAACTCTGGCAGTAATTATCGGATATTGCTGAAATTCAACAGACTTCTTCGTCTCATGCCCTTAAACACCGTGTATAAATTTAAAGTCAATCGGATATTAACTTTAGCCTCTAGAGCGTTTACAAGATTTTTCAAAGTTATCAAGGGTCATAACTCTGGTAGTAATTATCGGATATCACCGAAAATCAATAGGCTTCTTCGTCTCATGACCTTAAACACTGTGTATAAATTTAAAATCAATCAGATATTAACTATAGCCTCTAGAGCGTTCACAAGATTTTTCAAAGTGATCAAGGGTCATAACTCTGGTAGTAATTATCGGATATCGCTGAAAATCAATAGGCTTCTTTGTATCATGACTTTAAACACCGTGTATAAATTTAAATTCAATCGGATATTAACTTTAGCCTCTAGAGTGTTCACAAGATTTTTCAAAGTGATCAAGGGGCATAACTCGGGCAGGAATTATCGGATATTGCTGAAAATCAACAGGCTTCTTCCTATCATGACCTTACACACTGTGTATAAATTTAAAGTCAATCGGATATTAACTTCAGCCTCTAGAGCGTTCACAAAGATTTTTCAAAGTGATCAAGGGTCATAACTCTGGTAGTAATTATCGGATATCACCGAAAATCAATAGGCTTCTTCGTCTCATGCCCTTACACACTGTGTATAAAGTTAAAGTCAATCGGATATTAACTTTAGCCTCTAAAGCGTTCACAAGATTTTTCAAAGTGATCAAGGGTCATAACTCTGGCAGTAATTATCAGATATCACCGAAAATCAATAGGCTTCTTCGTCTCATGACCTTAAACACTGTGTATAAATTTAAAGTCAATCGGATATTAACTTTAGCCTCTAGAGCGTTCACAAGAAATTGTGGACGATGGACGGACGGACGGACGGACGGACCGACGGACGGACCGACAGACGGACGGACGGGGGCGACGGCAATATACGACCACATTTCCATGTGGGCGTATAAAAAGGTGATATTTTGGACAATCAGGGGCCATAATTCAGGAAATTACGTTCCAATAGGCGCAAATATCAAAAGAAACCAAGATCTTTGGGTTATAAACATGCATGTCAAGTTTCATCAAAACCAGTTCAAAATTGTGACCTCTATAGGGTCCACAAGCTAAAAACGTGATTTTTCGTACAATCAGGGGCCATAATCCATGAAGTTTTGATCCGATCCATGCCAATATCTTTTGGGGATAAACCTATATTTCAAGTTTCATCAAAATCGGGTAAGAATTGTGACCTGTAGAGAGTCCACAAACAATTGTGGACGGATGGATAGGGGAGACAAGATAATACGTCCACATGAAAATGTGGGCGTATAAAAATTGAATGACTATTGCTAACCAAGCTGTCTATGGAGAAAGTTCTGAAAACCTTGACGTAAGAAATTTCTTACAACATTATGAAAATATGATGTCAAATTTACACTGACACTAGTTTGAGTCCAAAGTAACAGTACCTACTCACTATTTATAGGCACTACTTTACCATTGTTTCATTGTTGGCTGTTCCAACAGAAAATAAAGGGACATGTTCCGACTAATTAATAAGAGGATCATTTGCTGTATTAATCATGATTAGCTATCTTTAGGTGGTCTGCAGAAGCTAGGTTACTATGTCTCAAAGAACAAAACCCTGCTTTAAGTGCAAAAACACTGATTTTCAGCCTCATGCATGGATATATTTGACACGATTTTACAGGCTTATAAAAAAAATCATACGTCCAATTTTTTGATATTGTGTAGCAAACATGTTGGGCTAATTTTTGCACCAATGTTAATCTCAAGGTCACGTGTTCCACATGGTCAAGTTCAAGGTCAAAGTCTAAGTCAACGGTTTTTGATACTTTAAATTTCACCTATGTCAAAGGGCATATTTGGAATCCTTGTGGAATTCCCATTCCAGAAATACATATTATAACAATTTTGACTGATTGGTTGCTGAGTAATGATCAAATGAATAATGGCGGCCACGCCCATTTTGGCCAAAAAACCCAAAATTGAGACAACCATATCTCGGCAACCATTGGTCGGATCAATCTAAAATTTTTACATTTTTGGGGGTGATTTGACACAGAATGAGCATAAGATCTTTGTGATAGAAACATAAATTTAAACTTTCATGAAAGTCTGATGAAAATTGTTGCCTATAGAGGATCCAAGACCTTGATATACCATATTTTCGCACTACTTGCATATGAGGGGCAGCCATTGGTCCGGCAGATTTGGTCTGATTTTCACGAAATTTGAACTCCGCCTTTATTAGGGTGTAAGGGTGATATATAAATTTACCTTCCAGAAATACGTCAGAATGAACGAAATTGAATCTTATTTACCAAATTAATCGGTTGAGCGCAATTAGTTAAGCAATTATCAAACCTAGACCCCCCCCCCCTTGCAAAAAATCCTGGATCCGCGCCTGCAAGATTCATCAAAAAATACCCAGTTTATGCTATCGTGTAGTTTAAGAAACACTGTTTAGCTGTGACATCGGTCGTCTAGTTTATGAAACTAAACTATTCAGTATTGACATCTGTCGACTAGTTTATAATCCATGAAGTGTCGATCCAATACTTGCCAATATCGAAAGGAAGCAAGATCTTTTGGAGGTAAACCTATATTTCAAGTTTCGTCAAAATGAGATAAGAATTGTGACCTGTAGAGAGTCTATAAACAAATTGAGGACCGACAGGGCAACGACAATATAAGTCCACATGAAAATGTGGGCATATAATAATATTGTTGATGTTGCTGTTGCTACTCATCCACAGTAGCAATTTGCCGCGATCTTGATTGTCGAGGGATTATTGCTTACAAGGCAGTGTTACAATGAAGCTATGTGCTATGAGTCATGTACGCCATACGCTGCAGGAAGCTATATGTCTTGTTACAAGTAGGTACGGATTGGCAGACTTTCATTCTATCATATTACGAAAACACGTTATTTTATAGGAATATCACAGACATAAATTTGAATACCATCTGGCTGGGTGGTAGGGTTGAATTAATTCTATAATATATTGAGTCATCACATGACAAAGCACAGAAAGTCAGCATGAGAATTTTAAAATCGATTCTGGTCTTAATTGGTAGCCAGTGGAGTTCTTTCAAAACGGGGGTAATGTTGGGGTATAATTTAGTTCTTGAAACAATTCTTCTGGAGTCTATTAATTTGATAAGTTGTAGAGTAACGAGTTGTAGTAGTGAGGTTTTTTGAGGTATTTTCCGCGTTGGCATAATTAGTTGTTAAGAAGACACAGTTAAACTTATCTCATGTAGTGCAAATATCTCACATTCAGTTCAGTTTCAACCACAATAGCTTAATTCAAACATCAGCTGTCCAGAGAACCAATTTCTTAGTCATTTATATGTTTATTTATAATAAATGGCATTTTACACTATACCTAGATGTTTTTGCTGCTTGTTTGATTGAGGCATACAAATATGAATTCCTCTGACTTGTAATAAATGGAAACAAATGGAAATTAACAATGCTTTTAAATCCAAACAGCTCAATGACATCAGAGTGTTCACCCCTATTGTTCATGGTCAAGACATAACTTATGATATCTAAAATATTTACCCCAATTCCTTCACGTTTTCACCAAGTTGAGACATTGTTAAAAATTCATCTATACCAAAATATGTACCAGAACTTGTAATGTCATAAACCTGTCAAATATAAAGATGGAATAAATAATAACTTCCACACGTAAAGTATTTCATTTTAAAATTTCCATTCATTCATATCAAAACATAACAGACAAACCTATTACCAACACAAACTTCCCTCTATGGCTTTTATTAATTTAAAGACCAAATAAGCCAATAGCCATACAAATATCAGACCAAATTTGATACAGACTGCCTTCAAGAAATTCTAACCCCATGGAGTTTACAAGCGTTTCAGGGTTCATCATTGTCCTATGCGATGCAATGTGACTGTATTTTGGGTTTTGTGCAATTAGATGCAACAGAATGCAACTGAGAGTAGCATTTAAAATGCGACATAAAGCATTCTTGCGATGGGATGTGAATGCGACGATAGTCATTGACATAAGCAGTTTTGGAAATGAATGCAACTAGTTATGAGGGAAAGTTTTGGCATTATCCTTGTCATTCAATTTAGAGCATTTTGGCTGTGGTAATATGAAGCAAATAGCGGACGGTTTTCTCACTTAAGAATCCGATTACATTCCCAACCAATGGTGATAATATAAATTGAAACAAGCCAACAGTGATGCTGATGTCCGCCGCCGAAATCCCTAAATAATAGATGCCACATATTAATTAATCGCACATTTATTCTTTCAAAAGTATCAAGCAACCAAACTATAGTGTAAGTTTCATCACTCTCTATCAGATAGAATCAAGGTTATCTGGAACCAAAGCATCGACCAATGAAATTGCTTTGCTCCGCTTAGCTTTAGCTCGAAATGTTAATAATTGACTTAGTCGCTCCTTAGTCTAAGTAGAAAATTCTCACCATCAAACTTAGTCAAGTTAATGATGTAAATGTAATTATCAACCAAGCAAATTGTTTATCTCTTGTTACCCTAAGCAGAAAATGCTCATCTTCGAACTCATCAATGCACTGACCTAATAAACAGTAACACCAAGTTTGAACATTCTAGCTCAATAAGACGGTGAGGTATTGTGTTTAAAAATCTTGGCCAACCCTCTGCTTATCCTGGTCAGAAAAATTATCTACCAAATCAAATTTTTATTGCCACTTTGATATTTTTATCACAAATTGCAACTTAGCCGACCGACAGTTGAGCCCTGGCTACAACTACAAGTATCACAAGTGGTTACTATGCTCTCATTGTTCTAATGCCTCATATGGAATTTGATAAATATCAGTTAAAAACAGATTCAAGATTTACATTTATATAATTTAGTATGTCATACATATGCTGATAAATTCTCATTTTATAAATTATTTTATGTTGATTATAACATTAAACATACAGTATACAATGATCTAAATTATTAAATAGACATTAATTAATTTGTCCAGACAATAATCAAATCTTGATGCCATCACTAGCCCGCGATATTTAGAGGCTTGGAATACATTTAGTGATGGATGATTAAACGTAAAGATTGATATTCACGACTTTGTTTTTTATCCTACCGACTTTGGACTTTCCACAATCTTGGTACTTGGTAGAACATACTTAGTATTACATTTTTTATGAACAGGGAACGGCCATGCAAACTTAAGTGAAATATTGTTATGTTACATTCCTCAACATGAAGAAAGTTGATATACGTAACACAATTACCTGTTTTACAAACTGTTCTTGTTGAGGTGAAAATTTGGATGGTAATACTGGAAGCAGTTCATTATATTTCAAATGTCTAAAAAAGAACAAAAAGCTTTTTTTATAAAAAATTCAAAGTGATAAATGTTTAACTTCTTTGTTGTAATATGATTGAATGAAACGTGCTGACTACTGCCAACCCGTACCTGTTCAATTTCACAGCAGAAATATTCCTCCATATTTACCAATTTGTTGGGGTACAAGCCAATACTTTTTCAGCAGAAGTTCGGATTTCCCTTTAAAACTCTGCTTCTACTCATATATACAGATGACATGAAGGTAAAAAAATAAATAAATGACATCCCAAAATGATATTAACAGTAACTGTCATTCCGAGGGACATCGTCTGAGCTTGTCTTAAACAAAACTGCTTATACTATTTCAATCGATAGGAAGCCCTGTGCAAGGTATACCTAACTGTGTTTTAGACCATCGCGACTAAAGTGACTGTCAAATTCTGAACATATGCCCATCCAACTTAGGTGAAGGAAAAAAGCAAGAATAAGATCAAATGAACCTAACATTTTGATCCGTGTTGAGCAAAGATCTGACTTGTGTGCAGAAGTTTACGAAGAAAGACGAGCAGGGTTAAAGGGTCCAAACAATTTTATCTAAGTTGAGCAAAGATCTGACTTATACAAATCTGACTTATACGAAACCATACTATACAATTACCCATCTGAATCAGTATCAAGTCTTTTAAACGTTTCTCTTAAAGCTTGTTTATGATCTTCTGGTAGAGTTGACGCAAGTTCTGTTCCCTACAGAAAAAAAAAGAAAATAACCAATGGGAAACATCATCTTTCTATTTACATGTGTCAATACATTTTTGTTTAGGCCGACATTAGTTATTTTATTAACGGATTATGAGAGATTATATCTCTCTCCGTTATTGGTCAGCTTTATAGACAACTTGTATGGAAATAAGGTTTTTCCCCATTTCAGTTATAAGGTGTTAGATTATTATAAATTTGTGTCAGATGTGACAGGAAATGATTCCTTTTGGTGATCAAAGAGGAATCTCGGTGAAAAATAGACTGTACAGATTCTAAAATAGCCTTAGAACCGAGATGGGAAAAGCCCTATTTTCATACTAGTTGTCTATAAAGCCGACCAATAACGGAGGGAGATATAATCTCTCATAATCTGTTATAAAAATAATTAGGCTGACATAAGATATAATACAATAGAATAATTTCTTCAAATAAAATTTAACGTTGTGAGGAACCCTGGCTTTAAAGACATGAAATGGAGATATTGCAGACAAAACATTTCACTTACTTTTAAAGGATATGGTGTGACAGGTTGTATATTATTAAGTGATTGAAGACTAGCACCACCGGCTGTAGGTGGTGGTGGTCCAGGACTCACATTGTCTAACTCAGATCTAAAAATGTAACAATAAGACAATTCTTTAAACACTTAATGACTGACTCCAGGGTGCAGAAAATTGTGACAAAAATTCATTATACATTTAAAGTCATCACAATCCAATTTCCATAAAAGAAGGATTACCAATGTTAGAGGCATATGGTTTAATCAAAAACGACAGTGCAACATCACAAAGATTGGAAAAACTTGGTTTAAAGAGAAACGTAACAAAATATTAAAAAAAAGTCTAAAATTGAATGGTTTGGAAAAAGAGTTTATGTTTATAGTGTCCAGGTCTGTGAGCTCATCTAACTCTGAAGAGATTCAATAAATGAAAGATGATGACAGTTAACTCAAACACTTATTGACCTACATGGCATTGGATGAAATACAACTTTTTTTTTTAAAGGTATAAAAGAAAAGAAAATTGAGGATAGAGAGTATGAAATAAAAGTTAAGCATATAGATTTTATAAATATACACCGTTTTTTGGTTGCTTTTGTACAGCTAGAGACAGTAGCTGATCTAGAAGCTGTGAATTTAATGTCAACAAAATACTGGCTAGATAGTCCAGTTGCCAAACCCCATTTTAAGCCTTAACCTGGAAATATAGTCCACCTAATGTTTTTGATGGATTATAAGTCTTCAGTATGTGTAGATTAAGAATCTAGATGATGCCACCCTGACACCCTTGGGGAAATTTAAATATTCAAGATGGCAGCCATGAGTCATTTTCTGGTTATTTAGTGGGGTAAATGTGAAAGATACTCTCGGACCTCGGTTTGAAAATGGGTTTTATATGAATTTGACACACTGAAAACAATGCGCATGGGTATTCGTCCTACAAGTTGCGGCTAATTCTGCTAGGGGGCCATATTTACAATGTTATCTTCTTTTGGCAGGAAACTTATAAAGTCCCCTCAAGTGTTGTGTAATATATTGAAATATAGGTTTTTTGTATATTATATATCTTCAATGTGTGTATTTTCAGAATCCCGATGAAGTTACCCTGGCATTCTTGAGGATATCAAAAAACTTAAAATGGCCGTCATGCGGCATTTCTGGTTATTTACTTTTTTTAGTAGGGTACAATTGGGAACAGATTCTCTAGGACCTTGATATGAAGGTGATTTCTATCAGACTTTGACCCACAGAATCCAATGAACTTGGAGAAAGAGCGAGAGAAATGGGGTTTAACGTTCACTCAACACAAACTAGATCATTTCGGGACTAACATATGGTTTTTAATTTTATTTCAATAATTCGCTTGCGTGTAGGGGTCTTTAGCAATGGGAGGAAACCGGAGTGCCCGGAGGAAACCCACGAGGTTGAGAAGGCGCCCCTATCTCCATGCCACATACGCTCACACCAGGGCCAATGAACTTGGGTACTCAGTAGGGGGCCAAATTCAAAATCGACGCTCATTTGGGGGGAGGGGGGGAACTCAAAGTCCCTGAAAAAAGCTGTGCAATATATTAAACTATAGGTTTTCGTTTTCATTTACTTCAGATATAAACATAAAAACATGTTCTGACCAAAAAGTATTCCAGATTAGAGCTTAAATTCAAAATGGTGGCCATATTTGGCAAGACATAACAATATTAGTAAGGTATAAAACTATAGGTTTTCGAGTCAACTAAATTCATATCTGAATGGCAAAATATGCCATGGCCGAACGCAACCCAAATCCAACAAAATAACTTAATTTAGTAGACCATGGAAGATAATAGAATCGTTAATGTAAAAACTTATGTATCACAGGACTAAGAGCACAAATTACAAAGCCATATGAACAGAAGCTATGGAAAGCAAATTCTCAAGCATGATTTATGAACCACTATGACACTTGTCCATGTCACCTTCTCTACTAGAAAACAGAGTAGAATAGGGGATGGAATAGTGTGGTGTGACATGTCATCCTGTAGGATTTGTATGCTAAAATTGATTTTTTGGTTGTTTTGGGTTGATTTGATATCAGCCAATAATCTTTGGATTTTCATGATCTGAAGTTCATTCTTTTTTTTTCATCATGCCGACCTCATGTATCCATCTATGATACACTTAAAGCCAAACTGAATAGCTACCATTGACTTCCGGTGGGGAATACCAATTTCCGGTGTCAAACTCAGATTGATTTCATCCGATAATTCTTGGATTTTTATTCTGGGGTTTGTTCATGCTACTGACCCCATTCTAGGTTTCCAATTTTGCGACCCTTGACCCCTCGGGGAGGGACCATTTTGAATTCCGGACCCTCTGACCGAGACCATGGCGATCTCTGCCAACAATGGTTGTATTTTCATAATCTGAAGTTCATTCTGTCATCATGTCTATCCCATCTATGATACACTTAAATGAAATGGGGTTTAACGTCCTACTCTTTTGCACCTAACCTGGGCTAATGGAAGACGGGTGTATGCCATACAGTGTGCTATGAGGGAAATTTTGCCCGGGCAGTGGCGCTACGGCCTACTCTTATATTGAATTCCAACTGCCAAGGGATCTTTTGCGTGCACTCTAATGTGTACACGGGACATTGGTTTTTTGTCCCATCCAAACGACTAGCAAATGGGAGTAGTTTTCATTGAATTCCGGTGGGGAATACCAATTTCGGGTGTCTCAGCCTAGCACTTTTTGTGGTAAAATGGTCACTTGTGGGTGACTGGAATGTTCTGTCATGAGATTCAAGACAAAAAAGAATATTTACAGGCCAGAAGTCGCCAGAAACGATCAAATAGATCCAATCTTGGAAATAAATAAATCAGTTATTTGTTATACTTGTCCTCCTAATCATATTGGTACGGTCTCTATCAAAACATGTGCAAAAAGATGCATAAGGCAGACCATATTTGCTGCAACCTGTTTTACAACCACAATTACAACAAGATGGGCAGGCAGATCAAGATTCGGCGCAGGAACATTATCTTGTCCTACTGCTAGCCGCTTTCATTAAATAGCAGGAAGGTTCAGGGCTTTGGTTAAGTACAACTTGTCACGTATCGCGGTGTACTTTGTTCTTGTGATATGGGGCTACAATGTAGAACAAGCCAGTGGACACATCTCTCTCTCCCAAGTTTTTTGAACAAAACAATTGTCATGGAAGTGCTGGTAAGTTTAATGGAACAGAAGAAGAACAGACTTGGCTGGCAAATCTCTCCAAATCCTTGACCTTTGATGGCAAGTCACCCTTCACCAGCTCAGCTGAGATGATACATTCTCCAAGCCTCTTGAAACAGATGATAACGGGGTCATCACCATCAAGCTTTATGTGTGCACCAACACTTGTTTTGCACACAAGTGTATCTCTACCATCAGCACCAGACAAGCTGAGAAGTTCAATCAGACCTTGAGACTTATGACTTCCAATGACACGCACTTGCTCGATCACATCTATCTCTAGATCTCTGTGTTTTGCGGTCTTCTCAGCACAGCACAGGCTACACCACCCAAAGTTCTCATCTTTTATGCTATGGCGGTACGTCAGGGTATTAAGAAAACATCAATCATTCAGAAAATCTCTAGCCTACAAGAGTCATTCACAAAGAACATCGACTCCATCCTAGTTGAATACCTTGGAGGAGGAGGACACATAGTATTTGGTCACACATGAATAGTATGACACACTCATACCTCACCAAGTCCTTGCATCTGTAGATTATGGTGATGTCCTCACAATTCTCATAGATCTTGTATCTCAAGGTCATCTCAAGGCTTTAAACGTGGTGTCCACAAAATACAGAGAGATATATGTGATCAAACGATTACATGTCATTGGAAGTCACAAGTGTCAAGGCATGATAGATTTCACTACCGCCATGCGTGACAAGTCGTACTTACAGCTGGAATTTCATATTTTCTAAGGATGTCAAAACATATTTATTTCTATGTCTTTTGCTCAATAGGTTGTCAACTCACTATTTCGTTTCAGGCGACTTCTGGCTTGTTTCGATTTCTTTTTGTTTCCGATATCAAACTTGTTTGTTTGTCACAGAACATTCTAATGAACCAAAGTTGACTGCACGAAACATTTACCATGCTTCAGATGCCACAAAAAGTGGTAGTGCATGATAGATTTCTCTAAACTGAAATAAAAACTACTTCCATTTGCTTGATAATCCAAGTCTGACACCACTGGAAGTGTATCGGCATGATGAAAACAAACCAGAATGAACTTCAGATCATGAAAACCCAAAGATTATTGGCTGAAATCGATCCGAGTTTGACATCGGAAATTGGTATTCCCCATCGGAAGTCAATGGAAACTACTTCCATTTGGCTTTAAAGGAATATATTGGTGTCAGTCATTATCACATATGTGATACGACTGGTTAAACACATTCCAAATATAATTTAAACACAGAGATCATTTCTAGGATAGAAGAGTAATAAAGGATTCATGAATCGGAAGTGTCAAACGCCAAAGGAAAACACGACAAATCACTCTATGTAACAGGCTGAAGTGACGAGTGATAACAGATAGATGGGCAAATTTCTGTACACTAATAATTCATTCGAAGACAAAAAGTTGTTCTATGGGACGGCAAGAGGATGTCTGACAATTGGATAAAGTAATTAAGTGTCATAAGATAAGAGAAAAATATAAATAGTCTGTACAATCCGTTGTTTTTATTCCTTCTATAGGGGAGACCAGAGCACACGGAACCATTTTGTTCACAAACATGTTTGTCCTCATTTCATATCAAATGTTTTTATTAGAAGATCTCTTTACTTTATTTTATTGTTTGAAGACACATCATAGTTGCTATCATGTATCAGATTCAATTAAATTAATCTTTAGCTTGTATTTTTAAAAAACACACACATTTTAATCCACTTTACCGTAATGGTTCAGTGTGCCCCTCTTTACAAAATAGTCGGGGCTGGTTTAACCAAATAATAGGGAACATTGAACAGTGGTAAAAATTCCATGTTAACATAGATCTGAACTTATGAAAATATCATTATAAGACGTAGTTTATATTATAGTTTGTCGTGGATATACTTCATAATTATAGATATGTATTCACGCTGGTATTGCTGAATGTTTCAAGTATTTGTACATTAATAAATATAGTATATATGGTATTGTTGTTTACAGTCTATGACAACTGGTGAACATCGTTTCAGATTGTGGTAATAAAGTTTGATTTATAAACCTTTGATTTTATTGTTTATTTGTAAGATGTATGATAGTTAACATTTGCCAAGGTAGAGTTATTTATTGGAGCAGTGGCGGTGTCAATGGGGGCTCCCATAAATCTGGTCTGCTCTCTGTTTTCCCCCCAATAATTTTAGAAAAATAAAAAAAAGATTTGTGATATGTTTCGGTAATCAATACCTATGATTAAATCCCACATCCCACTCAGTCATAGACTTGCATGTTGAGTGATTTCTTATTACCAAGCCCATCATGCTGTAAACCTACTTGTAAAGTGCTTTTTACGATCCTTAAAGTTTTGGGGTATAGGTTCAATGCAACGAGAATATGCATTTACTTGATACACTCTCTCCGTTCGTTTGACACCTTCCTCTTTGTTCGGATAAGCTGGTGATTTGGCGACGAACAGTATCTGGCCAGCTCTATTTATCTCGACGACCAGTCTATTTCACAAAATATAGTTGCGAAAATATTCATTCACTTTGTTTGAGTCACTCAATCTGCCTGTTTGACACTTTCCTCTCTGGTAAGATAAACTAGTGATTTGGCGACAGGCAGTATCGGTTAAGCTCTATTTATCTCGAAGGTTAAGACATTTTGGACAGTCTACTTTTCAAATTATTGGGGACTTTGTTGGGGTTCACAAGTCCATTCACGTGGGGTCGGAAAGACTAGTGATCAGACGACAAACGATCAGCTCTATTTATCTCTATGATCGGTGCCTGAATACTGTCAGGCAGCAATTCCAACAGTCTATTTTTTCAAAATTTTCTTAGGGAGGACCCCCCCCACTCCCTCACAAATACTCGCGCTTATAAGGGTACTTTATTGAGGTTTGCAATTCGGTTCGTTTGACATTTTATGCTCTGGTCGAATAAACTAGTGACCAGGCGATGGACGGTAAGTGGTCAGATTTATTTATCTTGACGATCGGTGCCTGACTGAATACTGTCAGACAGCATCTCTGAAAGTCTATTTTTCAAAATTTTCCCCATACCCTCTATAATGACTCCCTACATATTGGCGCTCGTGAGTAGGACTGGTCAAGGTTCGTAAGTCCGTTTGTTTGACACTTTACCTCAACGATTATTGCCTGAAATACTGAGAGGCTGCATTTCCAACCAACGACGGCTGGTGTCGCCACTGTCTAGGAGTAGCTTAGTTCTTCATCCTTGAATTTGACGGATGGACCTGGGTGAACTGTGGAAGTATGATAAAATAGCTCAGATTTGTTTGTAAATTCTAAAATTCTGATGCCATAATAGGAGATTGGCAACAATAATCAACTTCTTACAAGAATCTAATTGTTCTGAGAATTACTAAGATAATAATTAATTCTATACTAAGAATGGGATCATAATGCGAACACTTACTTTGCTTCATCAGGTAATTTTATATTGATAGTTTCTTTACTACTTAATTTCTCTTGTCTGTCTTGTCTAAATATAAGTAATATATATAAGTGTTCAAATATATACATTAAGTTTTACAAGCATTTAGTGATTTCACATTGTAGAATTAACATTCATTGTCTGTAATAATATTAGTTCATGTGATATTATAAATTTGCAAAATAAGAATAAACACTGACCAATGGGTTTCTCAGCCTGCCTTATTATATAAATCCAACAGTTAAAGTCATCCTAGCATTTTCAACAAGTGGTTGCCATGCAAAATACACCTCCATCTGGCAATCAAACTAATTATCAACTATACACAAGTTTCATCACTCTCTATCAGATAGAATCAAAGTCAAGGAAATTACTTAGCCATGCATAGCTTTAGCGGGAAATGTTAATCATTGAACTCGGTCAAGATATTTACATTCTACCTCAATGTAATGATAAAATGAATTTCTTCTCAGAGTTTCATAGCTCTCACGTTCCTGATCCATTCCTGCCCTTAAGATTAGTAAGTTGCCTCATTTAATAAAGTTTTTATTATCATTATTATAACCCAGATCTTTGGGATACAAACATATGGTTTAAGTTTCATCAAAATGGGATAAAAGTTGTTCACATTATTTGCATATGTTCAACCAGCCATTTTGTCACACAGTTTCAGTCTCAGAGCGACCATTTCATCCGTCAGTTTCAGTCTAATTATCATGAAATTTGAAATCAACTGCCTTTATGGTGTAACAATGATATATACAAATGTTTGGTTTTTTTTAAATCAGATAAAAACATCATGAAATTCCTGTGTCAGATTAACAAGCTTTGTAAGTCAAAATATGACCTGGAATATAATAGAAATTTATAATCAGTAAATTTTGAAATTCAAAAGGTTTCTTCCAGCCTTTTGATCAAACTAATTTCATCAAGACCCTTTTGTTGTGTTTGCCCAGATGGTGCAGGGAAGTAAAACGTAAAATCTTATAAATATCCACTTCAATTTAGGAAAATTCCAACAAGAACTGTATTAGTTGAAGTGTTGGCAGGAAAACTTGAGCAGACAGATATGTACTTACAAATGTTGATTCTGTTCTTCCACCCATGATGAAGGGTTTCTGTGGACCCTTGGTAATACATTAGATTTAGAATGTGACAAGGACTGATCTAAATTAAAACCTGTTGAAATGAAAAAAAAAAAACCAAAACAGAAATTACATTAATTTTAAAGACTAACTGATACAATTTTATTTAGATTGTCTTCGTTTGCATTATATCAGTGTACAAGTTTATGAAAGTTGTGAAGAAATTAATATTCAAAAACAAAAATATTAAGATGCTGAACAGATTGTCAATAGCTAAAATGTCTTGAAACTATACACCAAGTTTCATCACTCACAATTAATTAGCTATCGTGTCCGGGACAGATCATCCTCCGTTACCCAGTGTACTCATTCCGTTCTACTCCACTATACCCTGGGTTAATCCATAGGGTTTCCACGATTTCAAACTATCTGAATGTAGTTAGAGTGTATGAACAACCAAAAAACAGTTTACAAACCAGTCTTACGTAGACCCTTTAGTCTTTAGCGTCATTTTTAACGTCATAGAAATACATTGTTTACAAACAATGTGGCGGCTTGTTTGATTGATTATGAGAAACTTTGTGAAAGATTTAATATAGAAGAATTGACATGCACACAAAAAGATGGCAGGGAAAGTTCTGCCAGGAAATTCTTAAATGACAAAGGTATTTTGTAAAGTGTGCAAGAAAAGACTAGGTAGCCATGTTTTTGGGGTATTTGGCCACAGATCACTAATTATTGCCCCATTGACTTTAATGTTAATTCTCGTCTCTTAGACCGGTTGTAACTTTTTCCCAAATATTTGTTGGGCAAAACGCTTTCTGCCACAGATGGAGCAACATGTGGCAGACTCTTGCCCAAAAACATGTATGAGGTTCTTCATGAAAAACTTGAGATAGACAAGCTGGAAGTAGAGACAGCTAACCTTGCAATTTTCGGCCCTCCCTTTCAACGTAACCAACCTCACAACTCTTGTATCCTTCCGCCTCAAAATCATGAATATTCACCAAAACCTGGCAGAAAATGTATTTTCAAACCCTTTTCTTCGATTCTACACCAAAAATTCAACAAAAATCACCATGCAAAAGGGGGAAAAAGGGAAAGGGAGAGAGGGACTAAAAATAACTTTCGCCCTTGTTTCGTGGGTGACTGCCCATGAATATTTGGTGATCTGTGTCCTATATAGGGATGAAACTTCGGATATCACCAAAAGGCCTTTTGTATTTGCTTCCCATATGTTCTGGCAACATGCTGGTGAAAGGTAATCAAAAATCAAAGAATAACTGCAAAAATGATGGCCCTTTAAGTATACATGCTGCTTTATGTACAGTGGTGCATCTCAGGTCCCTGGGCCTTTTGTGCTAAAATTTAAAAAATCTTTTTCAATAGAGGCAGTATTTGAGCTCTGTGAAAAAATTAGACAAGTTGCAAACAAACTACATAGAAAACACTCATAATTTGGAATTTTTATCAAAAATATATTTTTTTACTGCCATGTCATGAAAAATATACAAAATTTACATGTAGCATCTTTCAAAAAACCAATAATTTCCCACTTTTTTAGATGGCCAGATTGGCAAGTAATATATTTTTGGAAACCCTGGACAATATGCAAACAGAAAAATCACAAAACTGTTGCATTGATTGAAATTATAAAGGTCTGTACTGAAACATGTAACCCCACCCCCTAAAAATGTCAATGACTGAATCAATCTTATCTTTGGTTGCAGAGCCAACTTTACCAAAGGAATCTGTCTAACAGATATGATTTACCATCCCTGGCCAATATATGAACATAAAAACTAAAATAGGTGCAATAAATGTGAATTATGGTTAAAATAGGCCTTGCTGAAAGAAAAAAATGCCATAATTGGCCTATGTCCACCCCTCTCTAACAAAAGGGTCACAGAATACACAATTTTCACAAATTTGGAAATAGTTTAATGTTTTCAACATCTCAAACCTCAGAGGCATCATACAAATCTTTATTGCAATTATTGTACTGAAGCAAGATGTCTGGACCTTTACATCAATTGCCTTAAAAAATGAAGTCAAAAAGGTAGTTATGACATAGTTGACAACATAAAAGAGGCCTGAAAAGGAGCAAAATTAACATTTTACTGTTCTGTAAGTGACATAAATGCAACAAACACCACAAATCCTAGATTTTGATAAGAAAATATTGACCATTAAGCTGACATTTACACATCTACACCAGTACTGTATCAGGGTGTGGTCATACTGGCCTGACATGTCTCAAGGTTCTAAGTTTGACTATGAACAAAAAAGGTCAGAAATCCTTGAAATGTACAAAATGACCATTTATTGGCAAAAAATAACATTCCCATCTGTAATTCAACAACAAATTCCAATTATTATCATTCAATTGTCAACACTGGTGCAATTAAATCTCTCAAAACACATTAATAAAAACGAGTGGGGTGGGGCATTTATAGCCCCTCTAAACAGAAAGATGGGGTGAAAAATGTCTATAAAGACTGGGATATTGCTTCCTGCATGAAGAAAATGCAAGAATTTAATGCTTCAAAGAAGAAAAAAATGCTTGTTCTGGGTAAAATAGTGGCCAAATTGAGCCTACCCCTGTTTTGAACATTTTGTACAAACCCATCTGCTGTATATTATTAACTCAGTGTTGCCAATTTTCCATTTTCAATAGGAAAGCTGGAGCTATTTCTAAACTTGACAAACTTATAGATCCCATCTAAGTTACATTAGCAATGAAAATAAGGGCATTTTAAGAAATTTTGAGTCATTTGAGTAGGTATGAAAGCATTAATTTTTACATCGAAATGGGAGAATCTGGAGATTTTCTGTGAATATTCCTGATTTTTAGACAAAATTAGGTGAAATTACAATGTTGTTCACTTTATCTGTGCTTTCTGAGGCTGAATACACCAAAATTGGACATTGAAATATTTTTCTTACTGTTAGAAATTAAATAAAAACTGAAAATTGGAAAATTTGCAGTAAAATCACAATTTTCCCCAAAACTTTGATAATTTTTTTTTTAAATTTATTTTTTTTTAGTTTTTCTGTAGTCAAGGTATTCTATACATATTTTCTGACAAATTAGTCATCATATTTTCAAAACTAAGGCATATCAGTCACAGCCTTGTCATATGCAGACAGGCCACAGATCACTAATTATTGTCCCATTGACTTTAATGTTAATTCTCGTCTCTTAGACCGGTTGTAACTTTTTCCCAAAAATTCAATGGGCAAAACGCTTTCTGCCACAGATGGAGCAACATGTGGCAGACTCTTGCCCCAAAACATGTATGAGGTTCTTCATGAAAAACTTGAGATAGACAAGCTGGAAGTAGAGACAGCTAACCTTGCAATTTTCGGCCCTCCCTTTCAACGTAACCAACCTCACAACTCTTGTATCCTTCCGCCTCAAAATCATGAATATTCACCAAAACCTGGCAGAAAATGTATTTTCAAACCCTTTTCTTCGATTCTACACCAAAAATTCAACAAAAATCGCCATGCAAAAGGGGGAAAAAGGGAAAGGGAGAGAGGGACTAAAAATAACTTTCGCTCTTGTTTCGGGGGTGACTGCCCATGAATATTTGGTGATCTGTGTCCATTCATTGTTGGAACACGATGAGAGTTACTTCCCTTTGCATATTACCTTTCCAAGTAACGCTTTATGGGAGTGGACGATAAAAATATCACAATCTGCCAGGGCAGATAATTTGAAATCGTGGAAACCCTATGGATTAACCCAGGGTATAGTGGAGTAGAACGGAATGAGTACACTGGGTAGTCGAGGATGGGGACAGATCGACACGCAGTGTGAAACCATAATAATTAATCAATTTTTACAACAGAAATACAAATAAAGTAAAATAACAGTTTTAAATTATTAAACCAGCGGTTGCCAGTCAGAATACCCCCACATTTTGCAAGAGATGGATAGAGAACAAGCTAAAAACAAAAATGATTATTTGTAGAATCAGGGGCCATAATCCAGAAAATTATGGTCTGAAATGAGCAAATGTCAAATGAGACTGAGATTTTTGGAATATAAAGAAAAAATATTATTAAGTTTCATAAAAATTGGATAAAAATTGTGCCTCTAGGATCCATAACGTTTGAATTACAGATTTGCATACAAAGAGCTGCCATTTTGTCGGGCAGTTTCGTTTCCATTTTCACGAATTGACACACAGGATCACTTGCTAGAGACTTTGATTACACCTACAAGTGCGTGGAAAACGTGTTTGCGGCAATCTAATTTTCACAATTTTCCTCTGCCTCAGAGTGCCTAGTAACTTAGGCATTATATCGACACCCCCAAATTTAAAATCCCACATACTTGGCATAACTTTAAAACATTCACTTGCTGCCCGTTATACACAAATTGAGTTTAACATCCACAAACCAGGTCATTTCTGGAGTAAGAAATGAAATTAAATGGAGTTTAACATCCTGCTTTTCTTGAAGACAGACATATGTTAAAGCCAATTTCTTTCTCAATTCATTTCTGCATGGTTTATACAGCATTAAAATTTCATTATGGAGAGCAGCTGTTATTTAAACATCATTCTTTAACTCAATTTGAGATAACGGGCAGCCAGTGAATGTTTTCAAGTACTAGAGTAATGTGTTCTGATTGCAGGTAGTCCCTTTGGTGTACTAGTCATGCCCACATGTCAGTACCTGTTCTATGTCTAAAATGTCTAAATTTGATTTTCAGTCCAACACACCCCTGGCTTGGTAATACTATATGGTGCTGAGTTGCTACAATTGGACAAAATAATACTCAGAAATAAGTTTTAAAAAATGTTAAAACAACAGTAAATGGAATTTAAACAGTTCTTACAATTCCATTAATAAAGCAGAATGTCAAAGTCTTTATGAACACAACACAAAATATGAATAAACAAACTGATAGGTACCATATTCTTCGGTGTATTAGGCCAATGCATACATAAGGCGCAACTCTTACATTTATCGTTATAATCATTACCAATATTTCGCCCTATCGAGCTTTACATATACGTTTTTTTATGGCATATCATTATATTAATCATAATGAAACAACATTATGAAAAGGTTTGTTATGGATTGTAAACAATTGAAATATTAACCATAGAAATAATTTCTCATGATCAACTACTCACGACTTAACTTTTGACCGAAAGAATTAATTTGAGAAACCACTATTCTGGATGTGTAACAAACACCTGAATAAACAGAAAGTGAAAATGCTTGTATTATGCAAGTGTTGTCCTATTCGTCAACTTGACTAATAACACCATTGACCTTTAATGGAGACCTGTTAGGATTGCCGGTAATGACCAACAGTATGCAAAATGGTCGACATGTTTTAAATTTCGGTGTCAACATGGGAAAAGTCTGGATTTGTTTAACATTATGTGTTAGGTGCATCCTTCTATAAATAAAATATTGGGTAAAAGCGTATACGTCGAAGAATACCGTATGTATATCATATAGATCTATAAGAATAGAAATAGAGAAAAGAAATCTCACAAAAAGAAATGAAAATGAACTCTGCATATAAATTTAAAACAACAAACAAGAAAACATTAATATTATAAAGGTACAAGCTATAATATGTTGACTCCAAGAATTGAAAAACAGATACCAGATAGCGGATACCCACCTAAACATTTCAGATATGACATCAGTTTTTATCCTTTTTACTGTGAAAGCATCAATTTGTTTATCATAACTTATAAGCAGCCAAAAAATAGTACATTTCAAATGTCTGTATAATCGATAAAACCACCTTTACCTTGTTCATCCTAGATCTGGGACATAAGGCCACATATGCTTTATATTTTATACATGTCAAGGGCAGTAACTCAATAAAAAGACAAATCTAATTCAAGGGGAAAGGATGGAGCTAAACATCTTGTCAACACTGTACTTTGTTGGTCATTTTCAGATAAATATATGGTTAATGCATATACTGTCATGTGTGCAATTTAAAGGACAGTTGGAAATTTCACGTACTATTTATCAACTTTGAACTGTCAAGGGTTCTTTTAAGAGTGAAACTCATTACAAATTGTATTTCTTTGGATGGTCAATGTATTAAAATTTATCTCCTTTTTGAGGTGCACCTCTATTCAAAATTCATCGGACAGTCTTTTATGCTGAAACAAAGGGGTTGTATTCTTGATTGGAACTTCTTTTTTATGTTCAACTTTCAATTTCTTAGAGTCAACTGCAAGATGGAGTTTTGGGTTTAATAAATTAAAGCCACTGTCTAGTATTACGAAGAGAAATTATCCTACTGTTTTGATGTAATCTAGCACGGATTTGTTCTGTATTACGCCTTTCATGTGACAACAATACAACTGCTTGCTTGTTTCCAACTATAAACACATATTTATAATCATTTTCTTTGAGTATGAGACATGTTCACCTTGCTTAATCTTTTCATTAAGCATGGAAAAATTATTTCTTTAACAAATCAAAGGGTGTAACGGTGATAAATAGAACCGAGATCTTTGGGTTATAAACATACATTTCAAATTGGATAAAAATTTTGACCCGTAGACTGTTCACAAACAGGGACCGGGGTGAAGACAATATACGTCCACATATAAAAAGTAAATAATTAATAGTATACAATATCAAAAAAACACTTCAGGGATATGAAGAACTAAATACAAAATGACTGGAAGTCAGTTATGACATCAAAGGAACTTATGACATAAGTAAAAAAAATTATGCATGATTATGAATGATTTTGAAACCCCCGTGATTTAACTAATTTCAAGCGTTGGGCCAAACTGAATCAAGTCATCAATCCACAGACTTTCTGCCGTGTTCAGTTTTTTCTGTTTTTTATCAGGAATATTTTGTACGAAATGATATAAATGGCAACTCAGTGAATTTCTTACATGTCAAAGAAAGGGATAAGTTGGATAAATTGTAACCATTTTGTGAACAGCTAATTTCTCATGATAATCTACCTTTGTTAGGGTTAACCATGAAAACAATGAAGTTATTATTATCAATAGTTATCAATTAATTGTTGATAGAAGTATAAATAATATTCAATCTTTTGAGAATTTTAAACCACCAGTCTTAATCCGTAAAGATAGAGACCCATGATTTAGAAATTAAAATTTTACAAATTAATATTGATCGGAATATGCCTATGAATAGACAAAGGAAAAGGATTACTCTTTACGTTCAACTCAGTATTAATGAATTAATGTGAATGGCACATCAGCTCCAACCGCGCTATATTGTTCCAATCAAATGCTGAATTTTTTAGAGACAAATGAATCACAATAATTATTCACAAATAAAAAAACAGTATAACAGTAAACATAATCAAAATCAAATAATGACCTTGACTAAGACTAAATAAAAACGTCGTCTGAATTAGGACAAGTCTGTTTCTCGGATATTCCTTAATTATTGAGGGGATGGGGGTGGGACTGGGGATTTCAATGAAATAATTTTTTTAATTATTCACTCCTCGTAGTCGCCCTGGTTACCATCCTGCCTACTAGGGGAAGGACTAACATGAATAACCTGTGCGTGGCCTCTAAGATTGACAAGGAATATAATGAAGACAGAAAGTAAAAATACTACTCCAACCTGACTGACCCAAATCGATGCTCGGTGAACTGTTACTAGTACACCAAGGTTATTATGCGGAGTGAAAAAATAATAAAGCAATGAAAATTGGAAAGACGTACAACCAAAGCCAATTGATCAGATCAGACTGGGCCACTCTGACCTTCGTCTAGGTGAACCATGGGCCACAGTAATGAGTTGCAGCGAAAGGCGCCAGACAAATCCCTATTCAATCACCAGAATTCCGCTCCCTGACACGGGTCACAACGCACAGCAAATATGTGTTATTACAGGGATCCATTTAGTCGTCTTTTATGACACATTGGACATACAAAGGTTATATTACATCACACACACACGCACCCCCCACACACCCCAAGGGGGCAACCTGGTATTAACACCCCACCACTATTAAGGCCACTTTATATCAGTCCCGCAATTGGTCTTATAAGTGGGACTTCAGTGTACTATATAGTTTTATTCTAAAACCAATATAAATCTTCTGGTAGTTAGTTAATGTTTTTGTTATTTATGGGCTGCCAAAGAAGGTGTGTTAGATTGATGATAAGTTACAACAATACACAATAATACAGTATATCATCAATCATAATAAACTATACTTCTACAATAGATATACACATCAAGGATTAAACAAATAGAAAATTTCTAAACGAAAATTCTGTTTTGAACACCAGTTATCTAAAAAGAATTCAATGACACTTCTGGGTCAACCATAAATGTGACCTGTGATGGCTAAATAAGTCGAGAATGCGGATAGTCCAATAATGAACAACAGACAAAACAAGTGTAAAAATCAAATTTTAATGAATTTAAGATTTTCACAAAAATGAATCTATAAATATGTATTATCTATCGAACGGAAAGATCACAATAGCAAAAATAGGTTGCCAGGTAACTAAACATACGCCCACACAGCAGCTAAATCGTCCGGGCAGTCAACAAGAGTTGTTGCATATTAAGTTATTATCAGAAAATCATTAGAATTTGTTCGGTTTTTATTAAGTTCTGTCCCATGCTAAATTACAATGTAACGGTGATATAATCAAACGGCTTTTTTAATCGGATAATAATTTTGACATCCAGAGGGACCACAAGCTAAAAAGGGACATTTTTCGGACAATCAGGGGCCATAATTCAGGAAGTTACAAACCGGTGGACGCAAATATCCAGAGGAACCATGATCTTTGAATTATCAACATACATGTCAAATTTCATCAAGATCGGTTCAAAATTGTGACCTCTATAGGGTCCACAAGCTGAAAACGTGATTTTTCATACAATCAGGGACCATAATCCACCAATTTTCGATCCGATACATGCCAATATCGAAAGCAGCCGAGATCTTATGGGGATAAACCAATATTTCAAGTTTCGTCAAAATCGGATAAGAATTGTGACCTGTAAGTCCACAAACAAATTGTGGACGGACAGGGGCGACGACAATATACGTCCACATGAAAATGTGGGCGTATAAAAACACCTTTATCTTGATATTTTGTAACAGAACAATCCGGAAAGTTACAGTACGACACATACCAAAATAGAACCAATCAGAGACCTTTCAGATAAACATGTTGATCTTCATCAAGATCAAATAAAAAATGTGACCTGTAGAGTGTTCACAAACAATTGAACAGTCCAGGGGAAGAACGATCTAAGTCTTTTTCCGCAAACCCCAGTTAATGGCACCATCTGGTATCAAATTATATATGCTTTTTGTGGAACAATTGATTCAAGTAAAAAGGAACCGAGTCACATCGAACCAAGGCCCTTCTGAAATGGCCTCCCGAACAAAAATAAGTCCATTGTAACTTTTATTTAACCTTAATTTGCCTGAAAAAATGAAGTTGGTTGTTGGTAGTCGTGATTCGTATTACACATCATTTTGGAAGTTGTAATTAAACCCACTCGTTGTTCTGTTTGCGTCAAACATTCTCGTCCAAAAGTCTGTTTGGCGTTTTATGCGACAAGACAAAAATGTGACTTAGATTGTTCTTCCCCTTGACTCTTCAATTGAGAATAAAATGAAGGTCTTGCTGTCTGGGTTCAGACAGAAATGTGGGTATATAAAAAATTTATCAAATGATAAACAGAAACTAAAAGGTTTTTAAATCTTGAAAGTCTTGATCAGGATCTAAACTTACATCTTCTTATAGCAGGTCTATAAAAATTTTACATGTACAATGAAGAAATTATCATAATGTATCATAATGTGTCATAATATGCCATACCTAAATTAGGCTGTCTTTTTATACTTGGTAATTTTTCTATTCGATGTGAACTTGGAAGGGACTCCATGAATGATGTAGAAGATTCAGAATCAAACATATGTCGTGGCGGCATTCTCCTTAAAGATGCTGGTGCAGAAGCTGAAACTGAAAAAAAAAATTCTAACAGAACCTGGAAACCAAATTGCAGGATTTCTGATTACTTCTGTTCAATGGTTAATCTGTGTCGATCATATGATCTATTTGTATATGATGGCAGACAAGCTAAATCACTGTGTGTGTTTATGAATTCTAAATATGTATGTTTCAAATAAGCTTTAATTTGTTTGGGCTTTTTTGGGGTGTTCTCAACTAAACTACAGATTCATTCCAAACATTTTAAAGAAAAATGGATCTGCCAATAACAGTACATCTTGCCGGGCAAGATAATAATATGCTTACAGTCTGTAGTTTATCAATGCCTGTAACATCTTTAAAATATCATGATGTTATACTACTATGACTAATTTAATACCCAGCCCACTTTAGTATAACTGAAAAAGTTATCGGTTATCGTTTTTTGACGACTTACAAGTTTTTATTCATACAAATTATGATGTAGCCTATTATTACACATGGGCATCCCTGTAAATTACAGCATGGAGCTGCTAGAAGCAACTATGTAGGGCCCTTCCTCAACTGGACATGCCTTATCTAACTGACCAGCTTCATACTGTAATAATACTCATCGCTACATGAATTTCCCAAACTTTACAGCACACAAAAGGTTTTGGGCTACTTTATACCTGGTTAAGAATTCAATTCATTTGCTATCATTTCCATTCAAAACCTAATTTATTCTTTTAGTGAGAAAATGAGAGTATGGTAATACAAGATTGTCAAAGATCATGTTGGCAATTAATATACCTTTTTCAAAAATGCTCAACAGTAAGAGATATCTTCCCATGTTGATTTACAGTTAAAATATGGAGATATTTGTTTCTATAGATATCGCCCAGCTCTATATACAGGTTAAACAGAATTGGACACATATCCTTGTGGTACTCCCTTGTAGTAGTTCAGCCTTCTTTAATGTCAACTCATCAATGACAACACAAGATAATGAATTTCCACAGAAAAATTATATATGCGCAGTATATTATGTTTTTATATATATCTTCAACAAAACCCTCACGTTTGATAAACCTCATTTAATTTCATTTCACCCCCCCCCCCCTGAAATCATTAGCAACTGTTTGTTAATATTACTTTTTTTTAATGATCAGGAGATTAAATTAGCTTGGCTTAAATAACAAACAAAAAGTGATTTTTCAAAATATCATTCAGGAGGCAAAAAATCTAATATGCGCGAATATCGACAGGACCAAGATCTTTGGGGGTATTAAAATATGTTTCAAGTTTCATCAAAATCGGATCAAAATTGTGACTTTTAGAGTGTCCACAACCTTGATATACCAGATGTTTACACTATTTGCATAAGAGGGTCCACAACCTTGATATACCGTATTTTTACATTATTCACGTAAAAGCAGCGACCATTTTGTCCGGCAGTTTTAGTCTGATTTTTCACGAAATTTGAACTCAACCTTACAGTGAAACGGTGAAATAATCAAACCTTTTTTAAACTCCGGCGGAACCGCAAGCTAAAGAAGTCCATTTTTCGTATAATCAGGGCCCATAATTCAGGAAATTACGATCTGATATGCACAATGCGACAGCAAGCAAGATCTTTGGATTATAAACATGCATTTCAGGTTTCATCAAAATCAGTTCACAATTGTGACCTCTACAGTGTTCATAAGCTAAAAAAGTGATTTTCATACAATCAGGAGCCATAATCCATGAAGTTACGGTCTGATACATGCCAATATCGAAAGGAACTGAGATCTTAGAGTGATAAACCTATATTTCAAGTTTCATTGAAATCGGATAAACAGAACCCTAACGCTACAATATACGTCCACATTCCCTGCTTGATATGGTACTTTGACAAGAAGGCTATTGTTTGGTTTGTTTAGCGTTGAGGTTTGTGCATCAACATCAATAGTTACCGTCCTTTGAGAAATAAGTATACCAAGATAATCCATTCAGAATTGTGCCTTTCTAATGCTAAAGGTAAAAAGTGGGCGTGACTCTGCCCCTGGGGGTCGGGACATTCACCAAAATCAATAGTGGACACCCTTGGGCTATAAGGAATACATATGCCAAGTACCAAGCTGATTCATTCAGAATTATGGCCTGCAACCGACAAACACAAAAACTGGGCGTGGCTTTCTCTGGGGGTCGGGACATGCAATTGTCGTCCTTAGGCCATAAGGAATATATGATGATCCCATGTTTAAAGACGATCTGTTAAGAATCGTGGCCTGTAGGCAACACACACAGTCACGAAGTAAATATGGGAATGGCTGTGTCCCTGGGGGTTGGGCAATCACCAAAAAACAATAGGGATCATCCTTACGGTATTTAAGGAATAAGTATTTTAAGTTTCAAGATGATCAATTAAGAATTGTGGCCTGTAAGCGACACACAGACACACTAAAAGAAAATGGGCATGGCTCTGCCCCTTGGGGTCGGGCATGCACCCCAAACAAAAAGGATGTGCCTAAGGGTACAAAGAATAAGTGTGCAAAGTTTCAAAATGATACATTAAGAAATGAGGCCTGTAGACGACAAACAAACAAATACAAGAAATGGGCATGGCTCAGCCGATGGGGGTCGGGCGACCCACAGACACACATACATACATACATACATACATACTGACATACATACCCACACAGAGACAGGGGCGACGGCATAATACATCCACATTATGAATGTGGGTAACAACAATATACACCTAAATGAAATGGTTTTGAGAAACAGAAAGTTTGAATGAGGCCTCTTGTACTTTGGAAAGCTGTCTTAGTATAACTTACAACCATCATCACTATCATTATCTGGTATTGGTCGTTGACGAGGTTTAATGGAAGCATGGTGACTGAAATATAAACATTATAAAAAATCTCCTTTTGATATCTTAAGGAATATTCAACATCTTATTGACCAAATTCTAAAAGTAAACTACTGATATTCTTCATATTTGTTTTAGGAATATACTGTCTGTAGAAATTATTGCATTGATATGGAAAATTAATTTAAGTATGTAAAACTATAAACAGGGCTATATCAAAAACCCTGTCAACAAACATGGTCAAATTAAAGTTTCAAATTATCAATTTATATTACCCATTTTAATAAACTTAAGCAAATTTTTGAATGACAACTTTTAAAAGTCAATTTGTGGGAAATTATGGACGTAATTCAGATTATATTGTTAAAACAAGACACCCATTCTGTTATATTTCTTGTCACATTTATCTTATCACATTACAGCATTTACGACCAAAACTATTGGTGCTTGCTCAGTTTTTGTCTGTAAAATGATACAAATTTTTATATTATTCTGTCCATAATATTATCTGGAGCTTAAAGTTTACCTTGATTGATTTAACAAGTTGTTTCCAGACAAGATATGCTCGCACTGAATTTGAAAAAAATCTATTAACAATAGATGAATGTATAAGAGGGAAAATCAATAGGTCTCATCCTCTCTTTATCTGAATGCTTCACATCAAATAAGAAAAAAATCTGTTAAAAACTGTAGCCTCTATCGAGTTCACAAAGTTTTCGCAAAAAGCAGGATTAACTTCAAAACGGAATATCATCACAGATCGCTGGATATCGACAGGGTTTCATCCTCTCAGGACTCCAAGGGAACACACCAACTTTGCAGTAAATATGTTAAAACCTGTAGGCTCTATCGCATTCAGAAAGATATAATTCTAGAACGAAATGTCGAACAGGGCTAATGATCGATCAAGATTGGAGGAAAATCTTGTCAAAAATATAACCTCTACTATATTTGTAAGATTTTCGGAAAAGAGCACCCACAATCTTGGTATATGTATTTTGTGCACTATCATAAAGGGGAGTGGCCATTCTAATAAGAAGTTATGAAATTTAATTCATCTGCAATTCTAGCCTGATTAACATATATCTGAACAGTATTTAAATTCAAATAAAAATTGTGACCTCTAGAGAATCCACAAGCTACGCTTTCCGATTTTCATATATATAATAAAGGGCCATAGTCCAGGAAGTAACAGTACAAAAGTTTCATCAAAATAGTTTAACAAGCAAATGTAAACAGATGTTTGGAAACACTGGTCGCCTGCAAAATACATCCATCAATGTGGGAGAATCTTCCAATCAATAGACAGAGGTAATACAAACAATTATCGGTACAGATAGTTTGATTGGATCAATTATGACTAAGTCAAAATGATGCATTTGATATACACCAATTTTGGGTGTTGTATTCTATTAATTATTGTATATCCCATGAAAATGTGAGCGTATAATATAATAAAATAAGGAATAAATTAATAAGTTATTTGGCAGCGTTATGGATGGAATTTCAAAAGATAGGCTGACACTGCCAGGCAGGATACGCCCACATTTTCGAGAGATGGATAGAGAACAAACAATACGGAAAGTGATTTTTCCTACATCATTAAGTCCTGTATTTCATACTGTATTGGGAGCAGCCATTTTGTTGGTCAGTTCCAGTCTGATATTCATGAAATTCGAAGTCGACAATGATTATGGTGTGACGGTACACAACCTAGAAATGTGACTTTTCGTCAAAATCGGATAAGAATTGTGACCTGTACAAGTCAACAACCATGATATACCATATCTTTACACTATTCGCGTACAAACGGCGACCATTTCGTCCGGCAATTTTGGTACCATTTTCACGAAATTCGAATAATTCAGGAAGTTACGATCCGATATGCGCAAATACCGAAAGGAACCAAGATCTTTGGGTTATAACCATGCATTTCAAGTTTCATCAAAATCGAATTAAAATTGTGACCTTTACAGGGTCCACAACCTTGATATACCATTTTTTAACAGTATTCACATACAAACGGTGGCCATTTTGTATGGCAATTTTGGTCTGATTTTCACGAAATTCGAACTCAACCTTCCTTACGGTGTAACGGTAATATAATCAAACGTTTTTTTAAATCGGATAATAATTGTGACCTCCAAGCTAAAAAAAAAGGTGATTTTGCGTATAATCAGGGGCCATAATTCAGGAAGTTACGATCCGATATGCGCAAATATCGAAAAGAAGCAAGATCTTTGGGTTATAACCTTGAATTTCAAGTTTCATCACAATCGAATCAAAATTGTGACCTCCACAGGGTCCACAACCCTGATATACCATTTTTTAACAGTATTCGCGTACAAACGGCGGCCATTTTGTATGGCAATTTTCGTCCGATTTTCCCGAAATTCGAACTCAACCTTCCTTAGGGTGTAACGGTGATATAATCAAACGTTTTTTTAAATCGAATAATAATTGTGACCTCCAAGCTAAAAAAAAGGCGATTTTGCGTATAATCAGGGGCCATAATTCAGGAAGTTACGATCCGATATGCGCAAATATCGAAAGGAAGCAAGATCTTTGGGTTATAACCATGAATTTCAAGTTTCATCAAAATCGAATCAAAATTGTGACCTCCACAGGGTCCACAACCTTGATATACCATTTTTTAACAGTATTCGCGTACTAACGGCGGCCATTTTGTATGGCAATTTTCGTCCGATTTTCCCGAAATTCGAACTCAACCTTCCTTAGGGTGTAACGGTGATATAATCAAACGGTTTTTTAAATCGAATAATAATTGTGACCTCCAGAGGGACCACAAGCTAAAAAGGGTGATTTTTCGGACAATCAGGGGCCATAATTCAGGAAATTACATTCCGATAGCCGCAAATATCGAAAGGAACCAAGATCTTTGGGTTACAAACATGCATGTCAAGTTTCATCAAAATCGGTTCAAAATTGTGACCTCTATAGGGTCCACAAGCTAAAAACGTGATTTTTCGTACAATCAGGGGCCATAATCCATGAAGTTTTGATCCGATACATGCCAATATCGAAAGGAACCGAGATCTTTTGTGGATAAACCTATATTTCAAGTTTCGTCAAAATCGGATAAGAATTGTGACCTGTAGAGAGTCCACAAACAAATTGTGGACGGACGGACGTCCGGACGGACAGGGCCGACGACATAATACGTCCACATGAAAGTGTGGGCGTATAAAAATTATCAAAATGTTCAAAAAGATAAAATTCAGAGCTGTTAGTTTGGAAATCATTTTTGCAATAGTAACCATTTTAGCAATAAAATCAAATTATTGCAAAAAATGGTTGATATTGCAAAAGAAGAACGTCAAGAAGAAAAAAACATTTTTGTAATAATTTCATTTCAACAATGATCATTCTTTTCACCCTGATGATTTTCAGAATTATAATTGATGTATTCATCATGTATTATCATCAGCAGGTATCATTTTCTAGTTCTAGCTATGTCTCAACTGTAGTACTATGAAAAAAAAAATTGGATGTTGACTAAATATTATAATGAGCTAGGATCCTTCAAGAAATCTCTTCCCTCTCAGGTTCATGAGCTTTTCCGGACACAAATATAGAACAGAAAGTACTAGATTGCTGAAAATGAACAGTGTTCATTTGAAAAGCAATAGGGTTTATCTTCTCGCAGTCCTAATGCTTTGTATCAAATTTGACCAGATAATAATAACAACTGTATTTGAGAAGGGTAAAGGATTAGCAGAAGCCTTTCTACCATCCTGCCCTTTATTAAAAAATATAATACAAAAAGATGAAATAAGAGGCTGTCGGTCTTCATGGGTTTTTTTCAAATTTGGTCTGAAGTATTGTCATCATTAAAAGGACAAATGAATTATTGCATAAAAATTTGGTAGTAGTGTAAGAGAATTTAGGTTTTTGATATAGCCCAGTTGTGATTACTGGTAATAAGAATGTAACTGGATATTGATAAATTATCCTAAATCACTTATATTATTAGTAGATGAGTAAATGTTACTATACCTTGGAAGATGAATACCTCGTCCATGGTAAAGATCTTTAGCATATTGGGGTAAAACCATGGCTTTTAATCGACGAATTTCTCTATTGATATCAAACCTACAATAGTAAAGTACCCGAATATCATTCAGTTCACTGAACTTGTCATATGTATTACTGTTTTAAATAAACAGAAATTGTTTTTATCTAGAACTATTGGTCTTTAATATTGGTTTACAGAATGACATAGAAATGTTGTAGGTTTCACAAACTTAAAATAAGTCATTGGGTAATGCACTAAAAACAAACCCACCTTTCTTCTATATCTAATCTTTTACCACCCATACATAAATCTAATGGTAATCTATGGGGTAATATTTCTGTTTTACGTTTTATATCACGTAATTTTTCTAATGCTTCTATTTCAGCTAATAATCTGTCACGCTGTGTTAAACTATAATTAAAAAAATAAAAGTCATATACGAGTAATCACAAATAGTCAAAATTACAGTAATAATTGAACATAAAATACTTTCAGACTCAGAATATGATTCTTTTTATTACAGGAAATATCATACCACTTTCCTCAAATTTGTTCTAAGCAATATCTTATACTGTGAATGAATGATATGAAATGGAATTTAACGTTCTCATTTTGTGTACGAACTTGGTATATTTCAGATTATTCTGTAATCTAATAATAATGATCAGTATGTAATACTGTTAATCAATAATTCAGAAAATATCATCATAACTACCATACTGCTAGTATGGTTGTTAATAGCGGTATTAAACATTGATTACTGCAAGTCTTTTATTACTGATTCCAATAAATATTACTCTTTTCACCAAGTAAAATGTGTCATAATAAATGAATACATTTACTCCTGATATCCATTTTAGGAATTGAAGAGTAATTCTATGATAGCAGGGGTGCAGACAGTAATAAGTATTTAATCAGTTGTTGCCAGGCAAGATATGCCAACCTTTTGCAAGAGATGGATAGAGGACAAGTTAAACAAAATCCAGGAAGTTACAATCTGATACACGCGAATATCGAAATAGACTGAGATATTTGGGATATAAAAAGATACATTCTAAGTTTCATCAAAAATTGCGACTTCCAGAGAGCATACAACCTTGGTATTACATAATTATACACTATTTGCATACAAGGAGCGGCCATTTTAGTCTGATTTTCACGAAATCCAAGTCAACCAGAAAGTTACGTTTGGATATGTGCAATTATCAAAAGGAGCCAAGATCTTTGTGCTATAAAAATAAATTTAAAGTTTCATCAAAATTGTGGCCTCTAGAGGTTTCATAACCTAATATACCATATATACCATAATCATATTTAAACCATTTGCGTACAAGGGGTGCCATTTTGTTTGGCAGTTTTGGTCGCCATTTTGTTTGGCACTTTTGGTCGCCAGCCTGGAGGTCGGGTGTTTGATCCCTGCATTATCCGAAATAGTTCATCCAGATTTTCCTCAAAGTGTAACAATGATATATCTAAACAATTTTTAAAATCAGAAAACACAATTTTTTGTACAATCAGGGGCCATAATCCATGATGTTACCGATCAATATAATTCTGGAGTGAGCGTTGAAAATTGATAGTGTCTATCACATTAACAAGTAAAAAATGGTACTATTACTATTACTATTTAAACATTCTGGGAAAAATGTCCGATCTTACTTGCCTTAAATTTTTGTAATCTTATATGAATATATGTAAATTACCTGTCTAAAGATCTATTTGTATCAAACTGGAAAATAACAAATCAAATAATGTTAAATAAATTGTAAAATCATAACCAAGCTTCTTAGATTGTGTTCATATACCTTTACATCAGACTATTTTATAAGCAACTTTCATATTGCGTTTACATTATTGCCAAATAAAAATAGATAAATTGTAAAACAATTGACTGCTAAGGAATTGTATGATTGAAGTATAACACATTAGGAGCACAAATATATAAACTTCTAACATGTGTCTACATTAGAAACATGACAATGAATACCTCCCAAGTCTAACTCTCAAATGACCCATAGGTTTGACGTCATAACATCATAAAACCCCCACGTCATAATATTTAATGGTCAATAGTGTTACATTTTTCGTACAATCAGGATCACAATCCAGATGTGTAAAGGGGAACAGCCGTTTTGTCACATAGTCTGTGTCCAATTTTCAAGAGATTTGAACCAATCCCAAATTTTAATGTAATGTTGACATAGTTGAACAGTTTTTAAAATCAAATAACAATTGTGACCGCTAGACGGTCCACAAGACATGCTTTCAGTCTTACAGAGATGCAACGAAACTTAAGGCTAAAAATTCTAGAATATTGAAGGCTAAATTGAATTAAACTTTTAGGATTTAATACTATTTGTTGAGAGCAATCTCTTGGATGCTATGAAGCAAAGATGAAGACAATTTTCACTAAATAACAAGAGGTAGAAATGTTGATCGCGATAATTGGGATGATCAGCTGGAGTGATATTTCTTTTTAAAAGTTATTTATATATACTTTGAACACTGGTGCCTGCATGAGACACTATTTTTGTGTATTGGGTTGGGTTTTTTTTAGAAAAAAGATTTTTTGGGATATTTTTTCAAGGTATTTTAACGTTGATAGAAAAGTCATACTTTTCGTGAAATTTATTGTAATTTAATTGCTACCATGCATCACACCAAATATGAACATGTGATTGCCATGCAAGATATGCACAGTTTCGGTCTGAAATTTGAACTGAACTGTAATAATTGTGTAACAGTGAAATAGTTTTTTTTTAAGTTGCAAAGATTTCATGCTTTGCGTGGCGATCTGTCCACTTATCAGGGGAAAGGAAAGTGTTCCTAGTAAACGGGTTCAATGGTGTACACCAGCGAGTGTGTAAAACAAACTTTCATATATGAAATTAAAAGAAAAGTTCCTGGAAATGACATTAACCAGGAAACATCCCACCCTGTCTTACTGTACATAGACATAACCAAATGTTAGTCCCCATATGACCTAGGTAAAATGCAGTAAAGACAATAATATTTAACCCAGCTTTATTAACATTTTCAAAAGATTAAATCATAACTGTCCCTAGAAAAATCAAAAGATTTTGTTGGGTTTCTTTCAAAGCACAGTATAAGACAATATTTAACAATGTTCTTTTATTAGATCATAGTCCCAAGAAAAATCCAGACAGACATAAGTGTATGCCCGATATTTTACAACCTTTTTGTGAAAGACAAAATTTGGTAGAGAAGTAACACCTATTGTTATTTATATTATCTTACATTATATCGTTGTGTATGTAAAGCTACTCCTCGTTTTCCTGAATATTTATTGTCTAATGTAGTAAAATTATCAAGATGACGTTTAGAGATAGGAACATTCTTCATTACTGTAGATGACCTGAAATACAATAAAACATGAAATCTAAATAACAGAAACACAGAATTAAACATTTGTACTCATCTGGCCTAGAAATAACACTTCTACTTGTACCAAACATAATGTCAAGCACTAACAAAGTTATTTTTGTGTCAGGCTTATTTTAAAAATACATTATGGGAGATTAGATAACGCGTTGGCAGTTATCACTATTATAGTTAAAACTTCATAATGTAAAGACAATTTGCTGAAAATTTCAGTCAAATTGATCCACTATGAACCGAGAACTAAGCGGATGAAAATTCTGCTTAGACTCAATTATCATTACTTAAGTCGGTTAAACAAAACTAATAGTCTTGATTATCCATTAAATCGTTAATCTTGAAGGAAAGTTTTGAGAGTTAATCCGACTATAATACAACAAATATGAAATATCGCAGGCTAGCCTTGACATCGAGAGTTGATTATGGTCTGGATAAGTTAATTAATGTCTAATTAATAGTTTTTCTAGCATTCCAGACCTAAAGAAAGACCTACCCTAGGCAGATTTTGCTCTTGCATAAAGTATGTTTGACAATGCTAATAAAATCATTGAAAAAAGACAATTCTCTGTGTGACTAAATTCAAGGTTACAATGTAGAAAATCATCAAGGGAAGAAAATGAAAAGTAAAATGGAAAACTCTTATCTAAAACTGTATTTTAATGGTTCAAACCTATAACAAAATCATCAAGCTTTTCAATTTTAAACTGTCAGAATTCTACTTGCATGGACATAATTCTACTTCCTACTATCAAAATAGATTTGGATATTATTGTATGATTGTTGGCATGGTTCTTGTCTCAGATGAAGTTGTACGCTTAAGTATCTCACTTTTTTCCACATCCGCTCATGATCACCATCAAAGTCATAGGTTTTTACCATAAAATTACCCAATTAGATAAGATTAAGAATTTCCTGTTTACTTCAGATTTCTACTTTTGACGTTCTCCTTTGGACTTTTTGCTTATAACTCTAGATTGCATTTAGACCCAGATACCCCACCATACCAGTGAATTGTGCCTGAAATTGTTAGTGATATGTGGCTTATTTGCAGGCTTGGTACTCCTTTGGACTTTTTGCTTATAACTCTAGATTGCATTTAGACCCAGATACCCCACCATACCAGTGAATTGTGCCTGAAATTGTTAGTGATATGTGGCTTATTTGCAGGCTTGGTACTCATAATTATGTTATTACTAATTGTTTAATAAATCACACCATACTTACATAAAATCTTCACTTTTAAATGGTGCTGGTTGTGGATTAACTTCTATATCATCTTGTATTCTATGATATGACAGTCCATCTATTGGTCGAACCTGTAATACAAATAAATATAAGGATAATTAACTTATTTTAAAATCATGGCTGCTGACATTAATTCAGAAGGACCCACAATCTGGCAGCAAATAAGATACTGATTGATAATTATTTTTTTTTGGGGGGGGGGAGAGAGGGTATTATAAATAACATTACACTATAAACCTCAGAGAGCCTCGTTCTGCATTTCTGTCCAAACGAGGTAAAAAAAATGCCTCGTCTGCAGTTACAAAACGAGGTTTTTTTTTAAATTGCCCTGTCTTTGCAACGAGGTATTTTGTTCAGAACGAGGCTTGGTTCTAGAACTAGACGTGTTTTTTTTCATCAGCGAATTTGTACAAATTAAAATTTTTGTTATTTAATATGAAAATAAACCAGTCCAAACTATGATATTATAATCAGAGAAATGGACAAGACAAGAATACACGCCATAGGTGGAGGTGTAAAACTATTGCAGACACACAGCTAAATACCTTGATTGATTTATTGCCTAATCAGGTATAGGTGTTAAGTAACAACTGAGGTGTTGTGAAAATTAAATTGGGGTTGTAAATCAATCAAGGTAGCTTTACACCTCCACCTAACTGATATCACAGACAACTAATTAGTGTTTATCGGATCTAAATACAGCAAATAATCCATTATTAATCAAAAAAAGCATTAAATTTCATCTCATATTTCCTATACGCCAGTTTATTTTTTTATATTTATTGTAAAAAAAAAATTAACTTGACCATAGCATTGACAGTTTCCGTTGAAACCCCATAACATTGCACAAAATATTATATAAATGCACAGCGATAAATTTGTCGACTATATACCAATTGTCAATTATATTAAATGGGAAATAAAGCACACCCCATACATTAAAATTTAATTAAAACGTTTTATTATGAAGACAGATGGGTATTGATAATGATAAAATAATTTATGGTATGACGTGTATTCTTGTCTTGTCTATTTCTCTGATTATAATATCATAGTTTGGACTGGTTTTATTTTTGTATTAAATAACATAAATTTTAATTTTTACAAATTCGCTGATAGCAAATACTGCTAATAACTATCTTGAAAAAACCATGTTTAATAAACGAGTCATTTTACCCAGCCTCGTTCTGAACAAAATACCTCTTTCCAAAAACAGGGCAATTTTAAAAAACCTCGTTCAGGAACTGCAGACAACGAGGCATTTATTTAACCTTGTTTGGACAGAAATGCTGAACGAGGCATTCTAAGTTTTATAATGTTATGATACTCGAAAATAGATTATTGATTTTATTTTATGTATTTAATCATTTATGGGTGTGCGATTGTATTTCTTTTTTATGTTGATTATATTGTATCATAATTGATTATGATTACGTATAGTTCAAGTATTTATCTTATTTAATTTCCTGTAATGGTATTTCAAACCACAGAAAATAAATTATTCAAGTTATGTGTCATGTGTTTGTATGATTGTGTTGATACATAAATAAGCTTCATTTTGGTGAATTAATTATGTCTCTAGCTCTTTTCGTTTCTCAGGTATGAAGTGAGGCTGAAAATTGAAGTAAAAGGACCGATTTTCACGAAAAGAGGATGTACCAGTTGGTGTTATTAAATGAACAGTAACTCAGTCAATTCTCCTCCGATTATTGTTACAATGCTGAGATGTGTGGCATTCTGTAAACAACAAAGTTATTGACAACAAATTAGTATTAAAACATAGCTGTCAGTAGCTGGTTCAAGTTTAAGTAATTATTTAATTTTCTGTGTGGTTATTGCAAACATTAAAAAATAAACTTCTCCAGCAATGTATAATATGTTTGTGTGGTTGTGTTGGTGCATAAATTAGCTTAGTTTTGGTGAAATAATTATGTCTCTAGGATTTTTTGATTTAAGAAGTGAGGTTGAAAATTGAAGCAAAATGGCCAATTTCGCAAACAAGAAGTCTGCCAGTTCGTTGGGCGAAATGCTTTTCACTACAGACAGAGGAACAAATGGCCATGTCTTTGCACTAAAATTTTTATGACGTTGACCACCAAAATTTTCAGATACACGAAGTTGAAGAAGCATACTCAAAACATATATCTAGTTGCCGTACATATCACCGTAGCCAACCTCAAAACGCTGTTATCCTTCCGCCTCAAAATCATGAATATTTACCAAAACCTGGCAGAAAATATGAATTAAAACCCTCTTAGTCCATTCTAGGCCAAAAAATCACCCAAAATGGGCATGCAAAACGGGAGAAAAGAGACACAGAGAGAACTGCTATAAATAGACGAACTACAATTTGTGGGTACCGAGATGGTGAAATTTAATGGTGGTCTGCCCTGGATTCTGTTTAACTTGGTTAACTGAAAATAACAAGCTTCTTGAGAAGAAAATTATATTTAAAAATAGCTGATGGTCTGTGGTGCCAAAGTTCATATTTGCAGACCACTGTCTTTTACATGGTCTGAAACAAAGATTAGTAGACAGTGAACAGTAGAACTCATAACAACTATTTTGACAACATGCCAAAACAGGACAAATGTGACCATTTTGTAAAATTGGATTTTCCTGGCAAAACTGACTTAACTTATCACCAAAATATACTATTCAAAAAAAGTAGGGGATATTTGATTTTGGGGGCGTAATACTAAAATATGCAAATGACTACGAAAAAAGTCACTATAGAACCTAAGAGAAGAAACATTTCCAGTTACATGTGACGCCCAAACGCACAAATAGCTACCGCATGGAATGCAGATGATGCTTGGGATCATCATGGGGGTCCAACCCAAGATTTGCACGACTCTGACTTTGAATGTTACAGTCATTGTGGCATTGAATTCCAGGGTGGAAACATCAGTTTAATTGTTTTAGTGACCAGAAAACAAATTTTGATATGCGTCGGCTTACCCAAAATTAAAGGTTACGTGCTCTTGGCATGCTACAGATCGGCACAACACAGGCGGTTGTGGCACGGACGAAAATGTTTCTCAGTCTGTCATAAGCAGGCTATGGACCAGATACCGTGATACATAATCTGTACAGGACAGACCACGCTCAGGTCGACCAAGGGCGACAACTCAAGCCCAGGATTGATTTATCTGTACCTTGGCCTTGAGAAATCGTGTCATCACAGCAAATCAGATCAGCGCTCGTCTTCAAACAGATACTGGTGTGAGAGTGAGTGGCCATACGATTCGGAATCGACTGCATAGGGGTCACCTTCGCACCCGACGTCCTCGTGTGATCCCTTGTTTGAGAGATCATCATTCAGGCAAGACGTCATTGGTGTAGGGATCGTCAACACTGGGATAATCGACGCTGGAGCAATGTGATGTTTTCAGATGAGTCAAGGTTCATTGTTGATTTTTTTGACAGACGTAGAAGGGTGTGGCGTCGTCGAAACGAGCGCTTCCAAGACGTTAACGTCATCAGACATGATCGATTTGGGGGTGGTTCTGTTATGGTGTGGGGAGGCATCACTGTTGCTGGAAGAACGGCTTTACATGTTGTTGCAGGGCGTGTTACAGGCCAGTACTACCGGGACAACATCTTGGCAGTCCATGTTTTGCCGTTTGCACGACGTCATGGCCGCCGTTTCATCTTCCAGGATGACAACGCAAGATGTCACAGGGCCAGGATCGTTACAGGTTACCTCCAACAACAGAACATCAACACATTACCTTGGTCAGCACTGAGTCCCGACCTCTCCCCCATCGAGCATGTCTGGGACATGCTTGGACAGAGGTTACGTTAACGTCAACAATGTCCTGCCAATATCCAAGAACTTGCTGCTGCGTTGCAACAGGAATGGGACAATCTGGACCAAAATGACCTTAGACGTCTCATTAGGAGTATGCCACGTCAGATCAATGCTTGTTTGGCAAACAGAGGAGGATTTACCCGTTACTGACTTTGTTGTGATGCTGTGGTAACTTTGCTGTTTGACCCCGGGTATCATTTTACCCTTATAATGGTCGTTCTGTGCCTTACTTAGTCTAACGATCATTTGGAATAAATCGATGAATGTGAACTTCATTTCATTTTGTCATTTGTTTCTTCGTCAGTTTCATTAGGTGACTTTAATAACACTTAAAAATCAAATATCCCCTACTTTTTTTGAATAGCATATGTATGGAAATAGATTTAGCTACCCCGAAAATGATATATTTTGATACCAAATTCAATCATATTAATATTATGATAATTAAATAAAAATTGACATTTTCCGGACAAAACTGGTGGAAATTTTGGATTAAAAATTGACCATAAAATCTTATCAATTTGGACATGGATTTCATAGATTGGTACTTTTTTAGAGTGATAATATACGTCTAGACAGTCTAGACTGACCATAAACTGTGGTCATCATTGTCCTTCTTCCATGACTAAGTGGTGAATATACTTAAACTCATTAAAGATACATTATGTAAGATTTAGATAAAGAGTTAGCTATTCTTGCTATAATAGTTTGAAATAGATAATATAAAATGAATAATTTGAAAATTTCAAATATCACTCTATTGCAAGCCAAGATATTTGCCTTTGAAGGTTTGACAAGACGTTTGCAATAATTTCAACAACGGTACTGGTTGTTCGTAGCTAGGTCTCACTTTAATTTTTAGCTTAAATCAAAATACGGCTTGAACTGTTCCAATCTATTAAATATCAGAAAAAATCTAATGCCATCGATAATTGATTATAGCCTGGATAAGTAAATTAATGTCTAATTAATAATTTAGAAAACATTTCAGGCCTAAAGAAAGACTTAAAATAGGCACATTTAGCTCTTCCATAATGTATGTTTAAGGACAAACCAGAAAACTTATTCTCTCAGAATTTGTTTAATGGAAACAGACTTATGGAATTTAATTTGGATTCTAATGAAGAAATCAAGAAAATTATACAAAACTCAGGATCAAAATCTTGTTTCTTAGATCCAATTACGACATGGTTATTGAAACTACATGAGGATGAATATTCCAGTTCCACATTGTCAATAATTCTTTGAAAGGTAGTTTGACAGGCAACGAAACGTATGCCCAAAGCAGCTAGTTCGTCATCGCATATTTTTTCTTTTGTCTGTATTTAATATAATTAATATATTGTCACACATTGAATGTTATTATATGAGATGGTCAAGAGATATTTCTCCAGGGGCGGATCCAGGAATTTTTGCAGGAGGGGGTTTACCAGGTTTCTGTTACGGAAATCTGCCATCGTCGTCTCTAAATTATATAGGCATACATACAAATTGAGCTTTTTAAACAGAGAAATCATTTTTATACTGATGTAGGATCACTTTGTGATGTAATTTCATTGACGCAAGGCATTATTTTTTTTTATGTAGCTGAGCAGGGGGGGGGGGTGGACCCCCCAAACCCCCCCCTCTGGATCCGCGCCTGTTCTGGTATAATCCTGCTGGACTTTTCTGATAACAGACTGGACCAAAGCTGCAGATATCTTCAATCCTGGACAAGGTTGACTTTGTCAAACCAAGTGAGATTTTTCTGTCAAGAAGGAGTAACAGCACATGGTTCATCAAGGTATCAAGAAAAATATGCAAGATGGTGGGCCATACATCAGTATCATCACCCTGATCCAGTCAACATTAAATGTTCGAGAATTACTAAAGATTATGAGCAAATTCCTGATTAAAATTTGTGTGTGATCACTGATCCAGATTTGTGCAAATTGTTGTGTGTTACAGCATAAGTTATATTTATATTACTATGTTAATATTTAACCTGTACATTCTACATTTGAAAAAGTCAATTGAGTATTCTGATGTTGCAGACTTTAAAAAGTGAATATATTGAAACATTTCATTATAATAGTTACACTTTACAATGTGACTCAAATTTACAAATGACTGACTTATAATCAGTTGAATTGAAATTTTACATTCATAAAAACTTTTTATTTCATAGTTATTGCGGGTGATATTTTATGTAGGTGACAAGAATGTATTTATTATACATAAGGCAACAACAAAGGATTAATATTACCTAAGTCACTTAGCCTGTATAACCATATAACTAACATAATTCACTCAAGCTACTGTGATATGAGCATTTTTGGCTTACACTACAACAGATCAAAAATTTTCTACCATATGTTTTACTATTTAATTATTAACACTACTCTCATCAACTTTATAGTATTATCATACAAGGACACATGAATTTTACAAGCTTAGGGCATTTATCACCAAATACATATAGTTATACTAACTTTTTTTTTTCAAATTTCATTTAAAGAATGTGTAATATATTTCTTAACTCTATATATGTATCTATATATACAGACAATATGGCTGACATTGGGATTATCAGCCTCTCTGACATTATGTTAATATTTTGATTTAAAAGTCTATAAAGTGATTGCCTCAAGCAAGAATGGTCTTGACTGTGATATAGTCTTTGGGTACCAATATTAAAAGACATCTCAAGCAAGGGTTATACAATTAATACAGTCTGATCAGTTGCAATGAAGTATTAAACACTTTTACTTTATTTATGGTTAAAAGCTTTATATTAACTGATTCTATTAAGAATATTTTATAATGAAACTTCAACCCATGAAATTTATATGCGATTCCATTCATTACAATATTTACCGGGTATGATCCCTAATTCTATCTTTAATCTGATTTGTCGAAATGATTAATGATTGCCTTTTCATCTCTATGTAAATCAGTTTCTTAAAATGACCCAACAACAGTCACATGAAAGGTAGCCAGGCAACGAAACATACGCCCACAGCAGCTAAATCATCCGTGCAGTCAACAAGGGTTGTCGCATATTTTTACTTTTTTTGGTAATGAAACATTCAACTAAAATCTGATTAAGAGTAACAACTCATTATGTAATCATCAGAAAATCATTAGAATTTGTTTGCTTTTTATAAAGTTTGCCCCCCCCCCCCCCCCGCTAACAATTAATATAGGAAACATTTAACATCATGGATTTAGCTGTTCAGTTATCAAAATTCATTGAAAATCAAAATACTTGTTCGTTTCAACACCTTAAACTCTGTGTATCAATCTGAAGTCAATCGGATAAGTTTGGCATCTATAGCATCACACGGTTTTTTGAAGTGATCAAGGGAGATAACTCTGGAAGTAATTATTTGAAATCTAGAGGAACCAATCTAGAGCGTCCACAGGATTTTGGTGGCCACTCGATGAAACAAGGAAGCAGTACATGCTGATAGGTGGCGGTATCATTGACGTCATATAGACTGCTATTCATTGACGTCATATATATATGACGTCAATACTGCTATTCGCCAGAATCGGTTAAGCTGAACTGAGCGGACATTAGTTCTCAGCAACCGGTTCATGACCTTGAACCTCATCGTCGAAAACTGCGGTTACTAAACACTGTGTTTAGCCGTTTATGTGTATAAAATAAACCAAGTACGAACAATCCAAACCATTAGTCAAAATTCGAAGTCCTAAAAAAACGGTTGTGGCAAAATAGTGTAATCAGCAAATGGACTGTTCATCGTGTACAAAATACACGACAAACAGTGGTAACAGGTGTCTAAAAGAGTAAGCTTACCCTGTACGAAGTGAATTACAAATACCCAGTACTATTTAAACCATTAAATACACACAATAATTGTATAAGTCTTTGTCCCCCATTTCTGTGGCACCATACATAATTCCTGAAAATCACTATAATACCCCGTAAAACAGGTTGAAGTAATTACCAGTATAAACCAAAAACATCGGAATATACTGATCTCCTTTTCGGGTCGATTTTCATTTACCAAACCCGAATGTTTCATGACATGGGGTGATAGGGTATTTATCCATCTTATATATAGCAACCTAGAATATTACTATAAGTCCTCAAAATAGTCTTAAATCCGTTCCGCAAAAGCATACCCATCCACCCCCGCACGATTTTTTTTTTCAGTTGTTATTTACCAAAGTCCTCAGCCACCTATTAATTGGTATGGAATAATTTGGGCGTTTAATCCTCTTTCAAATGGCACCATAGATTATTCCTGAAATACCTCGTCATCAGAAATCCGACCTCTAAAATCATTACCCCCACCAAGTGCAGGGATAAACACTCTTTCATTTTATACCATGTGTAGGGTGGCTCAAATAAATAAAATGGCGACGGACGTTAGAAAATTAAATGAAAATATAAAAAAATAGGGGGGGGGGGTGTAGTGATTTTTGGAGACGGATTTCAGACTAAGTCGAGGCCTTTAAGGAATAGTCAATGGCACCACACGAAAGAGGAATAAACCCTCTTTCATTCCATACCATGTATTGGGTGACTCAAATAAATAAAATGGCAGCGGACGTTAGAAAATGAAATGAAATATTACAAAAAAATAGACTGGGGGGGGGGGGGGTAGTCATTCTAGGGGACAGATTTCATACTAAGCCGAGGGATTTCAGGAATAATAAATGGTACCACATGAAAGAGAAGTAAACCCTATGTTAGTCCCGAAATGACCTAGTTTGTGTTGAGTGGACGTTAACCCCCATTTCGCTCTCTCTCGCCAAAATTGGAAATTGAAATATTTTTCTTACTGTTAGAAATTAAATAAAAAACTGAAAATTGGAAAATTTGCAGAGAAATCACATTTTTTTCCCAAACTTTGATAATTTTTTTTAAATTTAACTTTTTCCTAGTTTTTCTGTAGTCAAGTTATTTTATAAATATTTTCTGACAAAACACACATATTGACATAGGCCTAAGTGTTCATTTTTTGCCCGATGCTTTAATTGAGCACGATGCCAAGAAAAGGCGCTTATAAATTATAATTGAAGAAGGGTGTCGAGTCAACTTTTTGAATGGCTGAAGGAGAAACCTAGCCGTAATTAAAATTGTCCAATATAGAAAATAATATAGACTCCGTCGAGTGCCGTTATTTTTCAAGGTCTTATGTAGGGTCCTTTTCCCGACAGACGCGGATTTAAAGGCCCATTTTCATTTTGTTCACAATAATTTGCTATCGATTAACTAAAATGCCAGGAAATTGACTAAAATTTCTAAGACACGTAGCTATATAAAATTATTTCGCGCCTACTATACGGCACTCGATTTCCTTATTTCATGATTATTCCACCACTCTGCAGTCTTATAGGCCTAAGTTTATGTCATCAGTAGGCCTATCATATTCACGGTTACCTAGAGATTCTTGCCCATTTATTATCCTATTGCTCATAAGAGTTTGCTCCCAACAATGACCTTAAATGCCAGGGAATTGACTTACATTTTCTAAATTTTATGTGCTTCCATTATACAATTGTTATTGTGTTTGTATGAAAAGTCTGTGCTAAAGGGACATAGCGATTTGAGAAATTCACACTAATCTATCAACGGCTAGATTTTCGGAAACCTTCTGTCGTTGCTTCAGTCAATTAACTATATACGAGAACTTAACTGGCATGCATGTTTTAGCTACGATTCGGTGCCCTTAGTTCCAAGTGTCAGACTCAATTTCTTTGTTAGGTAGGAATTTCTTAATTGTAGATGGATGTGTCAGAAATGTTAAAAATGACAATAATCAGTCGTTGTTTTGATAAAAAAAAATGTTGTCAATTGCGCTTAAGAAAGAGCCCATGTATTTCACTCCGGCACTTGACACAAACTATATAGGACCAACACTTATCTCGAAACACGGAGGGTTGAGAGATGAGGTTTGTTATCTAGACAGGCAATACGATATGTTGTACCGGAATGTTAAAATATATTGTTGTTTGGGGGTTTGGGTGGATCCGACAGTGCCCGCATTTGGACAAGCACCCTAGTCACAGTTTCATGTATCCTGTACTTGTTCCGGGCGCTGCCGCTGTATTTTGGGGGCAAAAATGATACATTTTGTACAGCCCACCAAGCTTCCAAAGGACAGGAGAACGTAACTATTTTACGAATAGCAGAAGTTTTGTATCAAAGAAAACACAAATAGTCAATCAATGAAGAAATAAATGTTATTTGTTCTCACTAAATAGTTATTAAACAGTATCAATACCGACAAAAACAATAAAAGTTATAAATATGCAGTAATATGAAGAATAAACTTGAAGGTAATCACGTTACTTTAACTGGAATTTAACCGGTCGGCGAGGACGTCACCCATTTCAAGTCACGTGACTTCTTAACTGAATCGGTCTATTGACGTCATAACGTCAATGTGACGTCATGTGGCAGCTGACAGGAAGTGGGTTCTGATCATACCGCCACCTATCGGCATGTACTGCGTCCTGGTATCATCGAGTGACCACACAGGATTTTTTGATGTGATCAAGGGCCATAACTCTGGCAATCAGTAGGCTTCTTTGCTCATGACCTTAAACAGTGTGTGTAAATTTAAAGTCAATCGGACATCAACTTTGGCCTCTAGAGCATCCACAAGATTTTTTGAAGTGATCAAGGGCCATAAGTCTGGCCCTAATTACCTTAAACACTGTGTATAAATTTAAAGTCAATCAGATATTAACTTTGGCTTTTACAGTGTCCACAAGATTTTGTGAAGTGATCAAGAGCCATAATTCTGGCACTAATTATCAGAAATCGCTGAAAATCAATAGGCTTCTTTGTCTTATGACCTCAAACACTGTGTATAAATTTAAAGTCAATCGGATATTAACTTTAGCTTTTAGAGCGTCCACAAGACTTTTTGAAGTGATCAAGGGCCATAACTCTGGCACTAACTCAATAGGCTTCTTCGTCTTATATCCTTAAACACTGTGTATAAATTTAAAGCGAATCCGATATTAACTTTGGCCTCTAGAGCGTCCACAAGATTTTTTGAAGTGATCAAGGGCCATAACTCTGGTAGTCATTATCGGAAATCGCTGAAAAACAATAGGATTCTTTGTCTCATGACCTCAAACACTGTGTATAAATTTAAAGTCAATCGGATATTAACTTTAGCTTTTAGAGCGTCCACAAGACTTTTTGAAGTCATCAAGGGCCATAACTCTGGCACTAACTCAATAGGCTTCTTCGTCTTATATCCTTAAACACTGTGTATAAATTTAAAGCGAATCCGATATTAACTTTGGCCTCTAGAGCGTCCACAAGATTTTTTGAAGTGATCAAGGGCCATAACTCTGGTAGTCATTATCGGAAATCGCTGAAAAACAATAGGATTCTTTGTCTCATGACCTCAAACACTGTGTATAAATTTAAAGTCAATCGGATATTAACTTTAGCTTTTAGAGCGTCCACAAGACTTTTTGAAGTCATCAAGGGCCATAACTCTGGCACTAACTCAATAGGCTTCTTCGTCTTATATCCTTAAACACTGTGTATAAATTTAAAGCAAATCCGATATTAACTTTGGCCTCTAGAGCGTCCACAAGATTTTTTGAAGTGATCAAGGGCCATAACTCTGGTAGTTATTATCGGAAATCGCTGAAAAACAATAGGTTTCTTTGTCTCATGACCTTAAACACTGTGTATAAATTTAAAGTAAATCGGATATTAACTTTAGCCTCTAGAGCGTCCACAATTGCTTGTGGACGCCGGCCGGCCAGCCGGGCGACAATGATATACGACCACATTTCAATGTGGGCGTATATAAAAGCAGTTGATACACACTCATTTTGCTAGAGATGGAAGAAAACAAGCTAAAAAAAGCTCTTTTTTGAACAATCAGGGGACATCATCCAGGAAGTTATGTTCAGTTATGCGTGACTTATCAAAAGAAATCCAAACCTCTGGGATATAGACATATCTTTTTTTAACACAATTTACAATTTTTACTCTGCAACGTTTTCGATGAGGATACTCTTCATCTTTTTCAACCAAATGATACAGATATGTGAACTGTTGGCAAATACATACAGAATATATTAAAACTTTTTGAGTACATAAGCAAACATTTTGTCTGGCATTATGGTATAACGATGATATATTTGAATAGGTTTTTTTTAAATCGTATAAAATTGTGATCTCTCAGGAGGCCACGAGCTATAAACACGATTTTCCAAACTATTAGGGGGTATAATCCAGGAAGTTGTGGTCTTATATGCACGAAAATCAAACGGAACTGAGATCTTTGGGTTATAAACATACATTCAGGGAGAAGGGTAAGATATAGACTGTGCCTGTTGCCCGAACCCATCCAGATACGAATCTGAATAAAAATATTGCTTATCAAAAACAACAAAACATACATTTCAAGTTTCATCAATATTAGAAAAAAAAATTGTAACCTTTAGAGTGTCCACAAGCTAAACACATGATTTTTTGTACAATCAGGGGTCATAATCTATCAATTGATCCGATACATGCCAATACAAAAAGGAACCAAGATCTTTTGGAGATAAATCCATATTTCAAGTTTCGCAAAAATCGGATAAGAATTGTACACTGCAGAGTGTCCACAAACAAATTGTGGACAGCCGTTCGGATGCACAGGGGCAATGACAACATACATCCACATGAAATACAAAATGAAAATGTGGGCGTATAAAAATCAGATGAGATGAGATAGATAGGGTTATTAACCATTTTTATAGATAGGGTTAATAACCATTTTATATCTGTATATAATCTATATGTTTAACTGTATATAAAGTAATATTGAAAGGGATTTGGAATTGGACTTTTCAGTGACCACCTTCACCAGAACACTGCCCATCAGTAATGAGTTACACCTACCCCCATTCATAGTTCATCCATATGTATGACATATTACATATGTATCACCTGGGTGCTTATTCGAACGAAGAACAACCCTGAAACATGTTTGTCATAATACTCTTATAAAGTAGAAATTGGTAAAAAAAAAAAAAAAAAACATTTGTGTGTACGTAACCGGATGCAGCAATTTTGATTTCTTAAACCGAAGTCTCCTTAGGCATTCGTGCACCATTGAAGTAATGCCATTTAGAAAAATTGGATAATTAATGCAGTGTATAAATGCTGATATAGAATCACAGTGAAAAATAGTCATTAAGGATTCCAAAATAGCCTTAGCACAGAGTTAGGGAGTGGAGTTTTAATATTGCAGCTAAAGGGATGGATAGTAACAGTTAGTGGACAAGCGTCTGGTTACTGACCATCAGAACTACATATCAAAGACTGATTAATATGTATATTAGTAAATGGACAAAAATGATAAGAAAGAAAATTCAGAGTTTTAAATTCTGAATTTTTTTATTTACACTAAAACTTGGAAATGTTAAAACTTGGAAAAATATTATGAGATGTCCGGTGTTGCCCTAGTCAGCCCAATTAAACCAACCCAGTGCGGCCCTGCTTCTTCAGATTTTTCTTACAAACTCAATATTTCACCTCCAAAATCATAGAAAGATAAATTTGTTAAAAACAATTACCACCAGACTTCTTAGTTGAGTTCCTTCTAAAATAAAGTCTGTTATTGCAGGCATGGTTACAGTTGTTTATTATATACAAACATAGAGTATAAAACTATCCATCTTTTAACTGTACATAGTTACACTAACTCTCAAGCTAGGCTGTTCACTAAACACAGAAACATTAAACCTTACTGGTGGCTACAACTTTAGATAACATAATACTTTAATAAACAATATAAAATGTAATGGAATACTAGCAAAATCAATACTGTTAAAAGAATTATTCAAGTAGAACACCCCACTGTTAACAGATATAAGATAGCTACCATAACAAAACAAGTAAGCTAATACAAGAACATTATAATATTTTACACACAATTTTTTTATCTTTTTAATCTATATCTTTTATAAGTCTGTATGTAGTAAATGGGAACAAAAATTTGTACATCTACAATTCCGAAATGATGCACACCAAAATCAAACTTACTCAAGATCTTCTGATCCTTAAGTGTCATCTGTACCATTTAATGAAAATAAAACTCTATCTGTAACAATTTATAGGTTACTTTTCAGTCAGCAGAACAGCCCATAGCACAGAGACTGATTTGAACTGTGTCGTGAATGACCTATAGTTGGGGTAGCTAAAGGAAACATATCTTTTTTTGTTCTCCTCGATTTAGCAGCTGCATTTGACATCATTGCATGAGCACTCATGGCTGACTGACCGTCTTCATTTAGATTTCGGCTTTGCTTGCTTAGTTCTTCACATCCTATCTTGCAGATTGCCAACAGTATGTTAATATTGTCAACTGTATTTCGATGTGTAAGTCATTAAATTGCAGAGTAGTCAAGGATCAGTGCTTTAGCCAATTTTGTTGATCCTCTACACTAAGCTGTATCTACATTAGGCATTCTGTGTCATTTTTACACTGAAGACACCAAATTGTCTTGTCAACTTTCTCTCGAGAATCAGCATGATATTCTTAACAAGGTGGAGCGATGCTTTTTTTCTGCGACGACATGGATGACCAACAACATGTTGAAACTGAATGACGATAAAACAGAATTTATGAATATCAGTACCTTAAAGCGTTGGCAGAAAATAGGAGCATACAGGTCTAAACTTTGATCAATTTAAAATGTGTTTCTTTGAATGCCTCCCTAAACACAAACAGGTCTCTGAGCTAAAACCATTCTTTTAGTAACTCACAAATAAAGGCTTATAGCACTTCCTCGAATAGTAATATAAAAGGTTCAATATTATTCAGCTTGCAGATGGTAAGTACCTTCTCATAATGAAAAAACAGAAGTTGCCAGGCAAGATAAGCCCATATTTTGCAAGAGATGGAAAGAGAACAAGCTAAAAATGTGATTTTTCATACAATATTGGGTCATACATATAATTCTGGAAGTTTTGGTCTGATATACACGAATATCAAAAGACACGTTCCCACCAATATTTTTAGTGGTGGGGACTTCTGATGTTTTGCTGAAATCATTCCAGAGCTCATATTGACATTTCAGAAATTGTAGAGTTGGTCCAAATTACTTGAGGCCAAAGTTGTACAGATGCACCCGGTGACCGGTTTTTATTTAACAGGGAATAAGTGATAATTTAATTTATAACAGTAAATAATTAAAATATTCCATAGGGATTATAATGATCTGATATGCTGGGTATTAAATATGGCGGTATATTAGAGTCAAAATTCAAACATCGTCTAATTTCTTAAATTACTTCTATTCGTGTAATTTCTAACTTCCATTCATGTAATTTCTAATTTAAGACAACGTATAACACAAATTCTTTATTTGTTCAGTGTATATTTCAGTTCTGTTCCATTTTGTTTCTATTATTTAAACGAAAAATGTCTTCTTAATAGATGCTTTACACTTTTAGCATTAACATCAACGAATTTAGAATTTTTACATTTCTACCAAGCAACAATCATCATGAAGTTATTTGGTGTCGCCACTGCGTGCTCAATTGGTGATTGCGCACCTGATCGGTGCGAACGACTAGACACTAACAAGGGGGAACCACACCGGAAAATCTAGAGGAACTTTCTCAAACAATGTAGGGATCAAACACCCGACCCACAGCCTAGCGAGTCAGTGTCTTACCCACTATATTCGAAATAGTATTTGCAAACCATACATTTATATCACGTTCAATGTTGTTTGGGGGGTTTGATGGCCGAATGGTTAGCATGTGCGCGCTGTAACATAAGGTTTGTCAATGAATCTATTGGTGTGGTTTCGATTCCCTGGTTGTACGTGACATGGAATAGGGTCACCTGTTCAACCTCGTAGGTTTTCTCCAGCCAGGTCCTCCGGTTTCATTCCACTGCTAAACACCCCTACGTAAAGCAAATTATTGAAATAAATTTGCACCATGTTAATACCGAAATTACCTAGTTTGTGTCATGTGGTTGATAAACCCCATCTCTCTCTCTCTGTTTCTCTATCTCGATCGATGGATGTTGTTTTCAATTTTAACATCAGTGAACATCACCTACATCAGTGAATTCCATGAAATATTCAAATGAATGAGACCATGATGTTCGGAAGATGTTTCAACGCAGTATGATGAAACAATCGGACTACATGTAAACCATCTGCTACTATGCGATGTTCACAGTCACCTGCTTAAGAACTTTGAACCCTGAGTTATTGCGAAAAAATTCTTACAGAACAATCCGGATACAAGAAGAAAAGTATTGGGACGTTACAAGTGATCTGGATTGCTCTTCTGGTTCTTGTATTGCAGTAATAATGTATCAGCTTCTTTCAGGACACATGCTACAAGATATTGCCTCTAAATATTTGAGCAAATTATAAAGTTCCAAACACATAATTTCATAACATCACCACTGTCACATTCAAAATAGATAATATAATACAACTGGTACTATGTGATCATTAAAATAGCTATGGGAAAAATACAAACAGTTAGGTTAGATTTAACATTAAAAGATAGGTTGCCAGGCAATGAAACATACGCCCACAGCAGCTAAATCGTCTGGGCAGTCAACAAGAGTTGTCGCATATTTTTACTTTTTTCGGTAATGAAACATTTATAATACACTCAAATCTGATTAAGAGTAACAACTCATTATTTAATTATCAGAAAATCATTAGAATTTGTTTGCTTTTTATAAAGTTTTGCCCCACACTAACAATTAGTATGGGAAACATTTAATATGATGGATTTAGCTCTTCAGTTATCAAAATTCATTGAAAATCAAAATATTTGTTCGTTTCAACACCTTAAACTCAAGTCAATCGCATATTAAGTTTGGCCTCTAGAGCATGCACAAGATTTTTTTAAGTGATCAAGGACTACAACTCTGGCACTAATTATCAGGTATCTCATGACTTTGAAAACTGTGTATAAATTTAAAGTAAATCGGATATTAACTTTGGCCTCTAGAGTGTCCACATGATTTTTTTGAAGTGATCAAGGGCCACAACTCTGGAACTAATTATCAGAAATCACTGAAAATCAATAGACTTCTTCGTCTCATGACCTTAAACACTGGCACTAATTATCAGAAATTGCTGAATATAAACAGGATTCTTCCTCTCATAACCTTAAACACTGTGTATAAATTTAAAGTCAATCGGATATTAACTTTGGCCTCTAGAGTGTCCACAAGATTTTTTGAAGTGATCAAGGGACATAACTCTGGTAGTTATTATTGGAAATCGCTGAAAAACAATAGGATTCTCGTCTTATGCCCTTAAACACTGTGTATAAATTTAAAGTCAATCGGATATTAACTTTGGTCTCTAGAGCGTCCACACACCGGACCGACGGACCAAAGCTAGTAAAGATCTTTGGGTTATAAACTTACATTTCAAGTTTTATCAAATCAGATCAAATTTGTTACTTAGTTTGGCTATAAGCAAAAAACATGATTTTTTGTTCAATCAAGGCCATAATGCAGGAAGTTATGGTCCGATATGCACAAAATCGGATAAAAATTGGGACCTGTAAAGTGTCCACAAACAAATGTGAACAGACACACGATCGAACGAACAAGCTACGACTTATTTTAAAATTTGAGCATGTAAAACTCAGGTTTGATCTTGGTGTGATTCAGACCCCTTAGTCCACGTTAGTTCAACACGGCACAATTCACCTGTTGGCAAAAACCATCAGCTAACAATAGATTTCCAACAATACACCTACAACAGTGGTTTTTGTCAACGGTACACCTTAGAACACATGAAAAAATAGCGGCCCACTTAGTTAAATATACGGAAAATATTGAATTTTGCAAAATAAAAATATGGCAAATCATAGACGGCATACAACTGTAGACAAGCACTAGTCATAGACACATAGAATGACTACGAGGTTTTTCGCATTTTCTTAGGGTGCCGTTGAAGATCTCGTGGCACACCTGTGTGCCATGGCAATAATGGCAATAATTCGCTTGCGCTTAGGGGTCTTTAGGAGTGAGAGGAAACTGGAGTACCTGGAGAAAACCCACGAGGTTGGACAGATGACCCTACTCCTTGCCAAGTACAATCACCCCAGTTGACTCAATGGCAGGCCATATGAACCTGCTGTGTGATTCTCACACCGTGCACCCACAAGGGTTAAGTTGACTGGAATGAATATATTCTTGTAAATTGCTTATGACTGAAATATCTTTATCTATTGTGCTGTTCATAGGCGTACGAAACAGGGGGGACCAAGCTGATTTTTCGGGCAGATGGGTAAAGTGAAAAAAATTAATTATTTCATCAATTTAACGTGCCGGAATAGCATTAAAATGCGCTTGCGATCGTCCAATATTCCAACATTTTCTTGGGGGGTCCATATAAGGTCAGCTCTGCATCTTCGCATCTCGAAGAAAACCGGCGCTGCTGTCTGTAAAGTGAAATTTGGGGGGTCATTTCTAGTTTTGCTTCCCTAACTGTCATTGATCCCTAATAAAACACCAATTTTACTTTTCTTTTAATAGAATACCACAAATTTGTACTGAGTTGTCTGGAGCCACTCTACTCTGTGAAACATTTTTCCGGCATTGATTTGTGAATGCAGCTGCAAGTCTGATTGGATGGTTGGAATTCAGAGTGGGATTTCAATTACAAAACCATTGGATACTTTTGGAGTTGCTTACACGGGCTAGGATAGCAGAAAAGCCATTTGCTGTGGTTAAATTTTCAAAATTTTCTCCAAAAGGGTGAGGCCCCCATACCCCTTGACAATTGATTGGTTGTTTGGAATCCAGGTCAGCCAGGTAGGCTATATTATTATATTGGACTAAATTGAAGTTGCTGTATTCACAGGCTGGAATAGCAGGAAATTTTCAATTTTCCTCCCGTCTTCGTGGACTGTAAACGATTGATTGGAATTTGAGTCATCCACCTTAATTGGGCTATTAGACCACTTTGAAGTTGCTTTGTTCATGGGCTGAAATAGCAGGAAAACGTGTTTGCTATTGTAATATTCAAAACAAATTTTCTTTTGGGGAGGGGGGGGGGACATAGAAGTAAGCTCCACTCCTTCGCCTCTCGAGGTGACTGGCGCCCCTGTCTGTAAACCTGTGGTGTCGTTGACAACAGGTAAGTGAATATTCATATATTTTTGCTATATAATATGAAAATAATATAATATTTACCATAGGACCACCAGCATAACGCTGTCTAGGTGTGTTGTCAAGATGAGATAAAGCTAATTTTTCAATAGGCAGATTTAAAGATTTATCCAAATGTTGTGGTGACAAGTTTTTCCTCCAAGAACCAATGTCAGTTATTCTTGAACCACTTTTAAAACTTGATGTCATGCTACTCTTCTCTCGACTTTTGAAGGCATTATCACAAACATCTGACTGAAGCGGTATGTAGGGAAAATATTCTTTGGGTCTGGAATACATATCTGTTCTTTCATGTCTCATGATTCGAATTATTATAATCCTTTTAAAACAGTATAATCTTTATATACATCTATCTATATAAATTATAATTCATAGAAATATAAGATTCATTTTCTAAGTTTAATGAGCAAAAGCACATCTTAAAAGTTATGAATTGCTGCGGAAAAATCCTTTTTTTAAATACTCCTCATATAGTTATACTTTACTGGTACGGTAAAAAATTTCTTGACTTTGTTTACACTCTCAATATTACAGTTGACTTTTACTGCCACCTGTTTACGCTCCACTTCCACTGTATTAATGATCCATTGTTTTTCAACAACAGGTATCGTCTATTCAATTAACATGTTATCTAATTGTTCATAAAATATAATATATGCAGTTATTACAAGGAAGTCTTTAGATTACGTTAATTTGTTTACTGCTAGGAAAAGTGACAGCTGTTGCTTTCACCGCTTTCTCTCACCGTTGATAAGCACGCTACCGATCTACGCATGCGTAGGCTGCTCCGATATAGGTAAATGGAAAAATGAACACGTGAAATGATATGTTTGATTTATCTTATTTACTGTGTTTATCGTAGTTGTTGACATTGTTAATATATCGAAATACCGGTTCGTAATATGTAGCAACTAAGTAGACAACTAAAAGAAAAGAATTAGAATTTAAAGAATAACTCAAAGCTCGATATTAAAGACACGTAGCAAATGTTATGATCACTTCTTAGTTCAGCTCTGAACGTTGGTCTCATTACACTCACCCTGAGCGTTCAGGGACTGTCCCATTCAATCAATGTCGAAAATAATTGGAACCCCAGTGAATTTCACTGGGCAACTTTTCACTTGAAAACAAAAAGTTGTTATTATGGGACCACAAGAGGATACCTGGCGATTCAATAAAGTAATCCAGTGTCATAAGATAAGAGAACACGAGAAAAATAGAAATCAATCTGATTAAAACACTGATCCAATTTCGTTTCGTTTTTTATAGTTCAAAATTTCGTTTTTACTTATCTTTACTAAAACTGATCCCGCAGTGAATATTCGCTTGGCATCACTGATAAGCATCGACGCGGCTTAATGAATACGGCATATTAACTTTTTACTCCGACAAATTAAATTCTCAAACATTTTTTTGAGGTAAAAGAAAAATAAATAAAGACGTTTGAAGTATTTGTAGTTAAACAATATTTCCTATTTAGTGTAAATGGGTATTAAAATGAGTAAAATGCATCATTTAGCCCGAAGCAGTTAGGTCATTAAGTAAACATTGCACGAGCCGTTGAGCCCATAGAATGGTTGAGCCAATGACTACGAACGAGGCGTGCAGTCAACGCACGTGTTTTGGACAGGCATCCGTTACAGAGATAATTCGTTAGTAATTCTCTGTGAAACAGATTGATCTTTACTACTCTTGGATCTGGAAGACTTGTTATTTAAGTCGTATTCTGCCTGAAATGAGGGGTCAGCCAATCAAATGGTCTGTCGATTCGACCGTTTGACCTTTTCATGCGTGGAACTGTGGGTAAATATTACCAGCGGATAGACATCAAAACAAAACAAAAGTAGAGTTTAAAAAGCATGACGGTCGCTAATTGGTTAATCGAATGACTGACGTTATCGGGTCAAATGTCCCGTGCTTGATACCTGCGTTCATAGAACGTGAGCTCCCACTATAACTTGTTAGATGTACATGAGTGTAGGCAAATTGAAAGTATAAAAAAAACGAAACGAAATATAGATCTATATTTTAATTAGATTGAATAGAAATAGTCCGTAGGCTACAGCCCCTTGTCTTTATTCCTTCTATAGGGGAGACCGGAGCACACGGAACCATTTTGTTCACAAACATGTCTGTCCTCATTTCATATCAAATGTTTTTATTAGAAGATCTCTTTATTTTATTGTATTGTTTGAAGACATATCATAGTTGCTATCGTGTATCAGATTCAATCAAATTAACATAGACCTGGGTTTAGATCTTAAACCTAGTCACTTATTTCGATAGTGATCTAATGAATCTGCAAACAATCAGTGTATAGTTAAAACAAATATCCACAGATTTGGCATCCGTGCAACGATCGAAACAAGCAGGGGTCTGGATTCCCTAGGCTCACACAAATCACCGTAAAATGCACATAAGTCGGCAGTTTGGTGGGATCAATTCAACGTAGTGATTCAAACAAAACTGTCCAATATTCAGACAGCCTGATTTACTGACGAGCGACTCTAGTCCGGGAGACCCATTGCGCCCATGCATGGCAGTAATTATTTGAAATCGCTGAAAATCAATAGGCTTCTTCGTCTAATAACCTTTCACACTGTGTGTAAATTTAAAGTAAATCGGATATTAATTTTGGCCTCTAGAGCACCCACAAGATTTTTTGAAGTGATCAAGGGCCATAACTCTGGCACTAATTATCGGAAATCGCTGAATATAAATAGGCCTCTTCGTCTCATGACCTTAAACACTGTGTATAAATTTAAAGTCAATCGGATATTAACTTTGGCCTCTAGAGCGTCCACAGGATTTTTTGAAGTGATCAAGGTCCATAACTCTGGCACTGATTATCGGAAATCGCTGAAAATCAATAGGATTCTTCGTCTTATGACCTTAAACACCGTGTATAAATTTAAAGTAAATCGGATATTAACTTTGGCCTCTAGAGCCATTTTTATACGTTCACATTCATAATGTGAACGTATTATGCCGTCACCCCTGTCTGTGTGTGTGTGTGTGTGTATGTATGTATGTGTGTGTGTGTGTGTGTCTGTGGTTCGCCTACAGGGCGCAATTCTTCATGGATTTTCTTCAAACTTGGTATACTTATTCCTTATACCGCAAGGAAGATCCCTATTGTTTTGGGGGAATGCCCGACCCCCAGGGGCCGAGCCACCCCCATTTCTAGTATTTGTTTGTTTGTCGTCTACAGGCCACATTTCTTAACTTATAATCTTGAAACTTTGCATACACATTCTTTGTACCCTAAGGAACATCCCTATCGTTTGGGGTGTATGCCCCACCCCCAGGGGCAGAGCCACGCCCATTTTCTTTTTGTGTGTCTTTGTGTCGCCTACAGGGCGCAATTCTTACTGGATTTTCTTCAAACTTGGTATACGTATTCCTTATACCCTAAGGAAGATCTCTATTGTTTTTGGTGCATGCCCGACCCCCAGGGACAGAGCCACGCCCATTTCTAGTATGTATTTGTTTGTCGTCTACAGGCCACATTTCTTAACTTATAATTTTGAAACTTAGCATACACATTCTTTGTACCCTAAGGAACATCCCTATCATTTGGAGTGCATGCCCAACCCTCTGGGGCAGAGCCACACCCATTTTCTTATCGTGTGTCTTTGTGTCGCCTACAGGCCACAATTCTTATTGGATTTTCTTTAAAACTTTGTATACTTACTCTTTATACTCTAAGGATGATCCCTATCGTTTGGGGTGCATGCCCAACCCCCAAGGGGCAGAGCCACGCCCATTTTCTTTTTGTGTGTCTCTGTGTCGCCTAGAAGCCGCAATTCTAACTGTATTTTCTTAAAACTTTGTATACTTACCCTAAGGATGATCTGTATTGTTTTTTGGTGCATGCCCGACCCCCAATGGCAGAGCCACGCCCATTCCTTGTATTCATTTGTTTGTCGTCTACAAGCCACATTTCTTAACGTATCATCTTGAAACTTTGAATGATGATTCTTTGTACCCTAAGGAACATTTCTATCATTTGGGGTGCATGCCCATCCCCCAGGGACAGAGTCACGCCCATTTTCTTTTTGTGTGTCGCCTACAGGCCATAATTCTTAATCGGTCATCTTGAAACTTAAAATACTTATTCCTTATACCCTAAGGATGACCCCTTTTGTTTTGGGTGCATGCCCGACCCCCATTGGACAGCAACACCCATTTCGTGTATTTGTTTGTCTGTCGTCTACAGGCTGCATAAAGATGACCCCTATTGTTTTTGGTGATTTCCTAACCCCCAGGGGCAGAGTCATGCCCATTTTTACTTCGTGTCTATGTGTGTTGTCTTAATTCTTAATGGATCGTCTTTAAACTTGGGATATGTATTCCATATAGCCTAACGACGTCAACTGCATGTCCCGACTCACACAGGCAAGACACGACCAATTTTTGTGTTTGTCGTTTACAGGCCGCAATTCTGAATGAATCAGCTTGGTACTTGGTTTATGTATTCCTTATAGCCTGAGGGCGTCCACTATTGATTTTGATGAATGTCCCGACCCCCAGGGGCAGAGCCACGCCCACTTTTTGCCTTTAATGTTAGGAAGGCACAATTCTGAATGGATTATCTTGGTATAGTTATTCCTTATACTCTCAGGACGGCAACTATTAATGTTGGTGCACGACCCTCAACGCTAAACAAACCAAACGCCTAGCCTTCTTGACAAAGTACCATATCAATCAAAGCAGGAATGTGGACGTATATTGTAGCGTTAGCGTTATGTTTGAATTTTAACATGAGAAAATTCACCTTTGCCATCAGATTTTTAATGACTAATGAATAATACAGTAAAATGTTACATTTGTTTCAATTGGGATTCAATATTGTTATGTTTAGCTGTGTCTGTGGCTTGCTTTAGTTTATATAAATTAAAAGATTTGTAGGCCTGTACATTTGTGTATCCTATTGAATACACATTTTGCTCAAAGACTTTACATAGTCTTCAAAAACTATTGGGAATGGAGGTGGAGCGGGTGGCACAGTGAGAATATCCCAATTTGATTAAATTTGCATTTAACGACCCATAAAATTAGGAATCTATATTTCAGAAGAGAGTCAGTTTTATATGTTGATATGTATTTTAATGTATGCTTTCAATATATCTATGGTAATTGAGAATACAATATGCGCTAGCTTTGCTACATTAAAAAATATTTAAAATTTAAATCTTTTTTTTCTTAGGATGTTTATAGGCAAGTTTCCTTTACAGAATACGCCAAAGCTTTTTCTTGGCCACATCCCAATTTCATATCTCCCTGACAGTAACTGGCTCACTAACCAGAAGGTCTGCGTCCAGCATGGCTTCTCCAGTGTCTAATGTATGAGCACGTAATGGAACCTTTGTCGGTTAGAATTTTAAATAAGAGTATTATAGGCCGTAGAGTTGCTGGCTGGAAAACTTTCCTTAATAGCACACTGCATTTGAGTGTCGAGATAACCGTGGTCAGTATCTAAGAAGTTTTAATTTCTGCCTCGAATATGCTGGCAGAAAAATTACCCCGGCCATATCGCCGCTGTCTTGGCAGAATGTACTTCACAATAGGCCTACACGGCATTAGATATGTCTATATCTTCATTGATGCAGAAAGGTACATTGGTTGATAAACTGAGTCGTAGTTTAAATAAACGTGGTCTGTCCCCAAAATGTTTGTTTTTGTTTATAAAAAGTATATATATTTTAATAAAAACAATATAGTTTGTAATTAACAAAATAGTGTATTAAGTAAGTAAGTAAGTAATTCTTCATTGCTGAAAGTTACACAACTTATAGCAAATACAATGAATAAATTTATAAATATGTAATATAAAGGTGCTAATGATACAAATAGTACAAAATAAGTTAGAAAAGAATGTACAGTTCTGGGGAAGAATAGCGTCAAGAATAGACTGAGCATTGAATATTAAGACCAAAACAAGAGATTTGATGATATATAAATATTTAGCTAAATATTTAGTTAAATGTTTAAACATTTAGCTAAATATATTGATTATGAAAAGTTGAGGCGAATCCAATAGATTCCAATAACGTTCAAATAACGACCTTTAATGACATGTGATTGTAAATGAAATGAAATGGGTGGGATACTAAAGACGGGCGTACGCCATACAGTGTATTATGAGGAAAATTTTGTCCGGACAGGGCGCTACGGCCTAGGCCTATTTTAATACCGAATTCCAACTGCCAATAGATCTTTTATTTGCACGCAAATGTGTACAACGGGACGTCGGTTTTCGTCCCATCCGAACGACTGAAAAACTGGCAATATCAGCTCCACCTTCCTGCACCACTGACAAGGGAAAAAACACGCGAAAAACATATATTATGATTTGAGTTGGGATATTAGTAGATTGATTATTATTATGTATTTGGGTAAACCGTGCTGTTGATGGTAATCAGTGAAGATGCGTACGAATTCTAAATTACGATAGATATATTGAAAGCATACATTAGAATACATATCGACATATAAAACTGACTCCTTTCTGAAATATAGATTCCTAATTTTATGGTCGTTAAATGCAAATTTAACCAAATGAACTTTTCAATTCTATCTGTGTAATGGTAGCAAAACATAACCAAATGCTGAATAAATGCACCCTCGCCTCGTCGAGATTGGGCTTACATACTTAACCGAAGAATGCTCGCTCATGCGCAGTGATTGACTTCCAAGGCGACAAAGCGAAATAATTCCATTTCGGCGACTTGTCGCTTTGTCGGGTTGTGAATAAGTCGAAGGCGACAAAGCGACAAGTCGACAAAATTGACCTGACAAGTCGAGAAAATGAGGGCGACGATTGTCGGGTTAGTTTGTCGCGTTGTCAGGTTGATTTTGTCGACTTGTCGCTTTGTTGCCTTCACAACCCGACAAAGCGACAAGTCGACAATGTAGAATGGCCGCTAACAGCCACCATAAAAACGTGTTTACAGCCGTCAAAATTTTCTTAGGATTGGGAGGGGTCCATACAAGGTAAGCTCCGCTTCTTCGCCCCTCGAGGAAGACCGGTACCGCTCTTTGTAAACCCGAAATGATTCTTTGTACCCTAAGGAACATTTCTATCATTTGGGGTGCATGCCCATCCCCCAGGGACAGAGTCACGCCCATTTTCTTTTTGTGTGTCGCCTACAGGCCATAATTCTTAATCGGTCATCTTGAAACTTAAAATACTTATTCCTTATACCCTAAGGATGACCCCTTTTGTTTTGGGTGCATGCCCGACCCCCATTGGACAGCAACACCCATTTCGTGTATTTGTTTGTCTGTCGTCTACAGGCTGCATAAAGATGACCCCTATTGTTTTTGGTGATTTCCTAACCCCCAGGGGCAGAGTCATGCCCATTTTTACTTCGTGTCTATGTGTGTTGTCTTAATTCTTAATGGATCGTCTTTAAACTTGGGATATGTATTCCATATAGCCTAACGACGTCAACTGCATGTCCCGACTCACACAGGCAAGACACGACCAATTTTTGTGTTTGTCGTTTACAGGCCGCAATTCTGAATGAATCAGCTTGGTACTTGGTTTATGTATTCCTTATAGCCTGAGGGCGTCCACTATTGATTTTGATGAATGTCCCGACCCCCAGGGGCAGAGCCACGCCCACTTTTTGCCTTTAATGTTAGGAAGGCACAATTCTGAATGGATTATCTTGGTATAGTTATTCCTTATACTCTCAGGACGGCAACTATTAATGTTGGTGCACGACCCTCAACGCTAAACAAACCAAACGCCTAGCCTTCTTGACAAAGTACCATATCAATCAAAGCAGGAATGTGGACGTATATTGTAGCGTTAGCGTTATGTTTGAATTTTAACATGAGAAAATTCACCTTTGCCATCAGATTTTTAATGACTAATGAATAATACAGTAAAATGTTACATTTGTTTCAATTGGGATTCAATATTGTTATGTTTAGCTGTGTCTGTGGCTTGCTTTAGTTTATATAAATTAAAAGATTTGTAGGCCTGTACATTTGTGTATCCTATTGAATACACATTTTGCTCAAAGACTTTACATAGTCTTCAAAAACTATTGGGAATGGAGGTGGAGCGGGTGGCACAGTGAGAATATCCCAATTTGATTAAATTTGCATTTAACGACCCATAAAATTAGGAATCTATATTTCAGAAGAGAGTCAGTTTTATATGTTGATATGTATTTTAATGTATGCTTTCAATATATCTATGGTAATTGAGAATACAATATGCGCTAGCTTTGCTACATTAAAAAATATTTAAAATTTAAATCTTTTTTTTCTTAGGATGTTTATAGGCAAGTTTCCTTTACAGAATACGCCAAAGCTTTTTCTTGGCCACATCCCAATTTCATATCTCCCTGACAGTAACTGGCTCACTAACCAGAAGGTCTGCGTCCAGCATGGCTTCTCCAGTGTCTAATGTATGAGCACGTAATGGAACCTTTGTCGGTTAGAATTTTAAATAAGAGTATTATAGGCCGTAGAGTTGCTGGCTGGAAAACTTTCCTTAATAGCACACTGCATTTGAGTGTCGAGATAACCGTGGTCAGTATCTAAGAAGTTTTAATTTCTGCCTCGAATATGCTGGCAGAAAAATTACCCCGGCCATATCGCCGCTGTCTTGGCAGAATGTACTTCACAATAGGCCTACACGGCATTAGATATGTCTATATCTTCATTGATGCAGAAAGGTACATTGGTTGATAAACTGAGTCGTAGTTTAAATAAACGTGGTCTGTCCCCAAAATGTTTGTTTTTGTTTATAAAAAGTATATATATTTTAATAAAAACAATATAGTTTGTAATTAACAAAATAGTGTATTAAGTAAGTAAGTAAGTAATTCTTCATTGCTGAAAGTTACACAACTTATAGCAAATACAATGAATAAATTTATAAATATGTAATATAAAGGTGCTAATGATACAAATAGTACAAAATAAGTTAGAAAAGAATGTACAGTTCTGGGGAAGAATAGCGTCAAGAATAGACTGAGCATTGAATATTAAGACCAAAACAAGAGATTTGATGATATATAAATATTTAGCTAAATATTTAGTTAAATGTTTAAACATTTAGCTAAATATATTGATTATGAAAAGTTGAGGCGAATCCAATAGATTCCAATAACGTTCAAATAACGACCTTTAATGACATGTGATTGTAAATGAAATGAAATGGGTGGGATACTAAAGACGGGCGTACGCCATACAGTGTATTATGAGGAAAATTTTGTCCGGACAGGGCGCTACGGCCTAGGCCTATTTTAATACCGAATTCCAACTGCCAATAGATCTTTTATTTGCACGCAAATGTGTACAACGGGACGTCGGTTTTCGTCCCATCCGAACGACTGAAAAACTGGCAATATCAGCTCCACCTTCCTGCACCACTGACAAGGGAAAAAACACGCGAAAAACATATATTATGATTTGAGTTGGGATATTAGTAGATTGATTATTATTATGTATTTGGGTAAACCGTGCTGTTGATGGTAATCAGTGAAGATGCGTACGAATTCTAAATTACGATAGATATATTGAAAGCATACATTAGAATACATATCGACATATAAAACTGACTCCTTTCTGAAATATAGATTCCTAATTTTATGGTCGTTAAATGCAAATTTAACCAAATGAACTTTTCAATTCTATCTGTGTAATGGTAGCAAAACATAACCAAATGCTGAATAAATGCACCCTCGCCTCGTCGAGATTGGGCTTACATACTTAACCGAAGAATGCTCGCTCATGCGCAGTGATTGACTTCCAAGGCGACAAAGCGAAATAATTCCATTTCGGCGACTTGTCGCTTTGTCGGGTTGTGAATAAGTCGAAGGCGACAAAGCGACAAGTCGACAAAATTGACCTGACAAGTCGAGAAAATGAGGGCGACGATTGTCGGGTTAGTTTGTCGCGTTGTCAGGTTGATTTTGTCGACTTGTCGCTTTGTTGCCTTCACAACCCGACAAAGCGACAAGTCGACAATGTAGAATGGCCGCTAACAGCCACCATAAAAACGTGTTTACAGCCGTCAAAATTTTCTTAGGATTGGGAGGGGTCCATACAAGGTAAGCTCCGCTTCTTCGCCCCTCGAGGAAGACCGGTACCGCTCTTTGTAAACCCGAAATTTCGGGTTCTGCCCCCCTCCTAACTGTCGTCGAGCCCGTACGCCTATGGAGATAACTCGTGTTTTCAATTGGCGTCCTTCACTTCCGATTTATGCATCCTTTATTACTCCTCTATCGTCACAATGATCTCTGTGTTAAAATTATATTTGGAGTGTGTTTAACCAGTTCTATCACATATTGTCCTTTAAATATTCCTTGACATTTTTATTAATTCGTTATTTTCAGAGGTGAAATTACAGAATTGGGATGCCATTATTTGGGGTTCATTTTTCAAAATTTTCCGGGGGGGGGGGAGCCCCGGTCCCCCTGTCCGGGATCCGCGGTCAGTAAAAGGGGCCGCTCCGATACCGGAGTCCGGGGCGGTTTCCGGCCCGAATCCGCCCCTGATGATCCCTACCGTCATTGTGGCGAAAATCTTCAGTAACTGGAGGTCATTTTGCTAAAACACAGAACTGAAATTTAATACTACAACATGACATACGTTTTAGTTTTACTAATGTAAAAGCAACCAAGTGTATACGATTTTGACAGAAATAATAATATTCATTTATCTTTTTCAATACCCAAAAGAATGTTGAACTGGATTAAAATAAAATTTGGCAAAATAAATTACCCGAAATCTAATAAAACACTAATTTTAGGACTGGGATAGCAGTAAAACGCGTTTGCGGCGATCATATATTCCAAAATTTTCTTCTTTTTTTGGGGGGGGGGGGGGGGGCGACACAAGGTCAGCTCCACTTCTTCGCCCCTCGAAGAATACTGGCCGCATCCCGTAAACTGGCTTCGGGCATTTCTAGTTTTGCTTCGCTGTCATCGAGTCCTAATAAAACACTAATTTCACTTTTCTTTTAATTGAATACCACGAATTTGCACTGAGTTGACTATTGATTAAAACATTTTGTCTGGGCCACTCTACTTTGTGCGACATTTTTCGGGCATCAATTATTACTTGTGAATGCAACTGGAACAGTGTGATTGGAAGGTTGGAATTCAGCGTGGGATTTCGGTTACAAAACCATTGGATACTTTTGGAGTTGCTCACACGGGCTAAAATAGCAGAAAACGTATTTGCGGTGGTTAAATTTTCAAAATTTTCTCCGGGAGGGTGAGGCTCCCATAGCCCGCGACCATTGGTTGGTTGTTTGGAAGTCTGGGCCAATTGAAGTTGCTGTATTCACAGGCTACAGGCTGGAATAGCAGGAAAACGCGTTTGTGGTAGTTAAATTTTCAAAATTTTCTTCCAGCGGTCCAGTCTTCGTGAGTGAAAACGACTGATTTGAGTCAGCAAGCCACCTTAATTATTTGGCTATATTAGACCACTTTGAAATTGCTTTATTCACGGGCTGAAATAACAGGGAAAAGTGTTTGCAGCCGTCAAATATTGCAAAATTTTCTTAGGTAGGGGTCCATACAAAGTAAGCCACGCGTCTTCGCCTCTCGGGGAAGACCGTTGCCGCTGTCCGTAAACATGATAAACATTGTATTGGTATTAGTGTGATGTTTTCGTTTAACCCCGTAATGCCAAGCGATGTTTACAGAAGACTGAAACTTTAAACAAAATTTATGGGGGTACCCCCCCCCCGCAATATTTATTTCACGGCTACGACTGGGACCCACGGCGTGAAGGCCCGCACAGGTGGCGTATTGTTTTCTAATTCACCAATTCACCAAATGGACTGACAGAATCCGATTCTAATCCAACCCACACCACCAGATAACTCACATTCTGCACAAGTGTCTCTGTTATCCCCCCTTCTCTCATGGGCCCTGCTGCGGACGCAGATGACCGAATGATATCTCGACCCCAGAGATGACTTAACCCTTCGTTATCTCTCTCGTAAACATTCGCCGTTATTAATAAGCGTGAAATCGGTTTTTAAGCTCCACTGCCCTGGCTACTGATTGGCAGGATTTGTTTGAGTGAAATACTGTCATTTTATCGACAATTTGGAATCGAATCGTTGCACGAGTTTCACACTAATGATCCTTAGAACATTTTCCACAAGTTGACATCAAAAGTTCATTGGAAAACTGCCGATTTGATGATTAACCGTTTTAGAGCGAAATGTGAGTGATTCAGCTAAATCGAAAGTAAACAAAGACAAGTCATGTCACTTCGATTTAAGCTGATCTTTGTGAAGCCACTGCACAGAATCTGTGGCCACCATCGGAAGAATACATCATGTGACATTCAAAATGGCTGGTTAATGTCCGGCGAGTTTGACTAGAGCTAAACGAAGAGTAAATTTTAATTATCTCTGCGATTGAAGTCCCCATTAAATAGACCTTGACGAAACGTCTACGTGGACGTGTTTACAAGAAAATTAGCCTCCTTTGTTTACATCAAATGACATATAGCACTTTATTAGCCAACATGAAAGAAAACACAGATTTAATTGTGATCGATCTTAGTATGTGAAATGCTACACACCTTCAAACCAGCTAAGCCCCTTATATTATTAGTTAGCTCGTGGCAAAATGCATGGTTTACTATTGAAGACAGGTTATGCAAAGTTTAAATCCATGCTAGTGTAAGAACGTGTAGCCAACGAGGGTTAGAATGTGTATAAATAATGTCGGCTTATTATCGCACCCGTAGAGTTACAAAGACTACTGAATTTGTAAACGATTTTTTTTGAAAAAAAAGGCAATATAACGCCATGATGATGTCATAATTTAATCAGAGCCGTGTATTTTATGACTTGATTGTATATAACCTCCGTCACTCCCGTCATAAAACCACCAATCCATCATTTCAAACTCAATTCATGACTTTTCCTACGTTATATTAAGGTAGACATAAATTTAAGTCGCACATCGTTGAAACCTATTTCAAAGAGGCATTATTCAAGAGCTAAGCTGCATATTGCAGATTTTTCTTCGACAGTCTAAATGTCATTTGATGGCCCCGATTTCAAGTAGATTAGAATGGTTCGGCTATTTAATGATTTAATTTAAAATGGCCATTTAAATCTCGAAAAACCAGCATCGGGATTACGACAATAAACAGTCAATTCACGCATTTTTAACGTCGTTCTGCAAAAATGTAATATGAATGAAATGTTCAATACATTCATTCTGTATTATCTATTTTTGAACTGTTATAGCAAGAACTGCCAGTCCGTTTCTAAACCTTATATAATGTGTATATAAGGTACTGCGTAGACGAACCAAAACAATTTTTAAATACATAAAAGATTAAATGGATTACATAGATGTATTTTCTCGTTAAATGACGTTTGATTTCACGCAGGGACGTAAACAATCAAGACCCGTATATTCCCTCACCTCTGCATACTCCTCGCAGTGTTCCGTTTGATTAGAGCTAATCCCACTACTCACTACTGTATATAGAGAAAATTCTTGTTCTAAATTATTATTGGCCAACAGTCCCATTAACAGCCAATGGCTTACTGCATAACAAAATCGTTAAATTTGAAACAAAGTTCCAAATTGGACCAAATTATGTTTACATAACGTTACGTCATGACTCAAGATTTTATTATGCCCAATTAACCAGTGCATAGCAGAAATGAATGAAATGAAATGGGTTTTAACGTCCTACTCTTTTGCACCTAACCTGGGCTATTGAAAGACAGGCATACACCATACAGTGTGCTATGAGGGAAATTTTTGCCCGGGCAGCGGCGCTACGGCCAACTCTTATATCGAATTCCAACTGCCAAGGGATCTTTTACGTGCACTCCAATGTGTACACGGGAACCGGTTTTCCGTACCACCCGAACGACTAGGCAGTTGTATTTGTCAGGCCCTCCTTCTGAAGGGGAAATCACGCCGGAAAATCGAGATGAACTTTCTCGGCCAATGCAGGGATCGAACACCCGACCTCTAGGCTAACGAACCAGCGCCTTATCCATATTGTAGGAAAACTAATTGTGTGACAAACGAGGCTATCAACAATGTTAACAATACTGTATGAAGACGAACAATACTTTCACCGTTTTTAATACTTAAATCACTGTCCAAAGTTGGGGGGTGGCCGAATGATTAGCACGTGTGTGCTGTATCATAAAGCCTGTCATTCAGTCAACTGGCGTGGTTTCGAATCCCCGACTGAACGTGACAAGGAGTAGAGTGCTCACAAACAATGGTGGGCGGACGGACGGACAGGGGCGACGACAATATACGCCCACGTGAAAATGAGTGGTTAGATACTAATTTTAATACTAATATATTGGAATTCACAATAAAAGTTTGCTATGGTATCTGTCCTTAAACTTCACAATTATTTTGCAGAACTGGTACACAGATCTCCGCAGGATCCAATAAAATTTATTCATTGAACTAAGTTATAAATCAGTCATATCCGAGGTACACATGATGTATGGTCTGTCTCTTAACATATCCATTGTTAAAAAAGGTAAGTCAGTACATAAACTACATTTATTATAACACGACTTAATAAAGATCAAACCAGTTTCAATGTCTTTGAAAAAACAATTAAATATATTTCGGTGAATGTCGGTCATAGAACAATTTTAAAACTACAAATCAAATCAAGTCAACTATGAATGGGATATTTTGAGGGCCTCATTGTTCAGTATTAGAGACAATAGAAGGCGTTTCACATTTTATACCGGGGTCATGATCACAGGTCAACCTATTTCAAGGCGGTCCGTTAACACTCTTAAACACACCCTATGACCGGTAACGGTGACAGCTGAGGCAATCCGGAACACAGATTGCAAAAACGTGTCACGATATGACAGGCAGGTACTTCTTTTACTTTTCCTCCTATTTACGTCAATGTTTGAATTTAAAATTTATGTGACACTTTGTAATATCTGTGTCAAAAAAGGTCGTAAGAAGGTACATGTATTCAATTCAAAAGGAAAATCAAACATCTACTAGACATGCGTATATTGCTTAATAACTGTGATATACGCAATTCATTTTGAATGGTGAACACAATCTAGTTGTCGGAACATCCGATTATTTTGACACCGGGAGCCCACTAAATAGTGTGGTATGACATGCCATCCCGAAGGATTGGTAAGCCAAAATTGATTTTTTTTTTCTTTTGGGTTAATTAGGGACCAAGCTATCCAAAAATGTCGGGGTTCAAATTTTCCGGCGCCTTGACCTCTCTGGGAGGGGCAATTTTTGAAATCGGGACGAGGACATGGCTATCTCCGCCAATAATGGTTGAATTTTCATGATCTAAAGTTCATTCTCGTGTTTGTTTATCATGCCGACCCCATCTGTGACACACTTAAAGCGATTAGAAGTAGTTTTCATTGACTTCCGGTGTGGAATACCAATTTCCGGTGTCAAACTCGGATTGATTTCAGACAATAATCTTTCGATTTCATGATCTGAAGTTAATTCTGTTTTTTTTTCATCATGCCGATTCTATCTATGATACATTTAAAGCGAATGGAAGTAGTTTCCATTGACTTCCGTTGGGAAATAGAAATTTCCGGTGTCAAACTCGGATTGATTTCAGTCGATAATTTGGGGTTTTCCCTCCAATTTCCAGTGCCAAACTCGGATTGATTTCAGTCGATAATTTTTGGATTTTCATGATCTGAAGTTCATTCTGGGGTTTGTTCATCATACGGGCCCCATTCTAGGGTTCCGATTTTGCAACACTTGTCCCCTCGGGAAGGGGCACTTTTGAAATCCATACTCCTCTGACTGAGTTCATGGCTATCTCTGCCAACAATGGTTGGATTTTCAAAATCTGAAGTTCATTTTGTCATCATGTCGATCCCATCTATGATACGCTTAAAGCAAATGGGAGTAGTTTTCATTGAATTCCGGTGGGGAATACCAATTTCCATTGTCTCAGCCTAGCACTTTTTGTGGCTTTTGAAGCATGGTAAAATGATTAATATGGTCACCTTTGGGTGACTGGAATGTTATGTCATGAGATTCAAGACACAAAAGAGTCTTAACAAGCCAGACGTCACCAGAGAGGAAACAAAAAGATCCTATCTTAGATATAAATAAATCAGGTATTCATTATACTTGTCCTCCTAATCATATTGGTATGGTGCCTATTAAAACACGTGCAAAAAGATGTATAAGGCAGACCATTTTTGCTGCAACTGCATCGCCCCGTGAAGCCGTTTTGTGAGTTCAGTTACAGCACGATGAGGCAGACAGATAGAGATTTGGCACAGGAACATAAATGCTCTTATCCACCTGCCAGCCGCTTTCGTTAAATATCAGGAAGGTTCAGAGATCAGTTTAAGTACGACTTTGTTCTTGTGATATGGGGCGACAATGCAGCACGAGCCAGTGGAAACATCTCCTTCTCCCAAGTTTTCTGCATTAAGCAATTGCCATCGAAGTGCCGGTAGGTTTATTGGAATAGATGACGAGTAGACTTGACAGGCAAATCTCTCCAATTCCTTGACCTGCGATGGCAAGTCACCCTTCACCAGCCCCGTTGAGATGATACATTCTCCAAGCTTCTTAATACAGATGATAACGGGGTGATCACCATCAAGCTTCATGTCTGTACCAGCCCTTGGTTTCTTTGGGATACCCACAAGTTTATCTCTCCAGTCAGCGAAGTCTAATCAGACCTTGAGACTTATGACTTCCAATGACACGCATTCACTTGATCACATCTATCTCTAAATCGCTGTGTTTTGCGGTCTTCTCAGCTACAAACTTCGAAACCTGAGATGACTGCGAATACCGAGACGACCCCGGGAGACAAGGTCGATGAGAATTGTGAGGGCATGGGCGTAACGTGACCAAACACGTTCTTCCAGCCAGTAACTCTCAGTTACAGACGCAAGATGTAAGAGTTTCTCAATGATGAGAGCCCTGTGTGATGTACCCTTTGCTGTATTAAACAGGCTAGGATATGCTGTTGAAGGAGCAAAGCCTCACCACCCAAAGTTCTCATCATTTATGATATGGCTGTACGTCAGGGTATGGGGAAAACGTCAATCATGCAGGAACTCTCTGGCCTACAAGAGGCATTCACGAAGCACATCGACTCCATTCTATTTGAATACCATTGAGGACACATAGCATTTGGTCTCACATGAATAGGATGACACATCATACCTCTCCAAGTCCTTGCATCTGTAGATTATGGCGATGTCCTGACAATTCTCATAGACCTTGTAATTGTATCTCGAGGTCATCTCAAGGCTTTAACTGCGGTGGCCGCAAAATACAGAGATACATGTGACCAAACGATCACATGTCATTGGAAGTCAAGACCTGATAGATTTCATAACCTCCCGGTGGTGAATTACACCGTCGTAAGTCGTACTTGACCAGATTCCCGAACTTTTCTGCCATTGTCTATGGCATTGAACAAAGTGTCTGGCAGTTGGACAAAAGCATGTACGTTTCTGCGCAGAATCTTTAACTGAACTAACAGAAAGTGGTTGTAAAACAAACTGCACAGGGCGGTGCAGTTTCCGGAATAATGGTCGATCTTGCACATCTCAGTGCAAGGGTTTTAATAGGAAATGACCAATATGACCAGGAGTGTGCAAGGGGACGAGGATGACACATCGCTGATGTAGTGAATTGCATATTTATTCCCAAGATAGGAATTTCGTTGTTTTCGTTTCTAGCGACTTCTGGCTTGTTATGATATCTTTTTGTTTCTGATATCAAACTTGTTTGCTTGTCACAAACATCAAATTTGTCCTGAATCTCATGACAGAACATTCTAATGACTCAAAAGCGACTGCATGAAACATTACCATGCTTCAGATACCACAAAAAATGTTTTTTACACCGGAAAATGGTATTTACCACAGAAAGTCAATTGAAATTACTTCCGTTTGGCTTTAAATGTACCATAGATGGATAGATTGGTTCGGCATGGTGAAAAAAAACGAACTTCAGATCATGAAAATACAAAGATTATTGGCGGAACTCAATCCTAGTTTGACACCTGAAATTGGTATTCCCCACCGGAAGTCAATGAAAAATACTTTTAGCAAACAAATCCTACATGAATTGTTTTTATAACATGTCATACCACACTGGAAGTCTCGGGTTCGCACCCAGTTTCAGGTCATTGACCAAGGCCCACACAAGTATGCGCCGAATGCACGTCACGAGTGCGCCTAAGGCGCGCGAGCGTCTGAGGGTGGAGGGAGTCTTGGCGGGTTCCCCCCGCCCCCAGGAATTTTTTGAAAATTGACAACCACAACCCCATTTTCCAAGCATTTCAGCTCAAAGCAGAATTTTTGATTTCCTGATACAATCAGATAGCAGAATAAGTGTGTCCTGTCCTCGAATCCCTTCTTTCTTTTCTTTCCCCCACCCCCTTTCTTTTTTTTTTCTTTTTTTTCTTTATCTTTTTTCTTTATAGGCTTAGGCCTATAATGGCAGCGTGAAGCTAAAGGACAAAATTGGTGAAAGTCATTATCCCATATGGGATAGAACTGGTTAAACACGTCCCAAGTATAATTGTCACACAGAGATCATGGCTACGATAGATGCGTTATGAAGATTTCGAGAAAGGGAGGTGACGAACGCAAATGGAGTTATCCATCTATATAACTGGACACAGATCACTAAATATTTCCCAATTGTTAATTCTCGTCTCTTAGACCGGCTGTAACGTTTCTAAAAAATATTCGTTGGGCATAACGCTTTATGCCACAACATGTTGCAAACTCTTTTTTTTTCACCCTGAAAAAATTGAGATACACAAGCTGGAAGTAGGGACGACAACTAAACATGCAATTTTCGGCCCACCCTTTCAACGTAACCAACCTCACAACTCTTGTATATTTCCGTCTCAGAATCATAAAATATCCACCAAAACCTGGCAGAAAATATATTTTCAAACCCTTTTCTACACCAAAATGTCAACAAAAATCGCCATGCAAAAGGGGAAAAAGGGAAAAGAGAGAGAAAGAGTAAAAATAACTTTGGTACATTCGTGGGTGGAGGCGTAAAAATATTTAGTGATCTGTGTCCAACTGACTGAAGTGGCGTGAGACGGCGTAGAAATATTTAGTGATCTGTGTCCAACTGACTGAAGTGGCGAGTGTTGACAGATAAAAGGGTGAATTTCTGCTCACTAATATCACACGTCACTTCAGTCAGTTATGCCCTGTTTTCCCTTTGCGTTCGTCACTTCCCTTTCTTGAAATTTTCATAACGCATCTAACGTAGCAATAATCTTAGTGTTGAAACATAGAAATATATATTTCTATGGTTAAAATTATATTTGTAATATAATACTGAAATACTGGTGTTTTTATTTCCATTTCTTTTCATGTCACACCATTCGTATTTGCAAACAACCTCGGACAGGCAGAAATAAGAATTTTCAAACTATTTGTGTGGAAAAGAAACGCTGTCGGCCCCAATAGAAGATCGACCACAGAAGTCTACACTCGTCAACCAACAGCAAAACCTCACACTGGACGATCGACTTCAAGTGAAACTGGATGAATCCCTGGATAATTACCTTTAATATAAATATGAAATAAACCACAATAATTGCATTGATTATTTCCCGAGTGGATTAGTTACCAATTTGTTGACAATTCTTAACAGAATTTGGCTATCTTTAATTTGATATACGATAGTTCTTTTTGGGCGAGCACATTAAAGATACACTATGGGAGATTTTTATAAGGAGTTAGCTATTCTTGCTATAGCACTTCAAAAATAGATGATGAAATAAGAATATATTGAAAATTTCAGTCAAATTGCTTTATTCCGAACATAGTTATCACCACTGTTATTTTTGACTAGAAATAGTAGATAACTCCATCTTCGATCGTTTGATTGACAGGCGTTAACTCCACCTACATAATCTCGATTATCAAGTAATGTTTTCAATGACGGTGGTACCCTTAGCCTATTCGGTTTGAGACGGGTCTGTAATTCAATTCGTATTTCATTTATTTTCGACTACAAATTAGAATTAAGACTTTTAATATATAGATAAGTAGAGAAACTCGGCAACAGAGGTTTAAAGTTTGAAAGGAATTGGCCAAATCAATGAGGAAGTATTGTAAATAATTATACTCTTATAGCCGACTTCTTCCGTTACCTGCGTGTATTCTTGTACTTTAGGTAGCCGAGGCGAAATAAAACAGTGATGCAACGGGGGTGCAATTCAGCTTGGTGTTAGCTGCGATGTTTATCAATTTCCATAATTTTACAGTAAACGCATGTGACAAAAGTCAAGAGCGCATAATACCGACAGTGTGTATTACGGAAGATAGCGTGTTGACCTAATTACCTCGTTCAAAAGCGGCCCCGCTTCGTACACTCTATCAATTAGCCTCGATCTAGGAGTATGACGTCAACGTAACGGTTAAACACCGCTCACGATGCCATTTAAAATCAAATCAATCAATGAAATGAAATGAAATGTAATGGGGTTTAACGTCCTACTCTTTTGCATCTAACCTGGGCTAATAGAAGACGGGTGAATCAATGAAATCCTGTTTAAATCCAAGTCATCCGTGGGTCTACGAAGTTGATTTTATGTTTGTTGTTTAAATAAAGATCTAATTTATGATTTCTATGACATCTGAAGCCTAAATAAAGACTTGCAATAATCAGATTTAGCTCTTGCATAATGTATGTTTAAGTCAACAGATTGTTAAAAACTCGAATTTCACCGTCTATCTTGATTGAGAGTATATCCCAGAATTCCAGTAAGAAAAACCTTATTTCACGTTTTCTTATGGAAAATAAAAACCTACTGTGGCAGGATAACCGGTTACAGGTTTTAAAGAAAAGGTTTCTGAAGAACAAACCAAAATACCTCCGTAGATAGGCGTACGGACACAATGACAGTTAGGGGGCAGAACACGATATGCTCGAAAAAAATTTCGGGTTACTGACGATGGTGTCGGTCTTCTGCGAGAGCAGAGCTTACCGTGTAGGGACCGCCAAGACAATTTTGGAAAATTGGACGGCCGCCAGTCCGTGAATACAGCAACTTCAAAGTGGTCTAATATAGCCGATTTAAGATGGCTCTCTCCAATTCCAATCAATCGTTTACAGCCCAGGGAGACGGGACCATCGGGAGTGAATTTTGAAAATTTAACTGCCACAAATGAGTTTTCCTGCTATTTCAGCCCGTGAATACATCAACTTCAATGAGGTCCAATATGAAACTCTTGGTGGCTGGCCCTGGCCCCAAACAACAAATCAATCGTCGAGGGGTATGGAAGCAAACATTGCGTTTTTGGTTTTTAAGTTTCGGGCACTTTTTTTTCTCTTTACCCGTCTGCCCGAAAGGTCAGATTGCTCGTACGCCTATGCCGCCGTATACATGTATATCTTGATCGAAAGTATATCCCAGAATTCCATTAAGAAAAACCCTATTCCATGTTTTCTCATCGAAAATAAAAGCTACTGTGGCAAAATAACCGGTTATAGGTTTAACGAAAAACTTCCAGAAGAACAACCCAAAGCCCCCCGTATATTCAAAGTTATTCTGGGCAAATAATTTGCGCCAAATATCAAAGAGATTTACCGTTATAGGTTTATAAATCAATAATAGTACTTATAGCAGCAGTTGACCGAATAATCGGATATTTAAGGTGGTCCTCGTTTCCACCCTTGGCTTACTGAGGTCGACCTCTTATGCAGATACCCGAATATGGGGTATTAGTAAAGAGGGTAATAAAAATAGACCACCAAAATTTACATATATTATATTATGTGTGAATGTGTAATTTTATGGGTTTCTTTAAAATTTACATTTGTCACAAGTTTAATACTGCTATGAAATCGTCAAGTGGGTGACAGTCGTCACGATGTATTACATAATGTAGAGAACATTTTAAATAAGCGTACGTTATTGCTTTCTATGTTTCACGCGGTAAAAGCCAAGCTATAGAAAACGTATTTGGACAGACCGAATATAGATATATATGTCATGCAACTCATATAATTTTTTTTAATTCAGTTGTATAAAATGATATGCGAGTTGAAATAGTCCATGCATGTCTCAACAAACTATTTTATTTCACCAATGAACATTATACACTCACAAAAAAAAGGAATAATAGGCCTAATGCATTTGATAGGGATTTATCGGTCTTTGGGGGCGCCGCAACCAAATGACATTATAAGAGATTCTCATTCTGGTCACCCTATCCATATGGCCTTATTGGTGTTTTGAACTAGAGGACCAGAAGTTTCTTATTTTGGTGTGTTTAACATAACATCAATATGAGAAATTGCGCCACCGAAATTGGCACACGGTATTGCAGCTTCAAGTGTGTGGAAAACGGGTTGGCGGCCGTCAAATTTTCAAAATTTTCGAAGGGAGGGGGGTCTGGGTGTCACCGCCTGGCGTTCAGTAACTCGGGCATTATATTGGTGCCCCCTCTCACCACTCTGCTGCACCCCACTTTTAAAATCCTAGATACGGCCCTGATATCCACATGTATCAAGAACGGTACTTCCAGACATTATCATTTCCATGGTGGGGTACTTTAGTCGTTCCTAATTGCTCCACCCAAATGACTACACGAGATGAACAACACCCACTCGGTTTGTTTGACACCCCCATCTATGTTCGGATAACCAGGTGATTTGGTGACGACCATTGTCTGAAATACTGCCAGACTGCATTTCCGGCAGTCCATTTCTCGAAATATCTTGGCGAAAATGTACTCCGCACAAAAAGAAACTCACAGCCCATTTTTCATCATTTTTTTTAGTTGAACAAGGTTGTTGTTTCGACAAATCTTACTTGTTTTAACGCCGTAAGGATAAAATAAATTCATTATGGGTGTCAGGTCATACTTTTTTTCCGAAATTTGTTTTCGCTTGATCACATCAAGACACAAGAGTTTAACAACTTCGCAAGCTATTCGCATAGAACCTAAATCTAAGGGCTTTAAAGTCGGGGAACACTCAACGAACCAAGTGGTGCCACATCTGATAGAAGACCAACGCATCAACGCTAGTGCTGTAACTCTATATCTCGAAAACCAATATGACCTTAAAGCGGGAACTTTATATTTTCTAAGAAAGTCAAAACTTAATTATTTCTGTCTTTTGCTCAAAAGGTTGTCAACTCACTATTATACGATCAAGGGCATTATTTCCCAGGCATTAAAATCAGCGACACAATAATTATAACACAATTACCCCCCTTGTTTTTCGATTCACCCTGATGGAATGGCTATCTTCAAATGTTTGAATTTTAAGTTGAAAATGATATTTTTGCCAATTTATCAACTGGCAATCGTGAATTATATATAGGATTAATAGGATAATCTATTTTAGGGCTTTATTTTAATACATTTTAAAAATATAACTTAAAAATATGAAATTGCAATTTTAACCTTGTTCTGATGATGAACCCTGGAATGGAGATCCAATTCTGATCCACAAGAGGACGCATACTTGTCTTTTTAACTGTTCACCAACTCTTGAATAACCTGATACAGAACATTTCAGAATTTAGCTAATCTAACAAATGACACATTTGTATGGGACACATGTTACTAAGATGTTTATTTCTGGTGAAGTTTCGATGAGGGTTCTATCGGATTTATCAAAGAATGAAACACGGTGTATGTTCTATTTATCAGATGGTCAACGTCACCAGCACGCCGTCACATTACAATCAGATACATATAACCATGTTCGCCAAACTATACATCCTTGTGTAAAGCCCAGAAGAACAACCAGAAAAACTCAATAACCAAGAACCCGCTAAAACATCCCAGAAGGAGTATATTACCAAACCTGTTATTAATCTTAGCCACGGTAGCCCCCCCCCCCCTAACTGATATCTATACTGTCATTCTAACTCGTACCTATGATTGTATTACCCGTATTGAAAAAAAGACATTGCCAGTTAGCACCAGGTGTACTATCTACGCACAATGTAATAAATACACATGTTTACATCAGCACTGCCAACACCCTTCAAGACGAATCAACCTACAAACAAGTAAAGAAAGACCCCATTTCTGCTCGTCAACCCCATCACCAGAAACACCATAAATTCCATAACTCGCCTGCCCCACCCATACCGCCACGACTACACACAACCCGATAGGACTCAGCGTCTTGGGTATATGTAAAAAAAATCGGGTCGCGTCTTCACTTCACTTCCCTACGACGGTACCAATCCACACAGACCCGACTCGTGAGTTACACCACTTCCCTCTCGCGAGTGATTCCAAAAGTAAACCGGAAGCATAAAAGTGACATAATATTTTTGCCAAGATGCCGCTTCAGTCGACTGCTCGTAAACTCTCTTCTGTCCAAAAATCTGCCATCTCGAATTTTCCCGGGAAAACAAGGAGCACATGACCTGCACAGTCACACGACTAAATGCTACTCTCTGATTGGCTAAACAACAGTTACGACTGCATCCAACTGCATCCGAATACGACTGAACATGCTCAGTCGGGTAGACGGGCCACGATGACGGAAATCGATTGAATCGTGGTCGTGGAACTGTCCACACTGCACTGATTATCTGAGACAAGACGTTGCGTTGGGTAGAGCCTGGGAAAGTTGTGGCGGTGTGGGCCGGTCTTTTTGCAAGAGCCCCAGCAAACTCCCTTAAAACCAGGTACCACGTATGTTCCCGAGACTATGTCTACTACAAAACAATTCAATGCCAGTCGAAATAATTATCACCACTAGCTAAATCTGCTGACTCATTCATGCTTGACTCCAATGTAAGATCGTCTCCAGCGATGTTGGGGTTGACGAGCAGAAATGGGGTCTTTCTTTACTTGTTTGTAGGTTGATTCGTCTTGAAGGGTGTTGGCAGTGCTGACGTAAACATGTCTAGAAGACACAACAAAGCGCTCCAAACTTCAGATTATTGGGAAAGAACCAACCCATAATACCTAGGGGCGGATCTATGAATTTTGAAAAGGGTGGGTGGGGGGGGGCAAAATGAGGCCACTTACTGCGGAGACGGGACACGCCGCTGCGAGGGGGTTGAGAGGGGAGGGGTCCCCCAAGACAATTATCAGTCATTTCCTTGCATCTGTAGACATTCCAAGAGCTATTTGGCTGACCTAAACATGTCTAGAAGACACAACAAAGCGCTCCAAACTTCAGTTTATTGGGAAAGAACCAACCCATAATACCTAGGGGCGGATCTAGGAATTTTGAAAGGGGGGGGGCGCAAAATGAGTGCACTTACTGCGGAGACGGGACACGCCGCTGCGCGGGGGTTGAGGGGGAAGGGGTCCCCCAAGACAATTATCCGTCATTTCCTTGCATCTGTAGACATTCCAAGAGCTATTTGGCTGATATTTTCGTCTAAGTAAACGTTCGGAGAGGACGTATTAGGCCGCATTCTATGGACGCAAATTCTCGCTAGAAAAATATTTTCGTTCCTTCAAATTGGGTCTAGAAAAAAATTTATCAGTGAATAGTTAATATAGTAATTAGCATTTGCTGAAATGTTCCACAAAATATTTAATAGTTCTTCGATGATATTCGTCTTTGAAATCCGGATTTTTTATTGATAGTAAATTTCATTGTGCGCTGGGTCACTGGACAAGATTCAAAGCTATTCGCCGCGTCACGTGATCGCTTTTCCGACAATCGACCAATCACGTTATTGTCTATATTCGCGTGTGTTGTTGGTAAACACAAAATAGCGTGCTCAACCAGAAGCACATTCCAGTTGTAGAATCTACACGACATGTCTTTACAAAGACAAAATGGGACAAGTGTCGTGAGGTATATAGACTGGTTTCAATTGGATGGAAATGGCCAGTCTATTTGTCGATACAAATGGATTGATAACGAAGGATATCATAAAGTCGACAGTGGTGTTTGATTTCACTTTTTATAACAAAATAATTAATTCGTTAAAACGAAATAACTTATTCGTTTAAAAGAAATATTAATTCGTTATAAAGGGGCACTGTCCAAAATTAGGGGGGGGGGGGTGCCCCTCACGCCCCCAACTGGATCCGCCTCTGAATACCTATCAGTATCTATTACAAACACAACTAACCGTGACATCAAAATTTGTGACCATGCTTTCCTCTATAATAAAATCCCAAACAAGTCTTTTCAACGTCATATTTAATTCAACCACAGCTTCCCGAAACATCATTGCAAATTGAACAAAAACTGATCCATCACACACACCCTACTAAATCAGACGCATGGTGGAATTACATAGTTGTAATAATCAAAATTATGGTGTTAAGTGTGTGTATGGTTGCTTACAATTTGATAATCTATCTAGTGTGGTCAAGTTGCGAATAACTTACATAATAAGGCAGTTTTACAAGCATCGTCAATACTGAGGTCGGATGGTAAAACTAAATCGTCCATAAAACAAATTGTCCATTGTGGATTTCGACGGGGTTTTTTCTTGAAGTGTTATGTACATACCTCCTCATGAAAAAAGCAATAACGATTTCGTTAGGTTTTTTGCACAATTTGGAGGGCAAAACGCTCTTCTTGATGAAGACAAGGACCGTTATAGAAAGATAAACAATTCACATTTTTTAAGAATATTACAAGTATTAGAGCTTAAACTATTAGAATTTCTTTTTTAATATGCCCCTTCAACAATTAGAATGATACCAAAGCTGATTTATGAAGACAAATTACATGTATTCTGGTTTGGATAAAGTAATTGCCTCTTTAATAGGTCCAAATTTCATGCAACTGATTCAACTTTCTAGGCACTTATTGTCTTGGAATGTCAACTCAAGAGTCTTAATATAAGCTTGGCGTTAAAGTGTCGACATTCCAAGACACTTCAGTGAGAATTTCAAGTTACAAAATTGAGATTTCAAGTTACTAAATTGAGATTTCAAGTTACTAAATTAAGATTTCAAATTATTAATACATCATCCGGAACCATTTATACTAGATGTTTATTGGTATATCATAAAGATATGCACTATTTCACATAATTAAACTGATCAGCCAAGTTGTTACTAGCTTTCAATAGAGATAAGTTATATGGTAAACTCAACACTGGTGGCAAGTTTGTTATTTAAGCTATTATGCTGCCAGTTTGCCCCAGTTTGTGTCGTTAATTACCTCACGATCTCCGAATTGATAGACAGACTGTTCCAAGTTTCTTATTCAAGTAATTATGCTACAACCAGGTTAGTAAAATTAGCAATTAAAAGCCCATAAACCAAATCCAATTGCACCGCACAAGTTAGTTTTTGATTGTCATTCAGTAGGGCTTTCTGCATGTAAAAACAAAAGTCTCCAAACATAGGATATCTGGAATCTAAAATTATATTATGGGCATGTAGAAACATGTACCTAGAGAATTTGAATTGCACCGCAAAAGTTAGTTTTTGATTATTATTCAGTAGGGTATTCTGCAGTTAAAACAAAGGTCTCGAAAAATCGGACACCTGGAAATGGTCTAGTTAGCACAAATTCAAGATGGCCGCCAATTTGGAACCTTACATTCAAATAACGGCAAAACTATTCACTTTAGACACTTATGGACATGTAGAAACATGTACCCAAAGAATTCGAATATAACGTCAAATCGCGTCTGTGGCGTCGCAATGGTATCGCAATGACAATACAGGGGAAAATTTACCGGTCTAATCTGTTTAATGCGGAAGATATCGAGGGTTGATTATGATCTTGTCATGTTAATAGATGTCTAATTTTTAGTTTGTATGACATTTTGGGCCTAACGAAAGATCTGCAATGGGCAGATTTTGCTCCTGCATAATGTATGTTTAACAAAACGTTTCATTTTGTTTTTGCATTATTAAGAAAAGATGCAAAGTAAAAGATGTATAATCTTCACAATATAAACTAACATTTAAACTTTTCAGCAATTCTGTCCAGTAATCAACTAACTAGAAAATTCTTTTGTTAACGACATACTTTTCTACTCCATCCGAACCAATGAAAACGAGTATAAGTTATGCAGTGTTCTGTGAGGAAAGATTTGCATGGAGACAAAGCTGGATACCATCTTGATGGATATAAGAATTTATTTATAATAACGTTTCTGGCTCTCCATTTTTCTTGCCCTTCTGAAATCAAACCCGTTTTGTCTGGAAGGGGTTAGTGCTTATTTTGATAGTCCATCAGGTCGGCGAAATGGAATGAACAGAAATAGAGTTAAACATCCTATATTTCTGCACCGACCGGGAAAATGAGATCAGAAATGGAATTTCTCCCCAAACCCAAAATAGGACTATGGGGTGCATCCCAAAAAAGCAGCTGCAAGGCAGGGTACGCCCACATTTTGCAAGATATGGATAGAGAACAAGCTAAAAAAAAAAACAAACGAGATTTTTTGTATCAGGGGCAATAATCCAGAAAGTTATGGTATAAAATGCGCAATATCAAAAAGGACTGTGATCTTTGGGATACAAAGATATGTTTTAATTTTCGTCAAAATCGGATAAAAAGTGTGACCTCTAGAAGATCGACAACCTTCGTATGGCATACTTTTACACAATTTGCGTACAAAGAGCAGCCATTTTGTGGGGCAGTTTCATTTCGATTTTCCCGAAAATTGAATTCAACCTTCATTATAGTGGAATGGTGATATATTTAAACGGTTTTTAAAATCGGAAAAAAACGTTAACTCTACAAAATGCGACTTTTCTTGAACAATCAAGAGCCATAATCCAGGAAGTTACGTTCAGATATGCGCGATTATCAAAAGGAACCAAGATCTTAGAGTGTAATTGTGATATATTAACATGTTTTATTTAAATGGGATAAGGGGACCGCAAACTAAAATTAGAGTAAAGACGGAAATTAATGAATGTAAATCAGTTTATATACATTCATATAAGATTAGTTTATGAGTTGCGACCCATTTGGGTAAATTTCTAGGCCCCAAATATTAGCGATTTAGCTCCTTTAAGGCCAAAACATAACTATTTTCAAAAGGCATATAAGGGTAAACGAAAATCCATAGTTCATTTTAAATTTTTGACATGTCCGGGAAACAGTCCAGTTTTTGGGAATCACTTTTCAAATTTTCATGCCCATAAAAGAATAAATGGTTGTTTGATTTTTATAAAAAAAAAAAAATAAATTGCAGCGATCTGTGAATATTCCTTAGATGTAACCAATTGGTCACCGAAAATGGCGTCATTCTGGCAAAAATTGTATTTTCGCGAACACATATATTTATATCAACAGATTTTAATATTCCCCATTGTCCATTACATTATCGAAAAAAGGAAAATATAGTTCCTTGAATAATGGAATATTGTTATGCACAATTTCAGGATAAAAAAAATACGCAATATGTCAAGTAATGTGTAAAATAATTATATTACTGTAGTTATCGAGAAACATAATGCAGTGAATTATAAACAAATTAAAAGTTCTAAATATACACAATACCGGATAGCAAAAAATGTTTACCAAAATAAGATAAATTTGACCTGCCCAGTTAGCCACCATCCACAATCTACATGGTAATGACTAGTATGAAAGTGAATTTCTTTTCAAGATGCATTATGCAAGATTACATTTGCCTATTGCAGGTTTTCCTTTTTAGGCCTTAAATTAGACATTTATTCCCTTTGTACTCAAGACCAGTAGGCCTACATGATCAACTCTCTTAAGTATCGGATGGTCATGTTTTTTAATGGGGTGAAATGATAATCGAGAACATTTTTATTATCGGAAAAAGGAAAGCAATGGAAATCGATACAGCGCTTTTCGTATCATAATTCCTATCAGTTATAGCTTCTCTCAAAATTATGTAATTCGACTGAAGTGTCAATATATTCCTTTTTCAGTATCTACTTTTAAACTAATATCGATATAAAAAAATTACAACCCTCGGACAGAGTGTGCAATTTAATATTTAATTTAGCGGGAAAATCAAATATTAAATATTCAAGTTGTTATCAAGCATAGTGGGACAAACAACCCTGGTGTGGGATTCAGTAAATAACTCCTTCAAGAGTTATATTTTACCGGAACGAAACAACCACCAACACATCTAAGTAGAGCCAACCCAGCACCCCTTGTCCTCTTAGGCTCGTCCAGATAATTAGGCCAAACATGGCTGTTTACAGTAGTAAATTGAAAACAAACCTCGATTTTTCAAGGGAGACAGGCTCTAAAACTTGATCTGAACGTAGTTCTCACAAGACAGAAAGCAACAGATGACCATTCCAGTAACGGGACCTCGGTTTCTAACCCATCCGAACGACTAGACGGTTGTCCTTGTCAGGTCATCCGTCCTGCATCACCGACCAGGGGGACCACGCCGGAAAATCTGGATGAACTATCGATCAATGCAGGGATCGAACACCTGACCTCCATGCTAGCAAACCAGCGTCTTACCCAAGTTTGAATTCGGAATAAGAGTAGGTCGTAGCATTATGCGGACAAAATTATTTTCATAGCACTCACTATACAAGGTGTTTGACCGTCTTCGTTGGCACATTGTGCAGGCGGAACAGTGAACATATTGATCCACAATATTTCTGGTAAAATATAATATATAGAGCCAGGGTAGCCAATGATCTAACAAGTCACCAAGGGAAGGCAGGCGGTGGCGGGGAGCCAGCTGAGTGCTCAGGGTATGCCTACTAAATGTATGCACAGCGGTTTGTACACCTTCATCATTCAGTAATAGTAGTCCACCTGCATCGAAAAATCTAAAAAAAAAACGTACTTTTATACATCCGAAGACATTGGTACCTGCTGCTTTAAATCACATGATATAGCACCAAGTAGGCTAGAGTCTGGGTTGGGCAGAGAATTTTCATCCTGTGAATGGGCTCGGGATTGCAGAATACCATTTTATTACCCACAAGTGATATCATCGCTGCAGATTAATTTCTCTCTGACAAAAACAATTGTATTAGGTTACACCACTTTTTGGGCAAAATAAGTAGGAATTGAATGTGATTATTTTAACTGTAACTTCTTAAAACACAGTGGTGAAGAAAATGACTAGTGCTAATTGATGAAACTGATTTTGTTGTCACGAAAAAAAAAAAACCTTAAGTACGAACAATCAAACTAGTAGCTAAAATTCAAAGTCCTAAAAAGTGGTCACGGTAAAAAAAAGTGTAATGGTATCAATGAAAATATTTTGTGAGATTTTGTCTTATATTTATTTTTACCACTGTTAGCATAACATATTACTGAATATTAGGGGTAATGATCTAAAAAATCATCTGATTTACGTTATTATGCCGTGCTATTTGGGAGAACAATGACGTCACAGACATGATTTGACGGCATACCCAAATTCTTTAGGTACATGTTTCTACGTGCCCGTAATATAATTTTAGGTCCCAGGTTTCCTAGTTTAGAGACCTGTTTTACATGCAGAATACCCTATAGAATGATTATCAAGCGCAAAATTTTGCGGGGCAATTTGTTCTTGGGTGTTTTTCTATATTTACCAGCCTGAAAAGTGAATTCGGAACTGACAGACAGACTGGCCATACAAGTTTGTTATACACCTCAAAAAACGACGCATGTGAGGGTTGCTTAAAATGACACGATTGCTTACGTTTAGGTATGTTTATTTATGGTAACATTTATTTTATGACATTCATGTATTATTGTAGGGCAAAAAACGTGTATTGTCAGTCAAAATAACTAAACGAAGACAAATTACTCACGATGTATTTTCGTTTTTAATATGGCAACTTTCTTGATGAGATGATTGACATGTGGTAGAGCATGACATCAGAGCGCGACGCCTAGATAGACTATACTTCATTCCATTCTATAAAAGTAGAATTACTTATACAAAGAATCGCAGAATATACATTTCGTCGGGGTGTGCTGGTCATCCCCCTTTCTCTAGGAGAATAAATTGTTTTAGTGCCTTTTGTGCGATTTTCTTTTTCTAAAGCCACGGAAACATCTCCTAATTTTCAGAATGCCGAAAACAGAATACGATGAAGAGGTAGAGTTTTCTTTATGGATTATATTTTAAACATCTATATTGTTAATTGTATTGTCTTTATACTGGATAGAAATAATAATAATTGTATCGGTTCTGATGGTTTTATACGACATTTTCGCAGAAACTGACAAAATGCCAGGATACATATTTTTTTACTCAACAAAACAGTGTTCAGATTATAATTCTTGGCAAATTAAATTCTCGCTTTTATAACACAAACCCTAAAGTCTTTCTATGGCTACTTTTATAATTGCCAAATAATACTTTAAAATAATATGTATCACTGTATGCAAAACAAGTTTAACCACCAAGCAGACAAAACTCCTTGAAAATAAGTTTTTTTCAAGGTAAATTATATATTATAAAACAAACACCTTTAATATGTTTCATGTTTAATCTTTAATCGCCATTGCGTAAAGGGCCTTGTTATCACTGTCAAATGCTTTTTGTACACGGTGAACAGTGTATTTGCTGATGACGCTATTTTGCCTATAACGTATTTTTAAGACTTAGAGTATTGTCTAATGGTTTGGGTTGTTCGTACTTGGTTTTATTTTATTTACATATAAGAGTCTGCGTGGAATACCATGAATAACTTCTATCCTAGTCACATTAAACTACTAGAACTGGAAGCTTTGTAATGCCTTTTCCATGCTATCCCCATTTGGTTGGTTATTTTTCGTATTAACTTTAATGAATTAAGTCATAAAAGTGATTCGCTATTACAAAGTCACTTTTACGATTCAGTAGAATTCTTTAAAGAAATTACGTAACCTCATTAAGTAAATCTAGGGATTACTTCCAACCGCCCAATGGATTGAGCTGAAACTTTTAGTTTGGCTTTAGTTTGTATATTTTACCACAATTTTACCAACTGGTATTCTATCAAATCCCAGACTTCCCCGGAAGTAATAATGTCTAAAAAGGATATGAGTATGACTTTACTATGTACTACTATGTACTACTATGTACATATAGATGGATACTGACACATTTTATTGTACTAAGATATCTGTTACTTTGAATATGGTAAAATGTAAAAGACCGAATGATTAACGCTTGCACGTTGAATCATAATGTATGTCATTGATTCAAGTGGCGTGGTTTCGATTCCTCACTTAAGATCATCTGTTCAATCTCGTTGAAGTGAATTATTGAAATAAAATTGAACCATATGTTACTTCCGAAATGACCTAGTTCGTGTTGAGTGGAAATTAAAACACATTTCTCTCACTCTCTAGCCAAAAGGAGTTGCAATGAGACGCCATTGATTTTATCACTTGTGTCATTTAATAACATTAAAGACATAACTTAGAGTTGATGAAATGGCTATTAATGAGATGATGTCGTGTATTTTAAAAAGCTACAAACGAAAATTTTGAATTTAATAAATTTCTGTAACTAGAAGAGCTATATTTAAACATTGTCATCTTTTTTTTGTATAGGCAGCAATCAATCCCTCCAAGGGAGCCAAAAAGACCAGTTTTCTTAAATACATCATAGCCGCCAGCATATTGGGTGTTGTTGGTATAGTTGGTATTACGGTCGGTCTACATATGTCTGGAAACCTCAAAAGTCAATCGGAATCGGTAAGTTTAAAATAAATTTAACCCATCCATATTTTAATCGTTTTTACTCCTTGGTATCATATGGTATTCGCGCTTTTAAAGGGGCGGAGCGTTCATGTATTAAAGGTTTGTTCACATTTTAAAGAAATTATTTTTAATTTGTCGTGATTTTGCTACACATTTAAACTATATACTGTACGTGAAAATTGTACGTGTACGTATCAATCTAGTGAAAGGATATTATACCCTACAGTCGTGCATTTCGTTTGGAGTGCTCTGGTGTGGGCATCGAGTATAATTATTTTTTTACCAAACAAGCCCCCCCCCCACCAACAACTGAATGAATAAAAAAAAAATAGCGCCCCTTTGTGGTATTAATCTGAATAAGTTTATGCCAATCAATCATATCAGAGTAATATAAAACGAAGGAACAATAAAATGGTTATTCCATTTTGATAGTTAATTATGATTAATTATGATTAAACTGGGACAATGGGCGCCAATCACTCATCTTTATTACACCAAATCGATCATACATTTCTCTGTCCACACCACACAAAGTACTAGATCATTCCATGCCTTGTATATTTTTACATCAGTTCATTGAAAGCAAGTCTGCGTCTTTGGCAGTGGGACAAAGCATAACATCATGCCAATGTAGCAGATTATTTTGTGCATCCGACATTTATAAATCATTAACATTAACACATACCTATATTACAAATGAATCAAGTGATTGTGAGAAAACCTCGAGATATCCTCCTCACACACGCACTAAAAGAAATTATACCCCCGCACCCCACCGAATTGTTTATTTAATTTATTGCCATATTTTACAGAACATGTTGGCTGGAAAAGGAAGCGCACAGAAAGGTGATCAGTTGAGTGACGACACCATACTCGAGGTAAGCTTTGGTCGCCTCTGTGGAAAAATACACTGGGCTCTGTAAATGACAGTTGCAGCTTATTAAATACATAATGTATTATTGCTTTGCAAAGTAGAACTGATTTCTGGTTCCCTGTCTACGTTCCCTGTAATATAAATCTGGGTCCGTATTCAACGGTTTTCTTAAAGTTGAGTAAAAATACTTAATTTTTCTACTTAACTAAGTGTATTAACTTAAATTGGTATTCATATGCTTTGTATTACATCTCCTTGGCTATGTGAAAAACTTAACCTCACACTTAAATTATAGAATATGCCAAAGAGCATGAATTTCTAACCGGTGAACAACCGCCTCTGCCAAAAATCGGAGGTGGGGGTGGGGAAGGCCGAATGGTTAGCGTGTGCACGCTGTATCATTCGAATCCTCGCTTGTACGTGGCAAGGAGTAGGGTCGCCTGTCCAACCTCCGGGTACTCTGGTTTCCTCCCACTGCTAAAGACCCCTACGCGCAAGCGAATTATTGAAATGAAATTAAACCACATGTTAGTCCCGAAATGACCTAGTTTGTGTCGATTGGAGGTTAAACCCCATTTCTCTCTCTCTGCCAAAAATCACGAATATCTGACTTCGTATGCAAGTTATGTCCCCTTTAATGCACCACTATAATCATACTAAACTGGTATATTTTATAGAAAATTCAAATTGAATAAATTTCAATGGCAGTTATCGAATAGTGGTAGTATGCACAGGGCCTTTTGGACACATCATTCAATGCTGTTTACCATTCTATCATTTGAGAAATTCATAAAAATTCTGTCAGTACCTATAAACACGGTGTCAAGTTTTACAAATGAATTGAACGTATTAAACTTTATTATCAGATAGTCGTGAAAAACATGAATAAGCAATACGAAAAGGATAAAAATGGTCGGAAAAAGTATATCATTGACCATCCCGGTGGTAGTAACCTTATCATTATTATTTCACTACAACATCAAAGCTGACGGTGAAAAAAAAAGTTTGAGGCCAGCTACGCTTGGTGACATTGTCTTAACATTGCCAATATGGGTCGCCGTTACACTGTGTAGACCGATTAAAAGAAGTCATTATAATCTCGCTTAAAATTAAGGTACCTCCAGGGCCGTATCTAGCGGGGGTGCAGGGGTTACATTGTACCCCAGAAAAATAAGGCGCCCCGAAAAATGGCGCCCCCTCCCCATACCTAAAAAGAAAACTTGACAATATTTCAATTATTAAAAATACACTTGATTATAATCACAGTGATGCTCTTAAGGCACTGGTCAGTCTGTCGGTTTTAACGACGTCCACACGCCAATGGATTCGTTTGCGCTGATCCAAACTTTCTTATATCACTTACGTGGAGGCTATGGCGCCACACCACTCTGATGCGCCCCCACTTTTAAAATCCTACATAAGTCACTTAAGGTTAAGTGGATTTTTTTCACTTAAACTGGCCCTTTGAATACCGCTAAAAGAATAAACACTTAAAAGTTAAGCCAGCTTAACTTAAGGGAAAATTTTATAATTAACATTGCTTTTGAATACCACTTACCCCAAACTTACAGGAAGTTACGTATATTTAAGTGAAATCTAGTAGTTAAAGTTACATTATGGGAGATAAGATAAAGAGATGGCAGTTCTCACTACAATAGTTAAAAACTAGATAGTGTAAAGATAATTTGCTGAAAATTTCAGTCAAATTGATTCACTATTAGCCGAGAAAAAAGCTTTTGAAATATTGATAGCCTCGGTCATCATTACTCAAATCATTAATATAAACAGCATAGTCTCGATTATCCACTTGATTGATTTAATTATCAACCGCCATTAAGCGGCATATACGATTTTAATCTGCCAACATCGAAGGCTAGTCTTGACATAAAGAGTTTATTATGGTCTGAATATGTTAATTAATGTCTAATTGATTATTTAGATAACATTTCAGGCTTAAAGAAAGACCTGTAAAAATCAGATTTTGCTCTTGCATAATGCTATTTTAAGTGAATATCTTAGACTTAAGATATCCCTTGATTACGGACCCATGTTATCGCCCGTGCAGCACAGTACCAATACCACTTTCACATCGATGAAGTATTCCCCCAAAATCTTGACTGAACAAAGTTTGATTTGAATGAAAATTTAAAATTAAAATTTTAGTCAATTCTTCTTTACCCTTATTTCTTTATTTTTCGTATTTCCTTCTTTTAAATTAAGTGAATATTTGAAGATAGGGATGGCATCGCGATAAGCTGGGACAGATAATCGAAGCACGAAACAATTTAAAAAATTAGCTTTGTATATTGATTGAAAAACAAACTATAACAAATCGAAATGAAATAAAATAGGGTTTAACCTCCTGCTTTTCTACAACCAATCGGGCCAACAAAGACGAGAATACGCCACACTGTATGCACTACAATCCTACACAAACAGTGGCACTACGGCCTAATCTCATCCGGAATTCCAACGGTCAACGTGTACACTGGACCTCTATGTTTCATCCTAGCCGAACAACAGGCACCTTTCCTTGTCAGCGTCTGACTCAGTGAACCACCTTCCTTGTGTTCATGTTAGGATTCTGAAGCAATATTTAAATCCATGGCCTGTATTCATTTACTAATTCATTTTTTCATTTTTTAGGCAGAAAACGATATAAAAGATGACTTCGATGAACTTGTCGAAAGTGTAATTAAAGAGGTCAACGCTGGTTTGAAAAAGGATGGATTCGTTGTCCAAAATAATAAAGAAGATGATAGCGACGATAACAACCTTCGTGATAAAGACAGAGGCGATAGTGATGATGATAACGACAGTAATAACGAAGATGATGGCGATGATGATACTGATGATAGCAATGATAATGATGATAGCGATGATAGTAACGATAGTGATGATAACGACAGTGATGATAACGACAGTGATGGTGATAACGACGTCAGTGATGATAACGACAGTGATGACAACGACAATGATGATAACGACAGTGATGGTGATAACGACGACAGTGGTGATAACGACAGTGATGGTGATAACGAAGACAGTGATGAGGATGGCGATGATGATGATGATGATAGTGACGACAATGATGATGACGATAGTTCCGACAGTGATGGTGATGACGATAGTTCCGACAGTGATGGTGATGATAATGATAGTGACGACGATGATGATGATGGTAACGACGAAGACGATAGTTCCGACAGTGATGGTGGTGACGACGATGACAGTGACGACGACGATGATGACGACAGTAATGATGATGATGATGACAATGGTAGTGACGAAGACGATGACGACGACGACGACGATAATGATAATAAAGACGACAGCGGCGACGATGACGACGACGAAAGTGACGACAACGACAGTGACAACACCGACAGTGGCGACGCCGACAGTGACGACGACGACAGTGGCGACGATGACGACGACGATAAGAATGATGATGATAATGACGATAATGATGATGATGACGATGATAACGACGACGACAACGAAGACAATAAAGATGGTGATGGCGACGATGACGACGATGACGACGATGATAATAATAATGATGACAACAATGATGACGATGACAACGAAGACAATACAGATGGTGATGGCGACGACGACGGCGATGATAATAAAGATGATGATAGTAATGATAACGACGACGACGATGATGATGATAATGACGACGACGATGATGATAATGATGATGATAATAATGACGACGACGATGATAACGAAGACGATAAAGATGGTGATGGCGAAGACGATGGCGATGATAATAATGATGATGATACAAATGATGACGATGATGATGATAATGACGACGATGATGATGATAATGATGATGATAATAATGACGACGACGATGATAACGAAGACGATAAAGATGGTGATGGCGAAGACGATGGCGATGATAATAATGATGATAATACAAATGATGACGATGATGATGGTGATGATAATAATGATGATAATAATGACGACGACGATGATAGTAATGATGATGACGACGGTGACGACGACAGTGAAGACGACGATGACGATGATAAGAATAATGATGATGATGATAATGGCAAAGACGACGATGATAATGATGATGACGATAACGCCGCGGACAACGATGATGGTCAAGGTAGTGATGATGGTGATGATAATCGTGAGGGCACTGATGATGGGCAAGGCAGTGATGATGGCGATGATAATCGTGAGGGCGCTGATGATGGTCAAGGCAGTGATGGTGGTGATGATAATCGTGAGGGCACTGATGATGGTCAAGGCGGGGATAATCGTGGTGATAATCGTGAGGGCACTGATGGTGGTCAAGGCAGTGATGTTGGTGATGATAATCGTGAGGGCAGTGATGATGGCCAAGGCAGTGATGATGGTGGTGATAATCGTGAAGGCACTGATGATGGTCAAGGCAGTGATAATGGTGATGATAATCGTGAGGGCACTGATGGTCAAGGTAGTGATGATGGTGATGATAATCGTGAGGGCACTGATGATGGTCAAGACAGTGATGATGGTGATGATAATCGTGAGGGCACTGATGATGGTCAAGACGGTGATGATGGTGATGATGATGATGATGATGAGGGAACTGATGATGGTCAAGACAGTGGTGATGATGATGGCACTGATGATCATCAAGGCGGTGATGATGATGATGATGATGGCACTGATGATGGTCAAGGCAGCGATGATGGTGATGATGATGGGGAGGGCACTGATGATGGTCAAGGCAGTGATGATGGTGATGATAATAGTGAGGGCACCGATGATGGTCAAGGCAGTGATGATGGTGATGATAATCGTGAGGGCACTGACGATGGTCAAGACGGTGATGATGGTGATGATAATCGTGAGGGCACTGATGATGGTCAAGGCAGTGATGATGGTGATGATAATCGTGAGGGCAGTGATAATGGTCAAGGCAGTGATGATGGTGATGATAATCGTGAGGGCACTGATGACGGTCAAGGCAGTGATGATGGTGATGATAATCGTGAGGGCACTGATGATGGTCAAGGTGGTGATGATGGTGATGATAATCGTGAGGGCAGTGATGATGGTCAAGGCAGTGATGATGGTGATGATAATCGTGAGGGCACTGATGACGGTCAAGGCAGTGATGATGGTGATGATAATCGTGAGGGCACTGATGATAGTCAAGGCAGTGATGATGGTGATGGTGATCTCAACGGTTACTCCGACAATGATAATGATGACGACGATGAGGCCACAGATGATGACTTCGGTGATAGGAATGATGACGGTAATGACACTGGTGATGACAATGGTGTTGGCGACGATGGAGAAGGTGGTGATGACGACGCCACTGATGGTGGGGACACAGAGAATGAAAATAAAGATGGCAATGCTAATGATAATAGCGATGACATTGGTAATAGCTTTGACACTGTCGCTGCTGCTGATCCAAAAAGCGAAGTCGGACAAGCAGCCACAAGTGTTGCAGTCCCCGCCGTTGACCGATCAAGCAACCCTGTTCCTGGTGACCAAGTTCCCGCTGTTGATGATGCCCCAGCTGCTGATTCAGTTAATACTAATGCTGAAACCGTTCCACAGGATACTAATCAGACGGATGGAGATGATACCTCAAATACGAGCCCCGCCATTTAGGTATTTAATAGGTCATCTGTTGTTCAAACATGCAAATTTGAATTTATTTTGTGTAATTCGTTTTTATTTGAGGAAAATTGGAGCTTGATTTTGTAAAATGCTGTGACCTGCCTGTGTTTAAAATAGATTGAAAAACAATACACCGAATATTATTTATCTACGAATAAGTTTAATTATTTAACTTAATTTTTTAATTGGCTTCCTTTTGCACTCGTATTTTGTCTCATATTAGGACTTGTATTATATTTTAGTATGATTTATTCTAATGTAGAGTGAAATCCAAAGAAACTATATGCATATATGTTGATTGTCAGGGGCGCCCCATATGAACGTTGATCTGTCATCTTTCAAAGTCAACAAAATACTAAATAAATATTGCCAATATAGAACTTTTTACAAAACGAGTTCTTTCATTTTCCTTGATAACAACTGAACAAAACAGACAAAATGTGGATAGACAAGACCCGGCTACGATGCCACCAAGTTTGGAAATTTTATATTATATATTATTACTGATATTTTTGTTAAATGAGATTGGTTATAAATTATGGAAAGTCTAATTAATATATTTCTAAGTTATTAGAAAACCAACACAAAACATAGGCCGAATCCTAGAAATTGGTGTTTAGTTCGAATTAACATATATTTTATTGGCAAAGAACTTATCATCGCAATTCACTCAAGTTATTAAGTAACTGTTTTAACATTAAAATCTTTAGTCGAACTAAAAAGGATTTTTTTACAAACGGGCCCCCATGAAGTCTTCCAAAAACCTGATCAGTGTGAGTCAATGTATACAAGGATGGGTTTCGGTTTTTCGTAACTTCCGATCAACCAAATTCACTTTCCATAACAATCTCAAACTGGGAACTAATTACATCATTTCGTACTAAGGGGGTGACAACATATCGAAGCGGCTTGTGCCTCTTTTACGACAATTAAATTTGTATACCATAAAAGCAACTGGTCTCAGCTCGGTATTGAGCTTGGGCGTTCACATAAATATGCACACTGATCCACAGTGAATAATCGCTTGGCCGCTACAATCACTGATGTGGATGACATCGAGGAGACTTAATGAGTCCGGCATATTAACTTTTTTTACTCCGACAAATTAAATTCTAAAACATCTTTTTGAAGTATAAGAAAAATAAATAAAGGTATTTGAAATATATCTGGATAAAAAATATTCCATATTTAGCATAAATAGGTACAGAAAATAGTACGCGGAGGCGAAAAATGGGTAAAAATAATATAATTCTGCCCGTACCAGTTCATATTAGTATTACTACGTTTGATGTGACGTCACCCGTAGAACTATAGCGGTCCGACCTGCACTTACTATTATTAAAGGCCAGGCATCTTGGACAGAGATAAAAGACGCCCGTCACACATCTCTATGAAACAGATTGATAAATATGCTCGTCTGCTATTCACTAGTAAACTTTACCTTTGGAAATATTTTGTTTTCATTAATTTGATTGGAGTTGGGTGGGAAGACATTCTTTTAGCACAGTTACGGAACAAACGATATTCGATGTACTAGCCTTGAGTTTCACTAGGGTTGGGGCAATTTGAGTCCATTTCAATTTTTCCTAGGCGAAATAGACTCGAGTATGGGCAATATGAGACAAAAGAGTTTTTTTTTTCCAGTTGGGTGACACCTTTTTTTAAATTGCCGACCAAATGGCAATTTAGAATAATTTCAAGTATAACTAATAATATGTCGGTTATATGATTTTTGGTGTCTCTGAATCGAAATATGTATGTAAAAATCAATTTCAAGTATACACTATTGTGGAAATCCAAAATGGCGGTCAAAAATCCAAGATGGGGGCCAGCAATAATTTGTTGTCGATATGACAAGTTTGGATCACGGTGAACATGTTTAATAATATATTGATTTGACGGGGTCGCTGAATCGACATAATATCCGAAAACCCAACGATGGCAGCCCAAACTCATACAAAGACAATTGCTTGCCAGATGAAGCACATGTATAACTCGTGCTTGCATCCGCATTCCACATCTAACAAATGAGAAGACAAAAGAACATATATCAAAACTAAACATTTGTCTCATTACACAATAAAATATTTTTATAAATATAAAAGTATTAATAGGTTTCACACGACATGCATACATTCGTCACCCATTCCACATCTTTATCAGAATCACTCAGTCAGTGATGGTACCACTGATCTGCATAGCGTAAACACGCTATCACCCAGAATACAATTCAGTATGATTCAGATCGTAGACCCGCTTTCCATATACGAGTTTCCGTCGGTGAAAAGGTCGGTATAATGCTAATGCAAAGGGCCCGTTCCCATGTAAGCGACTTTTTGGCATTGCGGTAAGTGATATGTAGCTACATGTATATACAACTGGCGGTAGTTTTTTCTTTGATGTCCATAGCAGTTATATCTCATGAGAGGTTGATATTTCATATCAACGGTAATGACACCATCTCAGGTCGATATATTCGGCTACGCTGTTGACGTAAATGATTGAAATAATACAAAGAGCATAGACATAAATTTGTATTCTTTTGACCATAAAAAATGTTTTTGTACAGTCTGTAGCATTCTGGACCGAAATAGATGGCGAACTTATCGGTACTCCATGTCTAAGATATTTTTCCGAATTTTCTTTCTGTCCACATTTCGATTATTTCCCCACAAACACTAAGATTTGAAAGTATTTATCGCCCAAAAGTTCCTTTGTAAAGTGTTTTGGGTACAGTTCACTTAAAACAGTCGGTCAGATCCTTCTTTAAACATACCTAAAACATTCAAACACGGTTAACAGTCAGAATTATAGGAAAAGATTGCCCTTTGATACAATTTTTCTTTAGTCAAGACATTTACCTTATGAACATCTACATCAAGTTTAAACATTCTACGACAATTAAAAGCTGAGATATGTTCGAAAGTCTTGACCAATCAAATTAGAAACAAAATAGACACGAGGAATAAGCATGAATCGCGACGAAGAATTAAGAAGATTATGAGAAGCCATACGTCTGATTCATGACGAGAGAAAATTAACATTTCAATTGAAACCTTTACAAACAAAATTTTAAAGGGGGTCATTGTTGACAAACGAGCTGTTTTGACCAATCAAATTGCTCATCCTTCTGCTTAACCTGAGCAGAAAATGCTGATTATCGAAATTAGTCAAGGTATTGATGTAATGAAACTATATACCAAGTTTCATCACTCTCATTTATTTAGAACTAAAGTTATCGTGTCCAAAAGCATCAACCAATCAAATAGCTTATCTCTGCTTACCCTAAACAGAAAATGTCCATCTTGGAACTTAATCAAGCTTTCGACCTAATAAACATCTACACCAAGTTTGAAGATTCTAGCTCAATTAGAAAGTGTGACGAACAAACAGGCAGACATTTTAATATAAAGGGAAAATTTATTTTAGAAAATCAAAAAAGTACATATACATTTCATCGGAAATATACAACCAAATACTAATCTTACATAACCAATGTTATGTTAGACGCTGCCATCCATGATACGCCCACATTTTGCAAGAGATGGGCAGAAACAGGCTAAACAAAAACAAAACAAAACAAAATAAACCAAACGATTTTGCTTACAATCAGGGACCACCATCCTAATAATTACAATCGGGTACGCGCAAGTGTCGATAGGAACACAGATCTTTGGCTAATAAATTTAAACGTGTTTTTTTTTTTTTTAAGAAATCGGATAAAAATTGAGACCTCTAGAGGAACCAAGCTGAAAGCGCAATTTTTCATGCGGTGTTATAATGCAGGAAAATGTGATCCGATGTGCGCGAATATCGAAGGGAACCCAGATCTTTGGAATATAAACATACATTATAAGTTTCATCAAAATGGGATATAAATTGTGACCTCTAGAGGACCCACAACCTTGGCAATACATACTTTTACAATTTTGCGTACAGGGAGTGGCCAAAATCCACAAAGTTACGGAAACTGAACATTGAGAAATGAAAAAATCGTTTAATGCGCCAGCTTTTCACAGTATAAAGATAGTGTCTTTATGAATTACAGCAGGGGCGGATCTAGGAATTTTGAAAGGCTGGCAAAATGAGGGCGCACCCATGATTATTATCCGTCATTTCCGTGCATCTGTAGCCATTCCAAGAGCTATTTGGCTGATATTTTTGTCTAAGTAAACATTCGGAACGGGCATATTTGGGTCTGAGAAAAGGCACTTTCAGCAGTAAAAAAAACCACTGTCGAAAATTAGGTGTGGGGGGGGGGGGGCTATGTACACGTTGGATGGTATTAGATGTTTTTCCTCGTTTTAGAGAGATATCCTCAATTAATGACCACAACTGTGGTTAGTTAAATCTGTTAGTATTTACTGCATAATCAATTTGATCAAAATATGGCTGAAAGGGGGGGGGGGGATCGCCATCCGAGCTGTGAATTTATGAGACCCAAGTTTTTCTAGACCAGTTTTTTGTGTAGATTCCGAAAATGGGTGGTGATCAGGTGTTGGAGGGGTGTTTTCGAGAACTTGGGGTCAAATGTCTACAATGGGCTTGTGTGTTTGGTGGGGGTGGGGAGAATGAATGTAATGTTGACATGATATATTAATAAAACATAAATTTTTCTAGGATTGCCTATCTTTAAATACGTGTATATGGTACAATGGACAACTGTTTTTATTTGTGTGGAGGTGGAGGGGGTAGCAAGTGTAGGTGTTCGTGTGTGGAGGTGTAGGGGAAGGGGTATTATTATGTTGACATAAATGATGATCATGTTATATATTAATAAGCGTTTCTAGGACTGTCCATCTCTAAATAAGCGTTTGTGATCCCCTGGACAACTGTTGAGTTGTGGGATTGGGGTAAATTGGCGTGTGTGGAGGGGGGGGGGGGTAAATTGGCGGGAAATGAGTTCACGTTGATTTAAATGATGATTTTCTTAGAGCCCGATAAAAACATTACTTTTTAATTCCTCTGAACATCTGTAAATAAGTGTTTTCTCGTGTTTTTCGTTCAGTACCAATATTGTCATTCAAAATATTAAATTTTAACGGTACTTTCGAGAGATCTGGAATTTAAACATAAAAAAAAACATGTTCGGATATTATCTTCTTGATGGATCACCAACAGCTCGCATGTTTTCTTTGGATATGCTTCAGATACCCATTCACATTGTAAATCTTTATTCCAGCCCTGTATCGCAGAGTCATTTTGTTCGATTATTGGTTTTGCAGCCAGTTTCCATATTGTTGCAACGTAAAATAATTATTGTGTTAATGTGCTGCAAAAGACTACCCAGGCAAGATGGCAATAAAGAAAGAAAGCTTTGTTATTTTTCATCACAATTAAAATTCCACCGGAAGATCTCTCTCTTCTGGTGTCATCTACTGTCCACTGATTATCTGGGTGTCGGTCATCAAAACGATTGTATCCTACAATAGTTGTAACAGCTACAATCAACTCACAACTATCGTAAGTAACAGTTTAATTGCGTTCCTCAAAGCTATTGTAAGGGAATTGTAAGTCTAGCAATTGTAAATCGTGCGATTGTAATCTTCTGTGCGAAAGTGAGAAAAATCGATTTGACACTACATCCGGTATGTGAGAGTTACCTCCCCTCTCCGACAGACGACAACAACCAATGACGTATCATTGACAACAACAATGTCAGAAGACGACACAAAGAAAGTGCGGAAGGCCAACTTCCAAGCGAGTGAGATCGCTATTCTCGTGGAGGAAGTTGGCATTCATCAAACTGCGTTGTTTGGGCCATTCCCCGCCACACTAACTGCCAAAGTGAAGGGCAAGTTGTGGCATGGGATCGCCTAAAAGTGAGTGTCAGAAAAGACATCTAAAACACGGGTCCTGTCCCCGAATATCCTATCAGGACCAATCTTTCCCTTCTTTTGTTGTTGTATTGCAACAAATAACGCCATTTTGCATTCCACTACAATCGATTGTAAGTATAGGCTACAGACGGTCATAGTAACTTACAGAATTGATTGTAACTTACAACTATTGTAACTTGCAATTGCTTTGAGGAACAATGTAGTGATTGTAAGTAAAAGTTACAATTGGATTGTAGTGACTAACAACTATTGTAGGGTTACAATCGTTTTGAGGAACGGGGCCCAGGGGCCGATACAGAGCCCCCCCCCCCCGCTCAGCTCCATAAAAATATAATTTAGAGACGATTATGGCAAAGAAACCTGGCAAACCCCCTCCTGCAAAAAGTTCTAGATCCGCTCTGTGTATGTCCGTTTTCGCCGTACAAGGTACAAACATTTTTTTCTAAAAAATTGCTATAAAGTTGGGCTTATCTTGAAAGCTTGTACAGTAGGCCGAGATATTCTCGACACTTTCAATACTAATCTTGATCGGATCAAAATATATCATGATTAGTATTAAAAGTGTCGAGAATATCTTAGAACTGACAAACAACCACGAGGACACCAAAATAACTTACTTACTCCTCTTCGCATTTCAAATTAATGGAGGTGCTGAAAAATATTGTATTTTGCATTCTTGCTCAGGCGAAATGGACATCCGAATCTTTCTCTTGCAAACGATGGTCCAAATATACAAATTGTGATCGATAATGAGACGGATAAATGAAATGAAATGATGGGGTTTAATGTCCCACTCCTTTGCACCTAACTTGTGCTAATGAAGACGGGCATACGCCATACAGTGTGCTACGAGGGAAATTTTGCCCGGGGAGCGGCGCTAAGGCCTACTCTTATACCAAATTCCAACTGCCAAGGGATCTTTTACGTGCACTTCAATGTGTACACGGGACCTCGGTTTTCGTTCCATCCGAACGACTAGCCTGACAAGTGGAAATCACGCCGGAAAATCGAGATGAACTTTCTCGGCCAATGCAGGGATCGAACACCCGACCTCCAGGCTAGCGAACCAGCGCCTTATCAACTTAGCCACCGTGACCCCCGAGACGGATAAAGAGAGAAAATATGGCGAAATTAGTTAATGCTCGAAAAAAAGATTTTCTGGGTGACAAAATAAAAGACCTTTCTTTCTTACCACTTTGCCGTATACGTGTTTTTTTCCTGCATGGCTGTAATGAAGATTTACAATGTTAATTGATTTCTGAAGCAAATCCAAAGGATATGCGAGCTGTTGGTCAGCAACTAAGAAAATATTTATCTCAATCATGAACTCAATCTTCTGATCCCAGCGTTCACCCCCACATGGGAATATTAAAAACATATTCAGAGATGTTTCATCAAGCTATTAGAAAAACATCATTTAAATCAACGTGAACTCATTTCCCGCCATTTATTCCCACCCCACTCCACCCCACCCCTCCACACGCACACTTGCTACCCCACCCCATAAATCAAACAGTTGTCCAGGGGCACAACAATCGTTTTGATGAACGACATCCAGATAATCAGTGGACAGTAGATGACACCAGAAGAGAGAGATCTTCCGGTGGAATTTTAATTGTGATGAAAAATAACAAAGCTTTCTTTCTTTATTGCCATCTTGCCTGGGTAGTCTTTTGCAGCACATTAACACAATAATTATTTTACGTTGCAACAATATGGAAACTGGCTGCAAAACCAATAATCGAACAAAATGACTCTGCGATACAGGGCTGGAATAAAGATTTACAATGTGAATGTGTATCTGAAGCATATCCAAAGAAAACATGCGAGCTAATGGTGATCCATCAAGAAGATAATATCCGAACATGTGTTTTTTTTATCTTTAAATTCCAGATCTCTCGAAAGTACTGTTAAAATTTAATATTTTGAATGACAATATTGGTACTGAACGAAAAACACGACAAAACACTTATTTACAGATGTTCAGAGGAATTAAAAAGTAATGTTTTTATCGGGCTCTAAGAAAATCATCATTTAAATCAACGTGAACTCATTTCCCGCCAATTTACCCCCCCCCCTCCACACACGCCAATTTACCCCAATCCCACAACTCAACAGTTGTCCAGGGGATCACAAACGCTTATTTAGAGATGGACAGTCCTAGAAACCTATGTTTTATTAATATATAACATGATCATCATGTATGTCAACATAATACCCCACACCTACACTTGCTACCCCCATCCACCTCCCAACAAATAAAAACAATTGTCCATAAACAAGTATTTAAAGATGGGCAGTCCTAGAAAAACTGTTTTTTAAATATAATATGTCAACATTACACCCCCCCCCCCCACACACACACACACACAAGCCCATTGTAGACATTTGACCCCAAGTTCTCGAAAACACCCCTCCAACACCTGATCAACACACCTTTTCGGAATCTACACAAAAAAATGGTCTAGAAAAACTTGGGTCTCATAAATTCACAGCTCGGATGGCGACCCCCCCCCCCTTTCAGCCACCGGACTAATATATGTGTTAAAGTGTTACCAGTATTGATGACGCGAGTTGTGAGTGCAATATTAAATAAATACATAATGACAATGACATACAATAAACGAGAACAAAATATATACAATTAAACGATAATGAGAGTGGTTTGCTTGCTAAAAAAACCCCAGCTGCTGCTTATTTATTAGCTAACTATGACCTTAGTTGATTTAAGGAATTAGTTGATATTGTAAATGATAAAGTAATTGAGGATATGGTGAGCAGATGTGGAGCGTGGCTCATGAGGGTGTTTCATTTTTCACTTTTTTGGGGAATTTCAAAGGTGTCTACTCGTCACCGATGTCCATTCGGGGTCAAACTTACACCGTAATATTTTCAGAATTTTCTTGCCAAAAAATGGCTGCCGATGCCATTTTTTCTCAAAATTGCGACTATTTTCGGTAATTTCGGACGTTGTTTAGCTTGACAGATCACTTAGAAAGGTATGGTATGGCTTGTAATGTGTCTATTTTATGCTTTTGATGTATGTATAGTCCATTCCCATTATCTTAAATGAGATTATCAGAATTAAGGATGGAGGAAACCCTAGATGGCGTCCCAAATCATCTATTTTCATGGCATGGAAAAGAATTTTTCAAAGACTATGTCATTCTGAACATCATTTTTGCCCTGATAATAAATTTTGCACTCATAAAATTCATTAACAGGCTCAAAATGAATGACACTGATCTACCTTTTGTATTGAAAATGGCAGATGGTAATGACTGAACGTGAAGTTCCGATGGAGTATATTCGCCACACTATTAGTCTCGCAGAACTATGACTGAACCTAGAAAATGAATACAAAGTTTTTTTGTTTCGATTGATATTGGTAGCCCAAGGCGCCTTCTTTCAGAATGTGTCGGGAGGACCTTGCTAACCCTTGAGTGTTTTGAGAAATTCAAGATGACATCCAAGAAGGCCGGTATTTCACTAAATACACTAAAATCGTTCATTATGTTGTGCGGTGATAAGATTGATAGAAAATCCAAAATGCCAGATATCAAGATGACCCTTTAACTCGTTAGCGGCGGTCAGGGGCGATTATTTCACCAAACCAAATTATATCTAGAGACAAAACTATATTTCTGGAGCATGATATGATAACACCACATACATACCGGCCTTCTTGGACGCCATCTTCAATTTCTCAAAACGCGCAAGGGTTAGCGAGGTCGACCCGGCACATTCTGAAAGAAGACACCATTGGGTTGCTAAAATCAATCATAAAAAAAAACTTTATAAACAATTACCGGGTCAGCCAAAGTTCTGCTAGACAAATAGTGTTGTGCGTATACTCTATCGGAGCTTCCCCTTCACTCACTACCTTCCGCCATTTTCAACCAAAGGTAGATTAGTGCCATTCAGAACATCATTTTGGTCCTGGTAATGAATTTTACGGGTCCAAAATTCATTATCAAGGCCAAAATGATGTCCAGAATAACATAGTCTTTGATAAATGCTTTTCCATGTCATGAAAACAGACGATTTGGGGCGTTATCTTGGATTCTGTCAGTCTTATTTATGTCAGTAGGAATGGACTTTACGTACATGAAAAGCATCGAATAGACACATTACAAGCCATACCTGACATTTCTATGTGATCTGTCAAGCTCAAAACGTCCGAAAACCCTGAAAATAGTCGCAATTTTTGAAAAAATGGCCGTCGGCTGGTAAATTCTAAAAGTATTACGGTGTAAGTTTGACCCCGAGTGGATTTCGGTGGCGGGTAGAAACCTTAGAAATTCCCCAAAAGTCTAGTGGCTTCGTGACTATCGTTCATAACATGGTGTCAGAATAATCCTACATCGGTCAGCCCAGATGTTTAAATAGGTAAACACGTTGAAACATTAAGAGACATACACTGAAACATTAAACGTGAAACAATGTCATTAACAGAACACAGTTTTATGGGATACAATCACTAGTTTTATTCTAATAGCACGACGTTTCGACAAGTATCCTCAAATCGTTATCACGCACAAATGACAATTTAGTGTGTGTGAAATAGCTTTATTTAACGTCCGCTTCCACCGAGGTGATATCGCAGACAAGACAATTTAGTAAACTTGAGGTTTATATATATGAAATTAATAAGAAACCATTTACATGGATTAAAATAACAGTAATAGAAATACATATAAGGAATAAAGGATATTTTACAAACACAACAAACATAACAAGGTAATTAGCTACTAATAAACACTAATACTGCATAAGTGGGGGTTATTAGCAGTTAGAGGCCCTTTAAAGGGTGTCAAGTATGAACAAGGAGTGAGGCCATTTCCATATTATGAAGCCCTTCAAAGGGTGACTTGTATAGACAAGGAGTGAGGCCACATCCATAAAGCTAAGGTATGCATTTTCGTAATATAACTACATGTATAACAATACACAATATAACTGAGAAAATAAGTAAAGGGAGGATGTGTAATGCATGTAACTTATTGCTGGGGTTGGGGGATTTCCATTATTACAATAAAGGTGCTTATATTATTATATTAGGTTGTATTATGCATCTTAATAGCGTCATCATATGCCCTGGGGATGTAAATCCCCAAGTCCCTATTAAGTTCAGGTGAAAATCTTCTGATATTTATCGCCTCTAGGATCTGCCTGGTTTTCTTGTTTTGTTGGTTGGCTGTTAGTACCTGGACCTCATTCCATTTAACTCTATGTTGTGGGTGATTCTGGGGATGTTTGGCTATTGCTGAATTATTAGTGACAGCTTTGGACCTATGTTCCTTTATCCTTTTGTCAATGGGACGTTTCGTATGTCCAATGTATGAGACATTACAGGAGCAAACCACTTGATAGGCGACTCCTTTGGGTTGAGTGGGTAGAATAGGTTGCAGCTTGCCGTTGGCTTTCAAAATCTGTTTCAGGGTGGTCGGAACCGAAAATGTTGTATCAATGTTTGATTTCTTAAGAAGATTGCCCACCCTGTATGTTAACTTACCATAAAATGGCAAGGTTATTCTGACGGGTGATTTTTACGGTTTTTGATAATCTGTCCTGGTGGTTTTTATTTTTTCATTGATCTGCTTATTCACTAGTAAGGGGGGATAATTATTGAGCTTACAAAACACGTAGCGTAAATGGCCCAATTCTTCCTGCAGGAATTCGGGTTCACAAATGGTAATTGCTCTGCGCGCTAGGGTGGATATACGGGCTCTTTTGATGTAATGGGGATGGCTGGAGTTGTAAATAATATATTGATCTGTATGGGTTGGTTTGCGGTATATTTTAGTTTTCATTTGATTATTAACTTTTATGACTTGTGCATCAAGGAATGGTAGCTTCTCTTTCAATAGTAAATTTAATACCAGGTTGCTGTTTGTTTAAGTGTTCAAGCAGGGACATCGATTCATCATTTTCATCGGGCACTACAAACGTATCGTCTACCTTGCGAAGCCAAAGAATAGGAGTTATAGGAGAGGTTCTTAGCGCACAATTTTCAAATTCAGTCATGTAGATTTCAGATATTAAGGGTGATATAAGCCGTTGACTTGCTTGTACATGTCATCCCCCCAGGTGAAAAATGTCGAATCAAGGCACATAGTAACGAACTCCAGGATACTGTCGGTTGATAACTTGGTACCTCTAATTCATCTATTCGGGTACGGAGGACTTCAATGGCTTCTTGACGAGGAACGTTGGTATCTAGGGGGACCTCTAATTCATCTATTCGTGTACGGAAGACTTCAATGGCTTCTTGACGATAAGAGGATACTTGTCGAAACGTCGTGCTTTTAGAATAAAACTAGTGATTGTATCCCATAAAGATAGGTTGCCAGGCAACGAAACATACGCCCACAGCAGCTAAATCGTCCGGGCAGTCAACAAGGGTTGTCGCATATTTTTACTTTTTTCGGTAATGAAACATTTGTAATACACTAAAAACTGATTAAGAGTAACAACTCATTAGGTAATTATCAGAAAATCATTAGAATTTGGTTGCTTTTTATAAAGTTTTACCCGGCGCTAACAATTAGTATATACATGCAACATCTAATATCATGGATTTAGCTGTTCAGTTATCAAAATTCATTGAAAATCAAAATACTTGTTCGTTTCAACACCTTAAACTCCGTGTATCAATCTGAAGTCAATCGGATGATAAGTTTGGCCTCTATAGCCTCACAAGATTTTTTGAAGTTATCAAGGGAGATAGCTGTGGCAGTAATTATTTGAAATCTCTGAAAATCAATAGGATTCCTCGTCTCATGACCTTAAACATTGTGTGTAAATTTAAAGTCGATCGGATATTAACTTTGGCCCCCAGAGCTTCCACAGGATTTTTTCGAAGTGATCAAGGGCCATAACTCTGGCGGCAATTATTGAAAATCACCGAAAATCGATAGACGTCTGCGTCTCATGACTGTAAACACTATGTATCAATCTGAAGTCAATCGGATATTAACTTTGGCCTCTAGAGCATCCACAAGATTTTTTAAAGTGATCAAGGGCCATAACTCTGGCAGTAATTATCGGAAATCACTGAAAAACAATAGGCTTCTTCGTCTCATGACCATAAACACTGTGTATGAATTTAAAGTCAATCGGATATTAACTTTAGCCTCTAGAGCGTCCACAATCAATTGTGGACGCCGGACGGACGGACGAACGGACGGGATGACGACAATATACGACCACATTTCAATGTGGGCTTATAAAAACAATGTTCTGTTAATGTGTTTTCTCGATCGCTAAATGTCACTTAAAGATTATGAAACAATGTCTATTATGAACTTTCTTGCGACGTTAAAACATAGCAGAGCAGATCCAGTATGGCGAACAAAAGGAAGGGTTCATTTGTGACATAACGAACAGGGTCAACGACCGAAAATGCACCGAGAAATTAATGGAAATTCCAACAGAAGTGTTGACACTTGGCTGAGTGATAAATATGCCGTCAAGTCGAACTAACAAACACACATTTAAAATCATTGAATGCGGAAAACCCTGCTGTCAACGTGACACACGAAAACCGACGATATCTGGAGTAATAAAACTCCCCTTCCCAGCCTAGCTTATGGCGTCATGACTATCGTTTATTACATTAATGATAGAAATAAGATGAAATAATATTATAATTTACGCTGAACAAAGAAATTGGATTATACTTTGTCTAAATTTATAAATTACACGAATATAAGTGAGAAATTAAACGATAGCACATTAACAAATTTATAATTTTGAATCTAATATATACCGCCATGATATGCCAAAGGTGGCCGGTCAGCTAGAGCTCTTCCCGATGATTTCAAAGGAAAGATGAATTTATACAAGCACCGGCTTAATTTCACATTCCGCAATTCCGAGTGCTCGAACAAAAAGAAGTGGGCAATATTTTGTCAGTTGGATTTCATCCAATGAAACGTTTATTAAAATAGTGTCGATACATGTTTCTACCCATCTGCAATATTTTAGTTTAATATATCGATGAATTTAGTTGAAAATAACCTACTCAAAACACAAAGGAAAATATTTACATGACATGCACTGTCATTAAAATAACCATTGCGACGTTTAAAAACATTGTCGATATACGTGTTTCTATCAAGCAGAAACGATTTTGGTATAATTCATCCCCCCCCCCACGAAATTATTTCCATTATTATAAGTACATTGTTTAAAGTTTTAAGTATATAAAGAGTTTAATAATTATTATATAAGCTTTAAATTGTAGGGGAAAAAAGTAGATTATCAACTAAAGCGTATAATGTAGTGCCACGCTGATCAGCAGTGAATATTCGCTAGGCCGCTACTACTGTCACTGATAAGGAAGACATCGACGCGACTTAATGAGTCCCCAATATTAACTTTTTTCGTTTGACAAATTAAATTCTCAAACATTTTTTTTTATGTATTAGAATAGAAAATAAAGACTTTCGAAGCATTTGTAGGTAAAAATTATTCCCTATTTAGTGTAAATTGATATTAAAATAAGTAAAAGGCATAGTCCGGTGGCTGACGTGGGGAATCGCCACCCGAGCTGTGAATTTAAGAGGCCAAGTTTTTCGAGACAAGATTTTTTTTTTGTGTAGACTCCGAATATGGGTGGTAATTAGGCGCTGGAGGGGGCGTTTTCGAGATATAGGGGGTCAAATGTCTAGAATAGGCGTGTGTGTGTGTTTGGTGGGGGTGGGGAGAATGTAATGTTGACATAACATAATATTATATATTAATGAAACATAAATTTCTAGGACTGCCCATCTTTAAATAAGTGTTTATAATACCCTTGACAAATGTTATGATATCTGGGGAGGAGGGGTGGGGGTAGCAAGTGTAGGTGTTCGTGTGTGGAGGTGTAGGGGAAGGGGTGTCATTATGTTGCATAAATGATGATCATGTTATATATTAATAAAATATAGGTTTCTAGGACTGTCCATCTCTAAATAAGTGTCTATGATGCACCTGGACAACTGTTTGATTTATGGGGTTGGGGTAGCAGGTGTGCGTATCGAGGGGTGGGTGGGAATAAAATTGTCGGGAAATGAGTTCATGTTGATTTAAACGGTGATTGTCTAACAGCTTGGTGAATCATCTCTTATAAATATGTTTTTAAGATTCCCATTGTGTGGGGGTGGACGCTGTATTTTTGTGAACAGAAGTCATTTCGTTCATAACTGAGCTTAAAGTAGTATCTCGTTAGCGTTTTCGTTCAAAATATTAAATTATTACGGTTCTTTTCAAGAGATCTGGGAATGTAAATCAAAATCACAGTAACCCAGGGATGTGATTAGTTATTAGTTTATTCTAGTTTTAAAATCGAAAGTTCAAATGATTGAGATAAATATTTACTTGGTTGCTGACCAACAGCTCGCATATCCTTTGGATTTGCTGCAGAAAACAATTCACATTGTAAATCTTCACAGGGGCGTTTTAAGGTTTATCATGGCGGAGGCTATACTATTTTCAGGGCCCTCTTACGCGGGTGTCCGGTGGGGTGAGTGTCTTGATTAATGATTTTCATACCAGTGCAATGACTGCATTCTCATTCAGTAGATTCGACAATAACAGTGTAAAGAAAGCGATTGACTCGGACTCGGTGCCCTTTCCCTTGGCCAGAGGGGCCCTTTTGTCAGACGAGGGGCCCCTTTGCGTGCCTGCCTAGGGTACATTTCATCGGTTTTAGCATTTTTCTCCCGTTTTATTTGTTCAACTTCTTTGATTTTTTCGCGAGGAGGCTGGCGCCTCCCACGCCTCAACTATAAAACGCATTTGAATCCTCATTCCAGCCATGCAACAAAAGATCACGTAAACGGCAAAGTGGTTATAAAGAAGGGTCTGTTATTTTTTCACCCACAAAATCTTTTTTCTAGCGTCATCTACTGAAGTAAGTCGCCCTTTGCGATATTTTCTTCCTTTGCCCGTCTCATTATCGATCAAAATATGTATATTTGGATCATTGTTTTCAAGAGAATGATTGGGATGTCTATTTCGCCCGAGCAAGAATGCAAAATTTTTCAGCACCTCCATTAATTTGAAATGCGAAGAGGAGGGTAAGATATTTTGGTGTCCTCGTGGTTGGTTGTCAGTTCTAAGATATTCTCGACACTTTCAATACTAATCTTGATGTATTTTGATCCGATCAAGATTAGTATTGAAAGTGTCGGAATATCTCGGCCTATAGTATATGCTTTCAGTGGTCATGACTATCTGTCTTTCTTTTCCAAGATAATCTCAACTTTTTAACAATTTTCAAAATAGCTGGGGTGACGTAATTGTATGTACCTTGTACGGCGAAAACTGACTCGCATCTATAGATGACATTCGAAGAAAGATCTTCTGGGGAAATTTTTTGTGATGAAAATAACAAAACTTTCTTTTTTTATTATTACCATGTTGACTGAGTAGTCTTTTGCTGCACATTAAACGCAATAATTATTTTGCGTTGCAACAATATGGAGAAAGGCTGCAAAAGCAATAATCAAACAAGATGACCCTGCTGAAACAACGATTTACAATGTGAATGGGTATCTGAAGCATATCCAAAAAATACAAGCGAGCTGTTGATCAGCCATCAAGAAGATAATATCCGAACATGTGGGTTTTTTTATGTTTAAATTCCAGATCCCTCGAAAGTACCATTATAATTTAATATACTATTCAAAAAAAGTAGAGGATATTTGAATTTTAAGTCTGCCTGCTTATGACAGACTGAGAAACATTCATCGTCCGCGCCACAACGGCCTGTGTTGTGCCGATCTGTAGCATGCCAAGGGCACGTAACCTTTCATTTTGGGTAAGCTGACGCATATCAAAATTTGTTTTCTGGTCACTAAAACAATTAAACTGATGTTTCCACCCTGGAATTCAATGCCACAATGACTATAACATTCAAAGTCAGAGTCGTGCAAATCTTGGGTTGGACCCCCATGATGATCCCAAGCATCACCTGCAATCCATGCGGTAGCTATTGGTGCGTTTGGGCGTCACATGTAACTGGAAATGTTTCTTCTGTTAGGTTCTATAGTGACTTTTTTTCGTAGTCATTTGCGTATTTTAGTATTATGCCCCCAAAATCAAATATCCCCTACTTTTTTTGAATAGTATATTTTGAATGACAATATTGGTACTGAACGAAAACACGAGAAAACGCCTTTCAGGTCAATTTTGAACCTAGTGAGTTCTGCCCCCAAAATACATTTATCTCACACCGTCATCATTTAAATCCACGTGAGCTCAGTTCCCACCAATTTACCCCCCCCCCCCACACACACACACACACCTTCACACAAGCACACCTGCTACCCCGGTCCCACAAATCAAATTGTTGTCGTGGTCATCACAAACACGTATTTAGAGATGGGCAGTCCTAGAAAGTAATGTTTTATTAATATATAACATGATCATCATTTATGTCAACATAATAACCCCCCCCCCCACACACACACACATACCTACACTTGCTACCCCCACCCCCACTTCGCCGCAAATTAAAACAGTTGTCTAGGGTATCATAAACACGTATTTAAAGATGGGCAGTCCTAGACATTTATTTTTTTATTAATATACTATGTCAACATTACATTCTTCCCACCCCCACCACACACACGTGCCCATTGTAGACATTTGACCCCCTATATCTCGAAAACGCTGTCTATATCTCGAAAACGCCCCTTCCAACGCCTGATCACCACCCAGATTCGGAATCTACACAAAAAAAAATGGTCTAGAAATTCTTGGTCTCACAAATTCACAGTCCGTGTGGCGATTTCCCTCCCCCCCCCCTTCAGCCACCGGACTAACGTGCATCATGTCCGAACCAGTTACGTCTTATGTAAACAATCCACGCGCCATTGAGTCAATGGTTGACGTCGCGTGATGTGATTGCACGTGTTGTTATTCTCTTTCGTTATTCTCTTTGAAACAGATTGATATAGCACAGCTACTTGTTTTATCGGTTGATTAAGTCGTTCTACTGTTCAGCAGTAGCGCACTCTGTCGGCAATATGTTGAGGTTAGATGAATCTGGAGAAATGTTTTTTGACATTGGTTTTGCAAGATTGGTATTTGGCGATTTGTATTCAGAAATTTATTGATCGAGATTTGCTTTTCGTTGTATGTTTCTGATGAAATGTAAATGTATTTTTTTAGTTTATAAAAGAAATTGTATCATTATATTAAAATACATTTAAATTAAACAAAGATACAGTTTACTAATCAGATAATATAACAAATGTCCAATTTGTAAAAATATTGATTTTAGTATTTAAAAAAGTTAATTTTAGTATACGAATGTTAATTCTAATATACAAATGGAGTAATAAGAATGAATGACTATGAATTGAAACCAAGAACTAATAATTAAGAATTACTAACAATAAAGAGCAAAAAGCTGATTGGGCTTCAATAGGAAGCGGGCCTAAGTTATATTCGATAGCTTGACGAAAATGGGTTTACGGCAAATTACTCCTTAACTTAGTTGAGGAGTTGAATGAAATGTAATTGTGCTACACTCAAACAATGAACAACCAGTTTAAATTGAGATTTCAATTGATGCTCATTTTTTTTCTTTTCTTTTTTTTTAAATTTTTTATAAAGATATTCAAGTTTAAAAGCTCAAGTTATTATTACGCCCGACTCATCTAGGTATACGTCCTCTTTTCTATTACTACTGTTTATATACGAGTCTGTTTGTTTTGGTTTATGGATAAAACTTGGGGAGATCATGAGTGATTCAGGCGTTACGCTAATCTTGTAAAATCAACGATGTTGAGTGGAACTGTTACAGGTATGAATCACTTATGTTTTACACGCTATTAATAGATCGAGAAACCGAGTAAAGATGTCAAACGATAGCAAGTCTCCGAGTTGTCGTTTCCTGGCTGTACATAACATATCCAGTATAAAGGAATCCAGAAAGGTTTGGCGTGACTCAGCAGCTACATTGAAGCATAAGTTTTGGGTCTTATTTAGGTGAAACCTGGTACTTGCTATGCGAACGGATTTGTTTTCAGTTAGCTTGCCGAAGACTCTAGTGCTTCTTTTACTGGTCATATATGGTAAGTAACTTTCTTTTAAAATGTGGATCCAGGACCATAAAACTTTTGAAAGTTTTAATGCAACTCAAGTTTTACGGAATTTTTATCTGCGATTCAAAATGTTTCAATGTTTTCCTTTTCACATAAATCAGTACGCGAAAATCGGTATAAAGATCTGATAAAAATAAATTTTATTGATTGTGGCCACGGTACTGTACTTCTTTTATTCATTATTTTCTTGGTTCATGTGAACTACAGATTTGCATTCATGATTATCAATTATAAATGAATTGGGGTTTAACGTCCTGCAGCGACTAGCCCAATGAAGACGGGCTTCGGCCATACAGTGTGCTATGGGGGAAATTTTGGTAGGACAGCGGCGCTACGGCCTAATCTTGTATATAATATACTGAAATATCATGAAATAAATAGATATATAGTGTGTATATTTTGATGACATACATTTATTTGTGGGTGTGTTTGTCGTGGTCATTTGGAGGCATATTTCATCATGCTCGATGCCAAATTGAAGTTAAATTAAGAAATGCAACATTTTTTTAGTGTAAACTTTAAAAGTAGACACAGATATTGGATTGTTTTCATTATGTTATAGAGTCATTAAATCACCCTCACTAATAGAATATTGCTAACACAGTCTGCATGATGGATTTGTTGAAGGCTCTGATCGGACAGTATCATTAATCCTTTTATGTCCTTCCATCGCGGAAAAAGAGCCGGTCGATTGCCTCTTTTGATATTAGATATATTATAATTCTATTACAGAAGGCTACGCCACAAGGATATGTACGACTGGTATAAAGCATTTTAAGAATTATCATAGAAAAAATATAGCCGAAACAGGTCATCCAATTTATCGCTTAGATTTACATAAAGCGAGTGACGGGTATCTACCACAGCATATATATACATGTAAGTAAATTTAATGTTGATACACATCAGTTTATCTATCTTAAAGTTTAATCAGATAATACATGAAGAACGCTATTAATGCTTTGATGTTATTAATCAACCATTAGATTCAGTTATCAATGTAGGGCAATTGATCTTAATTTTAATGATAATAACTTTGCAATCTTCTTTAGTCCACACTCATGATAACACACCAGTTTCTCAAGTGGTTGAGAAACAATCGTGTGTCACTGATGATACATATAAACTGGTGAAACATGAACACTTGTGAAACATGAACACTGGTGACGATATTTAAATGCGCAGTGATGAAACACGTGTACTGGCGAAAAAAAGTGCCGGGGATATAAGTAGTAAATAATACCCTACCACGAGATTGATATAATATCCCAAAGTCAAGGTCGGAGGATATCTCGTACATCGAATAGAGGGGTATTGATTGACATACACACAGACATCACTTCAATAACAACCTGGTCAGCAACTCAGAATATCCCCATATAGCAACATAAACTTAAACATATCATTATCTTCCGTGTCATTTTACCATAAGTGGACATAAAGTAGGGCTCACACTGACCAGTAGTGAGTATTCGCTAGGCCGCTACAGTCACCGATAAAGATAACATCGTTGCGACTTAATGAACCCCTAATATTAACTTTTTTCATCCAACAAATTAAATTCTAAAAAAAAGTATTAGAAAAATAAATAAAGACGTTTGGAGCAATTGTAGGTAAAAAATGTTTCCTATTTAATGTAAATGGGTATTAAAATGAGTAAAAGGCACCATTCTGCCCGAACTAGCAATGTCTTATGTAAACAACACACGCGTCATTGAGCCAATGATTGACGCCACGTGATGTGATTGCTCGTGTTGAAGACAGTCGTCTTTTGCATAGATATTAGAAGACTTTCGTAATTCTCTGTGAAACACATTGGGTAGGGCTAGGTCACTACTTAAAGATACATTATGGGAGATTTTTATAAAGAGTTAGCTATTCTTGCTATAGCAGTTCAAAAATAGATGATCAAAGAAGAATATATTGAAAAATTCGCTGATTACATCTGTGCTACAAAGAGGATATAAATATCTGTTCAAGGTGGACTACTGTATATGAAGATCAAGCTCAAAATAGTCGAACATCATGCTAATGAGTGAGATTATGCCCGACGGACGGACGGGACGATGCCTTCCACCTAACACCTTTAAAAATACTAGCGAAGATAGATGTTACAGCAAACAACCCATGAGTCATAATACCAAAAAGAAAGAACTTTGCACACAAGCAGGAATCACTGGGCCTAAAACTAATCATTCCCTTCGGGCACCACAGTAAAAACGTAGAAATCCAGAAAGAATTACGAGACCGAAAATTTAAGAAACCGCTTTATCTGCGAATATCTGCAGAAAATGATTCTAATCCTATTATGTATGCTATTAACTGTACTATTAGCTTTACAATGAAATAAAATGTATTATTATTGTGTTTGCTTAATGTGACGTCATCGGGAGAGGGTGGGGTATGGGAAAACGCCATCAGCTTTTGATATGGAACATTATTGGTACGATATGTCTATTTTCGTTTATGAAATATCAAAGACAAAACACCGTAGTTATTTTCATTTTTTAAAAATATATTTACCAAAATTTAGGAGCTTTGATATTAATTTCTAAAGTAGACTCTTCAAACCGTGGGTGTTTGGGCATTTCTTGAATGAAGTGAACTACAACGTTTGACATATTATACTGAAACGCAAATAAAACACACCACTTTTATGAACAGATGATTGTAAACATTTTTTGAGAGATATGCTTTAATTTTGTAATTCTGAATCGGGACTATAACAAGTACAAACAATCACAGATCACATCTCTTAAACACTAGCTTTATATAATTTGTACCGCATTGGGCGTACGTTTCTTTTGGCATCGGTCGGTTGTTACTGATGTCGGTAAACATTTGCGGCTTACAATCATAATGTCCAGCTGCATTATGTCTAAGTTTTCATCGTGTCTCTGTATATTACCCCGAAGAATAAATTAAATTAATATGTGTTACTGAATAATGATAATAATAACACATTTTATTTATATAAACATATGAATAAAAAGGTTTCAATTGTTCTTTGTTGCAGTCCGATTACTATCAGCATCGAATGACATTGAATTTACTGATGCCGTGTTAAAGGCTGAGACTTTAAGTGATTGTGGAACTGGCATTTTTGATGTAAATTCAACGTCTTTATATCAGCCCCGAAACTGTCCCCAGATTATTATGACAGAAAATAAACAACCCATGAAGAAAGTATCATTTAATTGGACAGCACCAGATTGTGGCTGTGTAACATTTAGGTAGTATAATAAAAAAATACTTGTTTGGATTTTCACAAAATAATATAATTACATGTTTGGGAGCTTCGGACGAAATACATATTGATTTCGTAATGGTTTTTATTATTACACGTATTGTTTTCGTTAGTTTTTTTTATTACACGTTTCGGACCTTTGGTCGAAAAGCATATTGTTTCTGTAAGTGTTTTATTATATTTTAAAGGGGGAGGGGGTAGTCAGTATGTGCAGCTGAATGTTCTACGGATGGGACAAAAGAGTAATCTCAGATTGTCCATATCTCGATTATTTCTCAACGAATTTTCTCTGGGTTTTCATTTTTTGATTCTTTGGACAAATTCCATATGGGCTCTGACTGACGGTTTTTCGAAATTCGGAGTTAACTATAGATTAGCCTACTCCAAATGACAACAATTCTTAGGGGGCCAATTTTTAAATTTCAGTTTTAGTTATTTCCGCTTTAATTCATGATGTAACTTGATTGTCCACCCCAAGCCCTCCTACCCCACCCACTTTGTTTGCATATCACAAGTACCTATAGAAGTAAAAATTACGTTTTGATCAAAATCGCCGATGTAGTATGTTGACGAGATGTTAATCCTTGTTCCAGCCCAAAACATTTTAAACAATATTATTTATGATTTTATTTGTACAGGGCAACTGTTATAAGAAATGGTGAGACCTATTATTATGATGATGATAAAGTTAATGATGGTAACTTAGTTAGAACCGTTTGTCCACATGGTAAGTTTACAATAAGGAAAAAATCTATGCGAGTTTTCTTAAATGAATGCATGCTTCAGCCAGTTCGCATTTCTCCAAATACAGGAAACAGGCCATGCTGAATTATTATTATAACTCAAGGATTTAAAAATAAATAACGCGGGCAATGTTGAATTATTTATTATTTAACGCACTATTCAAACGTGTTCGTAATTTTTGATACAATGTAATAAAATTTTGGGTTGCATTGCATCTTTGTGTGAGGTGAACGAATCATGTTTTTTTTTCCATCTGAGTGTTCTGTTTCGCCTCACCTCTAGATAATCTTGTGTACCCGCAAAATGAATAAAGTATAAGCATGCTTGTCCCAGAATGTCACAATTGTGTTGAGTAGAGGTTTAACTCTATTTACGTGCATTCAGTTTACTATGTACTCTTTTTTTACTGGACTAAAGGTGAGCGGCATGTGAAAAAAATACGAAAAGAAGTTAATACTATAACATCTACATCTCAACGTTCTTATCCTCAATTATCGAAGGTAAATATTCAAATTTTGGATCAATTTAAATTTGTCAAACGCTCTCTCCTTTGCCACAAAACTTTCTAAATATGGAATATGTTTTTTATACACCTACTTTTTGAGTGGAAGTATTATACGCACCCTTTTCCATCAGTCTGCCCGACGGCATTTTCAAGATTCTTGTACTACAAACTGTAAGACATTTTGAGGATTGAATTTGTTGAGTTGGTAGGATTTTTCGGCTCGCCTATTTCGATTCTATACGGAGGTTTTGCCAAAACCCTGTAAGCACAGACAATTTAAGATTTTTAAAGACATAGATACGGGATTTCTTGATTTCCCGGGGCCTCTGGGGGGGAAACTATCGAAGTTTAGAGCCAAGAGTACCATTAAAATGCTTTATTGACCTCCTTGCTTCATCCCTTCACAAAGTTGATTGTCAACGTAGTCTCGGTGTCAGCTATGTTTTTGCATTACATTATCCATAATATATATTTTCAGTTAAACCGAGTTGACAGATTAAATCTGCTGTGTAAAATCACCCAGAAATTCACCATTAATGAAATATTGCACCGTCCCATGTTTTTAGAACGTAGAGCTTTACAGAACACATCCCTGGTCGAATTATTTAACATGGAATTAGCTCTTGAACAAAGACGGGCAGACGTAGTTAAATGCTGTAAAAAGGTAACTTACTGTATTATTTTGGATTAACTTTTATCAGTCCGTTAGCTAACATATATTGAAACTGACTTTCAAGTTATAACTTGAAAGTCAGTTTCAATAGTAACTGGCGCCAGGTCGATAAAGGTAAACTCCTTGCCGATTTGCATAATAAATGGGTTTGGCGATAATTAAGCCGAAATCTAAAATACAAAGTCATCTGGTGATATGTTTTTTGAAGAAAAAATCTAGATAATTTAAGCCGTTGTTTTTTAAAAAAAAATCCGTTGTTATGTTTCAGTCTGGTTCGGAGAAGGAATCGTGCTTCGGTGACGTGAGGAGGCATCGTATAGATCAATTTTGTGGAGACGGCTATCCAAGTATACCATTTACTACCTCGAAAGATAATTTCATGAGAAAAAGAGAAGCTGAATGTTGTTGGAAATTAGGTAATTCTCTTTTATATTTATTGTAACATAATTTGTCCATTTGCTTCCTATCTAAATTCACCGATAATGGGTAGCGAGAGAGAGAGAGAAATGGGGTTTAACGTCCACTCAACACAAACTAGGTCATTTCGGGACTAAGATATGGTTTTAATTTTATTTCAATAATTCGCTTGCGCGTAGGGGTCTTTAGCAGTGGGAGGAAACCGGAGTGCCCGGAGGAAACCCACGAGGTTGAGAAGGCGCCCCTATCTCCATGCCACATACGCCAGGGCTCGAAACCACAGCCGCAAGCCAGAGGTGACCGGCCAGCTAGAGGTCGAAGCGCGACACTCTAGACCACCACCCCCCCCCCCCCCCCGGATAAAGGGTAGCAATTTTGAATTGATTTTATTGAAATACATACCAATGATATAAACGAAGATGTCTCAGGAAAATATGTGCAATTAATTGATTCATTTATTCAGGTGAGTCTAGATATCGGTGCTTCAACAAATCGGATGATATGGAAACACCACTTCGAACTGAAGATTACTCAATGGACTTTTCGTTAGACGAATCCGATCCTATTAACGACATTGCAGATTATCCCACAGAAATAAACAGTATTGAAGAGGTAGGCTACCATGCTTATTTGGATCGAAGATGCACCTATAGACACTAATTAAAATGACTAGACCCCAGGCCTCTTTGCTTTGAATATAAAGTAAAAGTGTTAAATTCATTAAATTTGATATGTAGTAAAGTGTTATCTGTTAAAATTTAACATTTTAGGTATACAGTGTCAATGTTGAAAATCCTTATTTTAATTTCAAATCTTTTCAGAAACGTAACACAATATTATTTGACGTCGACGATAGCCATAAAACAGCTATAACAACATCCGATCCTCCAACTACCTTATCGGCATTTACCACTAGTCCACAAACATTACAACCTAGTCGTCCTCTCCAAACAACATTTCTACCAATATCAGCAGAGATAAAACCAAGACAAGGAGACATGGCACCCGCATATCTACCGAGGCAATTAAAGTCGAAAAAAAAACCTGGTAAATCCTCAGTGGAAATAACAGTTCAGAGTAAGTCATTTCGTTTCATATCAATATCATTTTTTATACCATCGTAGTAATTGAGAGATCATCATCGATATCCCCACAGGTCTCATTCCTGAGTCGTCTCACACCACTAACCCCATGGTTAATCTATGGGGGAGGGGGCATGTTTCCAAGTTATCCGCCCGTAATGACTGTGCTATTACTATCGACCAATCTCATAAATCGTTAATTACAAAAGAAGTTAGCAAAGGGAAGTGTAACTCTCATCGGGTAAAGTAAGCAAAGTAGGCTCGGGAATTGTATTGAGAATCAGTATAAGTTCAATAATGATAAACATTGAAAAACCGAATTATTTGTCAATTTAATTCAACATGGATGTTTGATCTTCCTGTGTAAAGATGGGCTTCTAACAATATAATATTTAAGACAAAATAAACATTTTACCATTGGTACACGAATCGTGTGCCATTAAACGTTTGTAACATGGGACTCGAGGGACTAGGGTAGACATTTTCGAACGGTAAACTCATATTCTTATCTGGAGAACATGCATAATAAATACTATCGGTATAGACCTGAATAACCAGGCGCTTGAGATTGCCATTCGATTTAGCCTTCTTTCGCCGATTAGAAATTATAGTAAAACAGAAACGATTGCATGTAAATCCGTTTATATACATTCCCATTACATGATTATATGCGTTGCGATCTGTTTGTGTCAATTTCTAGGTGTCAAATATTGGCGATTTAGCTCCTTTAAATATAAATAAATTGGAAATTTCTAATATGAAAAAAAATATGACAAGACACGTGACAAGATACGAGTTTAACTGGGGTTTCACTTTTATTTCAGCACTGGAGCAAAAGTTATGGAAATCCAGTTTACGTCTGGCATGTTGTCAACAAGGTCAAATATTTGCGGAAAAATCACACCCACAAGATTTCTGGAAAGGTTGTCGTTTGGCAGCTAAAGATTTCAGAGAGACAATAAGGCGCGGGAAACGCATATGTGCAAATAGTTTTCAGAAATGCTGCTTTGAGCAATATTTAACGTAAGTACGACTATCTTATTTATTAGGTTATAAATACTAGAGAATTGTCTGATAATATGAAATGTTAAATACATGTAGATCATATAAAACAAACTGTAAGAAAGATAAATATGGTACATTTTCGGGCATTCGTTTTATTAGTTTTGAAGAAAACAAAAGTCCTACATTTGTTTTTCTTTTTTTGATTTCAGAATAAATAACGAACTATCAAACGTAATAAATCCATTTCCTAACAGATTAAAAAATTGTTTTATCACCACTTAAAGGGACAATCCCGATAATACTTTGAAGAATAAAACGGCTTAATTTGTGTTAAAATTCTCTATTCAGGTCCGAGCAGCTAACTCAATATACTGATACGTTTTCAAACAACTTAAAACCTATCAGTCTTAACCTGGACATGGAGACCGGTGTCTCAAGCTGTATCATGGGTGTCTGGATAAAACCAGACTTTTATTTTATAAAAAAATAATGTGTATATGAAATTTACCTTTCGCTATCATGAACGGGAATCGATTATCGGGTTACCCAACGAAAACAATAATGACCCTAAAATATTAAAAGGGTTACGTGTCCGGATAATCAATTTTGACGTTCACGTCCAAACGACTCAATATTTTGAGCTGAAATTTAGAGGCAGGGTAAATACGCCATTCATCTTTATTTGGACGCTTAAATTTCATACATACTCGAACTTCTATTTATGGGACTGTTCAAATCGGGATGTAATACAGGGGCGGATCCAGGAATTTTTGCAGGAGGGGGTTTGCCAGGTTTCTGTCACGGAAATCTGCCATCATCGTCTCTAAATTACATAGGCATACATACAAATTGAGCTTTTTAAACAGAGAAATCATTTTTATACTGATGTAGGATCACTTTGTGATTTAATTTCATTGATGCAAGGCATTTTTTTTTTATATGTCGCTGAGCAGGGGGTGGGGCCCCCCCCCCCTCTGGATCCGCGCCTGTAAAAGTCCCTTTAAGAGCGTTAAAAGCAGTGCGACATTATTTAAATCTTTAAGTATGCATGCAGATCTATATGAACCATTCTGTTTTGGAACATTCAGAAATGAACCTTAAAAAACAAATACATAATACTTCTAAATCGTTAAAATGCGTATAGAAGTGAATAATATCGAATTACATTTAATCAAATTTAAATCTAATTTAAATTCATCAACTATGGAAATTCTACCATTTATTAAGTAAAAGCCAGCAGTTATAATCCACATAGATAAACTATAACCGTATTGATTCAGATGAAAACAATGATTAGTGTCTCTTTTGTTTATCTACATCAATATTTATCAAGTGAAGGACACTTTCATATTCCTTTTGGACGCTGATTCTACACAGGTTTTGCTTATAATCAATAGGTATGCGGTATTTTAGAATTTGTGTTGTGGCGTAAATGTCGTTGTCATTATCATCATCATTACTTTTAATTATTGTTATGAGTTGCTTTATTAACAACAACTTCTGTGCACTTATGTTATCTAATAATAGAAATCTGGTTGCTTTGCTTTTGTTATATTTAGAAATATCTTATTCACATCTTACTAAATGGATTGAAAGAATTCTAATGCTTTTCGCTAAATAAATTATTCTAAAATACACATTTACTTATACAATAATGTATTTTTGTAAAGAAAATAAGTAATTTAACAACGTGGTACATTTGTTTTTAATCATTTAGTTTTTGCTTCTGTGTTGTTTTTTATATCAAGGAGCTTATAGTTTATTCTTTGTAACCTTAAAATATTAATACAGTGCATATAAAATGATCTACATAAAAAAATATTGTAATTTCTAATCAATTATGTCCGATGAAATACGTGAAAATGGCTAAATTGTCGTTATAATAACTGCTCCATTGTCGTGCGGAATATTTTTTCTTTGTTCATTACAAATGGCGCTTGAAACCATGGAGTACAATATGTCTTAAACTTATTTTAATTATTCATTGTCTTAATATCGGACTTTAGGATTCCATATTTTCACGATAAGATAACAGCATAAATTTTGATAAGACAAAGGTCAATATTAAATTCTAATTCGTGTTTTTAATTTTGAATATCATAGTTTTAAGATTGGGTTTAGCTCTTTTAAGCTTCAATTCATTGTGATATTGTAATAACAGAATTAATGAGCACGAATAGCTAAAAACTAAATTTAGAAAAAGGCACTTGACTAAATAATACATTTCACATCTCTATTCAGACACTACAAATATGATCTAAATTTTGTTACTTTTTCAGTGTGACTAAAAAAGAAGAACGCATTTCCACACCACAGGAACTTATAGCCCATACGTCAGCTGACCATCGAGGTATATCAAATGATGATTTCTCAGTTGGGTCGGCTACTAAAGATATTACTGTGGCACTGAACAGTGGTATTGTTTTTGGGAATTCTACTAATGAAGACGTTGTTGATGAAGATGAAGAAGATGATAGTGATGATGCGGATAATAAAGAGGGCGGTGACGATGATACGGGTGAACCTTATGCATTATCTGAAGAACATTTTGGGTATCCAAAAGAAGATACCCTATATAACCCCATTTTCTTACCACGAAAAGTGCCCCATGAAATTAAAAACCGGAGGCGACCCTTTGCTAGATCTGACACCCCTGAAAGCAGATCAGTGATACCTTTTTTTAGTAAAAGGCGATCTGAAAACGCCAGACAATCCTTTAAACCAGAAAACTCAGCCAAAACTTCAAAAGAAAGGAAACAGAGACGCAGGCAGAAACGAAGAAGAAGAGATCGAAATTGATTTGTGTCTCCTTTACAACATTCGATCAATGAGATTGTATCATGGAAAGTTTTCATGTAAGTGTTGAATGTTACTCGTCCGCGAGAAATAGAAAAGCACGGTGACTAACTCTACGACTAATGTGACTAACTCTAAGACTAATGTGACGAACTCTAAGACTAATGTGACGAACTCTAAGACTAATGTGATCTTACATACTTCAACAATACTATTTAAGGCAAAATATATTGAGTTTTTTTATATTTGTATTATATATATTCTAGCCAAGAGTTTTATTCATGGCTTGATATCGATGCTCAGATGAATAAATTATTTTTGTGTAATTGTAATTCGTGGTATGGGGGAGTACTCGTTACAGTAGTATGGGTACGCTCTATCAATAATTTAAAAGACAACCACACAAAGGTAGGAAATACGCTCATACAGTTCCATATAGAAAAAACTAGTCATTGACAACAGCTATTCCAAAAGGAAAACTTGTATGTTCACCAAATTTGATAAGGATCCGCCATGCCTGTTAAAAACTGTAGATTCTATCGTGTTCAAGAGCTTCACAACCAATTTAAAAAAAAATAGGTCTGTTGAAAACTGCTTGTATCTGTTGCATAACTCCAGAAAAGAGAGGTATGCGATGCTGAATATCGATAGGGTCCGTCCTCTCAAGATATTGATGATTCACCCCAAATCTAAAAAAACTCAGTTAAAGATAGCTACACACGGCGCGGATATACGCCCACATAGCCGCTATATCTCAATTACAGCTTAACTGAAAAGAAAACTTGGATGTTGATCTGATTGCAAAGGAATGCCGCCAAGAAATCTAATCCATATAGTGTTCACATGCTCTTTCAGACACCTGGAACTGCAGGTCACAGAGGGCTAAATCTCAATAGGGTTCATCCTCTCATGACCCCAATGCTTCACATCAAATTTGAAAGCACCCCACATAGCACCCTGTATGGCGTATGCATCCTTCATTATACTCATTTGCATTTCATTTCCTAGCATCTTTACTGTTAAGAAAATCGTGATAATTGTAAAACTAAATCTAACAACCGAGAAGTTATCATAAAATTAAATATTTGCGAAATTACCCAACGCCTCCATCCTTGGCCAATTATAGTGAAATGGTTAAATTTTAATTTAAACAAGAATATTCTAATACTCAATATATAAAGGACACATTTACACAAGTAAATATTAACAGTACAAGGGGTGACCGCGGCGGGAAATTTCCTAAGAACGTTTTCGGCCACCGAACGGAATGAACCTGAGACCTTCTAGTTAGCGAGCCAGAATCTTATTCACTTATCAACCCCAGCTCCCGTAAACATGCAAGTGTCCCTCACTAATCAGGAGGTAAGGGGTTCGATCCTGGGTCTGACGGGTTTAGTCTCTAGTCGTTCAGATGGGAGTAGGCGTAAAACCGATGTCAAGTGTACACTTGGGCGTGCACGTATAAGAACCCCAGGACAGTAGAGACTTTTGGCAAGCGTAAATTCCTAGTGCGTATCGCGTATCCGTCTGGATTTTGTGTGTGACGTCATCAATGTTTGTGTATTTCTCATACGTGATAAGACACACGTTATACGGCAGTCCGTATTGAACAGCTTTTATACGGAGAAGGTCCGTATAACATTGTCGCCTTTTTAGACGCTGAAATGTTGTTGTATCATAGCGTTTTTTATGAATCTATATGCATCTTAGAACGTGAAGGTGTATATTTGATGTGAATTGTATCATAATAAAGACTGGAATTAAATCATTATTTTGATGGGTTTTTCTCGGAATTTTCAAATTGTCTGCACGCTAGTTGATCTACGCGCTAGATTTAGGTAGATATGTGACCTTGCAAATCTGTAAATGATGTGATTCTATGGTAAAGGGGTGTAAGTGAAACAAAAATTGCTGTCGAGTCTAAGTCAGAGATCTTTTTTTTAATAAGATGCGACATTATTTTCTTTAATAGCCCAGCGACTGTCGAGTGACTCCACGCACTCTGAGAAATTGTAGGCAAGGCACTTGACTAGTACTGATGGTGATCTTGGTCGATAACTGTCGCCATGCTGTACATAACTAGCGCAGCTCTGTGACGCATAAGTACGCGACGCAAGAATCTGCCAAAACTCTAAAACTACTCTGACACAACGTGTCACGTATACGATACGGATAGGGAAAATGCCACTTGCCAAAAGTCTCTAGTTGGAATTCGAAATAAGAAACGTAGCTGTTTGGGCAAATGTTCCGCCCAATAGTATAATGCATGGCGGGTTGGTGTGGAACAGTAAGACATTAAACCGCATTTGATTTCCCTTCTCTTCATTACAATAGTCACCCCATTACAGTATTATTTTAGTTTTTGCCATAATATTTAAGTGGGAAAAAAGTATTTATAGATGCTTTGTTTCAGTTTAAATATTTGTTAGCCCTTTAGCCTCAAATCTTACCTGAAATAAAGGTTTACAACCTAAAATAGAAACACTGATTGAAGAGAACAGTATGATGACACATTGGTGATTAGTTCATCACAAATCCAAGACATTATGAGAAGGTTTAGAGTCTCTATACACAGTCTTAGCGCAGCGTCTGTGCATGAAGTAGATCAGACGATTGATGAACACCATAAGCACCTTATTAAGTCTCCTCTGAATTTCAACCCAAATATGTTTAATCGCGTTTAAGCCCGTAATAAGGACATCGCCGTGCTGTAGAATGTCCCGAGTAACTCTGGCGGTGTGGGCACGGGCGTTGTCATGTTGGAAAACGTTGTTCGATGACGTGCGAAATGTGGTATAAAGTAGGGTCTGAGAACTTGATCGATGTAGCGCACTGCTGTGATGCCGCCTCCTCTCCCTAGACCAAGACTTTGGAAGACCAGGTGTGTTTTAAGGTTTATCATGGTGGAAGCTATACTATTTTGAGGGCCCTCTTTCAGGGGGGGGGGGGGGGCGGAGGTCGAGAAATTTTGCAAACTAGAAATAATTTTGGTGTATTCTGATCTGATATATCCTCCAGGACCTTCGAGGCGGGTTTAATCCGAGGGCCGGGGCCTAATTCGATACTCTGACGCCTGAATGCTGTACGCATCAGGAGCTGAGCCAAATAATAATTAAAGGAATATGGTGGAGTGGGCCTATTGTGCAAGCAGCACGCGTAATCCCGGAAATCTATACAGCAAAGAAATGATCACTCCACCAAGCCAGATCAGCTCATTAGTAGGTTTTCAGAAAAGGTTTTTTCTTGATTGATGATTTTCATGCAATTGCAATGACTACTATCATTCAGTAGTGGATTGACTCTGACTCGGGGGCCCTTTCCATTGGCCAGAGGGGCCCTTTTGTCTGCCTTTAGGGCCCACCCTTACTAGGGTACATTTTCATTTTTATCATCGGTTTAAGCATTTTTCTCCCGTTTTATTTTTTCAACTTTTTTTTTTCACGAGGAGGCTGGCGTCTCCAGCGCTTCAGCTATAAAACGCCTCTGTGGAACACCACAGGACCCACTCTCTGGTTCAGGCCGATTCCACCCCAAACCCACTGCTAAAGACCCCTACGCGCAAGCGAATTATTGAAATAAAATTAAGTCATATGTTAGTGCCAAAATGACATAGTTTGTGTTGAGTGGACGTTAAATTCTCTCTCTCTCTCTCTCTCTCTCTCTCTCTCTCTCGCGGCTTAAACATACATTATGCGAGAGCAAAATCTGCCTATTGTAGGTCTTTCTTAAGGCCTGAAATGTTATAAAAACTATTAATTAGACATTGATTAACCTATTCAGACCATAATCAACTCTCGATGTTGAGGCTAGCATGAGATTTTTGTTGGATTGTAGTTGGATTCGCTGAAATATTTTCCTTCGTGATTTACCACTAAAAGTGGATAACCGAGACTATTGGTTTTGTCTTACCGATGACCGAGGCTGAGCGGAAATTTCAATCGCTTAGTTCTAAGCTAATAGAGGATCAATTTGACTGAAATTTTCAGCAAATTGCGTTTACATTAGCTTGTTTTTAACTATTGTATTGAGAACTGCCAACTCGTTATTCAATCTCCCATAATGTATCTTTAATATACTATTGTCAATAATTATTGACATTTGGCATAAAGGGAGATAACTCCATGACTTCAATGTTAATTCTGGGTTGAATGCTTTTCACTACAGAAATGAAATGAAATGGGGTTAAATGTCCTACTGTTCTGCACCTAACCTGCGCTAATGGAAGACGGGCATACGCCACACAGTGTGCTACGAGGGAAAAGTTGTGCTGGTAGCTGCGTTACGGCCTACTCTTACATCAAATTCCAACTGCCAAGGGATCATTTACGTGCACACCAATGTGTACACGGGACCTCGGTTTATCGTCCCACTAGAGAGCTGATAACTTGCTACTCTAATAAAAGGTCCACGACTAGACTGCTGATAACTTGCTACTCTAATAAATGGGCAATAAAGTGTAAATTCTGTGAAAGCAAGTTGTTTTATTCTTTACATCAATTTCCTGACAAAATGAGGTGGAAAACGGTAGTTGAGACATAATTCATAGCATAAAAGGAGCATGAAAAGTCTATTAATTAATATTTTATTGCTCTGTAAGTGACACGTATTAAAAGATACCCCAGCATTTCTATGAAAATACCGATTCTTTTTCAATATCTGACAAACACATGGAGCCTTTTCAAGTTCTTTAACAATGGAAATAAAGACAGGCAAGACATTTTGCTTCATTTTACATCAGATGAATAATTAAAATTTTGACAGTAACATTAATAATAACTAGATCTGCTAAGCAGATATTAAAGCTTTCATATTCACAGTCACTTCCTGTCACATGTCATGGGTCATATAAAAAAGCCGAACAAGAAAAAATAAATCATTAAAATCGGTGACAATCTAGTGAAGTTAATGTAATTTTTCACTCGCAAACAACTTTGTCGGCACGAAAAACAACATCAAAGGCAAAATTCGAATTTTTGAAATATTCGAATACCAAAAATTCGACCCGCATCCTGGCTATCCTGAAATGTATTAATTTCAGAAATAGTAGACGCATTGAACATACAATGCCCTGTTGTGTTTGTTTGCAAGCCCTTATATGTCGATTTTTTCACTTTTTTCATATTCACTTCAAAATGGCGACCATCAATTGACCTAAATCAAAATTCTGCTCTGAACGTTTTTTAGGCCATCCTTCAAGGATTCTGTAAATATAACTCCCACGTTTGTAAGTTCAATATCGCAAAAGCCTTAGGGACTTTTCACTTTTCAAGATGGTGGCACTTCCGGTTCGATCGACAAACTCCATATTTTCTGTAGTAATTAGTAATTTCTTGTCTAGTATCGAAAAAAAAAATTAAGTCATTCTGACCTATATTTCGTTGATTTTTCTTTAAACTTTTGTCATCAAAATGTTTCAGTTTTTACTGTACGTGGAACGACAAGGATATAATGGTTATAAGTTCTCAAGGACCGAGATGGTTGATATAGTGTTAGTAGTCTGCTAAATAGCTTGGTACAAGATTTCGTAGACACTGGCGAGTCATAGGACATAAAGGTTGATGTGAGCTGGAATTTGGAGGCAATGTAAGGTTTTTAGAAAAGATGTTATGCGATATTTTGGTGATATGATTCTGGCTTATATAGTCTGTATTTTCTGTAGTTTGTAGCGACCTTGTTTGAATAGTCTATTCTGGACAGAACTAGTGACTGTACTAGAGATTTGGCGGCGAACAGGCATCGACTGAACACTATTTGTAATTATCACATCAACCAGTCTCTACTTCCAGCTTGTGAATCTCAAATTTTTCATGGAGAACCTCATACGTGCTTTTGGGCAAGAGTTTATCACATGTTGCTGCCGCTGTGGAAGAAAAGGTTACAATCGGTCTAAGAGACGAGAATTAACATTAAAGCCAATGGGGAAATTATTAGTGATCTGTGGCCATATTGTTTTATAAGTTCAAAATTCTTTTCTTTATAGCTTCACATTGATTTTTGCATATTTTTATAAAGATAGACAACGAAACATTCGCCCACAGCATCTAAATCGTCCGGGCAGTCAACAAGAGATGTCGCATATTTTTACTTTTTTTGGTAATGAAACGTTTGTAATAAAATCTGATTAAGAGTAACAATTCATTATGTAATTATCAGAAAATCATTAGAATTGGTTTGCTTTTTATAAAGTTTTGCCCCACGCTAACAATTAGTATACAAAACATTTAATATCATGGATTTAACTGTTCAGTTATCAAAATTCATTGAAAATCAAACTACTTGTTCGTTTCAACACCTTAAACTCTGTGTATCACCTTAAACTCAGTCAAAAATCGGATGATAAGTTTGGCCTCTATAGCGTCACAAGATTTTTTGCAGTTATCAAGGGAGATAACTGTGGCAGTAATTATTTAAAATCGCTGAAAATCAATAGGATTCTTCGTATCATGACCTTAAACACTGTGTGTAAATTTAAAGTCAATCAGATATTAACTTTAGCGTCTAGAGTGTCCACAGGATTTTTTGTGACCAAGGGCCATAACTATGTAAGTAATTATTGGAAATCGCTGAAAATCAATAGGCGTCTTCGTCTTATGAATGTTAACACTGTGTATAAATTTGAAGTCAACCGGATATTGACTTTGGCCTCTATAGCGTCACAAGATTTTTTGAAGTTATCAAGGGAGATAACTCTGGTAGTAATGGTTAGAAATCGCTGAAAATCAGTAGACGTCTTCGTCTTGTGACTGTAAATACTGTGTGTGAATTTGAAGTCAATCGGATATTAACTTTGGCCTCAAGATCTGTTGAAGTGATCAAGGGCCATAACTCTGGCAGTAATTATCAGAAATCGCTAAAAAATCAATAGGATTCTTCGTCTCATGACCTCAAACACTGTGTGTAAATTTAAAATGAAATGAAATGAAATGAGATTTAACGTCCTACTCAGCTGCAACTTACCTGGGCTAATGGAAGACGGGCATACGCCATACAGTGTACTATGAGGGAAATTTTGCCCGGGCAGCAGTCAATCGGATATTAACTTTGGCCTCTAGAGCGTCCACAAGATTTTTTGAAATGATCAAGGGCCATAACTCTGGCACTAATTATCGGAAATTGCTAAAAATAAATAGGCTTCTTCGTCTCACGACCTCAAACACTGTATAAATTTAAAATGAAATGAAATGGGGTTCAGCGTCCTACTCCTCTGCACCTTACCTGGGCTAATGGATGACGGACATACGCAATACAAAGTGCTATGAGGAAAATTTTGCCCGGGCAGCAGTCAATCGGATATTAACTTTGGCCTCTAGAGCGTCCACAAGATTTTTTGAAGTGATCAAGGGCCATAAATCTGGCACTAATTATCGGAAATCGCTGAAAATCAAAAGGCTTCTGCGTCTCATGACCTTAAACAAAGTGTATGAATTTGAAGTCAATCGGATATTAACTTTGGCCTCTAGAGCATCCACAACATTTTTTGAAGTGATCAAGGGCCATAACTCTCTAGCAGTAATTATCAGAAATCGCTAAAAATCAATAGGAATCTTCGTCTCATGACCTCAAACACTGTGTATAAATTTAAAATAAAATGAATTGGGGTTTAACGTCCTACTCTTCTGCACCTTACCTGGGCTAATGGAAGACGGGCATACGCCATACAATTTGCTATGACTATGAGTGAAATTTTACCAGGGCAGCAGTCATTCGGATATTAACTTTGGACTGTAGAGCGTCCACAAGATTTTTTGAAGTGATCAAGGGCCATAACGCTGGCAGTTATCATCGAAAATCGCTGAAAAACAATAAATAGACTTCTTCGTCTCATGCCCTTAAACACTGTGTATAAATTTAAAGTCAATTGGATATTAACTTTAGCCTCTAGACCATCCACAAGCAATTGTCGACGCCGGAAGGACGGACGGGGGCGATGACAATATACGACCACATTTCAATGTGGGCGTATAAAAATGAAAATGATAAATGTATGTACAATTAAAATTTACAATAAAAATCTCTTAAATACATAAAACAATATAATCGCCTCATTTCTTATTTTTTCATATTAACCAACCGTTATTTTCATCTAACTAACCTACTCGGCGGAATGTGATAATTTATCAGTTTTTATGAATCGTTAATAGTTAAAAATTGTGTTTGTTTTTTTTAAATATTATATATTGAGAGCAGCTTTTTTTAGTTTATATATATATATATCCAAAATTATTAGGACAACCGCATAGTTAAATTGGAGCTAGCTTTACTAAATTTGGATTGGGCTGACTTGATTTCATTGATCAAATATAATGTGACCTGTTGTGACCTGTATGTGTTACGAAACGTCGTTATTAAATTATTGAGAAGTAGTTATATCCATATATACCTTGTGTTGTGTTTTATTATGAATAGTGATCCGTGCTTCTAGATGTCATTTAAAGAATTGATACGTCATCACTATGGAGATGTGACATTATATTTGATCAATGAAATCAAGTCAGCCCAATCCAAATTTAGTAAAGCTAGCTCCAATTTAATTTTTCTTCTAAGATGTCGAGATAAAGAGGTGATACCTAAAGGATTGTATGTACTTCAATGTTTATGGTTTCTTCTGATTATTATTAAATTGTTGCAAGCTAGAATTATGTATAAATAGGCTGACTAGATGGATATTTGTCATTAACTTGAAAACGTGACCTGTATGTGTTACGAAACGTCGTTATTAAATTATAGAGAAGTAGTTATATCCATATATACCTTGTGTTGTGTTTTATTATGAATAGTGATCCGTGCTTCTAGATGTCATTTAAAGAATATATATACATATACAGTATATATATAAATACATTTAGTTAATACAACAATGTCATAGACATGTCATAGACATTGTTGTATTAACTAAATGTTGATTATCTGAAGAGCTTAATAAAATAAGCGAAAGTACTAGTAATCGACAAATAATGTAGTTCTTTTTTCAAAAACTTTTATATTTTTGTGTATATATATATATATACAAAAAGTTCTGGAAACAACTCTCAGGTGATATATAAATAAATAAGATGTTTGAAAAGAAAACAGACTACATATTTAAAGCTAGCGGGAACCTCTTCAGACTTTTTAATATGATAGCGTAACTATATAAACAAAAATGTTAACAATAGAAAGACGTCACATCCGACGTATACAATATGTTGAGTTACTACTGTTAAAAACAATTTACGTTGAAATTAAGTTAAATATACAATGAAATATACATATTTATGTAATGAAATATATTTATAAAATAAATGAGTTAAACTTTATCATTAAGTTCGGGATTGTATTTCCGTATAAATGCGCTTTCTTTTATTTCTAATAGCGCTTGATTTGATACATTTAATTTATACATAGGGAAAACCGTGTATTTACCTCTGCCACAGAGATCTAGATGTTCGCTTAAAGAAATAGTTCTATTTTCTGCGTTTTTTATTTCAGAACGATGGAGGTTCATTCGTCTACTTAAATTGTAATTCTGCTTTCCCTATGTATCTACCCTTACATATCATCAAATAAATTACATTATTTGATTTACAATTCATATTTTGTTTGACTGTAAATATTTGATGATTTGTGACAGTAATAGACGACCCTTCGATAATATACTATTCAAAAAAAGTAGGGGATATTTGATTTTTAAGTGTTATTAAAGTTACCTAATGAAACTGACGAAGAAACAAATGACAAAATGAAATGAAGTTCACATTCATCGATTTATTCCAAATGATCGTTAGACTAAGTAAGGCACAGACTGACTATTATAAGGGTAAAATGATACCCGGGGTCAAACAGCAAAGTTACCACAGCATCACAACAAAGTCAATAACGGGTAAATCCTCCTCTGTTTGCCAAACAAGCATTGATCCGACGTGGTATACTCCTAATGAGACGTCTAAGGTCATTTTGGTCCAGATTGTCCCATTCCTGTTGCAACGCAGCGGCAAGTTCTTGGACATTGGCAGGACGTTGTTGACGTTGACGTAACCTGTCCAAGCATGTCCCAGACATGCTCGATGGGGGAGAGGTCGGGACTCAGTGCTGGCTAAGGTAATGTGGTGATGTTCTGTTGTTGGAGGTAACCTGTAACGATCCTGGCCCTGTGACATCTTGCGTTGTCATCCTGGAAGATGAAGCGGCGGCGATGACGTCGTGCGAACGGCACAACATGGACTGCCAAGATGTTGTCCCGGTAGTACTGGCCTGTAACACGCCCTGCAACAACATGTAAAGCCATTCTTCCAGCAACAGTGATGCCTCCCCACACCATAACAGAACCACCCCCAAATCGATCATGTCTGATGACGTTAACGTCTTGGAAGCGCTCGTTTCGACGACGCCACACCCTCCTACGTCTGTCCAAAAAATCAACAGTGAACCTTGACTCATCTGAAAACATCACATTGCTCCAGCGTTGATTATCCCAGTGTTGACGATCCCTACACCAACGACGTCTTGCCTGAATGTGATGATCTCTCAAACAAGGGATCACGCGAGGACGTCGGGCGCGAAGGTGACCCCTAAGCAGTCGATTCCGAATCGTCTGGCCACTCACTCTCACACCAGTGTCTATTTGAAGACGAGCGCTGATCTGATTTGCTGTGATGACACGATTTCTCAAGGCCAAGGTACGGATAAATCGATCCTGGGCTTGAGTTGTCGCCCGTGGTCGACCTGGGCGTGGTCTGTCCTGTACAGATTGTGTATCACGGTATCTGGACCATAGCCTGCTTATGACAGACTGAGAAACATTCATAGTCCGCGCCACAACCGCCTGTGTTGTGCCGATCTGTAGCATGCCAAGGGCACGTAACCTTTCATTTTGGGTAAGCCGACGCATATCAAAATTTGTTTTCTGGTCACTAAAACAATTAAACTGATGTTTCCACCCTGGAATTCAATGCCACAATGACTGTAACATTCAAAGTCAGAGTCGTGCAAATCTTGGGTTGGACCCCCATGATGATCCCAACCATCACCTGCATTCCATGCGGTAGCTATTGGTGCGTTTGGGCGTCACATGTACCTGGAAATGTTTCTTCTCTTAGGTTCTATAGTGACTGTTTTTGTAGTCATTTGCATATTTTAGTATTATGCCCCCCAAATCAAATATTCCCTACTTTTTTTGAATAGTATATCATTACATGTTAAACATCGATTATCATTACATTTAGAAACTGTGGGTGTAGGAAATATGCAATTAAATTTTGAAGATGTCAACATTGTTCGTAAACTATGTGGTTGTTTAAGACTGTTAATTATTGTGGTTTGATTAATAATTTGGCTCATTTTTTCGCTATTTTGAAGAATATGACAGTATTTGTCATATATTAATTTACCCCTCTCTTATACGGAAATACAATCCCGAACTTAATGTTAAAGTTTAACTTCATTACATAAATATGTATATATTTATATTTCATTGTATATTCAACTTAATTTCAACGTAGGTTGTTATTAACAGTAGTAACTCAACATATTGTAAACGTCGGATGTGACGTCTTTCTATTGTTAACATTTTTGTATATAGTTACGCTATCATATTAAAAAGTCTGAAGAGGTTCCGAAGTTTTAAATATGTAGTCTGTTATCTTTTCAAACATCTTATTTATATATATATAGAAATATGAAGTTTCTAGAAAGAAAAAAACTACATTTTGTAATAATTTCATCAAGCTAAGATAAAATTATTAGTTTTTTTCTTTCTAGAAACCTCATATTTCTATATACTTTTACCTGAGAGTAGAATCTTTTATTTATTCTATTTTATATATATATATAGAAACCTCATATTTCTATATACTTTTACCTGAGAGTAGAATCTTTTACTTATTCTATTTTACTTATCTTTGTAAACAGTATAATAATAATAATGTATATATATATATATATATATATATATATATATATATATATATATTATTATTATACTGTTTACAAAGATGCGTCCAAGTAAAGGAGCTACGCCGCTGAACTTCGATCCATATATGCATATGCTGAACAAATTAGCCGAAAAATTGAAGATGATAGCGGACAATCAAACCCTAATTTTAAAGATAATTGATGAGGGGTTTGTTAACAGCACGTCCAATCTTCAAGATACTGTGAAGTCGATCACCAAGGACTTATCTAAAATTTCCAGTGTCGTGAATAACTCTGATGAAGAAGCCGAATTCAAGGAAGTTCATAAATTCAAATCGGATAACCGGCTGACATGGAACAAACTGAAATCGGTAAGAAAAATCTCTTTCTACAAAATGTTAAAATGCAAAGAAAAGGCTGAACTATACCAAGTTTTCACGAATATGGTCAACCCATTTGTGCCCCGGAAAATTCGTGAAAATCCTAAAAGCTACGAGACGGAAAGCCAAATAAAAAGAAGGAATGAACTCAGTATACAGAGGATGGAGAATGAAATAGATTTCTTGTTTGAAATATCTGCAAAGGAGTCAGAGACCCTTTTCAAAGTGGAAAGCGATATTTCTGAACTTATCGAAACCCATCCAAAGGAAGAGGTGAAAACTTCACACAAATCCGTTTGGTCCAAGGAGATTAAAATGGCGGAAGAAAAATCTAATAGAATATGGAATAAAAAGAAAGAATTCCTTTCGAGTCTATCTACAAACGAACTCGAACTAAACAATCGACTTAACCAGGATGGCTCAACAGGGGTAAACGATGAGGATAACAACCCTCGGTCGCCTAGTGATGATCAGTGGAGGGAGGTCTCTCGAAAGAAGACCTCAAAATACAATAACCACAAAGGTTATAACCAGTACAACCAACCTAAATATAGGCCTTTTTTAGATCAGGGTCACAGTAAACCACGACGACCCCCGAACGAGCGACAGGGGGATTATCAACAGAGCAGGAGACGGGCACCCAACGGATTTCAACAAGGGGAATTCCACGGGAGGAAATACGGACAGAAGAAATACCAACAGGGGGAGGATCAACAACGGGACAGATATCAAGACAGGGAACACCAAGAAAGAGAATACAAACACAAGAGATATCAACAACGTGGGAACCAACAGGGGATATATCAGAGGAAAGGATCTCAACAGAGGAACGATCAACAGAATCCATCGAAAAGGAGAAACTAAATCCTAAAATTATTAAAATTTAAATAATAAATTTAGTATTTTTCCTTTTTATAATGTCAATATTGACGAAATTATTAAGAGAAGGAATATGGAAGCATATTTTATTCACCGGTTCAAACCGGATTTAAATGCTTAATTTTTTACCCCTCTCCCATTGTGTTAATATTATAATAATTATGTTTTAATTTAATCCTAATAAATGTTTTCTCTAAACTATTACTTCAAAAATATTTAAGGGGATTTTAAATCCTGTATATTTTTAAGGGGGTTTTAAACCGTGTATATCTTTATTTCCCTATAATCGGTTTATTAGAGGAAAAGGCAGATATTAATGACTTTACAGTCAAATTACATTATAGCCATATTACCTAATTGGTCTATGAACGTCTTTTCATCTCATTATTCTATAATTGACCATTGTCAAGCTATACCAGGAAGGCTATGTATATTAATGTCATGTTATGTTTGTTGTATGTTATCCAATATTATTTATAACCCATTGTCATGGAAATATATTATTCTAAGAATGTATATATATAGTATCGCATTTTCTATAGTGTGTGTACATTATTAATATTTGAAGACGCCCATAGAAGGCAGATAGCTAGCTTATATTTAATGTATGTCAGAATGAAGTGAATAATTTTTTACCTGGACGTGTATATATATATAATTTATTTGATGGATCGAAGTTCAGCGGCGTAGCTCCTTTACTTGGACGCATCTTCGTTAACAGTATAATAATAATAATAATAATAATAATATATATATATATATATATATATATATATATATATATATATATATAGCTGTAGTGAGTTGTTGTTCTAATGTACAGTATCATATATCATAGTATAAAATATAAAAATAACACCGATTTGCTTCTACATGTTTCAATGTATTTTCATCAGGAAGCCATTGATACTAATAACGTTGCAAGGTTACCCTCGTGACGTCACAATAGAGGTACATTACATTGCATGAATGAATGAATAAATGAATGAATATGTACATAACACACTATTCAGTTAGCTACTTATCAATAGGAGATCAATTAAGCTAATTTATTTGTTTAGCAGAGGTCTAAATTTTTTAATGAAATATTCCTCTTTAACTGTTCTCTGTTTTGTGCAATCATTTAGGAGCTGGTAAAACGGGAATATTTGGGATTTTGTATTAAAGTTTTGTGCACATATGTCCAGATGTTCGCTCAGGGATATCATGCGATATTCTGGATTTTTTATCTGTGATTTGTGTACAGCAACTCGCGATCTCAAATATTCAGTTTGACCGATATACTGCTCCGTACAACCCGGGCAAGTTATGGCATAGATCACATTTCGTGATGCACATGTTAAATTAGCATTCACGTTAAATGTCCCGTGACCTTTGAAGGTGATTGATGGCCCTTCCATAAGGTGTTCGCAGGTACCACAGTTTCCACGCTGGCATTTTTTTCACCTCATATTTTGTTGGGTGTGATGATTCAGACGTGAATTTAACCTTCGTAAGGATGTTTTTCAAACTATTGCTTTGACGTTTGCTGTTGATGATTTCTATTGACTTAAGAACTTCTTTCATCCGTTCATCATTTTCTAGCACTGGTAAATTATATCCACTCGACACAAACTAGATCATTTCGGGTCTAACATAGTTTAATTTTTTATTTCAATAATTCGCTTGCGCGTAGGGGTCTTTAGCAGTGGGAGGAAACCCACGAGGTTGAGAAGGCGCCCCTATCTCCATGCCACATACGCTCACACCAGGGATTGAAACCACAGGCGCAAGCCAGAGGTGACCGGCCTGCTAGAGGCCGAAGCGCGGCACTCTAGACCACTAGCCCCCCCCCCCCCGGATCTTCGAACTCAACCTTTATTACGACATAACGGTGATATAATCAAACGTGTTTTTTTTTTCTCAAATCGGATAATAATTGTAACTTCCAGAGGGACCACAAGCTAAAAACGGGATTGTTTCGGTCAATCAGGAACCGTAATCCATGATGCCAATATCGAAAGGGATTGTGATCTTAGGGAGATGAACCCATATTTCAAGTTTCGTTGACAAGTTGTGGACGGACGGACAAACAGGGGCGACGGCATAATACGTCCAAATATAAATGTGGGCGTATAAAAATTGCTTCTTCATCGTTCATACACGATAGGAATACACGAGGTACTAAATTTATTGACAAATGGCATAAAACAATAGATAATAGGAATAAATGCGTTAAGTTTTGACGAATCTTGAATATTTAATAAGTTAACACGACAGCTAATGAAGACAGCCTGACTGATATTTGTCAGCGAAGAAGGTAGGGGTAATCAGTCACATAAAACTTTCACAAGTGGCTTATTGTTAGACAGAATATAGCAAAGTGCCGTTCTCATGACCAAAGGGAAAATACTTGTCTGATCAATCACTTATGTCGTAAAATATAAAAATATCGTGTATACAGCGAGAAATCAACAAAGTTTTGGACTATTCACCAATTGGTCTTTCATACACTAACATCTTTAATTTTCGTTAACATAAATCAGCATAAAGAAATCAAAAAGGTTTATATCCATCAAGAGATCAGAAAATATAGAGATGTTTCGGCGGTCTGAATTCTATTTGGGGGCATTTTTATGTTGGATTTCGTTATCTTATCAACAAGCTGTCAAATATAACCAGCTTCTAGGACAAGGTGCAGTTCGCAGTGCATCCTTTGGAAAAAATCCCCCAATCGGTAAACCCTTGTCTCACCCATTTCCGTCGGTTCGATCACCAGACCAGCTGACTTCACATTTTCAAGCACCACCACAACAACACAACCAACAGTACCATCAGCAATACACAGCACAACATCCAGATGCCAACAGCAAGTACTACAATATCATGGTCAATTTAGAGAGACCAACAGCTACAACAGACAATACTTTAGAAGTTTTATCTTCAATCTTTACCATCTTTCAGAGTATGCCGATGAACAACTTGTTGGCGGAAGATGCCTTTAAAGTAAGTTTACTTTTTCCACATAATTGTAAAGGATAATGTTGGTGTCCACTAATTTTACGCGTGGGATAGTACCGGTTAAATATATTCCAAATATAATTTTAACATGGAGATCTTTCCTACGGGGAATGGTAACCATGAACAAATATCTCAGACGCTGATAAATGAAGCAATAGTATAACATCGCATAACCCACGATTCTACTGGTGCATATAACCTTAAACTCGTCGTCGAAACAATCTGTTAATTTGTTAATTGACAATGAAAGTTTAGCTGCTTAGTCTGGTTGAATGATACCCATATTTGTTAATTTGCTTTGTAAATATCTTACTGTATAAAGTGGATTGTGTCCGTAGATTACGCCTGTTTTAGCCTGTGATAAAATTTACTCGCACTTTTTAACAGAAACGGAATTATATTGGGGGAAATGAAAAGAATAAATTTTACGGAGCTTACGGACCTAGATCATAAAAACTCTAAATTATAAAATACGCACTGTCCCATTAAAGTCATCGTTAACATTTTCTTTTCATTTTTTACAGATTGTTGGAAGACCATGTGTTATCTTGAGTAGGTATTAGTTTTATGTAAATATTTGATTGAAATTTAAGAAAACATTTTTACCTCTCCTGGGTCTAAAGCGGTGTAGATTTTCTTTTCAGTAAGTAGATGATACACAATATACAGATGAACCACATAAAACAGTTTTGGAGTCAGTAGTAAATTTTAATGATTCAAATTTGTAATTCAACAAAAATACAGAAGTTTTAACATGGTATCCGAGCTTGCAACCCCCGTGGGGTTTGTTTGTTTATTTTATCTTTTTTAAGGGAGGGGGTCTAAAATGAATAGTACAAAATCTACCATTATTTTCAGTCGTGAAAGGAAGACCTGGCGGCAACGACATTGCTTCGTCTATTGAGAGGGTAGTGCGATCTCTAGAGCGACTTGGAACAAAAGTTGAGGTTACACTTCTGTATTCTGTTGAAGCATTTGTAGAGTATACAGCGAGTAAACTTATTCCATTATCAGCTTTAGTTGGCACCACAAGAGCACCAATAGGAGACATTGGTTACAAGAACCTGTATAAATGTCGACTTACTTATTCAGGAAATGGTATGTTAGTTTCGTTCATCAAATTGGATACTTATTGGAGGACATATGGATCTCATACTGGAGTGACATGTCCTAATATCAACAAAAATACATCCTTTTAGGGCGCTTTATCCTAACATTCTCCCATCTTCATCATCCCAACAGAACATTTCAATGTCGTCAGTTGTGACGATCTGCCAACTTGCTTTACGTTCACTCATCACATTTTTTTATCTAGAAAACGTCAGATAACGAGTTAACTGTGTTACTGTGTTGGGGGGGGGGCATATGGTCATTTTTATACGCCCACATTAAAGTGGAGTGTATTATGTCGCCACTACACTACGCCTGTCGCCTTCTCCGAAAATCTTAACACAAAAAAGGCCACAGTTTGAACAGATTGAAATTATGTGTGAAGCATTTGGGTTACAAGAAGGCGAATCCTCTTTGCCGAAAATTTCGTTAACGCGAAATTTGGTATGACACATTGGTGCAGTGAGAAGTATAACCCTATATCAATATCCAATTTCAGAGGCTACATTTTTTTGACATCTTATTTTTACAAATTTGGTTGGAAGCATTGGTAAAGTGAGAAGACAAATCATAATTGATATTTGGCCATTCGAGAACTTCCGTTCAGGATCCTCAAAAAGCCTTATTAACATAATAGATGAACTTCACCAAACTTCCATTCTGGAGTTAACCGTTACCGTTTGTAAAGGAATTTATTTTTCGAATTTAGTGCGCGGCATTGATTCAAACTTCAGTGATATTATTTTCCAGGCTTATGCCGTTTTTGAGCCGATAAATTAAACAGATTCTTTTTTTAAATTTTGAGATGCATGAGGACTGTCAGAAAATTAGCCCTACCGCTTTTGAAATTTGGTGTGATACCCTGGAATATATCAGGATAACCCCTGTTCATTTTCAGCAATCCTGGACTGGAAAAACACGCGAACACTATATAGAGATTAGATTTCTTGAAGGCATTCCTTATCAAGTCTGATAAGGGTAATGCTCCCTTTTCCGAAAACCTTGTGAGGGTCACAGATGTCATAATTGTTAACGATTTTTTTTTTAGAAATTCGTTTTAAATAATGGAATCATGAGCGGATGAACGCTATCGACTCTCCATGACTTTTTGTTCCAGAGTTATTCCCAATTTCCGATACCATTTCCGTTTAACAAATTTGGGTTGACGGATTTAGCTGTTCAGTTATCAAAATTCATTGATAATCAATATACTTGTTCTTCTCCAGACCTCAAAGACTATGTATCAATCTGAAGTCAATTGATAAGTTTGGCCTCAAGAGCGTTACAAAATATTTTTCAAAGTGATCAAGGGAGATAACTTTGGCAGTAATTACCGCTGAAAATCAATAGGATTTTTCGTCTTATGGCCTTAAACACTGTGTACAAGTTTAAAGTCAATCGGATATTAACTTTGGCCTCTAGAGCGTCCACAAGATTTTGGAAAGTGATCAAGGGGCATAACTCTGGCAGTAATTATCTGAAATCGCTGAAAATCAATAAGCTTCTTCGTCTCATGACCTTAAATACTGTGTATACATTTAAAGTCAATCGGATATTAACTTTGGCCTCTAGAGCGTCCACAAGATTTTGGAAAGTGATCAAGGGGCATAACTCTGGCAGTAATTATCTGAAATCGCTGAAAATCAATAAGCTTCTTCGTCTCATGACCTTAAATACTGTGTATACATTTAAAGTCAATCGGATATCAACTTTGGCCTCTAGAGCGCCCAAAAGATTTTTTGAAGTGATCAAGGGCCATAACTCTGGTAGTTATTATTGGAAATCGCTGAAAAACAATAGGCTTCTTCGTCTCATAACCTTAAACACTGTGTATAAATTTAAAGTCAATCGGGTATTAACTTTAGCCTTGTGGACGCCGGACCGACGGCTTCTTCGTCTCATAACCTTAAACACTGTGTATAAATTTAGAGCGTCCACAAGCATTCATGGAATTCAAAATAGTTTGTACATGTGATTAGGGTCGAGCAACTAATTCCATGTAATGTGATCCGTTTTCAAACAACTTAAATCTGCCAGTATTCATCTCGAAATGAAGACTTGTGTTTCAAGTTGTACGGTGTCTGGGTAAAACCAGACTTTGGTTTTAAAAAAAAATGTGTTGGTGAAATTTACCGTTCGTTATCAAGCACAGCACATGGGTCATTCACTGTATAGACCTCAAAATGAACAGGAATCGATTATCAGGTCACCCAACGAAAAAATTGACCCGACAGCTTAAAAGTGTTACGTGTTCGGATAAATAGTTGTGACGTTCACGTCCAAACGACAAAGCGAAGCCGGCATTTTAGGAAATTAAAAGTTACCGAGACGCAGGATTATAAAATTCTGAACAGTTGCTGCACAACGGAAAAAATATACGAAGAGAAAGCGAAATTAAACCGATTGGTGGTAATTTGTTGATCATTTTGGGTATTTACAAAAATAAAGTGGACTCTAAAAAACTTTATATACCTATTCAATGATGAAATGTTCTCGGCTTTTTACTTTGTCGAGGAAAATATAAAATACATCGGCATTTACCGATTTACCTCGGCTACAGCAGATTAGGTTAATGGACGGGACTGCTTCAGTTCGGGAAAGTTTAAAATATTACTGGGTCGAGAGTAATAGCTTATTCATACGCAAAATCTTGGAGAGGGGTGATATAGGCCTTGTCCTGTTCCCCAATCCTTTCAATTACCTGAATAAATATTGTTTAAAAAAAAAAAATACGCAAAATCTGAATTGTCGTTAAAGAGCCAGAAACCATTACGATTAGACAAGCCTTGCTGTCACTGCCTTGTACGAAATAACCTGATCCGATAAATGACGTAATTAGCTTCCATAGGCGAATTTTTGATAGACATAATTTAGTAGTTTGTTCATAATCGTTTCGGACAGTAACAATTTTGTTCTATGCAATTCAAACGCCACAGGAATGCCATACAAAAAGTCTAATTTCACTAAACCCCTAAAATAATTTGGGATGAAATGCACGGAAACCAACAAATATTTGCAATAATGCTGCATTTATACTTTAATTGGGCCATGGTAAAGTTTATCGTATTTCGTGATTTTTAAATTTTTTTTCCAGATATGAATAAACTGACATATGTCAGCCAAACTTTAAATATTACACTTGATATGATGGAGAGACGAGCGGCGGGGAATTTTATTTTTAAGGGTCACCGAATCGCTGGTACCCAACCCTTTGAAGTAAGTAGAAAAGTGTTTGTTTTGTTTTTTTATAAATCAACTGTATTGACTTAAAATGTATGCAATTACCACCAACAGCTGTCAGTGTTTTATGTATCTAAATGCACCGATCTTCGATGTAAATGTTGCGACAATATAACGCCTACCGGCACATAATATAGTATTTTATAACAGTGACCCACATAATATGTGATCTGGCTTGCATTGGCTGTTGCCAGTTTTACATCGGAGAAACGAGCATGAATTACAAAAAGAAATACAATGGTAACCCATATGAATAAAAAAAAATACGTTCTTCGTCTTCATAGTCGATAAATTATCTTAATTTCGAGGGTATTTCCCACTCATTGTTCCTAAACTATACCAAGATACCACAGAGTAACACGTGTGTATACGTGTTTTCTGATAGTTACCTATGTACACTATGTGTTTCTATGTAAATATGTATAAATTATAGTATCCATCCCTATACACCGACATTATTTATGAAAAGCTACAAATCGAACGAAAAGTACTTTAACAATGTTAAACTGTTATCAAACTTGTACCTTTTCCTTGTTTAACCTGAAACAAAGTAGTGCAGCTTTACGATCATAATAAAGGGTGCGGTCCATGCTATTTATAAAGTCCCGATACAAATTTGCGATTTAAATTGTTGGATCTGCTCAACGGAATTGTCAACTATTGTGATACAAATTATCGTTTGATTCGCGCAGCAGAATTATTTGTTTTTTTCAGGGTATATATTACATATAGATGTTGCCATAACAACGTATTATGTACTTAAAAAATTAAAGACTCTTGTTTCCATTCTGGCAATCTACTGTCTCCATAAACAACCGTACCAATGAGAATTTAGTTTTTGGTTACATTTGACAAAATCTGACACACAAAATCTGACATTATTTTTGGACTTTGACGTGAGTTGAACCCCGATGACAGCAAACTTCACGTGTCAAAAGGCGACGGCGATGCCCGTGAAAACAGCAAAATTCGTTAAAAAATGTAACAAATATTTACGTAAGTTTAAAAGAAAATTCTTTACAAATTACAGATTTAAATGGTTTTTGCACGAGGTTAGTCCCTTTAAGTGTAATTTTCTTGTTTTACAGTTCCAGTTCTATATTCACCAAGAACCACAGGGAAACGAAATGGGAGCTCTCATGGCTATACCACTGATGCATGCTGGGAATGTCCAGATGCAAACAGAGGAAGTTCAGCCATTAGGTCATGTTTTAGACACAATGTCAAACACACAAACAGTTAATATAGCTAAAGTATAATCAGAGGAAAATGAAAAAAGGTGCTTCGAGATGTTTTGTATGGATTTGAATTTATGTCTCGCGTGTTTCTTTGGTACTGTCACGTTTGCATTTCAAATGTAGCTGTACAGTTTCCACTATATTAAACAAAGTTTTCAATATACATGTTAACACTATGATCTAGAAATTCATCGGAATTGTAATATTTTTTTGTCGAAAGGAATCGCATTTTTGTCAGTAATAGAACATCTATAATACACTAAAACCTAATGGACAGCAACAACCCAATTACATGAAAATTATAAGAATTTGTTTGCCTTCCTGTTTTTCTAAGTAACCAAAGGCCATAACAATAGTTATCTGAAATCCTTGAAAATGTCTTATGAACGGTACTCCTTTTTTCTCCCACTGGGAAGACCCTTGCCAACGCAGGCATTGAACACTATTACCACTTAGCTACGGTGGCTTTCATGGGCGTATATAAATCGATAGGATTCAATTTGTAATAGGGGCGCCTTCTCAACCTCGTGGGTTTACTTCGGGTACTCCGGTTTTCTCCCACAGGAAAGAGCCTTGCGTGTGCACTAATTAGATAATAAAAATAAGATTTGTCAGCGATATCACCTACAATATTTTTTGCAAAACGGGTATAATTCCAGAACGGAAAGTCATGGTACATTTAATATATACAGAATATGTCATCTAATGGCCACAATGCTTCTCAACAAAAATGAAAACTGTAATCTCTATCGGGTTCTTAAAGTTTTCAACAAAGATGGTTTAGGAGAGAGAGAGAGAGAGAGAGGGAGAGAGGTGGGTACTCTGAAATGAAAAGTCGCAGAACGCTGAATATCAATAGGGCTGGTCGTCACAACAGGGTTTTCAACTCGGAAACACAGAAAGCTGAATATCCACAGTTTATAGGCCTCTCTACCCCCCCCCCCCCCCCAAAGCTAAAAACAATGTTGAAAACTACTGATTATATCGCGTTCACAAGGTTTTCGGCAATGTATGGGCGAGGGGGCGACACTGAAATGCGGGCGTATAAAACTTACTTAGTATGTAATGTTTTGTAACGTGGTTCTAATCCGTGTTGCATGTAGTCCTACAGAAAGATACAATAAATATTTTCAAATGGAAACAGGCTAAATACTTTTCAAAATTCTGTGTTTTCGAAAAAAAACCTGGTCATTAATACTGCAATGACGTAATAACCAACGCCTTTATAATCAACAGAGCAGTTAAGAAAGTCATTAAGACGTCGGGGATTAACTTGAACTTAAATATAATAATGCAATAAATATAGCATAAGATTGCCCATAAAGCCAGCATGATGTTCTGTTCAGCATGCCTATTAGACTTATCAAAAATTAGACAAATTCTTACAAAATGAGTCCATAGTACAGCGAGTTTTTATTTGATATTACATAAATATGTTTTAATAATTTGTAACAACGAGATTGCTTGAGATTACAATAAACATATTTTAAAATTTTGTAACAATTGAAAAATAAACTATTTTTGACATACGTATTGTATTTTCGTTCTCGACTGGTTACGAAATCAACCTGAAGGTGAAGTTCAGCAGTTTCTTCATATTTTATTTTTTATTTACCATAAACAAATCAAAAAGGTGGTTTGTGGATGTCACCTTATCTGTGCGACGGCCATCAGACTGTTTCTACAAACATGACCGTGTTATGTTATTGACGGGATATCGGATTCAAAATGCGATCTAGAGTAAATGATAGCCCCCCCCCCCCACAAAAAAGAGAAATGAATTGGGGTTTAACGTCCTACTGCTCTGCGCCATTGGGCTAATGAAGACGAGTATATACACGTCATCCAGTGTGCTATGAGAGAAATTTTGCCTGAACAACGGCACTGCGGGCTACTATTATATCGGTGGATGGAAGATTTGCATTCACCGTACTATTTATTTATCCTAAACAGTTAACACTCTATTAAATCACAAATTTACACTGTTCTACATTGATTCACTGGAGCATATCCATCGATTTTTTTTCAAATTGCAAAATACTACACTCAATATTTTTTTAAATATTCACCAGTTAACGGAAATTAAACAGTCTATCTTTTTCTCAGTATGTGGGCCATATCTATCCGGGGAATGCTCAATAGTACGCGAATGCACGTATAGCTAGTGCATAGGTTCTCTAGTCTCCGTGTTCATTAGCCACCGATTTCTTTTATTAGAGGGGAGTTGGGCTGGCATAGTGGCCTAGAGTGTAATATTTATGAAGTTTCATGCCAGCCTTTATTCTATAATCCACTTATAGTTAATAATGGTAGAAAATTGCACTTTGATATTTTTAAACTGTCTAATATATGTAAAATATATGATATTATATATTATGTGAAGCCTGGTTTTGTGCCTGTACACTCTATTATTGATATTATACACTCAGAATATCCCGATTATGATACAGATAAGATAACTAAATTGTATAATATTATTCTATTATCTATACCACAAGATTGGGTAGACATTATTAATAGTGAGTGTTACACTGGAAAGAACCAAGAGTATACATTCAATATTATGGGTAAAGTTGTACTACCCAAGCAACTTACTACGAAAGCATGTTATAACTTACTGCTAGACAACGTTTTTATAGAGCCCAAGTGTATATTATTATATGAAAATCTTAATTTCAATGTCCATTGGAAAAGTGTTTGGAGAAATGTCTTTCTGCGTTTTAAAGATCCTAAAATGGTTGAACTTGATTATAAAATAGCCCACAATATAATATGGACAATGTCCAAACTGCATAAAATTGGTAAAACTGATAATGATATGTGTCCTGTATGTAAGGAAGAGACTGAAGACTTACAACATTTATTTATTGAATGTTTAGATTTACGTTATTTTAAATTAAGAATTAAAGAATTTATCAATGATATATTACCATACAAGTTATGTGATCCCGATTTTAATACCTGCTTATTACTGGGACTCCAGTCTAACAATAAGTCCCATCCTAATGATTTGTGTAACCTGATATTTAGTTGTGCCCGATTTTCAATCTATAAACGAAGAATGAGATCCATAGATAATTATATAGAGGTTGATATTGTAAAATTATTCAAAAATATTCTTAAACATACTTTGTATATTGTTAGTAAATACTATAACAACAATAAGCTAAATTTTACTCAAACTTTCATCACACCATCTCTGTCCATATGCTATGAACTAGATGGTACAATAACTATCGACTTGTAAAGGTTATCGTATCCGACATCTTCTAACTAATACTACACATGTATAATTGTGACAGTTATAAATGGAGACGATAAGTTTTAAATTTTCGGAATACCTAATTATCTCGAAACTTTCAAGACTTTCGCCCTTCGAGAGCCGGGTTCTCCGAATTTTCAGATACGAGATACTTATTTTTAGTTACTTACCACCTTATTGTTTGATTCACTGATACAATGCAATGGTACTCTTGTTTTTAATTTTTTTTTTTTTTTTTTTTTTTTTTTTTTTTTTTTTTTTTAAATTATATATATATATATATAACTGAAAAATATTTACATAAACCAAAAAAAAATGCTTTTACTTTATCTCATCTATTGTACCATTCATGACGTGTATAAATGTAACATGTACTGTAGTATATATTATTATCCTGAATAAATTCTTTACAAGAAAAAAAAAGAGTGCCGCGCTTCGACCTCTAGCTGGCCGGCCACCTCTGGCTTGTGGCTGTGGGTTCGATTCCTGGTGTGAGCTTATGTGGCATGGAGATAGGGGCGCTTTCTCAGCCTCATGGGTTTCCTCCGGGCACTCTGGTTTCCTCCCACTGCCTACGCGCATGCGAATTATTGAAAAAAAAAATTAAAAAACATATGTTAGTCTCGCAATGACCTAGTTTGCGTCTAGTGGACGTTAAACCCCGTTTCTTCCTGGTTAGGCTCAGATTTATTTTTATAGTATTTCTTATAGCGGCGGAATAGTGAACCCGCGAACTAGTGAACCCCTCTCATCTATCCAGATGTCGGCAGTGACGGGATCACACTTGGTAATTATTGGCTTACTGCGTGATAAATAAATCATATTACAAAAGTCTAAAGAGTACTGACGGGTTTCACAGGTCACGTCAACAGTCAAGTTATTGAGTATAGTAAGATTCAATACCTATCAAAGTTTAAAAAACCTGTCATTTTGAACTCTTAATAAACCAAAAGTTATACATTTTCATATTATTGTTAGACCATAACACAGAAGTTGAAAAGTCGAAGAAAATTCAAAGTGAATCTGAAAGTAAGCGAAAAGATAGGTTACCAGACAACGAAACATACGCCCACAGCAGCTAAATCGTCCGGGCAGTCAACAAGGGTTGTCGCATATTTTTACTTTTTTTGGTAATGAAACATTTGTAATACACTAAAATCTGATTAAGAGTAACAACTCATTATGTAATTATCTGAAAATCATTAGAATTTGTTTGCTTTTTCTAAAAGTTTTGCCCCACGCTAACAATTAGTACATGTATAAGAAACATTTAATATCATGGATTTAGCTGTTCAGTTATCAAAATTCTTTGAAAATCAAAATACTTGTTCGTTTCAACACCTTAAACTCTGTGTATCAATCCGAAGTCAATCGGATGATAAGTTTGGCCTCTATAGCGTCACTAGGTTTTTTGAAGTGATTATGGGAAACAACGCTGGAAGTAATTATTTGAAATCCCTCAAAATCATTAGGCTTCTTCATCTCATGACCTTAAACAGCGTGTGTGTATTTAAAGTCAATCGGGTATTAACTTTTGCCTCTAGAGCGTCCACAGGATTTTTTGATGTGATCAAGGGCCATAACTCTGACAGAAATTATCAGAAATCACTGAAAATCAATAGGCTTTTTCGTCTCATGACCTTAAACAGTGTGTATAAATTTAAAGTCAATCGGATAATAACTTTGGCCTCTAGAGCATCCACAAGATTTTTTGAAGTAATCAAGGGCCACAACTCTGGCACTAATTATCAGAAATCGCGGAAAAATCAATAGGCTTCTTCGTCTCATGACCTTAAACACTGTGTATAAATTTAAAGTCAATTGGATATTAACTTTGGCCTCTAGACCGCCCACAAGATTTTTTTAAGTGATCAAGGGCCATAACTCTGGTAGCTATTATCGGAAATCGCCGAAGTGATCAAGGGCCATAACCCTGGCATTAATTACGGGAATTTGCTGAAAAACAATAGGATTCTTCGTCTCATGACCTTAAACACTGTGTATAAATATAGAGCGTCCACAAGCAATTGTGGACGCCGAACCGACGGACGGGGCGACGACAATATACGACCACATTTCAATAGAATCCCTAAGGATTGATGCCATTTGGAGTAGGTTCAGTACAAAAAAAGTGTTCGCAAATCGGAGTCAAAATGGCGGCTGAATATCGATTTGAAGATTTTTTGTAATATCCCATATGGCGGCCAAACGGTTGAAAATGTTATGGAACAAGGTGTCTGGAAATGAAAGCAAATATATGTGGCTAAAACCATGTGTTATTTTTTGTCTATTTTTAAAATGGAGAGAACTGTTCATGTTCGTGAAAAATCGGAAGGCCTCGGTAATTTCTGGAACCGATCATAACATTTTTGAAAACCAGTTTTCCTTATTCCTACTTAGTTCCAGCTTGATATTTCAAATAGTGACGGAGAGATATGCCATCTTGAATGTCGAAAAAAATTATGAAAAACTTCCGCAAATCGTCGGTGCTAAATCTAATCGAGTGAATTTAAGAATTTCGAAAAGCCGCCAGTCAGAGCCTACATCTGGCGAACTAGCCCTTCAATGACCCCTGACCTTTGCATATATGATGTCCCTGACGTCTAATGATAAACAATGTCAAAAGGTTCTATATTCGTAAGTAGAAAAAGTAAATTCAATAGGCCTACAGATCAATTGTAAACGCAAATATGGTGCTCTCTCTGACGTCCGTGGTTAACATGCTATAGGGGTAGGCGATATAGCTTCGTTAACTTATTAATGTAATCCATTCTACTCTGCATTCACAGTGTATTATTCATACCCGGTAATAGCTTTCTTGTATTTTAATTATCTAAATTATTATTCACGATTGTAGCAGGTATAGTCCAGTTTTTTTTTATTATCAGCAGTCACTGCACATGTAAATTGCAGGCGCGGATCCGGGGGGGGGGGGAGCAATCCAAGGTTGTAACGTATTACCCTTTGCTCCAATGTATGCCCCCCCCCCCTCGAAAGTATCCTGGATCCGGTCCCGAATTGTGCATGCTTGATAGCGGCTATTGGAATCTTGTGAAAATGTGTGAATAACAGTAATATGATATTATTCTTAATCCCGTATTATTATTTTGTAAGGTAGGTAAAAAGTAAATACATTAATATAGGGCAATTAAAAAGCGGAGCATATCATTCTTTATACCATATTCCTGAAGCAATGGCCCGAGAAATCCCTCTCTGGCCATTGCTGGAATAGCGTCTGTTTCTTGAACTTATGCGGGAGTGTGTCTATTCTTTCCGTTCAATGAAAGCTATCACTTAAGTACAGCAACATGACAGTCCTTCGTTTAATATGGGTCTTCCCTAAAACTTTGGACAGTGATTTAAGGTATTAAAAACGGTGAAAGTATGTTCGTTTCCAAACAGTATTGTTTACATTTCATTTGACTTGATAGCCATGACGTAACGTTACACGTATTTGGTGCAATATTGGCACTCGTTTTAAATGTAAAGCTTTCGTAGGTCAGATAGTGATTGGTCGGTAGTCGGACTACTGACCAATCAAAATTTAAAACAACAATATCCACTCATAATAGCAGTATGTAGTGGGATTACCTCTAATCAAACGAAACGCTGTGCGGAGTATGTCTTTATACAGGCATTGCTTTTAAAGCGGTGATTTGAATGTTTCTGGGCGTATTTGCTGCTGTGGGCTTGAATAGGTGGTGGAAGGATAAGGCAAGCAAAGTCAGGTAGCTTCTACGAGCGTTGAACCCCCAAGTTTTAAAGCCAAAAATGCTGAGTCTTAACTTGTCTTTGACCTTAGTCGATATCGAAATTAAATAAAATTAAATGTGGATTACGACCCTGCTTTTCTGTGCGATACCACTGTTGTAGGATATTAGTAGTGGGTGCAGGCTCAGGGGCGTACATAATGATTTCGTTTGAGGGGTGTTTAGCCAAAATGCGACCGACTGATGCACATACCCCCCCCCCACAATGAAAGTAAACAAAATACTAGCTATAACATTAAGCGTCCCGGTTACAACATAGATATTATTATATAATTGTGTAGTTGTTCGCCGATCGTTGTCTCGTCGGAAAGTAGTTTTATTTTAATTTACATATAGTTTATGTCATATCAATGGTGGTGCCTATAACATTGAGTAATTTGAGAAAAATTTTGAAAAATTGATTCAATATCCTGGTATTTGAGGTCATTGCTGGGAGAAAATCCTGTGGACGAGTGTACCAGAAATGTCAGTCAATGGGACAGAATCTCCAGATGTGTTTTGCAAGCGTTGGCATAACATCTGTACAATCTGACGCCCCCGCCCCATACACCAGTGAAACTACATCTGGGAAGTTCACTATAATGATAGTGCTGAGACAGTATAAGACAACTGAGGAGTTAAAGAATGATTTTAAAATGAAATCAAGCGCCGCGGGCGCGAAAAAATTTCAGATATGTAACCAAGTAGGAGAATGATGTTATAATTTTTGGTATTGGGGTTGATAAGAAATGGGACAAAATCTTGAGGCGTATCTGTCAATTTCGCCTGTTTTGTGATTGTATGTTATCTCATTAATTCATTTAGTCGGAGACCGACTGCGGTGAGTACTTTTTTTTGAGACCGACTATTTTTTGCCATGGTAGAAAACGTTTCATAGAACAACATACTCACAGAATAAGAAATACAAGCATACAGGGTGATTTCATACTATAGTTTTGTGTGACGTATGCAATTTAGGCATACGGATTCACGCAAATACATAGTATTTGGGATCTATTCTGGCATTGTTTTGGGGACCGACTGGAGTGACTGCACTTATTTTGTGACTGACTATTTTTCTCCCTTGGTGAAATTTTGTTGTTAGACCAACATACTCACAACAGAATAAGAGTGACGTATGCAATTTAGGCTCACGGATTCACGCAAATATATAGTATTTGGGATCTATTCTGGCATTGTCTTGGAGACCGATTGCAGTGACTGCACTTATTTTGGGGCCGACTATTTTTCCTCCTGGGTGAAATTTTTTGTTAGACCAACTACTCACAACAGAATGAGAGTGAAACACAACATCTTTTCAAACATGATAAGTTGACAAGGTTATTTTATACTAAGGACTGCTCCTATTTTGCAACCGACTGCACTGATATTGCGACCGACTATTTTTATACTAAAGTTTTGCGTGAGCAGCGTGACGTATACAGTAAGTACTTATTTTGATACCGACTACCCCTATCTTGCGACTACTTATTTTGATACCGACTACCCCTATCTTGCGACTGACTGCACTAATTTTGCGACCATTTTGGGGGCTGAGGTGGGTGTACCCCCCCACCCCCACATTTACGCCCCTGTGCAGGCTGTTTCGTAACCTGGCTGTTTCGTACTTAGTTCTTTCGTATCTCGTTTCGTACCTCAGATTGATTCGTACATATTCCTACGTGTTGTTGAAATAACGTTGAAACATGATTCGTACCTTTTTCTACGTGTTGTTGTATTAAATTTGGAACATGATTCGTACAGATTGATTCATATCTTTTTCTACGTGTTGTTGAAATAATGTTGAAACACGACGACTTAAAAATATCCAACCACTACGAAAATTTTATAAAAATGGCTGCAAGGCGAAATTTATGAAACTAAGATGGCTGCTTGTTGCGCAAATTTTATAAAAATTGCTGCTGAACCAGAATTAGAACCCATTTGCTTTGTACTTTTTTAAATATGTTGAAGGAAATTTAAAAATATAAGTTGGCAAAAAAAAAAAACCCCAAACACTGCGATCTGCCTTTGTTGTATATAATCTGGTGTTGAACTGAACTTATTAAGCGAGTGAGTTGTGATTCTTGACGATAATTGATTCGAGATTATTAAAGCGGTTAAAAAGAGATTGAAAAATACTGAATCTGGTGTTGATTATTAAGTTCATTCTGCTGGGTGAGTTGTGATTATTGACTATGAGTTGTCATTTTTGTCAATATTGACCGGCGATTGTGAACTTCAAAGTGTCAGGCGGCGAAAGCAGTTACTGTCAATCCTTCATATTGCCTGCTCTGTAGATTACTGCATAAAGATCAAGCATCGATATTGCCGTTACAGATAAAGCTCTGTAGTAGTCTCACTGTAGTGATATAGGAAGCAGACCACCATTAAATTTCACCATCTTGGTACCCACAAATTGTAGTTCGTCTATTTATAGCAGTTCTCTCTCTGTCTCTTTTCTCCCCTTTTGCATGCCCATTTTTGTTGATTTTTTGGCCAAGAATGGACTAAGAGGGTTTGAATTAATATTTTCTGCCAGGTTTTGGTAAATATTCATGATTTTGAGGCGGGAGGATAACGGCGTTATGAGGTTGGCTACGGTGATATGTACGGCAACTAGATACATGTTTTAAGTATGCTTATTCAAGTTCGTGTATCTCAAAATTTTGGTGGTCAACCTCATAAAAATTAGTGCAAAGACAAGGCCATTTGTTCCTCTGTCTGTAGTGAAAAGCATTTCGCCCAACGAAAATTTGGGGAAAAGTTGGAGGTGGGCAAAGAGTCCAGAATTAACATTGAAGTCAATGGGGAAATTAATGGTGGTCTGCCTCCTGTATGTAAACAAACTGACAGTGGATGAGAGGCCTAAATTTGATTCTATGATCTCCAAATTGTCACAAAATGTGATATATGACA